>AP027111.1:48107817-48825317 GCA_028142955.1 Pinctada fucata | reverse complement strand
AATAAATAATGACGTCATACACAGTTATTGCGTCTACACGTACAGAATTTTGGCCCCCAACGACTACATGTAACTTCAATCAACATCGGAATTATGCATTTTCATCGTCAAAACAAACCGACCTTAATATCTCTCTCTATCTATCTATCTCTGTGATATACATATAGGAAAACTATTTTTACTGTCCCGGGAGAGCGAGAAGACAAATAACAAAAGTTCGATCAGTTGACTCTTTTGAATATAACGACATTTGCCAATAATTTAGATAGTTGATTATTTTATAAAATGTTCATGTGTTCATTAAAAAGTTTCTTTTTTCTAATTCTTTTACAAGTGTTCTTTCTTTCAAACAAACGCATTAACCAAATATAGTCTCAAGTAAAGATTCAACATTTCGATAAAAATATTCAACTCAGCTCTTATTATAAAACTATAAATATGGCTGCTTGTACAAAATGTATAGTACATTGCCTATGAAGTCATGTGATCGGAAAAATTAATAGTCACTTACGATTAGATTTTCAGATAAACAACCAAAGACGTCCGATATAATGCCAGAAAATGCTAGCATCTTGTTCTGGTAATGGTTCTAAACAGGGCCGCCTTTAAACACCAATATTGAGTAAAGTATATGTGCTACATGTAGCAAACTTGCATAGTGGATGTATCTTTGATCAAACTTTCACAAAATGACCTTGATCTACTTTTAACGCTTGAGTAATTTTGCTTTTAAAAGCCGATATTGAGCAAAGTATAAGTGCTACATTTTCCAAACTTGCATAGAGGATGTATCTTTTATCAAACTTTCATGAAACGACCTTGACCTACCATACTTTTTTTCCGCTTGAGTGATTTTGCCTATAAAAAGCCAATACTGAGCAAAGTGTAAGTGCTACATGTATCAAACTTGCATAGTGGATGTATCTCTGATCAAACTTTCATAAAATGACCTTGACCTACTTTTTCTGCTTGAGTAATTTGTCTTTAAAAGCTAATTTTGAGCAAAGTATAAGTGTTACATGTTTTGAACTAGCATAGTGGATGTATCTTTGATCACACTTTCAATAAATGACCTTGACCTACTTTTTTCCGCTCGAGAGATTTTCCTTTTTTAAGCCAATATACTGGTAAATATACTTAGAAATATGTTTGAATTTAATTTTGCTGCCACGAGGTGAGCTAATAATCCGTTAATAGCTTCGTAATCCATTATTACCTATAATATTTTTTAATTTGAAATCTTATTTTATTGCAGCTGACTGATCATGTCTACCTATCAGAACCATGAATAGATTTGAAACGGCACATATATATATGAAAGATCTACCAATGTGGAGTTATCACCCTTTGCTTGATCACGTGTACACAAAACCCTATGAAAATGCTCAAATTAGTACCGCCAAATGCGAAAATGTGGAAACGGATGGATACTCAATTATTTCATGTGCATATCAAGAGCAGGATATTGACGATCAAGAGGTGGCTGTGGCGAAAATAGAAAGTGATGATGGCGAAAGAAGAATCGAGACTTCAAGGTTATCGGAAGAAAATTCTATAACTGCTACAGTAGATACAAAATTTACTGTTGACAGCAAAGATTTGTTCCAGAACATACATGTAGAAAATAAAGGCGTAGAAGAAAGTATAGGGGAAACTTTTGAGGATGAATTTGCTCAGAAAGAAAAGGTTATACATTGTGAATTTAAGGAAATTGAAATGGACACATCTTCAATGAAAAATAACTTGGTTACGAATAAAAATGTCCTTGAGAAGAAAGGGGAATTTAACGATAAAAGTAACAGAGCAAATAGTTCTGTAAGAGATTCAAGAGATAATGTCTATGTTAAGAAAGAATTTGATGGGGCTTGTGACATAGAAAATAACATAGCTGATGAGTGTAAAGGACAGACGAATAAGGACGGGCATGTTAGAAAGAAAATATTGGCCTTACCGGAGAAGGCAAATAGTACAGAAAGTGACAAAGATGCTAAGTGTATAAGAAGTGCGTTGGAGGAAGACCATGTTAACATAGAACATTTCATACACAGTTACGCTAATGATGGAGATTACAACGAAAATGACAAATGTATGGAGGCTTCTGGCGAGAACGATGATGTTAATGAAAAAAGTATCATACTTGTATATAAGGATAATGGTGACTTTGAAATTGAAATGAACACTTCCCAAAAATGTATACTAGATGCAAATGAATGCGCTCAAGAGGAGCACGTTAGTATGAAGGAAGAAAACATTATGTACAAAATGTGTGGAGATGCACATGATGCAGGAAATAAGGAGGGAGATAGATGTAAAGGAGGTACGTGTGAGAATGACAATATTATTAAGAAGGAAAATACAATATATAGTGATGCAGGAAGTTAAACGTCTTCAAATTCAATAGCATCATTTAAGACCTGATAAATTTACAGCATGGACCAGACATGCACGTTTCGGGTACTAAACCCTTGTCAGTGATCCTCAGTCTAAACAATGTTAAATGGCCAAAAAGTATGAAAATTATGTCCAAAAATGTACCAAAAGACGTAGCAGAATGGGTGGGATATGATGCTACAGGATCCACGTTTTAGAAATTTCAAGAAATTTTGTCACAGAAAATTTCAAATGCGTTGAAGAAGATAATAGGTGGATTGGACAATTCTTGTGTTCTAAAATATAAACATTACAGAAGTACCAATCAGTTATTCAGTCTCATAGTTGAGAAGGCAAGGCAAAATCATTAGATTTTCCACAGGAATGATTTAGAACCTCGGAATGAAGAAAATTCCGAAGTGAGACCAGGTTCCCGGGGAGAGTCAGCATTTCCTGATTGCATGCAACAACCGTCGCAACGGCTACATGGAACCCTGTCAAATTCGGTAATGTTCTCGATGTACATTTTGATGTACATATCAGGTAAGTATGTCTTGTTTGGTGTTGATGACAGCGATTCAATCACACTGTAGAATGTCACTGATCATTCTGGAAAGGGGGATCTCATATGCTTTTATTACATCCCCATAGCGACCGAAGAACTTCCTCAATGATGATTTCAGCCGTTGTGTAGCATAGCCCTGAACAAGTAGCTTACTTGCAAGCCGTCTGGCTCTAATGATGAGATCTTAATACTTGGAACATGCCCTGGCGTACTGTTTCAGTTGAGAAACAAAAACACCGTAAGCAGGAGAAGACGGAATGTTGCTACTCATAAAAGGGAAGTTAATTATGTGGAAGCTGAAATCTGAGGAAGTTCTACGGTTGATTTGCGGAACTCGTCATACACTCTGATGTCCCACTCTCCAGAATGGTGGATGATATTCTGTCATAGACCATTTGAACCATCCAACCAAAGATTGTACTCTATGTCTTCCGAAATGGAAGTTAGTACCGGATGTGACAGTTCTATCGAATTGAAGCGGCGGGTGTTGCATGCAAGCAGGAGATGCTTACTCTTCCTGGGCACATGGTCTCACTCTCATAAAATCAGTTCTTTTCATGTGGTGGAGGTTTTTGTTTGTTTGCTTTGGTTTCTGTTTTATCCTGATTTTGTATGCCTTCGGTTTCTGATTTTCTGAATTATCGATTTTGTGCTGTATACAGGGATATGGTCATTATCCATATTTGTTATCGTCACGTTTGTCATACAGTGAGGTTTTCAAATGGCCGTTTGCGTCGAAAGATAGTAGTATATCCAAGTACAAAGCGGATCTGTCACTCTCTGTTGTTTCTTTGATCTCTAGTTCATGAGGATAGATTTCATGTAGATGATCCGCAAAGTTCGGATTATTGATGGACAACACGTCATCTATGTATCTGAAGGTAAAATTGAACTGAGATTCGAGGTGCTTTCGCCTAGTCGAGATCAAGATCTGGATGAAGTCAGCTTCGTATGAATATGAAATAAGTCCGCAAGCAGTGGGGCGCAATTGTTACCCATGGGGATGCCAACTATTTGTTGGAATACGGTTCCTCCAAACACAACAAAAATGTTTTCAATCAAAAACTCAAACATCCGGATGATATCGTCTTCGGTATCCTTTTTGTTTGAATCAGAGTGTTCCTTCACGAAATAAGTATCCTCCCGCCCAATTACGAGGTATTTGTATGTTCTTTTACCATTTTTTGACAGAAAGGTTTTGCGAATAATATTGGCCAGTGTGATTTTGAGCTTATGGTGTAGAATGGTAGTGTAGAGCGTAAAGAAGTCGAAAGATTTTATGCTGGTAATATGATTGATTTGGTGGCTTTTAAATTTTCCAAAAGTTCTTTAGAATTCTTTAGGATTCACATCTGATTGATTCCATTTCTGGAATATGCTGTCTCGCAGTATGTTTGAAGACCGTGTTTGATGTGAGTTAATATTTTCGTAAGCAAAATGGAAAGAGATTTTGTTGAGCATCTTTACGAACCGTAAATGAATCGGTGTTTGTAAGGATTTTTTTTTTTTGCTTATTTTGGAATCAAGTAGATATAAGGCAGTTCAAGATCAGAGTCATCAGTATGAATGCCGAAGGACTCAAGAACAGATTTGTGGTTGTCAAGTATTTCAGACACAGATAAGTTTGTACGTGTGTATGTTGGATTTCCTAGTATTGAATGTAGTCCTAGTTCCTCTCTCAAGCATTTGAAATAGTATGACTTGCAAACGGAAGTAAAATTGCTTGCCGCTTTGTCAGCAGGAACAATGATATATTTTTCATGGAGGTCAGAAAGTTCTTTGGAAACAACAGGGTCATGAAAAATTGAGTCGTGTCTGTCGTTAACTGAGTGCCGAAGACGCTCAATTCTTCTTTTAAGTAATTATCCGATGGATTTCTGTCTAGTTCCACGTCCTCCCTTTTCGCCCACCGTCTGGCGTACTTCTCACATGCATCCATAATAATTTCAAAGTTTTCCCGCCATGTGAAAGAACGGGGTTCCCTGTATTTTGGATCTTTACTGAGAGGTTTCTAAGTTTACTGTTACCAACGATGTTAAGGTCACCAGTAACCACATGACCACATGATTGGTAGATGAAAGGAGAGGATGAGCATGTACAGTGTATGGGGTTATGGTAAATTGTTAACATGGTTAAATTATTTCCAATTTACAGTTTTACTTACTCAGTCATGTTAACTCCGATCGTGTGGCCCCATGACCCTTGACCTCATTATTCACCATATTATTAAGGCAGCGTTTATTTCGCATTATCATCGCATTCCGCGTTTTAACAGTTGTTTCATAATGTTTTAAAAAATGTTGGAGATTATTTCAAAAATGATACTTTAAATGGCATGGTCGCCATAGCACTTTCTATATATAGACATTAGCTCAGCGAGTGCATATTTTGTGGATATTGTTTTCAGTTTTGTGCATGTACATCGACGGCGGGTGCGGCTAGCCAAACAGGGGATGCTCACTCCTCCCGGGCACCTGGTCCCACCTCTAGCTTGCTAGTGGTCCGTCGATGCTCAATTTTATGCTCCTTTGTGAGTGCTGTTGGGATTGTCGTCAGGATCTTTTTTAACTTATTTAGGGTGCAGTAAACATTAGCTGTCCCGTGTGCACGTGTGAGTGTTTGTGTATCATCCCTTCCCTCTGGTAGAAATATTTCAATCTATACTGCACGTGTGTAGAGACTGCTTAGCTTATCGACTAATATTACCACGTGGCATGATCCTGTAGGTGCTTACCGAGACGTCCGCATGAAAACGAATTTTTTTCTCAGAGGGGTAGGGAACGCAGAACGTTCGGTTTTTGGCTGGATGTCCGTCCGTCCGTCTGTCTGTCCGTCCGTCCGTCTGCCGTCAACATTTTGGTTAAAGTTTCTGGTTGAGGCAAAATCTAAGGAACTATATGCAGTAGAAACTTTATATTATACATGAAGCTTGCCCATGACAAGACCTTTCAATTAATGCCGTAACATTTGACCTAGTGACCTCGACCTTGGACTTTGACCTAGTTAAAGATTTTGGTTAAAGTTTCTGGTTTAAGCAAAATCTATGGTACTGTATGCAGTAGAAACTTTATATTATTAATGAAGCTCGCCCATGACAAGACCTTTCAATTTATGCCGTAACATTTGACCTCTTGACCTTGGACTTTGACCTAGTTAAAGATTTTGGTTAAAGTTCCTGGTTTAAGCAAAATCTATGGAACTGTATGCAGTAGAAACTTTATTTTAAACATGTAGGTTGCCTCTGACAAAACCTTTCAATTTATGCTGTATTATTTGACCTATTGACCTTGACCCAGTTAGTGACAAAAACTTACTTTGCAATCCGGCCATACCGTCTTTAGCGGTGTTTTATCTATAATTTCGTTCAATATAGTTACTTAATCACAAAATGGGGAATATGATGCAGCATAGGGACGCCTTAGCTATGAGTTTTATCAAAATGCGACAATGCCTACATTTGGCCTGCACTCCACTTGGAAGAAGAAGAAATGAAGAGAAATAATACTGGTCGGGCACATATTATCGCCACTTTTTCAACGTTTTGGGCTGTAAAATCTTTATTTCTTCACAAAATTTAATTGAATTTGCACAGAAGGAAGAAAAACCCTAGATGCACATTTCTGCCAATCTTCATGAATATCTGGTGATCGGTTCTTGTTTACCAGTGAATTTTGGGCGTAAGGGTTGGAGTGACTTTGAAAGAAGGGAGGGTAGAGAAAACTCCATACATAATTTAAAAAAAAAAAAACAGATGAAGGGACCTACCCTTTCCTCAGAGAGGTCGGGGAATATATTCAGATTTACCGACTTTCGGTCATAAGATTCAGTATATACAGGGTATGGAATTATTTGAAATTTTGTATACTTTTTCGTGTTTCAATGATGTAATTATGTTGAAAAAAGGAAATTCCTACATCAACAATGTGCAGAGATGTAAATTAATATGTGCCCGGCGATAATGTGTACCCAGTATCTTTTTCTTAAAGGCTTAAAGCTGAAAACGATCGGCGTGATCTATGTCCATGAAGATGAAAATGAAAGTAGAATGCCGATCTTATTTATGTACATGTAGTCACTTTATTTAGGTTGTCTATTTCTCTTTGATAGATTATAGTCTGATTGTATAGGATTCATGCATATTTCTTGTCAGATAATCGACGGTACCTAGAAATCTTTGATTCTCAGACAAGAAATACTAGTATGTAAGAGTTCTCCGTTGCGCGGTAACTAGTAAATCTTTAAATCGGGACCGATTAAAAAATCTGATTGACATACAAGATACAAGATTTTACAACAGTTTCAACCGGAACAGATATGCAGTGCCAGATCTATACACGAAGAAAAAATAAACGTCTGTACTACGGTAGTCATGCTGATATAGGTTCATGAATGTTTTATTCCCGAACATTTGGTACATTTTAGGATATAATAATTTTCACACTTTTTGGCCATATTGCATTGTTTGGACTGATGATCACTGACGAGGGTTGAGTACCCGAAACGTGCATGTCTGGTCCATGCATGCTGTAAATTTATCAGGTCTTAAATGATGCTATGGAATTTGAAGACGTTTAACATTGGAAAATGGATTTGTCTAGCTGCTAATGATTAAATATTAAAAAATCCCATAAAATATATTAACATCCTTCTAAAATGAAGAAACGAAACTCGCCATCAGTTCCTTCAGAGCACATTTGTACGTTCTTCGAGACCTCTGGGTAAACGGAAAAGTTGGAGGGTTGTGCGCACGTAATCCAGGATAACCACACCTTCTGCTATTTCCGTGGCAGATGGCCGTCCTAAGTCGGCATCGGTTGCCCATTGGTCTTGTTGGTTTATGTGCAGTCCTTTGTGTTTGATGTTTCTGTGTTGTGCGTTGACGTTCCTTGTCCCTTATGCGTCCCTTTCTGTGCATGTGTGCTTTGTGGGTGTTTTGGGGTTTTGCTGTGGGTGCTACAACCTGGTATTGTTGGAGATCCCCTCCTTTGTTTGATTAAGGCATTAGGGGTATAATACCAATATTGTGGAAAATCTATAAATTATGTACTTCCGTATCTTACATATTTTTAGATATTTGATAAATTATCTATATTTCATCCAACTCGCCATGAAAATTAATGTATGGACTCGAGCATTGCCGAAGTCGTGCGTCTTCGACAAACTTCGTGGTATATGATTTTTCTGCCATCAAAGCAACCGGAGGTAGAGTATTATACCCTAATGTCTGAAATTACATGTTGTTCATTTTCACCTCGATTAGTTAGGGGAATGATTGGGTGAAAGAATTTTGCTGACATTTTTTTATATATCGTATTATTTTAACTGCAAAAATGAAAAATGGATGGTCATTTCTAACAATTTCAACTTCTTCCCTGAAATTGCCTATATAATTTTTCGATATTTATTGTAAGGAATGCAACTGTGAAAATATCGTTTTTCAGATTTATATTTTATTTCAGCTCAGCTGAGTGATCTCAAGAAACACCAGAGGACACATACAAAAGAGAAAACTTATAAGTGCAATGAGTGTGGGTATAGAACTGCTGAACCGAGTAATCTCAAGAAACATCAGAGGACACACACAGGAGAGAAGCCTTATAAGTGTGATAAGTGTGAATATAGAACTGCTTATTCGAATGCTCTCAAGAGACATCAGAGGACACACACTGTGGAGAAGTCTTTTAATTGTGATAAGTGTGACTATAGAACTGTTTATCTGAGTTATCTCAAGAGACATCAGAGAAAACACGCTCCGGAGAAGTCTTATAAATGTGATAAGTGTGGGTATAGAACTGCTTATCTGAGAAGTCTTAAGGAACATCAGAGGACACACGCTGCAGAAAACCCTGCACGTGTGATATATGTGAGATATTTAAAGTTGACAAAGAAAACTCAAAACTCAATTTAGGAGATACACATGAAGAAGACAGTGTCAACGAAGAAGATGCACATGAAGAAGAGAGTCTTAATGAAGAAGATGACCAATATGATCACTGTCAAACTTTTATTGTGTTGTTCATGATTGAAGAGTTTCTTTTCACTTTGACCCAAAGTCATGAGACAAAGGTCAAGGTCACTTAATGAAACTGTTAAATGAAACTGTACATGCTAATCCTGCCCGGTCTATATCTCTTTAGATTGAAATATTTTCTTCCAGAGTGAAGGGATGATACAAAAAACCACAAACACTCAAATATACTCATGGCGAGCGAAGCTTATGTGTTTCTGTTTAAGTGTTTGTGTTTGTATTTCTTTAATCGTTTTTAGCTCCATTGAAATTTTGACTAAAAGGATAGTGTGAATTATATCTTTTAAATTGAATAATAAGCACGAAATACTGCTGCACATCCTAAAAATTGACTATCTCGCTTCGCTCGCCAAAGCTTTCTCTAAACACATATAAATTTGTGATATCAAAACTAAATTTGTGATATTAGAAAATAAATTTGTGATATAAAAAAATAGGGAATAAATAGTAAAACGGCGTCCCATACATGAATACCTGCTATGATATTTATCGAACATCCCCCCTCCACCCACCAAGCCAGCCACACACACACATGGTCAGAATCTTTCCGAACTTTACATATATATTTATTTATTTTACATATCATATATCTTTGAATTATTTTCTCATGTGTCTTTATCGATCCTCAAAGATTATAATGATATCAAATGCATATTTATAATGCTTGCCAATGTTTACATTTCATAGTAAACACGTGGTAGTTCTGACGTCATTTTCAGTGACTTGATTTTGTTACAAATTTGATTGGCTTTTATTTAAGGAACTTTCTCGAATGTTCTGTATGCAAAATAAAATTGTAAAATTGTACGTTGTATATTTCAGAAAACGAATATGGAACTGGGGCGAAATAAAGCCTCCTACTAACATTAGAAACTTCTTGCAAGAATCGTCTGACTTAGTGTTAGAATAAAAGCATAAATCAGTGGAAAATGGTTAGTGTCCGACGCCGGTTTTGAACTTTAGATTTTCTAAGATTTGTTTTAGAAAAACGGTTAGACGTAATTACTGTCCTGTTCACTAAATCCAGAGCACCCTGTTTTCACGGTTTTCTCTAAAATATGATACTGTCATTTTCCAAAAAGATATCAATTTTATAGTACATCTTTAGTCGTAATAGAAAATACCATTGTTTGGGCTGTATATGAGCGTGAAGAAATTAAACGTGAACCGTATCGATGTCGTAAAGAAAACAGAATCTGAAAACTTATTGAACTAATGGTTGAATATACCTCTAGATTAAAGAGCAATGAATTTCGAATGACGAGCAATATATATGTTAAACGTCTTTAAATTCAATAGCATCATTTAAATCCTGATAAATTTTCAGCATGGACCAGACATGCACGTTTCGGGTACTAAACCCTCGTCAGTGATCCTTAGTCTAAACAATGTAATATGGCCAAAAAGTATGAAAATTATGTCAAAAAATGTACCAAAAGACGCAGCAGAATGGGTGGGATATGATGCTACAGGACCCACGTTTTAGAAATTTCAAGAAATTTTGTAACAGAAAATTTCAAATGCGTTGAAGAGACAGACGATCAACCGAAGTTGATCGAACTTGGCTACATGTGCCCTCGGGGACTCTTGGTCCACCAGCAGTGACACTCAACAAGTAGTTCAAATGTTAAACGTCTTTAAATTTAATAGCATCATTTAAAACCTGATAAATTTTCAGCATGGACCAGACATGCACGTTTCGGGTACTAAATCCTCGTCAGTGATCCTTAGTCTAAACAATGTAATATGGCCAAAAAGTATGAAAATTATGTCAAAAAATGTACCAAAAGACGTAGCAGAATGGATGGGATATGACAGTTCTACCGGATGTGACAGATCTACCGAATTGAAGCGGCGGGTGCTGCATGCAAGCAGGAGATGCTTCCTCTTCCTGGGCACCTGGTCTCACTCCCATATCGGGAGTTCGCTTCTTTTTATATGCTGGAGGTTTTTGTTTGTTTGCTTTGGTTCCTGTTTTATCCTGATTTTGTATGCCTTCGGTTTCTGATTTTCTGAATTATCGATTTTGTGCTGTATACAGGGATATGGTCATTATCCATATTTGTCATGCTACAGGACCCACGTTTTAGAAATTTTAAGAAATTTTGTAACAGAAAATTTCAAATGCGTATCCTTGTTTACATCTAAAATACGCTTCTTTCACGACATCGTTTTACCCTCGGCATATAGTTTACGTCATCAACGGGAGTTTATTTAACGTCATGCTGAATTATGACGTTGTAATATTTTTTCGCGAATTATCATGAAAGCGCTTTGTGCTTGGACTTTAGAAGTCCGGTAATTCAGTTTGTCTGATATTATATTTTCACGCCATGACAACTTTAAGGAGCGGAATAATTTGTCATAGTTTCCGAGAATTGACCTCTTTTAGTCGTGACTGGAAATTAACTTCAACTTAACCTATCAGCTGCCTTCAAAACGCAATAGGAAAAATAAAATGTCAACGGGAAATTCCCATTTTAATTTCAAGCCGCCGCCATATTGTTCGCCGTGTCAACAATAGTATACAGTGACGTCAAATCTCCCGACGTCACGCATATACAGCAATTTTACTATAGAAAATTGCTGAATATGCGTCATTTAAAAGCAGATAGATTGACAGGATGGACCAGACATGCACGTTGCGGGTATTTAACCCTTGTCAGTGATCCTTAATCCAAAACGATGAAATATGGTCAAAATCTGTGAAAATTATTTCCAAAATAGACAAGCAAGATGACTGGGGTATGATGCACAGGACCCAGGCTTTAGAAATTTGAGACTATTTTAAGAACAGAAATTTTCAAATGCGTTTGAAGAAACGACCAACCGAAATTGATCGAACTTGGCTACATGTGCCCTCGGGGACCCCTGGTCCACCAGCAGTGACACTCACCAAGTGGTACAAATGTAAAACGTCTTCAATTCATTAGCATAATATAAAAACAGATAAATTGACAGCATGGACCAGATATTTTTAAGCCTCGTCAGTGATCCTTTATCCAAAACGATGAAATATGGCCAAAATCTATGAAATTGTCAATATTGAAATATATGTTAAATTATGCCCAAAATATACCGAAAGATGTAGCAAGATGGCTGGGATACATGATGCTACAGGACCCAGGTTTCGGAAATTTAAGGAAATTTTCGAGTGTGTTTGAAGAAAGTACGACCAACCGAAATTTATCGAACCTGGCTATGTGCGCTTGGGGACTCCTGGTCCACCAGCAGTGACACTCACCAAGTGGTACAAATGTTAAACGTCTTCAATTCATTAGATCATTTAAAAGCAGATAAATTGACAGCATGGACCAGACGTGCAAGTTTCGGGTATTTAACCCTCGTCAGTTATCCTTATAAAAATTTTCATACCTTTTGGCCATATAACATTGTTTAGACTGAGGATCACAGACGAGGGTTTAGTATCCGAAACGTGCATGTCTGGTCCATGCTGTAAATTTATCAGGTTTTAAATGATTGGTACTTATAGTGATTGTCACTGCTGTGGCAACATATCCCGTCCATTCTGCTACGTCTTTTGGTACATTTTGGACATAAAAATGTTCATACCTTTTGGCCATATTACATTGTTTAGACTGAGGATCACTGACGAGGGTTTAGTATCCGAAACGTGCATGTCTGGTCCATGCTGAAAATTTATCAGGTTTTAAATGATGCTATTGAATTTAAAGACGTTTAACTCTTAGTCCAGGACGATGAAATATGGCCAAAATCTGTGACAATTATGTCCAAAATATACCGAAAGATGTAGCAAGATGGCTGGGATATGATGCTACAGGACCAGGTTTCGGAAATTTAAGGAAATTTTGTGAACAGAAATTTTCGAATGTGTTTGAAGAAACGACCAACCGAAATTGATCGAACTTGGCTAAATTTGGCCTCCGGGATTCCTGGTCCACCAGCAGTGACACTCAACAAGTGGTACAAATGTTAAACGTCTTCAATTCATTAGCATCATTTTAAAGCAGATAAATTAACAGCAGGGACCAGATATGCACGAAAGACGTAGCAAGATGACTGGTATAAGATGGAGGTATAATATGCTTCCAACGACCAATCAAAATCCTTGATACGAGTAAAATTATTTTAGATGGTAAAATAATTGTCCTGCATTTGCTTATTTTAATAACATTTAAAATAATACCAAAGCTGAAAAGTACAAATATATTCATCAATGCACGGGACTAAGATTTTGCACCTGTTACACCGAAACATTCAGGGGTGTACCCTATTACTTTCTTCAAAGTTTAAACATTTAAATTGAGAAATAACAGATTTTGTGAGGGACTTCGCACTACGAACATTGAAGAATCAGTTGCGAAGCTGCCGTTAATAAACTCACAAGCGAAGTCATCCACATTTTGATTAGTATACTCAGTGGAATTGATATTTTGGACTTCCTACACTACTGGTGTCGCCTTTCTCGACAACCTTTTTTAGCTCACCTGAGAGAAGCACAAGTGAGCTATAGCCATAGTGTGCCCTCCGGCGTCCGTCCGTCACGAACTATTCACATTTTCGACATCTTCAGAACGGCTTAAGGGATTATGATAAAACGTTTAGGTTGATCGTCTGTCTCTTCAGCCCATTTGAAATTTTCTGTTACAATATTTCTTGAAATTTCTAAAGCGTTGGTTCTGTAGCATCATATCCCACCCATTATACTACGTCATTCGATACATTTTTGGACATAATAATTTTCACACTATTGGTCATAAATCATACTTTAGATTTAGGATCACTGAGAGGGTCAAGTACCCGGAACGTGCATGTCCGGTCAATGCTGCAAATTTATCTGTTCTTAAATTATGCTATTGAATGTGAAGACGTTTAACATTGGTAGGTATGAAGTACTTATGCTCCCTTACAAGTGTTGTTGTTTTTCGTAGGGATCCTTTAATAAGTGGCGCCACCATAGGCAAAAAGTAGGTCACAGGAGTACCCTCCTTTGGCAAACTTCTTCAGAACCAAAGCGCGTATCAACAAACCGAATTAAAGGATCAGGATGATCTAGAGGTGTCTGAAAAAGTGTTATCATTTTTGGTTCCACTTCGAAGTCAAACTTTTGACGCGTCAGAAATGCACATTTTTGCACTTTTCTTTACATTACTCATTAAATTATGAATGTACACACTTATTCACTGCATATTTGTCATATTTAAGTAATGAAGTGCTATGATATGTATTTCATGCTAAAATTCTTTTTTGGGGTGAATTTTATGTTATGTAAAAAGGAAGGGGGCTGATTGTCATACATTTTCAGCTTCTTTTTCATAACCACATTTCAGATTTTCATGAAACTTGGTATGTATAAGGTACTCATGGTCCAAGCAAGTGTTGTTGTTTTTTGTCCAGATCGGTCAACGGATGGCGCCACTACAGGCAAAAGTAAGTCACAGGGGGTACCCTTCTTTGTCAAACTTCTTCAGACAACTTATCGACAAACTGAAAGCATCAGGATGATCTAGAGAGATGTCTCAAGAAGTGTTGTTATTTTTTATTCCACTACAATGTCAAGTTTTTTTTTCCTTTTACAAATATGCTTAGTCAACGTAGCTATCACGTGAGAGATCGTGGTCCTCTTGAGCCTCTTGTTAACGTTATATTATAATTAAAGTGCGAAGTACGCCACGATGAAAAATGTCTGAATTTTATGAAAAATGATGGGAAATCTCCTACTTTTTAGCCCAGTTGCAAAACTCTGCTCTTAATTTGATGAGAGACGGGCGGGCGGACGTCAACAATTGGTTTCCGACTATGAGTGAAGTACGATACATGCAACTGCAAAGAAACTTCAAACAGTTACTCCCAAATGAGTCAAGGATAAACCCTATTGATTTTGGGGTCAAAAGGTCAAAGTTCAAGGTCACAGGACTCAGATGATTGAAATTAGTTTCCGGACCATAAGTGAAGTACGATACATGACAAATATGGGTAATGACCATATCCTTGTATACAGCACAAAATCGATAATTCAGAAAATCAGAAACCGAAGGCATACAAAATCAGGATAAAACAGAAACCAAAGCAAGCAAACAAAAACCTCCAGCATATGAAAAGAAGCGAACTCCCGATATGGGAGTGAGACCAGGTGCCCCTTAAGAGTAAGCATCTCCTGCTTGCATGCAATACCCGCCGCTTTAATTCGGTAGAACTGTCACATCCGGTATCTTCCATTTCGGAAGACATAGAGTACAATCTTTGGTTGGATGGTCCAAATGGTCTGCTACAGAATATCATCCGCCATTCTGGAGAGTGGGACATCATAGTGTATGACGATTTCCCCATATCGACCGTAGAACTTCCTCAGTAACGATGTTAGTCGGTCACAAACATATCCCTGACTGAGAAGCTTATTTGAAAGACGCCTGGCTCTTAGAACAAAATCCGTATATATGGTACTTGCTCTGGCATAGCGTATCAACTGAGATATGAAGTGAACACGCCATAAGCAGGCGATGAAGGGATGTTGCTACTCAGAAAGTTTGTAATGCTGAAATTGAAGTCGTCGCGTTTGTCATAGAGTGAGGTGTTCATATGACCATCTGTGTCGTAGGACAACATTATGTGCAAATAGGATGCTGAACTATTTGTCTCTGTAGTTTCTTTGACTTCAAGCTCCGAAAGATAGATACTATTGAGGCAATCAACGAATTTTGGATTAATGGTGGACAACACATCGTCTATGTATCTGTAAGTGAAGTTGAAGTCAGAAGCTAAGTATCGTTTCCCTTCAGAGACCAAAGATTGAATGAATTCAGCTTCGTACGAGTATAGGAAAATGTCGCCAAGGAGTGGGGCACAATTTGTCCTCATTGGAATCCCGACAATTTGCTGGAAGACCTTTCCTCCAAACACCACAAAAATGTTGTCGATCAGAAAGTTTAACATCTGAATAATATGCGTTTCAGTGTACTTATTTTCGGAATTGGACTTTTCTTTTACAATGTAGGTTTTGTCATAGTTAACAACAATAAATTTGTATTTACCATTGCCGTTCTTACTTGTAAACGCATAACTTATAATTTTTGCGAGTCTTTCTTTCAATTTAGAATGAGGGATTGTAGTGTAAAGTGTTGAAAAATCAAAGGCTTTGATCGAATCGACTCTTCTAAAATAAGTGGATTTCAGATGTCCTAAAAGTTCCTTCGAATTCTTTCAAATCCACATCTGGTTGATACCACTTCGAGAATATACTGTCGAACAATATTTTTGAAGCCCTGATTTGATTTCAGATAAAACTTTGATGAGTACGATCGATACAGATTTAGTAGAACATTTTGAGGAACCAGTGATGAATGTAAACGTCTTCAAATTGAATAGCATCATTTAAGAACAGATGAATTGGCAACATGGACCAGACATGCACGTTTCGGGTACTTAACCCTCGTCAGTGATCCTCAAATCTAAACAATGTAATATGCCAAAAAGTATGAAAGTTACTATGTCGAAAAAGCGTACCGAAAGACGTAGCAGGATGGGTGGGATATGATGCTACAGGACCCACGTTTTAGAAATTTCAAGAAAACGTTGTTTGTATGGATTCTTATGCATTTTAGGTATGCAGTATAAGTATGGTAAATCTAAATCTAAATTGTTAGTGTCGAAGCCAAAGGAAGCAAGAGCTGATTTGTGGTTATCTATTATTTCAGAGGCAGAAAGGTTTATTGGGGTGTAAGTGGGATTTCCAGGTGTCGAATTTAAACCCAACTCTTTAACTGGACTGTCGAAATAGTATTTTTGCAAGTAAATGTGTAATTATTTGAGGCTTTGTCTGCTGGTGTGATGATATAATGTTCATGCTAGTGCAATGAAACTTCAAACACTTACTCCTCATGAGTCAAGGATGACCCCTGTTGATTTTTGGATCAAAAGGTCAAGGTCACAGGACTCAGATGATTGAAATTGGTTTTCGGACCATATTAGAGTCTCTATTGCAATTGTGATCATGAAACTTGCCTGAAAAGTTTCCGATGAATCAAAGATGACCCCTATTTATTTTGAGGTCAAAGGTCAATGTCATAGGGTTTAGATGATTGAAACTGGTTTCCTGACCATATTAGAGCATGTATTGCACCTATAATCATGCAACTTGCCAGAAATATTTCCCATGAATCAAGGAATCCTCCTATTGATTTTGAGGTCAAAAGGTCAAAGGTCACAGGAATCTGATTATTGAAAATGGTTTCCAGACCATATTATAGAGCCTGTATTGCACCTATGATTATGAAACTTGCCAGAAATTTTCCCCATGAATCAAGGAATTCTTCTATTGATTTTCAGGTCAAAAGGTCAAGGTCATAGGACTTAGATGATTGAAAATGGTTTCTGGACCATATTTGAGCATATATTTCACATATCATTATGAAACTTGCCAGAAATGTTTCCCATGAATCGAGGATGATCCCTATTTATTTCGAGATCAAAATATCAAAGGAGAAATTCGTAGGACTCAGATTTCTAGATAATATATGAATGTGTATCAACCTGAAACGTTCAAGTAATACCTCCCATCTGTCGAGACCATAAATTTATACAATTCATGTATATTTTAAGTCTGAATATTTATAATTACATTCAAGTTTTGCAACTCGGCACTTTGCACCTTTGATGCATTTTAAGCTTATTTCCTGTTTAATCCTACTTTTTCCTACTTTTCATCTTTCTAATTTTTAAGATAATCCTTTCGCAGGGAGGGCGGGAGTCAACAATTGGTTTCCAGACTATAAGTACAGTATCATAATTGCTAGTGCGACGAAACTTCAGATACTAACTAACCATGAGTCAAGGATGACCCCTATTGATTTTAGGGTCAAAGGTCAAGGTCATAGGCCTGATGATTGAAAATGATTCCCGGGCCATATTAGAGCCTGTATTGCACCAATGTTAATGAAACTTGCCAAAAATGTTTCCTCATGAATCAAGGATGGACCCTATTGATTTTAGGGTCAAAAGGTCAAGTTCATAAGACTCTTATGACTGAAAATGGTTTCAGGGCCATATTTTAGCTTGCATTGCACCTGTGATCATAAAACTTGAAAAAAATGTTTCCAATGAATCAAGGATGACCCCTATTGACTTTGGGGTCAGAAGCTCAAGGTCATAGGACTCAAATGTCTGAAACGGTTTCAAGACCATATTAGAGCCTGTATTGCACCTATGATCATGAAACTTGCCAGAAATGTTTTCCATGAATCAAAGATGACCTAAAAGAATTTTGGGGTCAAAAGGTTCAAGGTCACAGGACTTAGATGATTGAAAATGGTTTCCGGATCATTTTTAGCATGTATATAGCACCTACGAATATGAATGTTAAACGTTTTCAAATTCAATAGCATCATTTAAGAGCAGATAATTTTTTATCATGGAACAGACATGCACGTTTCTGGTACTTAACCCTTGTCAGTTATCCTCCATTTAAACAATGTTATATTGCCAAAGAATGAGAAAATTATTATGTACAAAAGTTTACCGAAAGACCTAGCAGGGTGGGTGGGTATGATGCTACAGGACCCACGTTTTAGAAATTTGGAAATTTTTATAACAGAAATTTCTGAATGCGTTGAAGAGAAACTTGCCAGAAATGTTTCCCATGAATCAAGGATGACCCCAATCGATTTTGGAGTCACAACATTAAAGGTCAAGGTCATAGGGCTCTGATGATTGATAATGGTTTCAAGATCATATGTTTATTTCACCTGTGATCATGAATCTTACCAGAAATGTTTCCTATGAGTCAAGGTTTATTCCTAGATTTTTGGGTCAATAAATCAAAGGTCAAATTAATAGGGCTCGGGTAATTGATAATGGTTTCTGAATTGAATATGAATGTGTATAAGCCTGAGATGTGCTAGTAATGTCTCCCATCTGTCGAGACCATATACAATTCATGTTTATTTTAGTCTTCATTTTCATACATTCAAGTTTTGCAACTCGGCACTTTAATTGCATCTTTGATGCATTTTAAACTATATATTTAAGATATATATATACGAGTAAATATTAGATACCGGTAAGTTGAGATTCTCCAAATGAATTTTGACATTTTTAGCTCAACTGAGTCGAAGGCTCAATGTGAGCTATTGTCATAACGGTTTGTCCGTCGTCCGTCCGTCCGTTAACTTTTCACATTTTCGACTTCTCCAGAACCGCTGAGAGGATTTTGATGAAACTTGGTATGCATGAAGTACTATATAGGTCCTCTACCACGTTTATTCATTTCGGTCGGACCCTTCAGGGGGATCCAGGGCGGGTCAAATAGGCCCCAGAGGGTACCCCTCTTAGAATAATCCTTTCCAGAACCGCTGCATGGATTGCAAAACTAATGGCATCCGAGGAAGGATGTATTATATTTAAGTTTTTTCATTTCGTTAAAATCCGATAACTCATTTTTGACGCTAATGCAAACTTTGAGATTTCTTTTATTCTTTTTTCTCTTGGCTAAATTTGCTATCCTAATTTAGTTCATTTTAGCCATGATAAACTAGCGGAATGCTTATGTGAAAGAATTTTGCTGAAAAGGATTTTTTATTAATTGTTTTTAACTACAAAAAAGGAAGGGGGTGGTCATTTTAACATTTTCAACTTCTTCCCTGAAATTGTTTAATATATATACACTGCCATCCAGGACTTAGTATAAACTATTTCTGTTAATTCTGCTGTTAGAAAAGCAACGATTTGAATTGTATAACTCTCAAGATGAACCTTATAGAAATTATTTGTAACAAACTTGACCCAAATATTTGCATAATTCGAATTTTCACTTTTTTATATAAAAATTACAATTTTTAGAAAGAAATTGTGATGATGAAAAAAGTATCTATTTACATTTTTTGTTATCACAATTCATGATTTGAAATTATGTGAAGCCAATAATTATGATTCTTCCATGTTCAGAATTGAAAAATTAGGATAAATTTATAAAGAATTTAAAATGATACCCTTGTTTGTATAGTTATTTATGGATATCCTTTTATGGATGGCAGTGTACTTTTTGATATTTATAGTAAGAAATGCAACTGTGAAAGAATTTTGTCAAAATATAATTTTTTTGGATTTTTAAGGAATTTTTAAAGATTCTACATCCTTTATTAGGTAGGTATGGACCCAATGGTAGTGGGTTCAAATCCCGGCAGGACCTAATTTTTTTCCTTTTACATTTTCCCCCCTCATTTACCTTTAATAGCAAGCGAAGCTCGCCCTTATGGTAACGCGTATACACATTTCTTATTGAGAAAAAATGCTGAATCATAGAATGAGAATGTACTACTATGCTTTCAAAAACATTCGTCCCCTCGCAAACAGAGTTGCTGCGGAGATACTGGATATTGTCATTTAAATTTTTTTACGACTCATAGTAGACGTATATGATATAGTCAATTTTTGTTTATAAGTTAAATTTATTGAAAACATTTTTCGTAAATCAGGTAACGATAAAGCATCAACAAGACGGCGTTACCACGGGAAATCCGACATTTCCGGTTTTAAACGAGACGTTTCGCTCTGATTACTTTCCTCGTCTCGGGTGGTTTCGTACTGTCAGAAGTCGGAATATATGTTTGTTTTTTTCTTTTGTTCTTAAGTTATTTATTTTCAGCTAGCCTAAACATTATTCTTACAAAATAAAAATGAATTATAATTTAAAGAACCATATTTTTAAAGAACCATATTTTTAAAGAACCATATTTTAAGCCCCCCCCCCCCTTAAAATGTTCATCTGCTGGTCTAGATCAATTTTACAAATTTTTTCTCTCCGCTCGCACAAAAAGGCTTTGCCTTGATTCATATTATTTATTGTTAGAAATGTAACTGTGAAAGAATTTTGTCAAAATATCAACTTTTAGATTTTTAATGAACTGAGAAAAAAAATGTATATATGTTATGTTTTGCATGCCCATTGATGGACCCAAGAGTAGTAGGTTCAAATCCTGTTGGTACCAACAAAAATATTTCTTCTTTATTCGCTTTTGTAGCTCACCTGAGCAAAGCTCAAGTGAGCTATTGTCATGGGTCCGCTCACCGGTTTTTAGAGTAAACCCAAAATGTCCAGGGTGGAAAAGCTGAAATAGGGGAAATTGAGTGGTTTTGAAAGGTGGGTTGAGAAGACCATTATGCAGATTTGTAGAGTATGCCTGCCTTGTGTAAGAGCAATAAAAATTTTAGGTCACATGACTTATTTAGTCTAAATATAGATATTTTAAAAGGCGGACCGGATTTTCCCTGTTTGACAAGACTTCATAAGGGAAAATATGAAGTTTTTTGGTTTTTACACATTTTTTGAGTTACATGTGTTGGAAAATTTTAAAATTTGGCTAGAATGGAGTATAAGATAATAGTTTTATGGAAATATAAGCATTATTTCTGAAATTTTTCCAGGAGACCAGAAACAATACACAGAAAAATGGCAAAAACCATGAATTTTAGGTCAATTTTCTGAACCTATTTCAGCAAAAATGTATGATATTTATTATGTATTGCAATCTTAACATGACCTTGAGACCAGTATCATATAAAAGCTGTAGAAATAACGAACAGATTGATATATAGCATAATAATGTGAAATATATAGAAATAAAATGAGATGACGTCAAATTATGTATGATTGCGCAATATTTCTGTGTCGTGTGACCGGGTAAGAGAAACTGCATGGTGAGCGGACCCCATAGTGTGGCGTCCTGGGTCTGTCTGTCGTAAACAGAATGCGCGCGGTTCATCTACGTGACGTCAAATGAAAAGCACAGAGGTCCGGGTCATGCCCTCCCCCCCCCCCACCTTCCGACCTTTCCACATGCCCAATAATAAACACTTTGTGCGTGTCATAAACTATAAGTACAAATAAAAATGGAACAAACTTAATGCAATAATTTGGAGTGAATTAATCAAATTCAAAAGTCATTAGCATCATATAGCCTAGCTGTCTCTGTTGAGTATCATTTAAGTGAATAGATTATAGGGGTATCATATGCCATTCAAGAAATGAACTCATTGTGTTTGATGTTTTAGGGGGTCCAGAACAGTTTCCGAAAGAACTCCATCGGAAAGCTCTGGATCAATTATGACATCACAATAGAAACGGCGACATTGGCGCGTTTTTCGCAAGAACGTCTTTTCGCAAGAACGTTTTTTCCCAAGAACGCGTTTTTCGCAAGAACGTAACGTAGAAATCAAGGGAGAGGGGGTAACAAATCACTTTAAAAACTGACGGTAAAATTTCAATAGCAATTTAACGGTGTTTCACTTGACATATGAAAAAGATAATATCAAGTTTTTTTCTGAAATAAAATGATAGGGTTTCAGATAAACGGACTTTATTATTAAAAATTAGCAACTCAAAGACGTTTTGAAAATAGACATAAATTTATTTCCTTTCGACAATTTCTTTTAAAACTCCTAGTGACCATATATAATTTTATACATATCCGATTGCCCACATCATATCTAAATGAAAAATACAGAACTTGTTAATATTCTGCCTCTACAGAAGATTTGTAACCTAAAGCGTGTTAATTTTAACTTCACATTTACGGCCCACTTTGGAGCTTTCAATGGGTATATACAGGCGCGTAGCTGCCATGTAAGCCAGTAAGCCCGGGCTTGCACATTATTCGGTGATAAAAATATGAAATTAAACAAAAAATAAATAAATAATAAATAGATGAAAAACAATGAAAATAAAATAGATTTGAAAAGTGGCTTGCCATAGTTACATGTATCTATCAAATTATTATTTCTTTTAGGCCAAATATCATATTTCATTTATTTATTTGAAAATATCAAAAGAATGAATGTTAATGAAAAAAGGGTTTCCTTAAAGGTGCTACTGTTAATAGATGCATGTGTCACCATAGATTCTAATTTTATATGCAAGCTTTGAAGGAGAACTTCAGTTTTTCACCAATTTACCAGTTGAAATCTGAAAAAAAAATCTTGCTCCAACTTTGCAAGAAAAAATAATTTTGCTCCACTCTGGAGCGAGAAAAATAATCTTGCTCCGACAAAAAAA
The DNA here is from genome assembly GCA_028142955.1 of Pinctada fucata. NCBI lineage: Eukaryota > Metazoa > Mollusca > Bivalvia > Pterioida > Pteriidae > Pinctada > Pinctada fucata. The sequence continues at coordinate 48,802,328 of AP027111.1, read as the reverse complement.
AAAAAAACCCAAAGACCCCCACCCCCAGAATATCAAATGGACCGTGCCTTATACTAGCTGATGGTCCGATTTTATTGAAAATTTGTGACTTTTGACAGTACAGTTATTGAGAAAAATTTGTTTGAAAATGTGCATTTATTATGTATTTTTAGCCACTCAAATTTGCTGAAATCGTTCTACGTCGGGCCCCCAGACCCCTTGCCATATCGGGCTTGCACTTCCAAACAGGGCCAGCTACGCGCCTGATATACGTACGTTCGTAGCTTCAAAACTAACGGTACAAAATTGATGAAACTTTGCATGTAGAAAAAGTATGTTTCAATTATTAACATTTATGATTTTTAGGAAAAATAAATGATAGGATCAAATTTAAGTCCTGGACCTCCTTAATATAGCTGGCAAATCACGCTAAATTATTTAAACTTTAGAGTTATTATCAACATTGGAAAATTACAAAAAAAAAAGATTAAAAAGAAACCGGTCCGAAGATTCGGCGGAAAAAGACCCGGCTTTTTAAATGGCTGAAAAAAAAATTCCGGCTGGTAAAAGTCTTTCTGCCTCCTATAAAAACCACATGGTTGCTCCCTAAGTCCGCGCAATGTGTTAGTTAACAAATTCAGGGACCGGAATTATTTCAAAATTATTTTATTATAAATTTTATTAGATGTCTTGGCACCTTTTACACGATTTTGTTCATAAAGATAAACTCGGAGCGTCAAATAATAAAGATCGCCGAACAAGTCCGCAGATTACAAGATTTCCAGAATGCGCGCGGTTCGTCTGCGTGACGTCAAATGGAAAGCACCGAGGAATAGTAACTGCTCAAGCCAAGGGATTTTGACAGTTTGATATCAATTACTCTGTACAGATCAAAATCCATCCAAATTTAATAAGTTTTTTTAGATTTGCCACATAAAGTGAAGTCTACCAGCTGCATTGTAAGTCGACAATTAATGCAATTTTGCTTTACTGATGTCAAAGCAGTAACCGAACAATTTTCAGGGTTTATTCACAATAATCTGTTAATCAGATAATTGTAGGATACATGAAACTTGGAACAAATTATGGTTGACATATGTCTCAAATATTTATTAAATAATTATCCAAAATTCTGGACTTTCATCATCTTTTATGTCGATCTTCGAACCACAAGATTTCCTCAATTTTGCAACTTTGTAAAAGCAGTAACCGAATGATCGAGCATTCCGATATATATGCACAACCAATGTAATTCCCTGAGATGTTACTATTGAAAGGAACGTGCCGCAATTCGTGTATTAACACTCGTGACGTCAAAAGGCATAAGATCTAAAGAAACGTGCCGCGACGGCTGTTCTAACCTGCAAACTGAACCTGCGGTGATCTGAATTTTGACGTCACTCTTTTACATAGAAAAGGCAATTTTAGAAAACAAGAATGAAACAGACAACGATAGTGCATCTATATAGAATAAATGTCATAATTTGTGTTTTGATACGGGTATACACAGTCAGGGGTGCTACTTCAACAAGTAATTAAAAAAATTACCTTTTCAAGTAACTTTCTAATTTTGCCTTCTAAAATGATTACCTCTAAAAGTAACTGATTTACTTGCGATGTCCATGCAACATATTACTTATACAAGTAATATACATAGTAAGTAAGACAGTGGATGGTTTGTAATGATTGTACCATACACATTTAAAGTTCTCAATCTTTTAATTGTTATAAGCGCGACTCATATCAGTAATAATTGCTTCAGTAACAGAAATATCAAGGTAAAACCATTCCCTTAAAATTACTTCTTTAAGTAATATTTATTGAAAGGAGCTTATCTTTAAATGAAAGGAGTAATGCTTTTAGCAATTATCGTAATTTATTTTTAAATTTTATTTTGAAAAGGAAAGTCTGAATTTACAGGAAAAATTATTGCTATTGGGATGAAAATTCTATTCAAAAATCTACAAGGTTACAAACTTGCACAAATTTGCAACTTTTTAAGTGAAATTCGGCTACAATTTCGGCTATCTTTCTTAACTCAAACAGTTTCTTCTGAGAAAGTTATTTCCTTTTGAAAATAATGAAAGTGCTCTTGCCTTTTACTGCTGTATTTTCTTACTTGCTATAGGAAATAAGACATTATTTAACTGTAACGTCGCCGAACGGGCGTTTGTATATTAGGTCATGTGGTCTTTTCCATGCATTTTATTACTGGCAGTATATTTCTCTCAAACTTGGTAGCGTGAACTTCTGCCAAGAGTACTTGTGAAACTGTACTTGTCCATTGCTCTTAATGGATTGCTCCCAGAATAACGTTGTTGAAATAAGACACATATAAACTATTTACAATTTATTTACACTACGCACTAAACATGAAGTCCAAGAATTGTCACATATTGTAATCCAACATAATAATGAAAGTCAATCACGCACGCATACATCCAAAATGATAATGATGAATATGAACAAAAAAAACTAAGTATTTCTTGTCAACATCTTGATAAAATTATGTGAAGTCCCTCTAGATCATCAAAACACAGTGCGCGCTGATGAAAATCAGCACCGGTATTTATAGTAAAATCTCATTGCTCTTTAGGAGCAATCACATGTAAACAAAAGTTCTATAATTAGAAGGAGCAATCATATGTCAACAACAAAAATGGCAAATAAATGGCAATAAACACATTAATAAGTATGAGTTATAGCATGAGAAAGGATGAACAGTATCTATTATAAGGAGATTACGTTAAAGTCAAATAATTAAATAACATTTATAAAAGAAATCGCTTCAACTCTCCCCGCCTTAAGTTTCGGCTCCGTCGAAACAAAAGTTATGATACTGTCAAATGAATAATAATAAAAAAAATCATCAATTGGTAAATTAACAGCACTAGTTATTATGATAAACAAAGATATTTACACATTCTTGTTGTCAAAAATGTCACCATTTTAACGTCAATTCACACATCATAATATGTGTACTTTGCGTTGCGTTTTGCAAAATGTCTAGGCACTTCATTCAGAATGTCCATAGCAACATATTTAAAGTCTATGTCCTCTGGATTTAAATCCCTTGATAAAATAACACGTGTGTCTCTATCACATTCGGTGTAGCCGTCCTTATATCTACGGGTAGTTCTCGTCATTTGTAGACATATGGTGGATCGCTGTATTTCCGGGCTCTCGTCGGATCGCGCACAGTCACTATCACTGTTCTCATCGTTAGTATCACATCTCCTATACAGTTCCTCGTCGCACACATCCTCCTCCTCCGAATCTATATGTATAACTTCGGCTGGATCGCAGTCAAGTTCCGCCGGATTAAAATTGCTCTCCTCCCGATTTTCCTCATCGCAGTCGCTCTTTGTCGGATCATTGTTATATTCGTCCTGATTTTCCTCATCGCAGTCGCTCTCTGTCGGATCATTGTTATTTTCTTCTTGATTTTCCTCATCGCAGTCGCTCTCTGTCGGGTCATTGTTATTATTCAAATCTATTGTAATGTTCGTGTCATTTTGTGAACTCCTTTCTTCTTCCTTATCAAGAATATCACACAAATTAAACAAGTCACTTCTTGTGGCACGTCGTCCGTGTTCACTGATAACGAATCTAATAACTGTCCTATGTCCGGTTCAGATTCAGGTTGTATAGTCTCCCTAAAAATCTGCTCATCTTCATCGGATGATATATCCTCATATTCACTACTCTGGACACTATCGTAACGTCTCCGTTTACTGTCATGGTAGATTCCAGCGTCTATCACTTTTCGCTTCTCCATGTTGATGTCACTTTCCTCTACGCGATGAACATTCCTTAAATGTCTTTTCAAATTAAATTTTCGTAGAAATAATTGTCCACAAATAGCACATCTCAGGGTAGCAAGGTTTACATTATGTTGTTCACGCAAATGTAAATTCAAATTACTAACATTTGAAAACAATTTTCCGCATATATCACATTGATTAGTCATCTGCAAGGTCAAGGCTACATGTAATAGTCTTTGAATCTCGCTGGTCTTCTTATAACCCTGCCCCTTGCGTTGACCATTGCTCTTGGACCTCCCTCGCTGTCAATCATCTCCTCGGATTTTGATTGGCTCGCGGCACCTTCAATAGACTGTCTACGCGAGACGCGCACGTGCGGGGTAGTCGGATCGGGTATTTCGTTGCTCCTTGTGTATTGCGAAGCCACGGACTGTCTAGACTTAGGAATGTCGTTGCTCCCTGGCGATTGCTCCTGTTCACGGGGTATTGTAGACTCAACTATATCGTCACTTTCCTTGCGCGAGTCATCACTAAATCGTCCATGGTACGGTTTTAAGTTATCTGCATGTATAACTACAGGTTTTGAAGACTTTGAATGTTTTATTTGATACAATACTTCAGACAACCTTTTCACAATAGTCCACGGTCCTGTCCATTGTCTGGCTAGTTTTAGTTTTGTTCCAACTGCAGTTTTTGGTTGACTTCGGCGCACAAGATCTCCTATATCATAATTTATTGCTTTCACATGTTTGTCATAATTCTGTTTTTGTCGTTCCGAGGATCTTTTAAGCGTACATCTGGCTAACTGGTAAAGTTCATGTAATTTATCCTCCATGGCGCGTACATACTCAGCTTCGTTTGAAAAGTTTTCAACGTCTTTGTCAGCGCTTTCCTCTGTCAGCAAATCTATCGGAAGTTTGGCCTCTCTGTTAAATAACATTCTGTACGGCGAAATATTCGTTGTTTCGTGAGGAGTAGTGTTATAGGCGAGCACAATTCCGTCTATGAATCGATCCCAATCTGTCTGATTAGCACTAATGTACTTTGATAACATGTCTTTTATAGTTCTATTCAATCTCTCAACCATTCCGTCCGATCGCGGGTGATAAGGTGTAGTCCTCGTCTTGTTGATATTCAAAATGCGACAAAGTCCTTGAAATAAGTGACTCTCAAATTGCTTGCCTTGGTCGGAATGAATAGCTCCTGGACAACCATATCTCTTAATCCATCCTTTAAATAGAACTTGAGCTACAGTTTTCGCTTCCACATTCATTAAGGGATATATTTCCATAAACTTTGTGAAGTAGTCCGATACAACAAGTATATAGGAATAACCATTTTCTGATTTTGGGAAGGGACCCGCTATATCGATGGCTACTCTCTCGAACGGTTCACCGCTATTATGCTGCTTCATTTGTGATCTCTTTTTCCGTGAGGGACCTTTCCTTTCCTCGCATATGTCACATGAAAGTACATAATCATGGACACTTTGTCTCATCCTCGGCCAATAATATAGCGAATTTTGAAGTTTGGAATATGTTCGCCTTTCACCGAAATGTCCTGCGGTCTCAGAATCGTGAGCCTGCCACAATATACAATCACGTAATTTCCAGGGTACGCATACCTTAAGTACTTCCTTGCTATCTGTGATCCATCGAATACACAACATGTTACGGTCAATACACAGTAAGTCCCATCTCGAATACCAGAATTTGCACTCAAAATTTTCTGCCGACAGTGCAGATACTGGAGGTTTTTGTTCCTTTTCAAGCCATTTAATAATAACACACATTGCACTATCTTCAAGTTGATGTTTTCTCACATTTTCACAATCAAGTGATTCTGTTGGTTGTTTTCTAGGTCGTGCTCTAGGAGGTTTATTAGCTCGTGGTTTTTTATGCGATACAATTGGCGCACACTCATTTTCATAAACGCATCTTTGCTCTTCGAACAGGCTATTTAGTGAATACACATCACTTTGCTGCTTTTCAAAGATCGTATTTCTTAAGTCACTGACATGTTTGTACTCCGTATGCGATTCACTTTCAGAGTTCGGTCGTTTACACTGCTTACACGGTAATTCACACGGTATTCTGGATAGGGCGTCCGCATTTCTATGCTGTCTTCCTGCTCTATGCTCAATTTTAAATACATATTGTCCAAGTTGTTGCAACCATCTCGCCATTTGTCCCTCTGGTTCTTTAATCTTGTGAAGCCAAACCAAAGATCCATGATCTGTTCGTAGTAAGAATTCGCGTCCGAGTAAATAATGTTTAAAATGTTTGATGAAGTACACCACTGCGAGCATTTCTTTTCTTGTGGTACAATAGTTCTTTTCTGAGCTCGTTAATACGCGACTTCCATACGAAACAACTACTTCCCGTCCACTCTGTAATTGAGATAGAACTCCTCCAATAGCATCATTGCTCGCGTCAACATCTAATATAAAAGTATCCCCATTTACATCTGGGTATCCAAGAACAGGTGCAGATATGAGTTTTGACTTTAAATAATTAAATGCCTCATCGCACTCAGTTGTCCAACTCCAGGACCTATTCTTCGCTGTCAACGAATGAAGGCATTTTGCGATTTTTGCGAAATCCTTAATAAATCTGCGATAATAGGCAGCTAATCCAAGGAAACTCCTAAGTTCAGTCACATTTTTCGGCGTTTTCCAGTCTTTCACAGCCGCAATTTTCATGGGGTCAGTTTTAATTCCCTCTGCTGACACAACATGGCCAAGAAAGTTCGCCTCCTTCCGGAAAAACTGACACTTTTTAGCCTTCAGTTTCAAATTCGCATTATGAAGTCTGCCTATAACCAAATCCAAATTTTCTAGATGTGAATCAAAATTTACACTGTGAACTATGATATCATCTAAATACAATACTGATATACGCCACTGCAGTCCACGTAATACTTTTTCTATAACACGTTGAAATGTTGCTGGCGCATTACACAGTCCGAATGGCATAACCGTGTACTGATACAGTCCTCCACGAGGTGTAGCAAATGCTGTTTTCTCTTTATCCTGTTCATGCATAGGAATCTGATGGTATGCCATGTTGAGATCCAACGACGAAAACCATTTAGATCCTGCGAGGGAATCGAGGTCATCTGCAATTCTCGGAATCGGATAAGCATCCTTTTTCGTGTTTGCGTTTAATCTGCGGTAATCGACACACAGTCTCCAACTCTTGTCCTTTTTCTGCACTAGAACAAGTGGAGATGTCCACGGACTTTCTGATTTTTCAATAAGTCCCTGTTTTTCAAGCTTTTCAATCTCTTTATCCATGATTTCTCGCTTGAAAATTGGAACCCTGCGCACTGGTTCCTTAAAGGGCGCGTCTTCTTTTAATTTAATGAAATGCTCCCCTACATTTGCACGCTCTGCTGGTTTATTGGGATCAGCAAACGCACTTAATCGTCGCACTAGGAAATTTCTGAACTTCCACTGTTGCTCCTTCGTCAAATGTTCACAGCCATCTTTGAACATAGGTACGAGGAATTCCGGTAAATCACTATCACTAATTTCTGCTACTTCCTGTACAACAGAATTGTCAACTGCACTTGACACAAAATTCACCGGTTCACACACTGCAACAACAGTATCATTTTTCACGAATACGTCGTTGTCACCAGGATTCAACACACGCAGATAAACACGTTTCCGGTCACTGTTGAGACACATTAAAACACGCGCAAACACTAGTCCATTACTGGCCATGAATTTTTCTAAGGGAACTAATATTCCTTCATTGAAATTCGGCACATTATTGAATTTTCCTTCCATAATAACTTCATGATATGGAGGAATAACGGTATCTTCAGCACAAACTATTTCACAGCACTGAAAATCACCATCTGTTGTCTTTAGGATGCAAGAATTTGTATCGTAATTCCACTCACATTTAAATTTGGTCATGAAATCCAGTCCAAGTAGGTTGGTCCTCACACCACCAACAAATACACGAAACACAACATGAAATCCAGGAAATGAAATTAACATTTTTGCAGTTCCAAGTATATTCAATTCATTTCCATCAGCTGTTTTAAACGACTTTTTAGCGCGCTCTAGCACAGGACGTTGATTTTGAAGAATTCTGTAATACACTTCTTCTGTTATAAACGTATTGATCGCACCTGTATCTAATTTCCACTCCAACGAAACTCCTTCTAACAGTCCTGTTAATTTCATTCCAGGTTCACCTTGGACTTTAACACTGTTACCGAATTCGTTTTCATCAGAGTTTGAAATAATCGGTTTCACAACATCTGTTTGGATTCCTGTAGAAACTGTAGAATTACTATCAGTATCTATTACATCCGGATATTGCTCCTGATCAACTGTACAAGGCCGCCTTTCTTTTGTTAAGACCGACGCATGGCCTACTGCCTCGGTCTCGGTTCGTTTAAACGTTGCTCTTCACGATTGCTCCCTCGCTTCTTATTGGGGCAGTTTTTGTACAAGTGTTCCTTTGAATTACACAGAAAGCACTCGCGGTCATTCCGTCTTGTTGTTTTAATCTGAGACTTCTGATTACTCACTGAATTATTAATTCCATAAACAGGTCTTTCGATTTTCCTCTCTCTCACTTTCATATTTTCTGTCATTCTTATGCACTCCTCCTGCATCGCGGATGTGACAGCGTCCTGTAGTGTCTTCGGTCTTGTCCGTTTTACAGCTAACCGGAAGTCATCTTCGTAACTGCAGTTATCTAGAAACGTCTTAAGACTGGCTTCCTCTACGTAATCTCTGTTTCCAGGATGGGCCCTTCTGTAAAGATCAGCTATTGCCTGCCCAAAGTCCCAAAATGACTCATTCTTTAACTTTTTCCGCATTTTGGCCTCCGCAACATAACTTTCTTTCATAGCCTTGTGACCAAAACGATTATCAATCTGATGCACTAATTGATTATAGTCACTAAGAACATAATCTGGAAGTCCATACACGAAGGTTTCAGCTTGACCTCTGAATGTAGTGAGTAACACACGACGTTTCATTTCAATAGTCCATCCATTTAATGTAGCGATGTTTTCAAAATAACGAATGAATTCACTCCAGACGTCACTTCCGTCACCTTTGAAAATCCTCTTCACTTGTACATTCATATTTCTGTTTCTTACGATATCATCGGTTAAAATTGCATGATCCTGAACTGCCCTACTTGATGCAGATCCTCGTCTCTTAGTCTGATTATCACGACAAAGTCTACAGAGAACACTAATCACAATAATCACACAAACGATTAAAGCTGATATCACGAGAAGTTCTTTGGAAAATCCTGCAAATATATATCCAGGAATAGAACGATATATATACACTATCACTAAGACACAAGAAATAACGATAAAACACCAAAGTTTGATGAACACATTCCATCCAGATTCTGTTAATTCGCTTGGTTCCGTTTGAACAGTCATGTCAAACGCTTGAGAAACATGATCTGATCCTGGAGAATCACAAACCTCGGGTGCTGATGCTCTGTTGAATTCCCTCAATAAATTACGTTTGACCCGGGTACTCGCTGATCTTGGAGGTGATCTGATGGCGGGAGAATTCGGAATCGGCAAATCCCCTGTCAACTCCATACTCCGTGGTGAATTGTAGGAATCGTCACTATAAAACATGTTTAAAATCACTACAAAATGCACAAGAGATCCGATGATCAAAAAGAAATCCAGGATGACATAAAATGCAGTTCACACAAATAAAATGATGACTAATTCACATGAATCTTTATCCTACAGCCACAAGCTGGACACTTTAGAAAAAAGTTAGTCACTTCCCTATTGTTGCTCACTGCAAACATGTTTCTCGATTTCACAAATAAATTATAACAGTTTGGACACTCTTTTCTTGAGTTCATATCTATGATATCCATAAGAACAAATCGTCCATCCTCTGAGAGTTCATAATAGTTACGAAATCTTCTTGTTTCGGTATCCATTGTTAATCCAATATCACAAATAATAAATCATAAATTTCATGAAAAAGATCCCACCGCTGCCACCAGTTGTAACGTCGCCGAACGGGCGTTTGTATATTAGGTCATGTGGTCTTTTCCATGCATTTTATTACTGGCAGTATATTTCTCTCAAACTTGGTAGCGTGAACTTCTGCCAAGAGTACTTGTGAAACTGTACTTGTCCATTGCTCTTAATGGATTGCTCCCAGAATAACGTTGTTGAAATAAGACACATATAAACTATTTACAATTTATTTACACTACGCACTAAACATGAAGTCCAAGAATTGTCACATATTGTAATCCAACATAATAATGAAAGTCAATCACGCACGCATACATCCAAAATGATAATGATGAATATGAACAAAAAAAACTAAGTATTTCTTGTCAACATCTTGATTAAATTATGTGAAGTCCCTCTAGATCATCAAAACACAGTGCGCGCTGATGAAAATCAGCACCGGTATTTATAGTAAAATCTCATTGCTCTTTAGGAGCAATCACATGTAAACAAAAGTTCTATAATTAGAAGGAGCAATCATATGTCAACAACAAAAATGGCAAATAAATGGCAATAAACACATTAATAAGTATGAGTTATAGCATGAGAAAGGATGAACAGTATCTATTATAAGGAGATTACGTTAAAGTCAAATAATTAAATAACATTTATAAAAGAAATCGCTTCATAACTTTTTATGTGAGATCATGGGTACATTTGATAATTACTTGTAGAAGTAATTTTTTAATTACTTGTTGAAGTAGCACCCCTGACTGATACAACACACAGCAAGTGCATTTATCGCATGAAATGCGCTAACGCGCATTACATGTACGATAAATGCACTTGCTGTGTGTTGTATACCCGTAACAAAACACAAATTAAGACACTCATTCTCTATGTGTTTTATTGATCAATTTTCAACTCTATGTTGATAACTCTGAAGTAACATCTTTTCCAAAGACCAAATTGTAGAAAATCAAGGAAAATTCCCATAGATATAGTTCTTACTGAAATTTTTAGGAGGCTATAAACCTTTCCCAACCACTATCAAATTTACCGTCTCCTTGAAATTCCGAATGTTCGGGGTTTCCCGCGCTTCAGCAGGGGCCCCATGGTGTCCCTGTAAATATCTTTGTTGTACTGTCCACTTGACTAAAGTAGATGCAAGAGAGGCATTGAACAGAAAGATTTATTTCTATCAATGCATACTAATATCAAGTGACTCTTCCTGTTGATATAAAAAAAAAAATAGTTCCTTTGAAACGATCAAGGTAAGTTCATTTTTATGCATATTTACAGACCTGAAGTTACATTTTAGCTGCATAGAAACCATCTGCCTCGTGTCATAAATTAATTTTTTTGAGTTTAATTGTTCTTATTTTTTGATGATGATGAAAAAAATCATGAGTGACCTTGACACTTCTACGGATCTTGTCTATTTTTATACGCCCGTCATTTGACGGGACGTATTATGGTATGGCGAAGTCCGTCCGTCTGTCCGTCTGTCCGTCTGTCCGTCCGTCCGTCTGTCCGTCTGTCCGTCCGCCTATGGAACGCAATAACTTGAATACGCGTCAACGGATTTTTATGAAATTTATACATAGTGATCAGACTGTGGAGAGGAAGCCGCCTTTCGATTTTCAGGTTCATCCGATTTGTCGTTACAGAGTTATGGGACTTAGATTTTTAAAATACAGTGAAAATATACTAAAATATTTAAAAATTATTTAAAAATCTATTTCTGGTCGAAATGTTTTGAAATTTGGTATACTTCAAGTAGAAAGGATGTTCTTTGACATATGTAACGGGTTTTTAATTTTTTTGTCGCATAACCGAGATATTGTGTGTAATGGGAAGGGGGGGTGGGTTATATGCACATACATTTTAAGCTAAGGGCAAAATATAGGCGCATGGAACGCGATAACTTGAGTATGCGTCAACAGATTTTCATGATATTCATACATTATGATTGGACTGTGGAGAGGAAGCCGCCTTTCGATTTTCAGGTATATTCGATATGTCGTTACAGAGTTATGGGACTTAGACATTTTAAAATACAGTGAAAATATACTAAAATAGTTAAAAATTATTTAAAAATCTATTTCTGGTTGAAATGTTTTGAAATTTTGTATACTTCATGTAGGAAGGATGTTCTTTGACATATGTAACGGGTTTTTAATTTTTTTGTCGCATAACCGAGATATTGTGTGTAATAGGAAGGGGGGAGGGGTGGTTATATGCACATACATGTTAAGCTAAGGGCAAAATATAGGCGCATGGAACGCAATAACTTGAATATGCGTCAACAGATTTTCATGATATTCATACATTTTGATTGGACTGTGGAGAGGAAGCCGCCTTTCGATTTTCAGGTTCATTCGATATGTCGTTACAGAGTTATGGGACTTAGACATTTTAAAATACAGTGAAAATATACTAAAATAGTTAAAAATTATTTAAAAATCTATTTCTGGTCGAAATGTTTTGAAATTTTGTATACTTAAGGTAGAAAGGATGCTCTTTGACATATGTAACGGGTTTTTAATTTTTTGGTCGCATAAGCGAGATATTGTGTGTAATAGGAAGGGGGGAGGGGTGGTTATATGCACATACATGTTAAGCTAAGGGCAAAATATAGGCGCATGGAACGCAATAACTTGAATATGCGTCAACGGATTTTCATGATATTCATACATTTTGATTGGACTGTGGAGAGGAAGCCGCCTTTCGATTTTCAGGTTCATTCGATATGTTGTTACAGAGTTATGGGACTTGGATATTTTAAAATACAGTGAAAATATACTAAAATAGTTAAAAATTATTTAAAAATCTATTTCTGGTTGAAATGTTTTGAAATTTTGTATACTTCAAGTAGAAAGGATGTTCTTTCACATATATAAGGGGTTCTTGAATTTTTTGTCACATAATCCAGAAATTATGTGTAATGGGGGGGGGGGGGTTATATGCACATACATGTTAAGCTAAGGGCAAAATATAGGTGCATGGAACGCAATAACTTGAATATGTGTCAACAGATTTTCATGATATTTGTACATTTTGATCAGACTTTGAAGAGGAAGCCGCCTTTCGATTTTAAGCTAGGTTCATCCAATTTGTCCTTATGGAGTTATGGGACTTAGATATTTTGGTGTTGTGAAAAAAATCCCAACGGGCGTATCTTGCTGCGTGAGCGTAGGCTTTATTTTCATCAGGTGTCAGAAAGGGGAACGATGGTGTCAAATGCTTTAAATACTAATGCTGGCAAGAAACAGACGTTTTTTAGGCTAAATCTGTGTAATAAAATGTTGAGAATTTTTATTTCAGTAGAAATTATCCCATTTTATCTTGCAATAATCCAATCTCTTCATTTTATTGGAGATTTTTTAATTCAAGCATATGATTTATCAATTTTTTTGAGAGAAGACAAAAAAACGTATGAGTTGTCTCTCTTTGTGGGAGACGGTTTTTAACTGGTAAATTTGATAGTGCCAACTGTTATATCTAATTTAAAACTACCATTGTTTAATAAATGACCAAAAACTATAAATTCATCAAGTCACCCATTTATAAAAATGTTGACACTTACCTTGATTTCTAGTGAACTTTATAAGTTTCCTTAATTTTATCGGATTTTGTTAATTCAAATACAGGCCCCTACACCATAATCGTTCGGTTACTGCTTCCATTCAATTAATGCTTTGACACCTGAGTACCAGAGAACGTGAAACTTTGTAATGGATTATAACTAGAAATTGGGACCATTAATATGTTCAGATTTGCATTTAGGGAAACTTCGTAAAATCTAAATGCACGTAAATATTTGATTAAGGAAATATCAGTTGTTGAAAAGTAGAGTAATCTAATAACAGTGCAACAGAGAAGTGATATTTTGCTGTGCCTTCTCCGTTGCAGTTGATCAGGTAAGGGAAAGGTACCGATTGAGCTAATATACCTTGATCGGGCTGATGTACCTCGATGGGGCTAATCAATGTGACTATTTTATTCAGGAAAAAACTTTTTTCCTCCAAATTTATATATTTGGGTGGAAAATCACACATTAGCTTTTATATTAAGAAACAATATTTAAAAAGCAAGTATGCTTGAAAACTTTCTAGATTTAGAGAAATCTCACCCAGTATATTAAGGAAAATGGAGGTATATTTTCTCAGTAACCATTCATCTTCATGTATGTTTCTTTTGTAAACATGACATTTCTTGTATAAGGAACTAATGCAATTTTGCACAAAAAATAATTTTGAGATTTTTTTTATTTTTTACTACAGAAAATATTCATATTGATTAGCCCATTCGAGGTATATTAGCCCAATCGAGGTATATTAGCTCAATCGAGGTATATTAGCCCAATCGAGGGATATTAGCCCAATCGAGGTATATTAGCCCAATCGAGGTATATTAGCTCAATCGAGGTAAATTAGCTTGAATAGTACCTTTCCCCAACTTGTTGTCGATTCATGCATATTTCTTGTCTTAGAATCAACGATTTTCCAAGTAACTTTCCACCCATAGTTTTGGTATAAATTCTGTATGAATTATGAAATTTTTGTTGTGAAGTACTATCTATATATCCTTGGTAAATTGCACATAAGTTTTTCATTCAGCATATAAAAAAGTACACTTAAACCTGTATTTATCGCGGATTTAGCTGTAACTACTTGAAAGGGTTATTAAAGCTTTTTCAATGACTATTTCTTTAAACAGTTAAATAGCTCAGTAAATGTATGATCTTCTGCGCGCATTTATTACATGATATTTGTCATATTTAAGTTTCTAGATGCTTTGATTTACATTATATATGCTATCAGATTTTTAGCTCACCTCGACGAAGTTGAGTGAGCTTATGCTATACCCCCGCGCGTCCACGTCCGCGTCCGTGTCCGTGTCCGGTTAAGAAGTTTGGGGTAGCTCAGTATTTGGCAAAGTACTGATGCTACAGTAACCAAACTTGCACCAGTGATTCATCTTTGGATGCTGAGGTGAACCCATGCATCGGATGTTGCATCTGACCTACATTTTCCGCTTGAGTGACTTGGTTAAGAAGTTTGGGGTAGCTCATAGTGGCTTGGTTAAGAAGTTTGGGGTAGCTCAGTTTCTGACAAAGTACTGATGCTTCAGTAACCAAACTTGCACAAGTGATTCATCTTGGGATGCTGAGGTGAACCCATGCATCAGATGCAGCATCTGACCTACTTTTTCCACCTGAGTGATTTTTGCCTTTAGAAGCCAATATTGGGCAAAGTATAAGTGCTAAATGTACCAGACTTTCATAGTGAATGTATCTTTGATCAAACTTTCATAAAATGACCTTGACCTTCTTTTTCCTCTTAAGTATTTTTGCCATAAAACATTAATATTGAGCAAAGTATATGTGCTACATGTACCAAACTTGCATAGTGGATGACTAGATGTATCTTTTATCAAACTTTCATGAAACGACCTTTGACCTACCATACTTTTTTCCGCTTGAGTGATTTTGCCTATAAAAGCCAATATTGAGCATAGTGTAAGTGCTACATGTATCAAACTTACATGGTGGATGTATCTCTGATCAAACTTTCATAAAATGACCTTGACCTACTTTTTCCACTTGAGTAATTTGTCTTTAAAAGCCAATACATGTATTGAGCAAAGTATAAGTGTTACATGTTTGAACTAGCATAGTGGATGTATCTTTGATCAAACTTTCAATAAATGACCTTGACCTACTTTTTTCCGCTTGAGAGATTTTACTTTTTTTAACCAATAACTGGTAAATATACTTCGAAATATGTTTGAATTGAATTTTGCTGCCACGAGGTGAGCTAGCTTCGTAATCCGTGATTACCTATAATTTTTTTAAATTTGAAATCTTATTTTATTGCAGCTGACTGATCATGTCTACCTATCAGAACCATGAATAGATTTGAAAAGGCACATATATATATATGAAAGATATACCAATGTGGAGTTATCACCCTTTGCTTGATCACTCATACACAAAACCCTATGAAAATACTCAAATTTTCACAGTCAAATGCGAAAATGTAGAAACTGATGGATACTCAATTATTTCATGTGCATATCAAGAGCAGGATATTGACGATCAAGAGGTGGCTGTGGCGAAAATAGAAAATGACGATGGCGACAGAAGAATCGAGACTTCAGGGTTATCGGGAGAACATTCTATAACTGCTACAGTAGATACAAAATTTAATGTTGACAGCAAAGATTGGTGCAAGAACACACCCGTAGAAAACAAGGGTGTTGAAGAAAGTATAGCGGAAAAGTTTGAGAATGAATTTGCTCGGAAAGAAAAAGTTATACATTGTGAATTGAAGGAAATTGAAATGAAAACATTTTTATTGAAAAATTTGGCAGGTGAAATTGAGAGAGACAATAAGGAAGAGAATGATGACGCACACAATGCTGACAAGAACGACTCGCACAATGCCGAAAACAACAATGCACACAATGCCGAAAACAACAATGCACACAATGCCGAAATCAGCAACGCACACAATGCCAAAAACAACAATGCACACAATGCAGAAAAGGACCAATTTATTAGGGATTCATGCAAGAAAGATGATGTTGAAAAAAGCATGATGCATGTACATAGAGATTATGGGGACTTTGAAATTGAAATGGACACTTCCCAAAAATGTATACCAGATGCAAATGAATACATTCAAAAAGAACACGTTAGTATTAAGAAAGAAAACATTATGTATGGTGACGCAAATGACGCAGGAAATGAGGAAGATGATATGTGTATAGGAGATGCATGCGAGAATGACCATGTTATTAAGCAGGAACACACGATATTATATAGTGATGCGGGTTATAACGAAGATAATAGGTGGAATGGACTTGCGTGTGAGGAGCGCTGTATTAAGGAAGAAAATGTCACATATTGTGCACATAGTGGGTACGAAGATGTGCACGAAGCAGAAAGAAACAAAGATGATAGATATATAGCAGAAACTTGTGAAGAAGAAATTGTTAATGATGAATTTATCATGTTTTGTGGTGATGTACCTAATGAAGAAAATATAGAAGGTCATAATATAAGGTGTGTAGGAACTCTGTGTGAGGAAGGACATGTTAATAAAGAAAACTCCAAGTTACGTAATGGTAATGTGCAATACTCAGGAAGTAATACATGTAATTTAGGAGATATGCATGAAGAAGAGAGTGTTAATGAAGAAAATGCACGACATGACTTGAGAAGCATAAGAAAGAAGAAAGGTGATACGCATGCAAGGTGTGTAAGAAACTCTGGTGGGGACGAAGACCATGTTCGCCATGTTCACATAGAAAAAGTAATCTACGGTGACACGAATGATACAGGAAACCCTGAAAATGATAAATGTAAAGGAGATTCAGGCCATCAAGATCACATCAAACATGCACATGGGGACTATGGTGAGTTTTACTGTTTATCATATCAGTGAATTTTGTTTAGTAGCGAGTTAAATTTTGGCCTCGATTTGACCCTTTAATTCCCATCTCCAAATTTCTGCCATTTTTCCAAAAAAGTGACCTAAAATTCCCAAAAATTGAGAGACTCGTACAATA
This sequence comes from Pinctada fucata, assembly GCA_028142955.1. Lineage (NCBI taxonomy): Eukaryota > Metazoa > Mollusca > Bivalvia > Pterioida > Pteriidae > Pinctada > Pinctada fucata. The sequence goes on along the minus strand of AP027111.1, from coordinate 48,785,034 downwards.
AGCATGATAAGTGATTCAAAGGATGACAATCAACTAGTTGACCTCTTCAAAGGCCAGTCTAAGAACTCCTTTATAGAAATGTCATGATTTTACAAAATAAAACAGAGGTTTTTTTTCAGTAATTTGGGAATGGGGCCGGGGCCTGTGTTATTGTGAAAATTTACAACATTTGGGAACATTTTGGGAAGAACATGTACTTAGATAAAGTAAATGACTGCTTAGACAATCAAAAGATCAGATCTCAACTGAATGTGAAGTTAAATCAAATGATTTTCTTCTTACTTTGATTTAATTTACTTCTGATAATTATTGATTACAAAAATTATGGCAAATGAACAGTAATTAAATTAATTTGGCTGCTTTTGACAATGTTTGAAGCAGTAAATTTCACTAATTTTGGTGATAATCATGATAATCGTTAATGTTAAACGTCTCCAAATTAATTCCATCTACATGTGATGGGGAAATTTTTGAGCCACAGTTTGGAAAAAAAGTTAGTAATTTTCATTAGGAATGTGGCGGAATAACAGTCCCAAAAAGAGGCCCCCCCCAAAAAAAATCTTTAAAACTTTTGCACATACACAACAAATTAAACTTCAACAATGTGTTTTGAAATTATCAAATACCAAATCTGAAGTTAAATTGTTGCATCGGAACAAATTGTACTCAATCACCTCCCCATTGTTGTGTCGCCTGCGAAGCATAGCGACACTTAGCCTTAGGGATCATTTTAAATTATTGAGTTATAATCATAGTAGAAAAAAATACCCTTTTTAGCTCACCTGAGCCATAGGCTCAAGTGAGCTATTGTCATAGTGTTGCGTCTGTCGTCCGTCGTCCGTCGTCGTCGTCGTCGTCCGTCGTCGTAAACTTTTCACATTTTAAACTTCTTCTCCAGAACGGCTGAAGGGATTTTGATGAAACTTGGTAGGTATGAAGTACTCATGGTCCCCTACAAGTGTTGTTGTTTTTCGTCCGGATCTGTCAACAGGTGGCGCCACCACAGCCAAAAGTAGGTCACGGGGGGTACCCTCCTTTGACAAACTTCTTCTTCAGAACCGAAGCATGTATCGACAAACCGAAAGCATCAGGATGATCTAGAGAGATGTCTTAAGAAGTGTTGTTATTTTTGGTTCCACTTCGAAGTCAAATTTTTGACGCGTTTTTGACGTCTTTTCGGACTTAGTCAGAAATGCACATTTTTGCACTATTTCTTTAAATAACTCAATAAGTGTATGATTTTACACACTCATTTACTACATATTTATCATATTTAACTTACTTAATGCTTTGATATGTATTTTATGCTTAAATTTTATTTTTTTTGATTTTTTATGAATTTTTTTCTTATGTAAAAAGGAAGGAGGGGGGGGGGGTGATTTTCATACATTTTCTGCTTCTTTTCTATAACCACTCTTCAGATTGTCATGACAATTTGTAGGTATGAGGTACTCATGCATGGTACCCTAAAAGTGAAAGAATTATGTCAAGATATCCACTTTTGGATTTTTAAGGAATATTTTTTAAGATTGTACATAGGTATAATGTATGTTTTCCATGCCCAATGGACCCATGGGGAGTGGCTTCAAACCCCGGCGGGACCCCAACAATTTTTTTTCCCTTTTTCAGTTTTTTTTTCTCTTTTTCTCTTTATATTTATCGCTAGAAATGAAACTGTGAAAGAAATTTGTCAAAATATCAACTTTTAGATTTTTAATGATTTTTTAAATAAGACAAGCTATAGCTAGTTTGGCTTTGTGTACTTATTTTCATACTTCGAATTAACTTGGCCACATACGCTATCAAATATACTCTGAATTTATTTTTAAGATGTTGACTTTTTGTGTCGCCTGCGAAGCACAGCGACACTTAGGGATCACTTTGTCCGTTGTTCGTCTGTCCGTCCCTCCGTCTGTCCGTCTGTCTGTCACACTTGGGTGTCACACCCCATAACTTTTGATTGGTAAGTGATAGGGCTTTGATATTTCACATGTGTATTCCTTGTGACAAGATCTTTATACACATATCATTATTTTTGACCTTGTGACCTTGACCTAGATATTTGACCTACTTTTCTAAAAATCTAATATTGGCTATATCTCTTGATTGATTAGTGATAGGGCTTTGATATTTCACATGTGTATTCCTTGTGGTTAGACCTTTCTACACATATAATGTTTGACCTTGTGACCTTGATCTAGATATTTGACCTACTTTTCTAAAAATCTAATATTGGCTATATCTCTTGATTGGCAAGTGATAGGGCTTTGATATTTCACATGTGTAATCTTTGTGACAAGACCTTTCTACGCAAACCATATTTTTTTAACCTCGTGACCTTGACCTAGATATTTGACCTACTTTTCAAAAAATCTAAGATTGGCTATATCTTTTGATTGGTAAGTGATAGGGCTTTGATATTTCACATGTGTATTTCTTGTGACAAGCCCTTTTTTCACATACTATATTTTTTAACCTTATGACCTTGACCTAGATATTTGACCTACTTTTTAAAAAAAACCAAGATTGGCTATATCTATTGATTGGCAAGTGATAGGGCTTTGATATTTCTCTTGTGTATTCCTTTTGACAATACCTTTCTACACATACCATAATTTTGACCTCATGACCTTGACCTAGATATTTGACCTACTTTTCAAAAAAATTAAGATTTGCGATATCTTTTGATTGGTAAGTGATAGAGCTTTGATATTTCATATGTGTATTCCTTCTTGTGACAAGGCCTTTCTACACATATCATAACTTTTGACCTCATGACCTTGACCTAGATATTTGACCTACTTTTCAAAAAATCTTAGATTGGCTATTTCTTTTGATTGCTGAGTGATAGGCATTGATATTTCACATGTGCATTCCATGTGACAAGACCTTTCTTCACATACCATCATTTTTTACCTCGTGCACTTGCCCTATATATTTGACCTACTTTTCAACAAATCTATGATTTGTTATATCTTTTGAGTGGTAAGTGATAGGGCTTTGATATTTCACATTTGTATTCCTTATGAAAAGACCTTTCTAAACATTCCATAATTTTTAACCTAGTGACCTTGTCCTTGATATTTGACCTAATTTCAATAAAAAAAAAAATCCGCTACGCAGGCGACACAAGCATTCCTTGGATTGCTTTTTTTTCATACATGCATATTTCAGAACAATTTCCCTATTTAATGATGATTTTCTCTGTCTTATTTCTGTATCTATGGTAAACATAGTCGCCATATATCTTCTGTTACAGATTTGATTGGCTCAATACCTCCTTGCCCCTTTAGTAGGGGTAACTACAGGAAATAAAAAGGTGCACACTAAAAATTTTGACTGACTTTAAATGCCCGGAAGTCTGTAAAATTTGTCTTTTTTGATTGCGAAACTTTGGCACGCATAAAATGTAAAGAAAAAAGGGGGGGGGGGGGGGTCATGCATGTCCTTTTTTTCGCAAATTTCACTTTTTTTACAGGAACTCTGCGTCCTCATCGAAAATGTTCCGAATTTTGCATATTTTCAAACCTATCTGTAGATTGCATAAAAGACAAGATCAAGTTCGAAGTTAAATTTATCATGACTATTGATTCAATATGCTAAAAATACATTTCCAAGCGCCGCATTTCAGCATATTTACCGAAAATAATTTGTCCAAGTGGCTTCACTGGGTCATGAGGTTTGATACACCGTACACTGCTGTTTGGAAAATAAATTGGCTCAATTTCTGCACAACTCACTTGAATTAATATTGTCCGCTAACAACTTGTCTGTGTTAATTGGATTAACACGATTTTGACTACGTTACATGTATTAAGATGAAATCAATACTATTCAAAAGCTCTCATTCATAGATTTCTGTATAATTTAATATGAATAAAGGCAAAACCGAAAAGTCTTTGTTTTTTATGCTTCCGGAATCAAAGATACGGGGGCATATAGTTTTTGGCCTGTCCGTCTGTCTGTTTGTCCGAAAAACTTTACATTGGGCATAACTTTTGAATGGAAGGTGGTAGAGCTTTCATATTTCACATGTTTATTCCTTGTGACAATACCTTTCCATTGATACCAAAATTTTTGACCTCGTGACCTTGACCTTTGACCTACTTTTCAAAAACTTTAACATTGGGCATAACTTTTGAATGGTTAGTGATAGGGCTTTCATATTGTACATGTGTATTCTTTGTGACAAGATCTTTCCATTGATACCAACATTGCTCTGACCATGACCTCTCACATACTTAACAGAAAATGGTGTTTATACCAACAAAGATGCTACCGTGGGGCATTCGTGTTTCACAAACACAGGCTTTATTATTTTCTGGCATACTAGCTATTAATAATGAAAGGTTTGGTGTTCAATTTTAAATAAACTTAATTTATGAAATCATTTCATTGTTTTAATCTGTTTCTGTTGCACATTAATGTGGAATTTTACAAAATGATTTTATTTTTGATGTTGCATAATCGAACTATACTAGCTGGGCATATGACTTTGGATCGCATAATCCATCTTTTCAAATCAGTAAAAAAGTTGTTGTTTTGAAATGTGACTATTTTCTCTTGTTTGTACTTTTAAAGGTTGTCTGAAAAAAAAAAAACTTGTCTGCATCCAGCAAAAATCTTTTTAGAAAGGTTGTGGGCTAAAATCCTGGTACTGGCACTATCAGTATTCAATGTCAGTATGTCAATTAGAGCGTGCATGGGTATCAGGTGAGCGTTGTGCCCCCTGGGGCTCTTGTTTTTTCTTTCGTCGGTTTATGTGTAGTCTTTTATGTTTGATGTTTACATGTCGTGTGTCTCTTTTCCGTCTCATGCTGTACTTTTTTTTCTATTTACCTCATTAATATTAATCATGTTAATTAATTAGCTCTGATTATATACAATTTTAGTGCCAACATTCAACATTAGTCAACAACTTACGTCAATGAAAAAACAATGTCCTGACAGTCTGCAGCAGGACTTAAAAAAGGTAAAATTAATATGGATTTAATTTGTCAGGAGAAAATTTAATCTAACCGAAATGTCTGTCTGTGTGTCCGCATGTTAGTTAGTCTATCAGTCACAAAAACTGTCACCTTGGCAATAACTTTGAATGATAACTTATAATTGGGTTTCCATATTTCACAATGCATAATTATTCCATGTGACAAGATCTTTCCATTGGTACAAAAAATTCTATCTTCTGACCTTGATCTTTCAATTTGACCTACTTTTGACAAACTTAACCTTTGGGCATAATGTTTGAATGTCAAGTGACAGGATATTTTTCATTTATTCTTAGACACATGTTTACTAATATTTTCTTTTTGAAATATATGTATTCCTTCGGCAAAGACCAAAATTCTGTATTCATGGTATTTGACCTTGAATTTTTTTAGGCAACAACCCTAAGAGGGTGGGGAGTGTTACCATTTTTCTATGAATTTGCATTGATGAGTCTTATTTAACGAGTCTGTGTCTAATTAGAAAATGATGAACTTCTACCCAAGATATTTTGACTAAATTCGGATCATACAATTGCAGTATTATAAAATTCATTTTATGGGAAAGAAAATGGAAGTTGACCGTTCAGTATTATGTACGTAGGGGTCATCTCACAGATAATGGCATCTTACAATGACTCAATTAGACCTTATCAGGTTTTACTGCAAAATAATGATTTTTCTCAAATTTTTCATATTTCTGCGCATGAGATTTTAATTAAATTCATGTTATTTATTTGTTGTACTTCAAATATCATTTTACATGTTTTAAGAAAAAGAAATTGAAATTTCACCGTCATCGAATTTTTCTAATTGTACACGGCCTCGTTAATTCAATCTTTTATTTCAGGAACGGTTTACTTCAATAGATGAAATAATCCAGAACGTCAATGAGAATGAACTCCTAAATAATCTGAAAGACGCCTCTGATATTCAGCGTTGCCTTATTTGTCCGAAGATATGTTATTCGAGAGAGAAATTGCACCATCACATGCTTGAACACAAAGGCAAAACTCCCAACTACATGTATGATTGTAGATTTTGCATGAAAACTTATCTAACAGAAAAATCGTGGCTTCAACACTCAAAATGCCATAACTGGGGTAAGTGTAACTGATGTCAGGTACTACATTTACATATGTATACATGTACTTTTTTTAGCACAACAAAATTTTAGCAGAAAGGGGTAGTTTGTTTTTGCTCATGATCCATATATAGGCTTCAGTTCACCTATATCCAAGGTCATGTGACCAAAGTCAAGGTCACTCAATATGCTTATAATGAAATTGTATATGCTAATCATACCTCTTAAACAATATAATGAATCACTTTCATGTTTTAGTATGGTGTTGCTCATGACATAGAGGTTTCACATCATCTTGGCCCAAGGTCATGTGCTAACTTAGAGGGGGCGGGGGGGGGGGGGGGACATCTATTGTTTTTTCGGAGAAACATTTTTTTCTAATTCTTATATTGAAATTTATTCGAGAACCTTTTTTTTACGTGTACACTTACAAAGTGTAATACAATTCCAATTAAAATTGTATCAAAAACTTTGGATTCTTACATTCAACAACCATTTGATGTTACATTGTAGCAGACAAAATGACACATATAGACAGTAAGCATGGATGTTGAGATTATCTTACATAGAACTATATAGCAGCTTGCTTAGGGCACAGCTTTAAACTACGAAGAACTTTATAGCACTACAAAGCTGCTTTTCCTGGGATGCGTTCAGGAAAGTAGCAGCTCAACAAATGAGTTAAAGAAGATCCTGACAATAATCACAACAGCACTCACAATAAAGCACCATATTGAGCATCACCAGACCCCTAGCAAGCTAGAGGTGGGATCAGGTGCCCGGGAGGAGTAAGCATCCCCTGTTGGCTAGCCGCACCCGCCGTCAATGTAAATGCATGAAAATGAACACAGTATATAAAATACATGCACTGTCTGAGGTTATGTTATATAGAAAGAGCTATGGCGACCATGTCAGGGAAATATATTCAAAACACTTACTGTCAAACCCCTCGCGGGGGAATTTTTTTACGAGCTCCACACAGCAAAGGGCATAAGTGTGACACAAATGAGTCAAAGAAGATCCTGACGATAATCACAACAGCACTCACAATAAAGCACCAAGCTAAGTTTGAGAGGCAAACTCTGCCTGAATGCTGAACTTTGAGACTGAATGCTTGTTGCCAATGAATTTAAAAAATCAAAAAGACAGAAAGTTATTTGAGTAATTTTTTATCTTACCTCATATTTATACAGACAATAATGATGTTCCGATGAAAATTTTATAAAAACTATAGGATAAATACATTTGTCAACCACTTGAAGTCGCTGCTATAGCAGATGACACGACATGTAGCGAGAATTAGCAAATATTTTTTATGCTAGATAGCGCTAAATAGCAGCTCGCTAGCAGTTCGTTCAGCTATGTACAATGTTGTAGTGTTATTTAGCTGTTACGTTCCTGAATGCATCCCTGTCACTTTGTATCTTTAGATCCGCCGACACCCCCGTGCAGTAAACCATTCGTCACAGACATAGGGGAGGAGCATGTCAGGTTGTCATGGAAACCATCTGTCCATCCCAACACTAGAAAATTACCTCTTTGGTACAGCTTGGAAGTAAAAAAGATGCCTTCCTCCAATTGGCTGCCTCTAGCCAATGAAATTAAAGATACTACGTATTATGTCTTTGGGCTTCAGAGAGATGTAGATTACTACATACGAGTGCACGCAGAGACCAAAGTTGGGGTTAGTGAACCCACAGAGCCGGTATGGATCCCAAGGGCCATTGGTAAGTTTACGGTAAAATATTTTCTTACAAAAAATCCCCAGTTTTAACATATCCAAGCTTGTACAAATGATGATCTTGCTGACATCTGGTCCATTTAAACAACTTGGTTATTCTACAAATGGCTGAACATAGTGAAGAGATGTGAAAAGTGCGTGCGTCATGGTGGCGACTATGATAAGAAATAATCCACATTACGCACAGTCATTATGGTAACGTCACAAGACTGTTCCTGTGTGGCAATTCCAATTTTTAGCTCTACTGGTCATAGACCAGTCGAGCTTATACGATACCCCGTCGTCTGGTGTCTGTCTGTCCATCTGTTTGACCATCCGTCTGTCCGTAAACAATTTTTGTGCTCGCAACTCCTCTGAAACTATAAGAGATGGAAATGTATCTCTTTTTGCTTTACACTTGGTCTGTGGTCTAGTTGTGCACCTGACATTTTGTTTGAGCCCCTGACCACCAGGGTCCTAGAAAATGGGCGTGGTCATTTTCTCCTATATAACTCTATGTAATCTCGTGCTCGCAACTCCTCTGTCACTATAAATGATAGAGACTTCATTCTTTTTGCAATATGATGGGTCTGTGGTCTAGTTGTGCACCTGATATTTTGTTTGAGCCCCTGACCCCCAGGATCTTAGAAAAAGGGTGTGGTCATTTTCACCTATATAACTCTATGTAATCTTGTGCTCACAACTCCTCTTACACTATAAATGATGGAGACTTAATCATTTATACAATATGATGGGTCTGTGGTCTAGTTGTGCACCTGATGTTTTGTTTGAGCCCCTGACCCCAAGGGTCTTAGAAAATTGGTGTGGTCATTTTCTAATATATAACTCTATGTAATCTTATGCTTGCAACTCCTCTGACACTATAAATGATGGAGACTGAATTCTTTTTGCAGTATGATGGATGTAAGGTTTAGTTGTGCACCTGATATTTTGTTTGAGCCCCTGACCCCCAGGTTTTTAAAAAATGGGTGTGGTCATTTTCTCCTATATAACTCTATGTAATCTTATGCTCGCAACTCTTCTGACACTATAAATGATGGAGACTTAATTCTTTTTGCAATATGATGGGTCTATGGTCTAGTTGTGCACCTGATGTTTTGTTTGAGCCCCTAATCCCCAGGTTCTTAGAAAAGGGGTGTGGTCATTTTCACCTATATAACTCTATGTAATCTTATGCTCGCTAAACCTCCGACACTATAAATGATGGAGACTTAATCGTGTTTGCAATATGATGGGTCTATGGTCTAGTTGTGCGCCTGATATTTTGTTTGAGCCCCTGACCTCCAGGGTCTTAGAAAACGGGTGTGGTCATTTTCACCTATATAACTCTATGTAATCTTATGCTTGCAAATCCTCTGACACTATAAAGGATGGAGTCTTTATACTTCTTGCAATATGATAGGTCTGTGGTCTAGTTGTGCACCTGATATTTTGTTTGAACCCCTGACCCCTAGGGTCTTTGAAAACGGGTGTGGTCATTTTCTTGTATTTACATGTAGTTGTGCTCTCAACTCTTCTTTAGCTATTAATGATGGAAACTTAGTTGCTTATGCAATATAATGGATCTGTAGTCTTATTGTGTCATTGATAGTTCATTTGAGCTAGCAGCCCCTGACCCCTAGGATCTTGGAAAATGGGTATAGCATTATTTTTTGAAATCCTTTATCTCGGATATTAAAAATTATTGAGTGATATTCTAGTTGCAGTCTAGTGGATATGTTATTTCGTTGTGCTACTTATTATTTGTTAGAGTGTCTGCTTACTATGGTCTTTGGTTCAAGATAAAATGGAAATTATTATTTATGGATATGTATCCTATTAACTTGTCAATGAGTGAATAAAAGAAAACAACCAGGAGAGCTACAGTCTCATCAGAGACTTCTGGTTCTTTTTATCGCTATAAATTTGACTCTATATGTTAGAGTTACCTGATTTTTGATGAAAGTCTTGTTAACATATCTATTTAATATATTTAGTAATCTGATTTTACTATTTTTGTTGTTCTAGAGTGTTTAAAAACACCTGTTCCCGAACTTTTCGGACAACCCTCATATTCCATTGCAATAGTCATATTTCTCTCGAATAGTCACCCCCTACAGTGACCATGTTTACTGTTTTTTTCAGTATTCCCAGGTGTTCCAGTTCAGAGACCCCAGATCACGGAGATCGAACCGACAACGGCTCGAGTATCTTGGACTCTGGCTAAATTTCCCGAACTCAAGCAAATTAGAGGTGTATTTTACCTGCTGGAGGTATTGATACCGCCCTCCAAATATTGGCATACAGTGGCGAAGGAAATCACAGATTTGAGTCACGTCGTTACTGATTTGAAACCAGGCCAGGATTATTTATTCCGAGTAAGGGCGAGGACTATCCTAGGAAAGTATAGTAATCCCTCCCCACGTACATCACTGTATAAAACTCTAGGTATGATTGTTATTTTCCCAAAGTAGATAAATTATTTTAAAGTGTCCTGTATATGTTTTTATCACATGATACACCCGTTATGCAGTTTCATAAAGCCATTTCATAAGTATATGATATGAAAACACGTTACATATCGCTCTGCTTGAATGCGATTGGTCAAGTTTGGAACCTAATCTTATAAACTTTGACAAGTGTGACCTTTCAAATATCGGTTGATTGCTAAATTCAGACGCGGATTCAATATCAATGATTAGAATTATTGTAGAATTAATTATTGCATTAAAATACTACACAAATTTGAAATATATTTTCTCTTAACGCACAGGATATATCTATACGATGGGGTACTACTTCTCAAGGCGTAGCAGACGACCTGTAGGTCTTATTCTCAGAAACGTTGATTTCACGCTAGAAATACACATATTAATTTTAGGCAATATCCTGTGATAAAAAGAATCTTAAATGAATTTTCATTTCATACGATGTATTATGAAACTCATTGTGCATTTTATATCCCCTCACCAAAGCTCAGGGATATAAAACACACAACTCGTTTCATAATATTCATAATACATTGTATGAAATGAAAATTCATTTGAGATCCTATATATATGTCATTTGCATAATGTCATGATTTTGAAAATAAATACTATCGTATACTTATAGATAAATAAACAAGATCGTGAGGATTAAATAGGTTTTGATCTTTCAAAGTAAAAGGTCAAGGTCATACTAAGGCAAATTTCTACAAAACTTACACACTAGTTTTGATCCAATAATGAAAGATTCTGAAGTTTTCATGGTCAAACCTTTATATTTTATGCACATTGCAGGTATGGGGAAAGGATTATCTAAAGTAATAAATGTAAAAATGTTCATACCTGAATATCAACTAAAATTTTGCTATAATTTATGAAGTACTGTAAATTGCTTTATTTTCATCAGTACCATTTTTCGTCAATTCATTCAAAATGACCATTTCATCAATACGTTAATTTGTCATCCAAGGGTCCCTAAAATATAAATTTGTCTGTTTAAATGCCAACTTAACATTCAGGTATAGGCCTTATGCATTTGTTTTCATTGTTTGTTAATCAGTTATTGGTAAGCAAACAATTAGAGACATGTATACCACCTAGCTTGTTGTGAAAACATATCATTTGGTAATTAGAAGTACATTATATGTGACTTTGTTTGCGTATTCAGTTTTCAATGATTTATCATTTGCTTGTCGTAATAACTCTTAAGATTCAATTTTTTCTTTCTACACTATATTTTGTCAGGAGTATTTATATTTGTCGATATGTAATTTCGTCAAGGGGGCACTGACGAAAATGACGAAAATTGGTACATGACAATAAAAACCAATTTACAGTATAAATTCTTTAGTCGAGTAGAGGATCCATAATTTATAAAGCACTACAATAACTGTAAACATGGAAATGTTTGTGTGAGGTAAATTTTCATGAATTAGTCCAATAATTCGTGAAATACTTGAAAAAATACCCCCACGCAAAAAATTCCATGTTTACATGAATGCTTTCATCTTTTCAAATCAAGGACAAAATAGAATCACTCCTGAAAAAAAAACAAATTTCTTGAAAGCTTTTGTCATGACAATTCCATGTCTTCTATTATATAGGCGTAATTATGTTCCATTTGTGACAGCATCAGACTTACATGTAAAAGCATTGTGACATCATATTTTGTCATATTTTCCCTAAATTTTTAAGGTTTTATTATTTCCATAGAATTTGACGATGTCACAATAACTTGACGTCAGATGCCTACTCAAAGGGAAGTAGCTCTGTTTTTCAAAAAGCCTGAATTGATAACTTCCAAAGTTTATAGTGTCGATCGTTTATCCAATTTTTCTAGCAACTTCTCGTGCACCGATAGATGGATTGGAATTTGAGGAGTCTGACCCGAACTCTGACATGATTCGGTTGCGATGGAATCGTGTCGACATCCCTCCCTATCACGTGGACGAAGAACCGTTATTCTACACAGTCGAGATCAACGATTATTCTGATGACAAGTGGCGACCCCTAGTGAGCGGTCTTCCAGTTGCCAAGTATAAGTTCAAAGCTCCGACCCCAAAAAGAGATTACAAATTCAGAGTTCGTGCTGTGACACAGTATGGATTGAGTCCACCATCGCCCGCTCTACTAGTCTCCTGCAAAGATTCATCCATAGGTATTATATAGGGCTGTCACTATTCACCCAGTTCACGATTCACCACGGTTCTTGACCACAGTTTGATACACGATACAAGAAGAGGCTGTATCGTCGATTTACGATTCGTTTTCGGCATTAAGTTTTATCTTTAAAAAAATCGACATAGCGACGCTCGACACCGAGTCATCAAAGATAACTACTGAGTTTTGTACCTTTTTTCTAGTTTTCTAGTCAATACAATAATTCTCAAAGTATTCAAGTTATGAATGATCTTAATTTGTTGTTGTTAAACTTGTCTTAATAAAATATCTGACGAATTACAGAAATGCCTTCATATCTACATTAAAAATTATGTATCGTGATAAGAATCGTATCATTAGTAAATATCTCTATACATATCGTATCGTGAGCTTAGCGTATCGTGACAGCCCTAGTATTATAATTATATAGACAAAAATGTATAGATTAAGTTACATGTTTTAGTACATGTTGTATGTGTCAAGTAAACACTTTTTGACCTTTGATAAAATAAATTCATCCTGTAATATTAAATTCTAATGCAATGTCGCTATACCGTCGAATTTCATTGGTTGTTTGCTCCTTCTTTACGGCTGTAAAACCCTTGTCACTTTTCGCCTAATATTCACAAAAATATAGATTGCATTAGAATGGGAATAACTAGATACTGATGTTATGTATGCGGACGATAAATGCTGATTTTACGGTGCAAACATCCTTTTTTCTGGCTCAATTAGCGCGTCGCCAGAAAAACTCAGTTTGCGCCCTTAAAAACCAGCATTTACTGTCTGCAAACATACCGTCAGAAGCTAGTTATTCCCTAAATGGCTATAAGTTTTAGGCATGTAAACGGCAATCTCTATGTAACAACGGAACAGGTAAATTCTTTTGAAAATTTAACGCTTATAATTGATCATGTTTTTGTTGATCAAAGTTTAATTTTTCACCATTTTATAAATTTAAAGGTAGGGGGGGGGGCCCTCCGTACCCCCTGAATCCGCCACTGATAATAATGTCTTTTGAATTGTAAGAATGCAGCAGGGAAATTTTTTCCTTGGGGAAATTTAAGGGAAATCTCTTAATTGGCAAAAATGTAAAAATTGCCCCACTCAAAAATTCCCACGTTTATAGTATTCTAATCTCTCATTTTTATTTAGAATCAAGATTCACATACCAAAGGAGTTACCAAGTACCGGAGGTACATATATCTCATCTTCAACCTAACTCCTGTATGTTCTCATGGAAACCAGTCAAATTACCTCACCTTAGTTCACCTGTGAAATATCAAATTGATGTAAAAGGTTCATCTGACATTGAATGGCGACCTGTCGCAATTGGAATCACCGAAACTAGTCTTAGAGTCAATGGATTGGATCCAAAGAGAGATTATAACTTCAAGGTCACACCTTTGACCTCTACAAATTACCTTGGAGCGTTACCTTATGTCACATTGACTTCAATGCAAGGTAAGGAAATTAAAAAGTTAAGAAGTTACTGTTTGCACATCTTCTGGAGACAAGTGTACTTAATATTTCAGATTAGATATTTTATTTACATTTCTCATGATTTTCTGAGTGCTGCCTTGTGAGCGTTCAAAATTTATGTCCCCTAAATGAGAGTTTTCATCACTAAGAAATTAGCACTCATATTTTGAGAATTTTTCGTTTGATTTTGGTACAGAATCAAGTACCTAGCATATCTATGAAATGTTAGAAACATATCGCTGAAAATTAAATGAATCAATAAAAGCGTAGGAACATACAATCGGTCTGTCTGTCCATCAGTGACAAAAACTTTTATCATATTGTTTGAATGGTAAGTGATAGGGCTTTCATATTTCACATGTGCATTCCTTGGGACAAGACCTTTCCATGGATATCAAAATAATTTACCTTATGACCTTGAATTTGGAGTTTGACCTACTTTTCAAAACTTTAACCTTGACCATAATTTTCGAATGGTAAGTTATAGGGCTTTCATACGTTATTTCACGTATATTACTTGTAATGAGACCTTTTTGTTGGTAACGATATTCTGACCTTATGACCTTGTCCTTGGAGGTTGACCAAGATTTAAAAACTTCAAATGGTTGTAAATGATAGGGCTTTTATACATGTATTTCACTAATACATTCCTTTTCACAAGACCTTTCCCTTGGCAACAGCAGTTTGGACCTTCTGACCTTATTTTTTTGGAGTTTAATATTTTTCTATTCAGAATTGTGATAATACACGATATATATTATTAAAAGAAGACTAATGACTAAAAGGGAGGGGTCCGGGGGGGGGGGGGGATGTTTGATCTATAAGCAAATTTTTAGAGACAAACACCGAAAAGAGGGGGGGGGGGGGACACAATTCGTTGAATTTGATTTGATTTGCATTTCAAGCAAATGACATGGACAATGTGAAAGTCATTTCGAAAATATAAACAGAATGGACAACCATACTTATTGTGTCGTCTGGATCACTTTGTCTGTTGCCCGTCTGTTCGTCTGTCTGTCCGTCTGTCTGTCACACTTGAAAGTCACACCTATAAAAGTGATTCCTGAGTGTCGCTATGTTTCGCAGGCGACACATGCATTCCTTGGAATTACTTTTTTACATAAAAATGATGAAAATGAAAAGAAACAGTATATCGCAATACAGCTAATAAAATATTGCAATATAATGTGATTTACTATTGGCTTATTGTTTCCTTCCTAGCTTTTATACATTTCCTTTCTTTAGAATGAAGACATTGATGTGTAAGTTATTAATTATTTAAAAAAAAAACTTCAATCAATAGATGAATAAATAATTAAGATAAGTTGATGAATAAATTTGTAAATCATTAAAATTAACTTAAATAAGTTAAATAAGTTAATAAAGTACGTATTTCCATATTCTTCTTTTTAGAATCAAAGGCCACATACATATACCATAAAAGTCGTAAGGTACATGTGTCTGACCTTCAACTTGGGTCATTAACGTTGTCATGGAAACGACCTTATCAACTTGAATTACCTGTGAAATATAGAATTGACGTAAGGGAATTTCCTGACCTTGAATGGCGACCTGTAGCAGTCGGAATCACTGAAACCAAATGTAGAGTCACCGGACTGAATCCTAGGAGAAATTATAACTTCCAGGTCACACCTTTGACCTCTGTTGGTGACCTTGAACCTTTGCCTTATGTCACTGTTACTTCAATGCCAGGTAAGAAAACAAAATGAAGTTACATGTAAACGGCTGTTTTAGATCACCTTAAAATTTCCTGGGCGATTAGGAAAAATGATGGATTTCAATAAAATTTATATAGTGAAAGATCATGACATGTAGATGTGCATGAAGAAAGGGGATATATACACAGCCAATTGTGCCTCATATGAAATTCTTGTGAAATTTACATGAACTTTACATGAAAGCTCACACGAAATTTATGTGAAACGAGCACGAACATGAAATTTACATGAAATTTTTCACATGAAATTCATGTGTAGATTTTTACATGGATGTTATGTCAATTCAGTTTCTTGTGAAGGTCACTAAGAAAAATTCATGTGAAATTCATGTGAAGGAAATTTATGTTAAATTCATGAAAAATATTTTTCACATAAATCTTATGTGAAATCTATATGAATTTTACATGAACTTTCATGTGAAATTTACGTGATGCTCATTTCATATGAATTTCATGTGAGGCACAATTGGCTGTGTAGCTGTCCAAATAAGTTGGACTTGAGTTATGGCCTTGGACTTAGATTTTTCATGCATTTTCAGTGTTGTCTTTGTACATCACATTTAACATATTAATATGTTATGGGGCTGTTCGTGAGTACCTGTGTATGTCCGTGTGTCCATCTGTCTGTTTGAGGTCATTTTTCCTGACTTTTTTCTGAAGCCAAAAAACCACTTGCCCAATGAAAAATGATGTGTAGAAAAAGTCTGATTTTAGGCCATGTTGAAATGTGGTGTACTTAGCAGACTGAGTGCTTGAATCTTCAAAATGAATTAATACTCCGTCTTAAAATTTATACATAAGATAGAAATGTGATAAGAGAGGAAAATACATTCAACAAGTCTACTTGCCCAGGGGTAAATGAACACCTACTTTGCACTTTCATGACCTAGCTTTTCTCTTCCTCCGTGCAACAGGAAATTGGAATTCTAGACCCCCAGAGAAGATTGATGGAATAACCCAATAAGTATTGTAGAACTTATACCTCAAATCTTGGTTAATTTCAGTACGTCCATGGCTACCTCCTTCAGAACCAATACTAACGGAGATAACAAAGGACACTGTCCAGTTATCATGGCAACCTGCAGAAGTACCATTCTTTTCCCGAGTTAAGCAAGAAATACTGTACTGTGTAGAGATGACAAATGAAAGTCTAAATTCTAATTGGACGACAGTGACTCCTAAAACTTCAAACACGATGTGCTTTGTTAATGAGCTTAGCCCGGATCTGGATTATCAGTTTCGTATCAAGGCATATTATATGGATTTGGCTCGTATACATACACATAGTAGGCCATCATTAGTCGTCTCACTGTACAGGAATTCAGGTATGTTTTCCTAATTTTCGAAAACCAGAGTTATTTCCTGTTTGGGACGGTATCTGACGTACATGTAGACTAATTATGATGTCATCAAATTCTATTGAAACGATCCTAAAACTCTGGGAAATGACGTTGTAAAATTGATTTTATAGTACCATTTTCATGATGTCATAATAGTTTTACGTCAGATACGGTCTTAAGAGGGAGATAACTCTGTTTTCCGCAATGACTCATTATGTGAACTTAGGTTATATTTAGTATTTCTGATTGTTCAATGTGTAATAGTATTTGAAGTAGACTCAATTTGGCTTCATCAGATTTTGTTGAAGCTATCCTTAAACTCTAGGAAATGATGGTGTCACAATAGTTACTTGATTCAAAGTAACTTTTCAAAAAATATTATTGTGGGGGAATTTTCATCCCATTAAGGGGAAAAATCTTCTTTTCACATGTTGCTTGTTCTATCATTAATTTTACTGTATAAATAATATGAACCAGGTTAAATATTTGGACAGACAAGCAAACAAACTGACAGATCGGACAAAAACAATACGCCCTATGATCTTTGACATGTTTGAGGAATAAAAATACTATGAATTGTACATTTCCCATTATCTGTAAGGTATTAGGGGTATAATTACCGTACACTATCTTGTAAAAGCTAGAAATTATGTACTTCCATATCTTACATACATGTATTTTTAGATATTTGATAATCTTTTTAGCTTGCTGGGACGAAAAAGTCCAGAGAGCTAATGCCATACCCTCGGCGTCGTCGTTGTCATTGTCGTCGTCCGTAGTCAAAACTTTAACCTGGGCTATATCTCTTGAACTATAAGGGGTAGGGCTCTGATATTTCACATGTAGATACCTTGTGACGAGACTTTTCATTTGAGACCATGACCTTTGACCTAGTGACCTTGACCTTGGACTTTGACCTACTTTTCAAAAGCTTTAACCTGGTTTCTGACAAAAAACCTGTATAGGCGAGCTACATGTATGTAATCTTTGTATGTAATCTTTGATTACCCTATGTTTAATGTTTCTTCAATTTGCCATGAAAATGTATGGACCTGAACATTGCCAAAGTTGTGCGTCTTCGGCCAACTTCATGGTATTTAATTTTTCTGTTATCAAAACAACCGGAAGTAGATTATTATACCCCTTATGCCTTAAAAGAGATAGAAGCTCAGATATATAAACATTACATACATGTATTTTAATCAAATTTAGACCTAATCTTCTCGAGGAAAGAACCTGTCTTTGTCGGACTTGGACCAGACTTGAAATCTGTTGTGTTGTCATGGCAACCAGCAGTCGTCTCTGACCCTAGCAAGAGGGCCAGCTATAGAACTGAGATGCAAGTTCCTCCACAAATAGGAGAATGGGAGAATATTACAAACTTACAAAGATTTTCAACTCTTGTGAAAATGAAAGCTGATCAGGATTATTTCGCCCGTGTGAGAGCCAAGATAGGCGACATGATTACGGAGCCCACCTTGCCAATATATGTGTCAAAGCGAACTGGTATGAAATAAACGTGTTTTCAGAATTCGTTTTAACAACAATTTAATTGATGGCTTCAATATTGCTTTCATTTCCTATGCAAGCAATGTGCGAATTAAAAAAAAGAATTCTTTAATTTTCGGACGAAGTCCTATATTTTGGAGTTGAAGTGACATCACAAATCATGTGAAGTATAACCTGATCCCAGGTCAAATGTCAAGGTCACAGTACATTTGGGTTATAAAACCTTGTCTGGACCATAATGTTTCAGTGCCTATATATAGATAGATCTGAATGGTATTTACAGAATTGTTACTAAGGACCAAAGTGTGTGTCATTATCTTGATCCAAGGTTGCACTACACAGTATTTGCCATTGAAAATTGAGCGTTTCACAGGAATTTTACCCAGGACCACAGGATTTCTCTTGACTTTGAACCTAGGCCAAGGTTACATTTCATTTGATTTGTTATATGATAATTCTGTAAAATAGGTCAAAAATGATAAAAATTTTGAAAGAAATGTTCTAGGTAGGAACACAGCAATATGTATTGCTGTCACAAGGAAGGGCGGTGGGGTATCTTGGATCTTGGACAAGCCTTTCTAGTTGATGGTATATTTTCATTCCAAAATTTCCTTCACACTGGAAAATAAGGTTAATTTCATTGTGATACTTATTTTTAGATCCACCCATAATACCTCACGAGGAGCCAATCCTTTCAAAGATTCGTTCTGAGTCGGTCAAGCTCAAGTGGAGATCACAGTCACACGTCACCAATTACTACCCAATCACATACAGAGTGGAGAAGCAAGTAGTGCCTAATTCTGATTGGACGATTGAAGCATATGGGATTTTCAGTACGAATTTCCATGTTGTGGGACTACATCCAGAGGAAGAGTATAAATTCCGCATACTTGCGGAAAGTGAGATCGGAATAAGTGAACCTACACCTTGTGTTACTTTGCAAAAAAGACTGGGTAAGTAAACTAAAGTCTTATGGCAAATCTAACCCACATTTTTGGCCGGATTGCAAAGCAATTCCGGCCTATAGATTGAAGATGTCTGTCTGTCTGTCAACATTTTGGTTAAAGTTTCTGGTTGAGGCAAAATCTAAGGAACTATATGCAGTAGAAACTTTATATCATACATGAAGCTTGCCTATGACAAGACCTTTCAATTTATGCCATAACATTTGACCTATGGACCTTGACCCAGTTAGTGACAAAAACCTACTTTGCAATCCGGCCATACCGTCTTTAGCGGTGTTTAATTACAAGCAAATAATAGAGTTCAAATTTGTGTGATCAACGCTGTCAAGCAAAAAGTAATTATAGCATGTATAGTGCAAGACGCTTTTCTCCCATGGTCCCCATACTTCTAACCAATGATATTCCATGGATTTCCATAGTCCCTATACTCCTAACCAGGGTATGAATTTAACGCTCGCCCACTCGCCCAAGACGAGTATTTTTTCCTGTGGGCGATCAAATTTTACCACTTACCTGCCCACGAGGCGAATGAATTATACTTCTCCCCTTCAACGGAAGTATCAATAACGCCGTAAGCATTCGTCCGTCGGTATTATAAATGAGATATATATACATGTACATGGTTAAAATACACGAATGTGTTCATTGATCGCCTATTTGATATCCATATCTAATTATCAAATAAATTCTCTTTATTTCACGGTCAATAAATCTTCAGATCCATTGCGCTTTGTTAGCCGTTAAATTATTTGCTGTCGTCTTTTTACGTAATGTACGGCGCAACATCGATGGCGGAAAATTCAATTGTAAAAAAAAATTGAATTGATCACTTCACAGGATGTTAATCGAATCGATGATGAAGAGAAGAAACAATTAATTCATTCTCTTGTATTCTCCCTCCCCCTACATGTATCATCCCGCCATGACGGGTTTATATCTTAAGTTTAAATTTTGGCCGCACGGTCAAATATATACGTGACATCAAACTCTTTTGAAGAATAATCTTACCTGGGACAGCGTTTATTTAAGAAAAATAAACAGATAATTTAATTGTATTTATAAGAGAACGCCTAATTACCTGGATAATTACTTTGTTTGGCAGTATTATCAGACGAATGCTTCTTTTTATCTTTACATCAGGGGCCGATGGCAGTATATAAAGGGATGTTTTATATGAAACGATTTTATATAAAAGATTTCTGTGGCGGTAAACGAGTTTGGCATTATAACAGGGGACGTTATAGCGGGGAGGGGGGAAGGGGGGTTGGTGGGGGAGGTTGTATTTTAAAACTGATATAGCAAATTAATTCATCTAGATCTTTTGATGCCTACAATCCTTGAGTTTTTACTTGAATGACTTCTTCAAAATTTTGTTGATAGGGCATTTTGATTACGTACAGATTACATGTCTCGCAAGCAGGCACAGTTGGGTCAGATTTAAGGGGGGAGAGGGTCTTGAAAGGGAATGTTTCCGCAAAAAGCTTTGGTTTTCTGTGTGGGCTCGTAAAAAGTTGTGTGGGCCCCTAAAATCGAAATTTTACCAGCCCACATGGCTAGTAAAATTTTAAGTAGAGTTCATACCCTGCTAACCAGTAAAAGTTCGAAGATTTCCTAGTCCCTGTACTCTTAACCAATGAAATTCCAAGGATTTGCTTAGTCCCTGTACTCTTAACCAATGAAATTCCAAGGATTTGCTTTATAGTCCCCATACTCTTAACCAATTAAATTCCAAAGATTTATTGTGTGATGCACTAATACATAATTATTATATCTCATCCTCACATGCTTACTATAACTAATAGAATTCTAAGGATTTGTCGTATACTAAGTAAATGCAATGATATTTTTATTATGCTCCTGTAATCGAAGAATGGCCTGTCTGTCTGTTAGTCTGTTTGTCTGTCAAAATTTTAACATTGGCCATAACTTTTGAATGGTAAGTGATAGGGCTTTCATATTTCACATGTGTATTCCTTGTGACAAGACTTTCCATGGATAGCAAAATTTTTTACCAGGAGGCCTTGACCTCTGAGTATGAAATACTTCTTTCGTTACAGCTATTTTACTATCAATGAAAGATGCAAACTAGGGCATTCATGTTTCACAAACACATGTTTTTTATTGTATTATAAAAAGGTGAAATAGCAGACTCAAGTGACAGTGAACAGGATGGAGAAGAGGAGGGGATTGAAGCCAAGGGTCGAGAGCAGCATACATGTATTGAAGAATACCTTGACTGGGAAGGAAACAAGTGGATCATTGAAGAGAAGCAACGTGGACAAAATGTGGAAGATAGCAATAACGGGGAAATGTTTCATGGAAGAAATGGTGATGAAGACTGTGACCAAAATAGGGAAGAAAATAGCAACAAGGTAGGACTAAACAGAATGGTCGAAAAGGAAGATACATGTAGTTCAAACAAACGTCCAATGGATCGGAAGGAAAAAGAAGTGACCAGTTGTGACACAAAGAAGAGAAAACCAAATGATCCTGAGGAAGGCCTTATTGTGTGTACAGAAGATGAAGAATGCTCAAGTCTGAATGAAGAATATGTAAACAAAAGTAGAATGGTTGAGGAAGATGTTATAATGCATTGTCAAAAAGAAGAATGCTCCATTTTGTATGAAGAACAAGCAAGAAAAGGAGACAGGTTTGAGGAGGCTAAAGACTTTGAAATTAAGAACCCTGAAGTCAGAAAATGTGAAATTGTGAAACTTAGTTTAAAGACAACCCACGATCGCAACGTCAAAGCCTTAAAGGATGGAAAGGGAGAGGTGTACCTCTTGAGGAGTATCTCTAGCAATGGT
This sequence comes from Pinctada fucata, assembly GCA_028142955.1. Taxonomy (NCBI): domain Eukaryota; kingdom Metazoa; phylum Mollusca; class Bivalvia; order Pterioida; family Pteriidae; genus Pinctada; species Pinctada fucata. Next base: position 48,762,758 of record AP027111.1, on the reverse strand, counting down.
GTAAAGAAGGAGAGATGTGAGGAAGAAGAGGATGGGACAGAAAAAGGAAGAAGGGATCTGAGTCACTATGGACCATGTCCCCAATGTTACGGATGGGTATTACTCAAGTCGATAAGTAGACATTCCAAGTCGTGCATACTGACTTCGCGGGTAAAGTTTTCAAACTTGGAGCTCATTCTACAATCTAACATTCTTAGTGAAAGGATTCCGAATGCTGCATCGCAAGCTCTGACGGAAGAAGTATTCAGTATAATGGATAAAGATCACATATATGAAGTTGTATGTAAGGACTCTTCCATTATATTTCTCGGAAACCAGTTGATTTTCTGCAACAAAGGAAACAAGACAATGCTTCCTTATTACATCAGTTCTACAATAAGGCTAGCTGCAAGGCTTAAAATGGCAATTCAAAAAATCGACAAATCATCAAACGACCTTGCTGATTATTTTACGCCGAAAAAATTTGATATAGTTGTACAAGCTGCTCTGCATTGTTGCAACCAAAGTGAAACGGATGAAGAGGACTTGAAATCGCCAAGTAATTTGATTAAACTTAGATTTGATATAAGGAAGATGGCATCGGTAAAGTATGTCAACGGTCAAAAACATAATGACGCAGTCAAAAGGAAAGAAGCTGAAGAGTTTATAAAAATGATGGACCAAAAATGGAGTAGTAGCGTAACAAAATTGGTTCGAGAAATTCTTGTAGAGCATTCTTATAGCAGAGTAAAGAAGTTGCCTCCAGTGGAAGACTTGAAGAAGTTTGTAACGTACATTCAAAGTCATTTGAAAGATTTAAACTTCAATGATACTTCATACAATAACTTCAGAAGAACTGTCATCCTGGCTTTGGCCAGAATTACATTATTCAACAGAAGAAGCTGCGAAGAGGTTCAAGCAATGAGGTACTGGTACTGTATGTGAACATGCATGTATTTTAATGCAACCAAATTTTAGCATTTGGGAATTTGGCATATAAGTTTCATAATGCAGACCTGCCTACTTTTACCATTTTGGCGTAATTTTTATGACTTTTGACCTATAATTACGCTATACACTTTTGCTGCAGCAGCTCAATTTTAAAGTATCTCTAACAAATGAATTAATAGATTTCGCATAAATAAATTATTTGAACGTTGGGCATTTGATATTGTATAATGCAATTATGGTTTAAATAATTTAAATTTGTAGCAATGTCAAAGAGTGGAAAAGACAATGTTTTTATCAAAGTTTAAGTCAATTTTTAAGATACTCCTTTTGAAGGAGTATCTTACTGTATTCGTGATTCTCATGTCGTCTCGAGGTACCGTCTACTCCATGTGCAGCGAGAAATAGTTCCAGATTGTGTCAGCAGTTTCTCGACATCAAACCTTGTGTGTGGAAAATTTATATTAGAATCGATTGTTTTGATAGAATTTATATAAGATTAGTTGAGATTTTCCTTTCTTTATTAGGTTGGCACATTATACAGACAGGAAAACTGGTAGCGATAAGTTGCCCGAAGAGATAATGGGGAAGATGACCAAATTCGAGGCTCGCTTATCAGAGAGACTGGAGGTAGTTACCATCCCTGGAAAGATCAGTGGTTTGAATATTGCCAGCAGTTCAAAGGTAAAATCTACAGGCATGATGTAGAGTATCTGTTTGCATGTCTGTCTGTGTATATGTCTGTCTGTCTGAAAGTAGTTTTGGTATAAGATGTAATATGCTGTAAAAAAGTTTTCCATTTCCATAAATTTTTTTTATGATTAATTCCTTTCGAAAAAATGCTCATTTGGACCTAAAATCCGCTTTAATCTGAATAATTTATCCAACTTGACAGCAGATTTAGATGTGGACCAAATTATAAGTTTCCATTTCTACAGAAAACTTTTCTCAAAATATTGCATTATGAAATTTCAATTTTTCATGGCAAAAAAATGTTCTCAAAATTTTGCATGATGAAATTTCAATTTTTCATGGCAGAAAAATGTTTTCAAGTTTTGCATTTTGAAATTTCGACTTTTCAGGGTAAATTTGATGCCTTATCATACAGCTTCTTTGCATATAAAAGTATTGCACATTTGCTTAGCATAGAGATTGAATATGATGCTAAAAAAACTAAAGGATCTATTTTTATGTCGCCTGCGAAGCAAACCAACACTCAGGGTTGTCTGTCTGTCACACTTTGGGTGTCACAGCTCATAGCTTTTGAATGGTATGTGATAGGGCTTTGATATTTCACATGTGTATTCCTTGTGACAAGACCTTTCTCAACATACCATAATTTTTGACATAGTGACCTTGACCTAGATATTTGACCTACTTTTCAAATTTTTTTAGATTGCTTATATCTTTTGAATGGTAAGTGATAGGGCTTTGATATTTCACACATGTATTCCTTTTGACTAGACCTTTGTAAACATACCATATTATTCAACTTTGTGGCCTTGACGTAGATATTTGACCTACTTTTCAAAAAAAAGTTAAGATTTGCTATATCTTTTGAATGGTTAGTTATAGGGCTTTAATATTTCACATGTGTATTGCTTGTAGCAAGACCTCCTACATATACAATAATTTTTGACCTAGTGACCTTGACCTAGATATTTGACCATTTTTTTTAAAGATTTGCGTATATCTTTTGATTGGTAAGTGATAGGGCTTTAATATTTCATGCATATATTTCTTATTATGTGACCTTTGTTTTGTTACATACCAATTTGAAATTATTTACGTAGTGACCTTGACCTAGATGATTGACACTCTTTTCTGAAAATTTGAGATTGACCATATCCTAAAATTGGTAAATAAGAGGTCTGATATTTCACATACGAATTTCATTAGACAAGACTTTTCTAGTGATACCAGTAATTTTGAACCATGTGATCCACCTCCTAGAATAAGCCGCTTCGCAGGCAACACAAGCATTCCTTGGATTGCTGTTTTTCCATTGTAATATCATGATACATAAAATGAAATATACTTGGTATCACCAAGGCTATCTAATCATGTGTTCATCTGTTCAAAACAGACACACCCTAGTAAGAAATGACCACTAAATATGTTTATAATAAATGCATTTTTTGTTGAAAACATAGAATAAGCAACTGCAAATATCTGAACATTGAAAGTTGATACCTTGCTCCCTTAAATTTTTTGAGCAGTGTATTTTTCAAACATTCAGTTGATTTTTATAGAAGGAGCAAGGCCAAGAAATAGGTGTGCCAGTAATCCTACCAGGGGATGTTAAGACGGCTCTACAGTACATAGCTGATCCTGAAGTCCGAAGAAAAGCCGGAATCAAAGAATTCAACTCTTACATGTTTTCTAATTCCCGTAAGTTATTGGACCTTTTCAGAAAATAGTGTTATTTCCCATTTGAGATGTTATCTGACAAAAAAACTATTGTGATGTCATGAAAATGGTATGATAAAGTCAATTTTACCGTCATTTCCCATAGTTTTAAGATCGTTTCCTTAAAATTAACGACATCACAATTAGTCTAAGTCAGATACTGTCCCAAATGGGAGGTAACTCTGGTTTTCGAAAATACTGAATAGTCTATTTTGAAATCATTTAATTTTAAAGGTCGACAGGTGACTTTATTAGGGACAGGTAAATTTTCTGTCATTTCCTCACTGACCGCTGTATATAGGATTAGCATCTCTAATTGTGTCTGATTGGTTTTCACCCTTTTACCACTATCAATTTTTGGCCAGATTGCAAAGCAATTCCTGTCTATAGATTAATGATGTCTGTCTGTCCGTCCGTCTGCCATCAACATTTTGGTTAAAGTTTCTGGTTGAGGCAAAATCTAAGGAACTATATGCAGTAGAAACTTTATATTATACATAAAGCTTGCCCATCACAAGACCTTTCAATTTGTGTCTTAACATTTGACCTAGTGACCTTGACCTTGGACTTTGACCTAGTCAAAGATTTTGGTTAAAGTCCTGGTTTAAGAAAAATCTATGGAACTGTATTCAGTAGAAGCTTTATATTATACTTGTAGGTTGCCCATGATGAGACCTTTCAATTAATGCCGTAATATTTGACATAGTGACCTTGACCTTGGACTTTGACCTAGCTAAAGATTTTGGTTGAAGTCCTGGTTTAAGCAAAATCTATGGAACTGTATGCAGTAAAAACTTTATATTATACATGTAGGTTGCCCATCACAAGACCTTTCAATTTATGCCATAACATTTCACCTAGTGACCTTGACCTTGGACTCTGACCTAGTTAAAGATTTTGGTTAAAGTTCCTGGTATAAGCAAAATCTATGGAACTGTATGTAGTAGAAACTTTATATTATACATGTAGGCTGCCAATGACAAGACCTAAATTTATGCCATAACATTTGACCTAGTGACCTTGACCTAGTTAAATTTTTGGTTAAAGTTTCTGGTTGAAGCAAAATCTATGGAATTGTATGCAGTAGAAACTTTATATTATACAAGTCATGTAGGTTGCCTCTGACAAGATCTCTCAATGTATGCCTTAATATTTGACCTAGTGACTTTGACCCAGTTGGTGACAAAAACTTACTTTGCAATCCGGCCATTTTGTCTTTAGCGGTGTTTTATTAATTGACAGCCAGGCGCGTAGCTGCGCATACGCAAGTACGCAACTGCGTGCACATCGTTTGCAAAAAAAAAAGAGAGAAGAAAGTAGAATCTAGAAAGAAAGTAGGAAAAATGTTTCGTAGTAGATATGCATCTATACTAAACTAAGGACTTTTATTCATACGTCATTGGGTGCAGAGTTTGTAAAAACGTCATTTAGATGAATTCTAATACGGAAAAAGAAAAAAATACGTCAGCATGTCATGAACATTAAAAAAATGTACAAATAGATATTATATTGCATCAAACTTCGACTTGCTTTTTACTTAAGGTGGATGTTGGGTATTTCAAAATGCCATATTTTATGAGCTTCCGGGGGCTATGCCCCCGGACCCCTACCAGGGCTTTGCCCTGGACCCACTGGGGAGCCTTATAGCAGCCCCCAGACCCCCCTGCCTAGACTGATTTGAGTACACATAATTTCTACTCTGGCTACGCGCCTGACAGCTTAATTAAAACCGATGAAACTTGGCTATCTCATTAGTATGATAAAGGATTACCTGTCGGTATGTCTTTGATGTAACACAGCACATGCCACTTAGTTGAATAGACAAGCAATCCTCAAAGAAGGTTATACCATGCCCACCAAGCCTAAGGCACTCGGATATACATACTTTAAAATGACCAGGTGGTTGCCAACATCGGCCTTTAAATTGTAACAACAGTTCTGATTTGTAAAAAACAATTCTGGTGTACCGTTTTCCAAAACTTTCTCACCACAGACAACATCATGCTTTTGGAAAGTTAAGAAGCACTGGAGAGTTTACAACTAGAATTAAGAAATTTGAAGCTTGTTTTGGGGAAATTGACTCAAAGGACTATACATGGTTTATCTAGAAAAGTGGCCCCCTTTCATCGCAACATCTTTGAAAAGTTTCATGAAGTAATGAATTTATACCAATATTTATTCTGCAATGTAGGCTACTTAATATGAAATGATACATTTTTCGATTCTTTAGAATTTGGGGCTCATTTTTGACAAAGTTTCCTAATATATGTAGTTAGTAAGGAGCAGGCTTCTGATTAACTTTTTTATTTTGATATGTTGTTACCTTTGCATGTCTTTAAGTGCATGCAGTAGGAAAAAGTTGTTAATGACTCGCTTGATGTTATCTCAATGAAAATGATAAAGAATTATGCTATTTTTATGTGAAAAATTGACAAAACCTCTGGTTTTCATGATATTTATGCAAAATTTAAAGAGAAGTTTACTCCTTGCTTTCTAAAACTAGTTTTCTCAAAATATAGTTATTTTAAAAAACTGTCTAAAAATAACAACAAAATTAAATTTCATAGAAGTCAATTTTAGGGGGCCACTTTACTGTATTCCCTATTTTCGAAAAACAGTTACTCCCCATTTGGGATGGTATCTGACGGAGACTAATCGTGACGTCATCAAATTCTATGGGAACGATCCTATAACTCTAGGAAATGACGGTATAAAATTGATTTCATGACGTCATAATAGTTTTATGTTAGATACCGTCTCAAAGGGATGATAACTCTGTTTTCTGCAAAGACTCAATAAAGGGGTAGGGCCACGAAGCCCGATATTGGCCCTAATTTTGAACATTGTACTTCATAGAATTTTTAACTGTGATTTGACATTTTGAAACGTTCTCTACTGCATCACGAATCTATCTTTTGTAAACATTGCGTTTATCAATAGCTGTTACCCCTTTGAAAACACCAAAATTGGTCATATTCCGCGAAATTGATGCAAAAACTACATATTTCTATAAAATTAGCAATGGCCGCATGCATTAAGTAGGATGAAAAAAATATATGTGAAAGATTATCATTATATCTTGTTGTCATAAACGTTTTATCTCAGTTAACGCATGCGGCCACATTGAATTCTTCCACAAAAGACAAAATTCCAAGCAATTTTCGCCATATTTTGTCAATAACGTCAAAATGACGTCACTTAATGACGTCATTACAGTTAAATGGCACTATGTTTGGTGATATTTTTCTTTTCATTAAAAGCAGTAAACACTGGTGTATTTTCCTGAAAGATATCAAGAATTCCCCATGAAATTTATTTCTACAGAAAAATCTAGGGCCGATTTAGGGGTCTCGTGGCCCTACCCCTTTATATACTTCTTTGTTTTTCTTTTCAGGAGCTGGAGTCTTCAAGGCATACGACGCTACTCAGATCGTTATGCAGGAAACGGCAGCAAATTTACAGGCAGCCGATCTAGTGAGGACCTCTAGCATGAAGAATTTCATGACCACTATGTTCCAGGTAAGATCAAGGTCATTAGGTAAGGTCAAGGTCATATTGAAATACTCTGCGTTACATCCAAATAAAATAATACGTTAACTGAAATATTTCGTGTATGGTTAGCTTCAGGCATGTAGCGTTTTGGAATGTCTCATTAGAAAAAAGCACATATAGTGGTAAAGCCTTAGTCACAACGTGCTGCACGTACCTGCTTCGACGGGCAGTGAAAATTGTGCAGAACACGCACTATAAACGTACAATTTTAAGAGGTCACAGACTCCACGTAGACACTACGGTGGCTGTTGGACATGCTCAACAATTGCCACGATTCACTTATCAAATCTGAAGTCGTATGATTGACGTGTGGTTCACTTACAGGATCCGTATGGTAAGCGCACCAGCTAAAATGCTCGTGTCAGAGAAAACTGTCATCTTTATAGTACCTGTGACGTACAGAGATCATACATTTCCCTTGCATGTGCCGCTCCTAAGTCGTCCATAAACTCACATTTAGATTTGCCCTCATGGGAAAAGGATATTGTCATATTTAACTTTCGAAAGAAATAAATGGAGTAATTACGTGTTCTATTGAATAGGAGAAAGAAAAGATCAACTGTAGTGTGATAAATGTACGATGCCTGTACAATGTCCTTGTGAGTGCCGTGCGACGTGTAGGCAACTCTTGAGGGTCGTATGGCAACTGAAAGGAGACTGCTGCGGGTTGCATGGCAAACGCAAGGAGAAAGTACGTTGTCTACGGGCATTGTACGATTGAAATGGAGCACTGATTTTAGAAATATTGTGCGAACTGATCGTGCCCCTCGTACGTTAGACGTACTTGTTTCATACGACACACTTACAACCACATCTTGTTAATTGGTGAGCCCAACGATCAGCTACAGCCGTCATGATTGTTAAAATTGTAGCACACGTACGATCGCCAAACACGCACGATTGGTTGTGACCAAGGCTTTAGTAAACTTGAAAATGTCAGTATTTTTTCCCCATCTTTGGGCAGATACAAAAATTAATGAACTCTTGCTGTTACTTTATCAATTTTAAATCTAAAAGAATATGGTAACCATGGTAAAAGTATACAATTCAATACGATATATTTTATTTTCCAACTTGTACCCACTTTCAGGTATTGTGTTCCACAGAATCAGAGAAACAATGGGTGCTTAACTGCATAGCCCGCAATAGGAGAATACGCAACTTACGATTTCGGAAAAAATCTGATTTCTCAGACAGAATCGTAGATGTCGTCAAAATTTTGCTGATACAAGACATGGGTTTATCTGTCGAATACCGAGAGAAAAGGCTAGATGATATTCAGTTGGACAGTAAGTAACATATTTACTGTAACTATACGGGGAAAATTTAGACCCCCATTTTTTTTATTTGCCTTCTGTTTTCATCCCCTGCAGTCCTTAAATTGTTTTTTGGCTATGCAATGTGACTCCATACTCATTTACCTTGACTTCTTTTTTTTTGTCCGCTATGAATTTGAAAATTAAAGCAAAATTACTTTCTGAAATTTAAACTTCAGATGTCTTATTTCTCTGCTGAACTTGTTACTGTAACACAACTTTTTTACTGTTGGGATTTTATTTCTTTTCAGAGTTAGTGTGGGATGAGGAAGAAACTACATCTCAGCGTGAGAGTTTGGATCCACAACTTGAAACTTTGGATCTGCAATGTAAAACTTTGGATCCGCAACGTGAAACTTTGGATCCACAATGTGAAGCTTTGGATCTGCAACGTGAAACTTTGGATCCGCAATGTGAAACATTGGATCCGCAAGCAGAAACTGTGGATCCACGACCTGAAACTTCGAATATGCAAAATGAAACATTAGATCCACAACAAAAAACTTTAGATCCGCAAAATGAAACTTTGGGTCCTCAGAGTGAAAATTTTGATCTGCAACTTGAAGACAAGTATATTCAACTTGAGGAGGACTTCATTCCAGATTTGCATGAGTATCTTGAAACTGAAGATGAAGGGGAATTTGATGGTAAGAAACGAAAGATCAAGGTCAGATGGTCAGTAGAGGAGGAAGCGGAATTAAAGGAACTCTTTAAAGAAGAATTTGAGAAGACACTAGCATGTCCTGGAGTAAAGCAAATGCGAAAGAAGATGAAAGAAAGCGAATTGAGTAAAAATGGTTTAATATATAAAAGAAAAATGGACAATATTAGAAAAAAAATAACACATATGTTAGGAAAGTTAAATTCAAAATCGCAACTTGAGGATGATGAGCCTAATTAAGTTGACATAGACTCCATTCCAGATATACTCAAGGATCTTGAAAGAATTTGACTTTAAAAGACAAAAGATCTAGGTCAGACAGAGATGGACCGCAGAAGAGGAAGCAGAATTAAAGGAACTCTTCAAAGAAGAATTTGAGATGATACTCGCATGTCCATTAGCAAAGCAAATACAAAGAAGGTGAAAGAAAGTGAATTGAAAAATGGTTTCATTTATCGGAGAATAATGTTTATCATCAGCAGAAAATTAAGCCACATGTTAGAAAAGTTGAAATCAACACAGTGACTTTCAAACTAAGGGCGATTAAAATTGTCTACTGAAACCTGTTTCTACCTCCATTTTATCCTAAAATCACATATTTTGTGTTAAGATATATGTACAAGAAAATCAACATTTGAAAGATTTCTAAAAATATTGGATCCACAATGAAATAGAAACATTTGGATCCTCTGTATGAAAAGTTGGATCCATCACTTTATGATGAACCAGTCCAATTTTAACGCCAAGAGGTGATTGATTACTGACAAAATTAGTCCAGGTTGCCTAACCTTTTTAGCTCACCTGAGCCAACGGCTCAAGTGAGCTATTGTCATAGTGTTGCGTCTGTCGTCCGTCGTCTGTCGTCGTCCTCGTAAACTTTTCACATTTTAAACTTCTTCTCCAGAATGGCTGAAGGGATTTTGATGAAACTTGGTAGGTATGAAGTACTCATGGTCCCCTACAAGTGTTGTTGTTTTTTGTCCGGATCCGTCAACAGGTGGCGCCACCACAGCCAATAGTAGGTCACGGGGGGTACCCTCCTATGACAAACTTCTTCTTCAGAACCGAAGCATGTATCGACAAACCGAAAGCATCAGGATGATCTAGAGAGATGTCTTAAGAAGTGTTGTTATTTTTGGTTCCACTTCGAAGTCAAATTTTTGACGCGTTTTTGACGTCTTTTCGGACTTAGTCAGAAATGCTTATTTTTGCACTATTTCTTTAAATAACTCAATAAGTGTATGATTTTACACACTCATTTACTGCATATTTATCATATTTATCTTACTTAATGCTTTGATATGTATTTTAGGCTTAAATTTTATTTTTTTGATTTTTTATGATTTTTTTTCTTATGTAAAAAGGAAGGGGAGGGGGGGTGATTTTCATACATCTTCTGCTTCTTTTCTATAACCACTCTTCAGATTGTCATGACATTTTGTAGATATGAGGTACTCATGCATGGTACCCTACAAGTGAAAGAATTTTGTCAAGATATCCACTTTTAGATTTTTAAGGAATATTTTTGGCCTAGGATATCTTTGGCACGCATAAAAACGAAAGAAAAAAGGGGGTCATGCATACCTTTTCTGCAAAATTCACTTGTTTAATGACCCCTCCTTCCGAATTGAAAATTTGCTGATTTTTGTATATTTTCAAATCGATCTATTGATTACATAAAAGGCAAAATCATGTTCAAAACTCAATTTCTACAGACAGCAGGGAATCATACATTGATTTAATTAATGTGCTATTTTTAAATTTTCAATAGTTATGACCAATGAGGTGACACCTTTTATTCAGCCCGGTTCACCAGTCAAAAGGGAAGGGATTCCCTGCTAAAATGATTAACTGTAGTTACACCTTCTAGGTCAGAGACAACCAAATCATTTTCCATAGGCCGTAATGTTAACGAAATGCCTTATAACGTCTATACTAACATTGCTGGCCATGCATGTTATATACCGATTTGTTCATTGATTCAAGCTTTATACGAAACTAAATTAAAAAATATAGCATGACCTGCTCTTTTTCGCACTATTTGTGTCACAAGGTACCCCGCAGAGAATTTTCAAATTTTCCCGCGCCCGTCCCCTTTAGCGGATCGGGAGCTAGGGAAATATCCGGGTATCGACATTTTAATTGCACTTACTTTTTACCTGTATATATCATATTCAAACAATATATCAAAAGAAAATAGAATTGATAGCCAATCACATCTTCTGTCACATTTAAAATAACAGGCCCCCTCACCCTACAGGTTTTTCTCCAATCAGAGCCGGCCTTTTAGTGGTCTCTGACCTATATAACTGTAACTGTAAACAAAGTCGCTGTACTTTAGATTTGATCCGTTTAATTCCTCCACAACCCTTTAGTACTGCGATACATTTCAGGAGATACAGTGCAAACGGAATAGATTTTTATTTAATGTGCATTATACTTGGAACACTTTCATAATGGTTATCATTCATGTACTTGGAACACTTGCATATACTTGTTATCATGTATAAAGTTTGCTCGAATTTCCTCTGTCTTAGACTCTCTTAGATGAAGTAAGGAGCTGTTAAGATAAGGCGTAAAATCAGCCCTGAAAAGTGGAATTTTGAAAATTGAAATTTCAAGAACTTTTTTATGTAAAATGTATACATATACTGCATACCATCAGAATATGAAGTTAATTTTTATCTGTTTTGCATATTAATGCTAATTTTGGAGTCAAAACTTCTCTTTTTCTCATAGAAATCAATAGAAAACGGAAAAGTTTTTTTGAACATTGTTCCCCCCGGATATACAGAAAGCCACTTTTACTGGAGATGTATATCAATGATACAATTTTTTGGGCAAATTGGGGTTCTGTATCTCCGGGGGGAACACAACCCCATAGACGAAAAACCAAAAATGGAAAGGGGGGTGCATTTTTTAATAATCGACCTTTTCGACCGTAAAATATAGCACATTTGACTATTTTTCCTCTTTAATCCATCAAAAAATGTAACCTAAATATGACTGAATGAAATATACAAGAATTAGGAATGAAATAAGCAAGAATGATGTTCATTTCTCCGCCAATGTGTATTTCGCGCTAATAGGCTTACATTGTAGCCATTGAATACAAAATGAGACCGTATTTTAAGTTCCGGATTGCATTATTTACCGATTAAAGGAGATGGAACGTTCGAAATCTATTCCTGATACACAATGTAGACATATTTGATGTCTTTTAATTTATATTTATCCGTTTTTGGTAAAATATTCTAAAATTTCTACGTTTTTTGTCGATATTATCTGTTTTTCTATGCGTGCACCCCTACCTCTTTCGACCTTAATTTTAGAATCTTAAGGTTGCTTTAACGAAACGTAAAACATGTAAAAGGTCTGCAAATACATTATATTTCAATAATGATTAATGTTTTCCTGTATACGAGTCGCCATGAAGAAGAAATAAGTCACGAGATTTAGGGCTAAATAGGGCCGTTATCTTAACAGGTCCTTTACGGACTGATTTCTTGAAGAAACGTCGAATGAGTAATCTCTTCCTCTGGATCATGAGGTTTGATACACCGTACACTGCTTTTTGGAAAACAAATTGGCCCAATTTCTGCACAATTCACTTGAATTGATAAATATTGGATTAAAACGATTTTAACTGTCATTTCATGTATTTGAGATGAAATCAATACTATTCAAAAGCATTCTTAGATTTCAGTATACTTTAATATGAATAAAGGCAAAACCAAAGTTTTTTATGCCCCTGGAATAAAAGATTCGGGAGCATATAGTTTTTGGCCTGTCCGTCTGTCAGACAGTGTTTGTCTGTTTTCCGAAAAACTTTAACATTGGGCATAACTTTTGAATGGAAGCTGCTACGCGTGATAGAGGTTTCATATTTCACATGTGTATTCCTTGTGACAATACCTTTCCATTGATACCAAAATTTTGACCTCATGACCATAACCTTGACCTAGCTTTGACGTACTTTTCAAAAACTTAAACATTGCGCAGAACTTTTGATTGGTTAGTGATAGGGCTTTCATATTTTACATGTGTATTCCTTGTGACAAGATATTTCCATAGATACCAATATTACGCTGACCCTGACCTCTCACATACTTAACAGAAAATGGCGTTTATACTAACAAACAGCCTGTCAGACTTTATAATTTCTGGCATGCTAGCTATTAATAATGAAAGGTATGGTCGTTCAGTTTTAAATAAACTTAATTTATGAAATCATTTCATTGTTTTATTCTTTTTCTGCTGCGCATTAAAGTGGGATTTTACAATATGATTTTATTTTTGATGTTGCATAATTGAACTATACTAGTTGGGCATATGACTTAAAAAAAGTTATTGTTTTGAAATGTGACTATTTTTTCTTGTTTGTATGTACTTTTAAAGGTTGTCTGAAAAAAAAACTTCTCTGCATCCGGCAAAAATCTTTTTAGAAAGGTTGTGGGCTAAAATCCCGGTACTGGCACTATCAGTATTCAATAGCAGTATGTCAATTAGAGCGTGCATGGGTATCAGGTGAGCGTTGTGCCCCCTGGGGCTCTTGTTTAGCTCACCTGAGCCAAAGGCTCTAGTGAGCTATTGTCATACGATCCGTCCGGCGTCCGTCGTCTGTCGTGTGTCGTGTGTCTGTTGTAAACTTTTCACATTTTCGACTTCTTTCAAGAATGGCTGAAGGGATTTTGATGAAACTTGGTAGGTATAAAGTACTAATGATCCCCTACAAGTGTTGTTGTTTTTCGTCCGGATCCCTCAACAGGTGGCGCCACCACAGGCAAAAGTAGGTCACGGGGGGTACCCTCCTTTGACAAACTTCTTCTTCAGAACGGAAGCACGTATCGACAAACCGAAAGCATCAGGATGATCTACAGAGATGTCTTAAGAAGTGTTGTTCTTTTTGGTTCCACTTCGCAGTCAAATTTTTGACGCGTTTTTGACGTCTCTTCGGACTTAGTCAGAAATGCAAATTTTTGCACTATTTCTTTAAATAACTCAATAAGTGTATGATTTTACACACTCATTTACTGCATATTTATCATATCTAACTTACTTTTTTCTCAGATTGTCATTAAAACTTGGTAGGTATGAGGTACTCATGGTTCCTTACAAGTGAAAGAATTTTGTCAAGATAACCACTTTTGGATTTTTACGGAAAATTATTCATACATGTAGGTACAATGTAGGTTTTCCGTGCCCAATGAACCCAACAGTAGTGGGTTCAAACCCCGGCAGGACCCCACTTTTTCAGGTTTTTTTTTCTCATTTTCTTTTTATATTTATTTTATATTTAAAGAATTCTGTCAAAATATCAACTTTTAGATTTTTAATGATTTTTTAAAGAGACAAGCTAGTTTGGCTTTGCGTACTTATTTTCGTATGTCGAAATAACTCAGCCACACATGCAATCAAATATATGGTATATATATACTCTGAATTTATTTTTGAGACGTTGACTTTTTCCATACATGCATATTTCATAACAATTTCCCTATTTAATAATTATTTTCTCTGCTTTATTTTTGTATCTATGGTAAACAAAGTCGCCATAATTATCTTGTGTTACAGATTTGATTGGTTCCTCCACGCCCATTTAATAGTCACGGTGGGTAATCTCGCAACGCACAACACTAGGTTTATCTAAAATTTCGTGTATTACAAATTATTTTTCACAAAAAGGGGAATGTGATGCAGTGTAAGGATGCCTTAGATACGAGTTTTTTCGAAAGTAAGAGAGGTAGTATCCTTTTATAAAGCCGAAAAACTATCGGCAATGCCGCATGATTGGTGTAGGTGAAAGTGAAAGTAGAACGCTGATTGTGTTTGTGCGTTATAAAAAGCTAATATCCACCTTATTTTGGATGCAATTCATAGTTAGGGTGTTATTACACTGCATCACATTTCCCTTTTTGTAACAAATTATCTATTTTGCGAAAAAATATAGAAAAATAAATTGTTCTGCGTTGCGAGATTACCCACCGTGTTAGTACGTACTGTACACGTGACGTGATACATTTCAGGAGATTAATAGCGAGCGGAGCTCGCTGCAAAGGCCCGATGGGCCTTTGCGAGCGAAGCTCGCCCTTATGGTAACGCGTATACACATATCTTATTGAGAAAATATGCTGAATCAAAGAATGAGAATGTACTATGCTTTCAAAAACTTTCGTCCCCTCACAGACAGAGTTGCTGCGGAGATGCTGGATATTGCCATTTAAATTTTTTTTTCGACTCCAAGTAGACGTATATGTTATACTCAATTTTTGTTTATAAGTTAAGTTTATTGAAAATATTTTTCGTAAATCAGGTAACGACAAAGCATCATCAAGGTGGCGTAACCACGGGAAATCCGACATTTCCGGTTTTAAACGAGACGTTTCGCTCTGATTGCTTTTCTCGTCTCGGGTGGTTTCGTACCAGTTGTCAGAAGTCGGAATATGTTTGTTTTTTCTTTTGTTCTTAAGTAATTTATTTTCAGCTAGCCTAAACATTATTCTTAAATAATAAAAATGAATTATAAAGAGCCATATTTTTAAAGAACCATATTTTAAGCCCCCCCCCCCCCCCATTCAAATGTTCATCTGCTGGTCTAGATCAATTTTGCAAATGCTTCCGTGTTTCCACTCGCCTTATACTACCTTTTTTGGAAATCATCAAACAGAAAGTTTTGTAAGATAAGATAAACCATCATAGTCAAAATAAAAAAGAAAGATTTTTTTTTATTATCATATCTATTTTCTCTCCACTCGCACAAAAAGGCATTGCCTTGATTCATATTAGAATCTATCATGCAAACGAAATAGTACTGGTATTTGAATAGATTTTTATTTAATGTGCATATACTGGGAACACTTTCATACTTGTTATCATTCATGTACTTGGAACACTCAGTTATAAACTTAGCTCGAATTTCCTTTGTCTTAGACTCTCTTAGATGAAGTATACGGACTGATTTCTTGAAGAAACATCTAATGAGTAAATTCTCTTCCTGAGGATTTTGAGAATGTATAGCTAGGACATTTGATATATCCGAAATACTTGAAAAGAAATAATTCAGTTCAGATCGAGTTCTTGAAATATTTCAATGAAATGTTGGACCAAAGGAAGCAATTGTTTTAAAAGAGAAAATAAATTATTATTCACAACCTTAAGCCACTGTGTTCGACATCTTGTATGTATAACATTTCTAAAGATGAACACAGAGGCTTAAGGTTGTGAATAATAAAACATTTTCTCTCATAAAACGACAGGTTCCTGTGGTCAGACATTTGGGAATTTTTTATCTATCCAAATAATTATATTGATACAACATGAGATTTTATCGGACCAAATAATTTTTTATCAGCAAATCCGATGCAGCTGATACTTTTCATGAACTCTGTCAGCTAATAATTAGTCCGTGTAACAGTCCTATCACGAGGCGAAACATAGTTAACAGTAAATAATGATTTCGTATGTTTGCTAGTTGTACATGTAGCTTTACAATATCATGGGCCTATTAATTTGTTTCCCTAAAAGCAGCAAGCACCAGAGTATTAAGTTTATTTCATTGTTTTATTCTTTTTGTCTGTTTCTTCATCACCTGCAGCACATTAATGTGGAATTTTACAAAATGATTTTTTTGATGTTGAATAATTGAACTAAACACTAGCTGGGCATATGACTTTGGATCACATTATCCGTCTTTTCAAATCAGTTAAAAAAGATGTTTTGAAATGTGACTATTTCTTCTTGTTTGTACTTTTAAAGGCTGTAAAAAAAGATCTTGTCTGCATTCTGCAAAAATCTTTTTAGAAAGAATGTGGGCTCAAATCGTGATACTGGCACTATCAATTTTACGTCTTATTCAATGTCAGTATGTCAATTAGAGCATGCATGGGTATCATGTGAGCGTTGTGCCCCCCTGGGGCTCTTGTTAGACAATCAAATGTTAATTCTTTAATTATAATATATTCATAAAAATTCTTCATCACTGAACATGCTGAAGTCACTATTTGTTAATGATAATGGTGCTATTTATTTGTGTTGCAAGTTTCATTTTTAATAAAAATCTGAAATTAATTGTTGACGTTAATAAAATCATCAAAAGCTGAGAAAGAACTTATTCTCTAAAAATGTTTCAAAGGTCAAACCTGCAAGGATGACCAAATTAACTGCTGGAGACTTAAAATTTGCATTCTAGCTATCTGTCTTTCTATTGAGTCTTTGCGGAATACAGAGTTCTTTCCCCTTACTGACGGTATCTGACGTAAAACCATTGTGATGTCATGAAAATGGTATGGTGACGTCGATTTAATACCGTCATTTCTCAAACTTTTAGGACTGTTTCCAAAGAATTTCATGACGTCATAATGAGTCTACGTCAGATACCGTCTCAAATGGGAAGTAACTCTGGTTTTCGAAAATAGCAAATATGCCTGCCTGTCTGTTTGACAGCCCCACTTACAATGCATTCTACGATGCCTGCACACTTGCATTGGAGATAGTCGATTGGTTAAGTTGTCCATCATGTTTCTATGTAGTGATCTAACAGTAGTCGCCGACTTTTGATATATTTGATCGTTGGAACCCCTTCAATTTTCGATAATAAAATTGACAATCGATTGTTGCTCAGAGATAAAAGGTAACTATAACCAAAACAGTTTTCGTAAAAAGTATTCAAAATAACAATGGTCAAGAAAAACAAATCAAATTGTTGATTTTGTGCATTTGCTGTGTATGTGTACATGTATGTTAAAAAGGCCGCATCCTCTGGTATTTCATTAGTTTTGAACATGATTTTTCAAAATTTGATAGTTCTGATAATTAATTGATAGTTAGTTTCCAATAGTGCCTCGATAATTGATAGTAAAATGTGTACGATTGCTCATCACTATTTCTGTGTACCTTTGTCATTGTCTCTGTCTGTCTGTCCTTTTTATCTTTTCAAGTTCTGTTTTATATTTTTTCCAAAATTTGTAAGCCTTTCGATCGTATCTAGTTTCGGATTTTGTGTTTTTACTCACTGAGGATGCTTCAGTTTTCTAGACTTAAATGAGCTATCGCCAGATACATGTTACGGTTTGTCTGGCATCCAATCATCAGCAATCCATTTCTTGATTTTTAACGTATTTGACTTCTCCTCTGCAATCCCTAAACAGAATTTCATAAAACGTTTGTACTTAGGCCTACAGCATGCAAGTTCTCATCTAGTCTAGCTCTCACCAAGTTTGTGTTTTTAAATCCGTCAACAAGCAAAATTGTCACAGAGAGCTCGAATTTTTTAAAACTTTTTTTTCACAGAATTTTAAGAAACCTCACTGGAAATAAATTGCATGTCCTCTACAATGTGCTTTTGTATTTTCTAGCCAATTTGTAGAAAAACATGGCTATTGAAGGATCGATCTGATTGGTTGATGTGTGTTCAACTTCTCAGTTGGAGCTGTTGCATGAAATAACTGGAGGTCCTAATACTGATCTATGTTAAGACATATCTTAAACCACAGGCAGTAAAAGCGCCTGGTATGTGTGCGAGTGTATGCGTCCTGTGTGTTGGCCTTAAAAGCGCCTGTTATGTGTGTATGCATCCTGTATGTTGGTTAAACACAACACACAGGACGCATACACACACACACATACCATGCGCTTTTACGGCCTGTGTCTTAAACATATCCATGATCACTCTCAGAATTTACAAGTTTTCAGGTGAGCAGTGTGCTCATGGGCCTCTAATTAATGTTTAACTCGACAGGGCCAAATTGGGCTCAAAGTGGCCAACTGTCACAGCCCACCATCTGTATTCTATCACCATCCATCTGTAATAATTGTTCTTCAACTTTTCACATTAACAACTTCTTTGGAATGGCTGTAGGGATTTCGATGAAATTTGATAGGAATAAAGTACTTGATTAATCAATAATGTATCAACAGATAACACCATCACAGGCAAAGCAGGTCACCAAGGGTACCTCTTTTGAAGGTCTTCTTGAGAACAAATGCACATATTTACAAAGTTTAATTGAAAGTATCAAAATGATCTATAGGGATTCCTTAAGTGGTACAATCTTTCATTCTACAGTTCCAAGTCTATTTTTTGACCACTGACAATCACTTGAAGAGAATTTGATGGAATTGTTTGAAATTTTCTGACCAGAAGACGTGCAGAAGAGTTTAGACACATCATTTCCTTTTCCCAAGCATCTACAATGTGAGGGGATACAAACTTTCATATACTGTAAACATGATTAATTTCGCTAGGGGGAAATTTCTTGATTATAACATCAAGACCTTACGTTGGGGGGGGGGGGGGGGGGGGAATATTCCTGATAGAAATGTTTCTGTTTTTGCAATCCAAATGAGATAAAGATCTTGACAACAATCTCAACAGCACTAACAATAGAGCACCAAATTGAACAATAACAGATCCCTATCTAGCTAGAGGTAGGACCAGGTGCCCGGGAGGAGTAAGCATCCCCTGCTTGGATGGCTCCACCCAAGTGTACTTTTAGTATCATATTTTGGAAAATTGAATAAAGGTCAGAGGAAATGTGATGAAAAGTTCATTTTACTCTGCATGTATGTGTAGATGTAGGAATTTTCATCTTCTGAGTGGTCTGTAATGAAACCTATATAAGCCAATCAGATTTAAGGAAGCCATAATCTCATTCACTCTATTTGAACAACAGACGACATTGTATAATTGAGCAAAACAAAGAGATAAGAGTAATATTTTTTGGTGTACTCTTAAGGTATCCGATGTACAAAGGGGCATTTTTTCGTGCCTGGTAAGTTACTATAAACTATATATTTTCTGAAAGGAAAATTTAACACCCACAGCTCAGAAAGAATAATTTTTTGAGCCAAAAAACAAAAAGGAATAACTTTCAAACATTTATATTGTCTATTTTCTCTAAATTAACAGATACAAAATACAGTACCTAGGTTACACAAGAGTTTT
This sequence comes from Pinctada fucata, assembly GCA_028142955.1. Taxonomy (NCBI): domain Eukaryota; kingdom Metazoa; phylum Mollusca; class Bivalvia; order Pterioida; family Pteriidae; genus Pinctada; species Pinctada fucata. Next base: position 48,742,951 of record AP027111.1, on the reverse strand, counting down.
TACTCTTTGATTTTTTGAAAGACATGGGAGACTTACATCTGAACTCAGCTAGGGCATCATTACCTTTCAGAAAATATATAGTTTATTGTTCCTTACCTGGAGTAAAGTTTACTATACTTTACTATGGATAAGACTGAATCGCTTTGTAAAATGACTCCATTGTACAACGAATACCTTAAGAGACTTGAAACGTGTTATTTGAGGCATACTGCTGAAGAGTGTTTGAATTTATTTATGTTTTATTGGTTTTCAAATGATATATAATTCACATTCACCCGACACAATCTTAACACTTCGAACAAATACAGATTGACAGTGTTACACCTTGCGCATTAAACTCTCACTGTTTTTGACTCAACCTCAAACAACTCCACTCGTTCATACATCATAAAATTAACTGATATATAGAGGTTATTGAAGAAAGGAAAAAAAAAATCAGCTATTAAACATGTTAAATAGTCTAAGACCATTTTCATTTAACCGCTAAACTTGTGTTTTAGACATGCCAAGATCACACATCATAAGTTTAGATGTTATTTCTTACTATTACGTCATAATTCTGGTACGATGTCACAGTAAGAAATAACAAATGTTTTAAATTATGTTAGGTCTTGGCATGCATAAAATGCAAGTCTACCTTAGTGATATGAAAATCATAAATTCAAGTATTACATGAAGTTTGCTTTCTTAGCCATTGTTTAATGGGACATTCCCCTGATAAATGATGTTTAACATAGCGATGTAACGTTTGATCCTCCGTAACACCAACGTTTCTGTCATCCCCACATGAAATACACGTCATACGTCCAACGTGAGTTAATTTGTGTTCTACTGCATCTTTCCATTTTGCAAATCTGCCAAAACATATTTCACAAACGTAAGGTTTAGCAGAACCTCTCACTTTTATCCACGGCGCACCAGAATAATATCTGATATTTGAAATTTTAAATTCTATTACACTCGATCTATCGGTCGTGGGTCGGTCTCCGGCAAAAATTAAATCCTGCTCCTTATATTCACGTGTAGTTACGAACATAGTTTTACAGGTACGGCATCTATAAATGTACGATATCTCATCTACAAAAATAACCTTGGTGTTTGCCTCTGCTGTGATGTGACCGCAATCGAGACATTTTCTAAACGATTTGTTACATCTTCGCATCTTTTTGTTAGATACACCTGTTCTATTGCTGTCATCTCCTGCTTGGACTAGTTGATGATGCTCTAACCATTCTGTGCTTGTGAATATATTATTGCATGTACGGCACCGGTAAATGTTGGGTAAAACGTCAACGTATAATTTGCTATGCGTTTCATTTGACAATGCAGTGAAACGCACACAATCGGAACACTCTGCAGACTTACTTGGTGCCATATTAGATCTACACGTTTCGGTAACATCCTCTGAAATTGAATAAGATGTAAAGTTAACAATTAACAAATGCCTGAGACTACTTAAAAAAATTCAACCATATAAACTTATTGGATCAATTAATATTCATTGCATGTATACAATGTTATAATGGAAGTTTTTGACAATCAAACCACGGGAGCTTGATGTCATTGATCTACAATAGGCCAATTGCCGAAATTAAAAATGGCTGACAAATTACAAAAAAATGTTTCAGGTATTTTTACATCTCAATGAATTACATCTTTATAATTAGTGACGTCAAATGAAAAACGCCAAAATATGTTGGCTTGGACATTTTGAGCTTTATAACAAGATTGGAAAATGGTCTAATGCATCCTGCTTTCCTTTTCTTTATCTAAGTTAAAGTAGAGAAGGGGCATATACAGGCTTTCTACTGTTCCTACTTTTTCCTACTATTTCCTACTTTTCCTACTTTTTTATTTTGATCCTATTTTTTCCTACTTTTTCTTCAAAATCTCCTACTATTCCTACTTTTTCATCTCAAAAGTAAAAAATTACTTGCTTCACTTGTCATCGACATCTGATTCAAAGTTTTTAAAAAAATTTCGTGCTCGCTTCCCTCGCCCATTCTGTATATTTTACATCAAAAATCAATCTGTCCTTATTTCTCTCTGTGATTTCGTCAAAGATGAACATTACCAGTCTAAAATCATTGCTTACTGTCATTTGTGTGTCATATTTACTGAAAATTGTCGCTAAAAGTGATTGAAAATTTCCTACTTTTCCCCTATAAATTCCTACTTTTTCCTACTTTTCTTCATTGACTACTCCTACTTTTTTCCTACTTTTTCATCAAGGTAGAGTAGAAAGCCTGCATATACAACTGAGGGCTGTTGGTGCCAAGCTCCTGTCAATCATACAAAAGAGAAACTTATCATGATTGTTGATCTTCCATACATGGGCATAATACTGATTAATTCAATATTAATTATATTAAATACATGTACATGTATATAGAAATTAAGCCTCTATATCATGTGGAATTCAATTTTGAATTGATATTTAATAGGTCTTTTCAAAATATTGAATTACGTCCCATTTGTAAAGGTATCTGAAGTCAAGAAATGATGATGTCATCAAAGTCAATGGGGACCAGTGTAAATTAATTCAGGTAAACTTTGCTACAAATATATATACATGTAGTTTCTATAGGACTATGTTTTAACGTTGGATACCTGCACAAATGGGAAGTTACTCTGTATTTTGAAAATACGAACTACCTACCTTTGTGAGAGTCTTCCTGTGGTGGCTTGTATTTCTGTTCACCTGTAGATGGCCTTGTTATCCCAAAGAGGACGGAAAGTACTGTGATCTCATCTTGAGTTGTATTCCCTGTTGTCATGGCAACATCAGGATCTGTTTTCATGGGGACTTCAGCAGTACCTGTGTGTAGAATGGTATATAATGTTAAATGAAATTTGCTTGTATATCATATGAAATAATCAACAATCAATCATATGATATATCACTGTATTAAAGCAGAAATTTCCACAAGGTACTAAAAATAAATCTTTGCAAAAAATTATATGTCAAAGAATTTTAATATAGTGCAAGTATGTTTTTAGTGGCTTACTAAATGTTATGAGCATGCACAATAACTACATAATCAACTATGTATACATGTATTGATAATTATTAGGGTTGTCATGATTCACCGCTGTTCTCGATTCACTGCTGTTCTCGATTCACTGCTGATCTCGATTCAGTGCGTTTCTGACGACAGTTTGAAACGCGATACAAGAAGAAGCTGTATTGCTGATTTACGGTTTGTTTTCGGCATTTTGTTTTATCTGTAAAAAATCAACATGGCGACTCTTGATGCTGAGTCGTCAAAGATAAGTTTTAAAGGCGCTCCTATTTTCTAGTAAATACATTATTCCAAAGCATTCAAGTTGTGAATGATCTTAATTTGTTGTTTTTAAACTTGTTTTATTAAAATATCTGATGAATTACAGAATTGCTTTCATATCTACATTATAAATAATGTATCATGATACAAATCTTAGTAAGTATCGTGAGCTTAGCGTATCATGACAGCCCTAATAAATATACATGTTGATGCATACAAAATAGCAATCCAAGGAATGCTTATGTAGCCTGCAAAGCAGCATATTTTAAGTGGAAAAGTAGGTCAAATTTCTAGGTCAAGGTCACTAGAACAAAACTTCTGGTACATGTATCTGTAAGCAAGGTCTCGTCACAAGAAATACACACGTAAAACATCAAAATTCTATCACTTAATAATCAAAAGTTATGGGGTGTTACACCTACACAACTTGCAAGAAGGTCATAGGCGGCACAGGCTTGCAATATAACCTTGCTGTCATCGCTATTTCCCTACACCATTTCATGCAATGATAAAACCTGAGAGGCATCGCAGGTACGGCATGTCATCACAGTGACGTCATTCGGACTTCTGACGTAAACAGTGCAAAAGATTCAAAGGCAGAGGCACATATTTGAGTGTTTAGGGCGAGTAAATGGGCAATGACGGAAACGATTCTTAACTTGATGTAGGAAAATTTACAGACTCACGTCTAAAGACAGTAGGATTCGATTTATAGCTACAATTTGTATTTTTACCGAAGACTTCTCGTTCAGCTGATCGTGTTGGCAACGTACGAATGAAGAAAGAATCCCTGATACTGCATCGTATTGCATCGAAAGAAAAGCATTGCATGTACACTGTATACCTCATAAATGTAGTCAAACCTGATGGTATATACTTGCAATACTTTATTTAGAAATATGAAGCCCCAGTTCCAGTCTGCAAGAATCTTGCAGACAAACAATAGGCGATGACGGCAGAGGTAGATTTCAAAGTGAAGAAAAGTGGAACTGAAATCGGACGCATGCGTAGGAGATTGACACCTACAGTGTAACAGACAGACACCAAACAGATGGATAATTAACAAAGTGATCCCTAGGTGATGCTATGCATTGCAGGCGACGAAATAAAATCAAATAAAGAATGACAAAATCTATGAAGATTGATACGAAATGGAATGCCTTTCATGTTTGTACTCAATTTATTTTTTCAAAGTGAAAACTTCATGTTAACAATGATTTCCCATAGCTCAGTGCAAGAGTGTTACGGTTCCTATTACATGGCAACAGTTCAAACTACTGCCCGTTCACGCGATGAACTGTTGCCCTCTGTAGCGTTAACGTCACCACGTGCAAAACTGACTTTATGTATTGGATAAATAAAACAGTTATTTCATGGCTATTTGGGGAACAGTCAACTATATTGTCCCTCGGTAGTGGATCAGACCTGAAAACCAGGTCTCCTTCACTAACTTGAGGACTTGTTTGACTGCTCCCAAAGTAGCCATGAAATAACTGTATAATATCTGATATTTGACATTTTAAATCTTCTATTTTGCTTGATCTACCATGTTGGCGAAGTGATCTAGTGGTATTTAGGGCATCGGGCCAGTGACCAAAGGGTTGCTGGTTTGAGTCTCACTAGGAACACGGGTCGATCGACATATACCGGTACTTATCTATGTTCCGTGTTTATATACAAAAAAATCATTCCAAGGAATGCATGTGTCGCCTGGGAAACATAGCTACACTTAGGAATCACTTATATAGGGTGTGGCATCCATGTGTGACAGACAGACGGACAACAGACAAAGTGATCCCTAAGTGTCGCTATGCATTGCAGGCGACACAAAAAGTCCTTGACTGTGTATTGTTTACATCTGTGGTGTTTAAAACAAGATGAAAATATTGAAAAAAAATGCTTGATCTACCATGAGTGTGTCCTTCTCTTTTCTGACAAAGCTGATCCTGCTCTTCCTCATGTTCATCTTCATATGATCTTGCCGAGATACCTTTGCAAGCACATGTTCGGCATCTATAGATGTAAGACTCCCCATCAATGAAAATAATTTTTTCGTCTATATCTGCTTTATTCTCACCACACTCGCGACATGCAATCAATTTAAAATGAACATTCTTTCTGAACGTTTTTTTTGTCTCTAGCTGTGTCGAGTTGTGTGCACGCGTTCTTGATCCGAAATCTGTCGCTTGAATGAGTTGATGTTGATCTAAAGCTTCCGTACTTGTGAAAATATTTTTGCAAGTGCGGCATCTATAAACATTTGGTAGGAAGTCGTCATGTATTTTGCTATTTGTTCTTGACAATCCAGTGTAACGCCCACAATCTGAACACTCTCCTTCCGTGACATCCTCTGAAATTCATTAAGATATCATATTAACTGTTAACACACAACAAATTGATCGAGATTGCTTAAAAACTTAAACTATGTAAATTAAGGATCGTGACAAAGAAAACTGACTGCGGCAGAATTTTGTCCTAATGATTTCAATCCATTCAGTGGAACTGGAGAAGAAGATTTTTGAAGAGGGGTACCCTCCGGGGCCTATTTGACCCCGCCCTGGATCCACCCCTGAAGGGATCGAGCCGAAATGAAGAAACTTGGTAGAGGACCTTTAGTACTTCATGCATACCAAGTTTCATCAAAATCCCTTCAGCCGTTCTTGAGAAGAAGTTGAAAATGTTAAAAGTTTACGACGGACGGATGGACGACAGACGACGGATGACGGACGACGGACGACGGACGCCACACTATGACAATAGCTCACTTGAGCCTTTGGCTCAGGTGAGCTAATAAGGGGAAAAAAATTTTGTTGGGGTCCCGCCGGGGTTTGAAGCCACTCCCCATGGGTCCATTGGGCATGGAAAACATACATTATACCTATGTAAAATCTTAAAAAATATTCCTTAAAAATCCAAAAGTGGATATCTGGACAAAATTCTTTCACTTGTAGGGTACCATGCATGAGTACCTCATACCTACAAATTGTCATGACAATCTGAAGAGTGGTTATAGAAAAGAAGCAGAAAATGTATGAAAATCACCCCCCCCCCCCTTCCTTTTTACATAAGAAAAAAATTCATAAAAAATCAAAAAAATAAAATTTAAGCATAAAATACATATCAAAGCATTAAGTAAGTTAAATATGATAAATATGTAGTAAATGAGTGTGTAAAATCATACACTTATTGAGTTATTTAAAGAAAAAGTGCAAAAATGTGCATTTCTGACTAAGTCCGAAAAGACGTCAAAAACGCGTCAAAAATTAGTTATCGGATTTTAACGAAATGAACAAACTTGAATCATACATCCTTCTAGATCACATAGATACAATTAGTTTTTCAATCCATTCAGTGGAACTGGAGAAGAAGATTTTTGAAGAGGGGTACCCTCCGGGGCCTATTTGACCCCGCCCTGGATCCACCCCTGAAGGGATCGAGCCGAAATGAAGAAACTTGGTAGAGGACCTTTAGTACTTCATGCATACCACGTTTCATCAAAATCCCTTCAGCCGTTCTTGAGAAGAAGTTGAAAATGTTAAAAGTTTACGACGGACGGACGGACGACAGACGACGGACGACGGACGCCACACTATGACAATAGCTCACTTGAGCCTTTGGCTCAGGTGAGCTAATAAGGGGAAAAAAATTTTGTTGGGGTCCCGCCGGGGTTTGAAGCCACTCCCCATGGGTCCATTGGGCATGGAAAACATACATTATACCTATGTAAAATCTTAAAAAATATTCCTTAAAAATCCAAAAGTGGATATCTGGACAAAATTCTTTCACTTGTAGGGTACCATGCATGAGTACCTCATACCTACAAATTGTCATGACAATCTGAAGAGTGGTTATAGAAAAGAAGCAGAAAATGTATGAAAATCACCCCCCCCCCTTCCTTTTTACATAAGAAAAAAATTCATAAAAAAATCAAAAAAATAAAATTTAAGCATAAAATACATATCAAAGCATTAAGTAAGTTAAATATGATAAATATGTAGTAAATGAGTGTGTAAAATCATACACTTATTGAGTTATTTAAAGAAAAAGTGCAAAAATGTGCATTTCTGACTAAGTCCGAAAAGACGTCAAAAACGCGTCAAAAATTAGTTATCGGATTTTAACGAAATGAACAAACTTGAATCATACATTCTTCTAGATCACATAGATACAATTAGTTTTTCAATCCATTCAGTGGAACTGGAGAAGAAGATTTTTGAAGAGGGGTACCCTCCGGGGCCTATTTGACCCCGCCCTGGATCCACCCCTGAAGGGATCGAGCCGAAATGAAGAAACTTGGTAGAGGACCTTTAGTACTTCATGCATACCAAGTTTCATCAAAATCCCTTCAGTCATTCTTGAGAAGAAGTTGAAAATGTTAAAAGTTTACGACGGACGGACGGACGACAGACGACGGACGACGGACGCCACACTATGACAATAGCTCACTTGAGCCTTTGGCTCAGGTGAGCTAATAAGGGGAAAAAATTTTGTTGGGGTCCCGCCGGGGTTTGAAGCCACTCCCCATGGGTCCATTGGGCATGGAAAACATACATTATACCTATGTAAAATCTTAAAAAATATTCCTTAAAAATCCAAAAGTGGATATCTGGACAAAATTCTTTCACTTGTAGGGTACCATGCATGAGTACCTCATACCTACAAATTGTCATGACAATCTGAAGAGTGGTTATAGAAAAGAAGCAGAAAATGTATGAAAATCACCCCCCCCCCCCCTTCCTTTTTACATAAGAAAAAAATTCATAAAAAATCAAAAAAATAAAATTTAAGCATAAAATACATATCAAAGCATTAAGTAAGTGAAATATGATAAATACATTGTATGTAGTAAATGAGTGTGTAAAATCATACACTTATTGAGTTATTTAAAGAAAAAGTGCAAAAATGTGCATTTCTGACTAAGTCCGAAAAGACGTCAAAAACGCGTCAAAAATTAGTTATCGGATTTTAACGAAATGAACAAACTTGAATCATACATCCTTCTAGATCACATAGATACAATTAGTTTTTCAATCCATTCAGTGGAACTGGAGAAGAAGATTTTTGAAGAGGGGTACCCTCCGGGGCCTATTTGACCCCGCCCTGGATCCACCCCTGAAGGGATCGAGCCGAAATGAAGAAACTTGGTAGAGGACCTTTAGTACTTCATGCATACCAAGTTTCATCAAAATCCCTTCAGCCGTTCTTGAGAAGAAGTTGAAAATGTTAAAAGTTTACGACGGACGGACGGACGACAGACGCCGGACGCCGGACGCCACACTATGACAATAGCTCACTTGAGCCTTTGGCTCAGGTGAGCTAATAAGGGGAAAAAAATTTTGTTGGGGTCCCGCCAGGGTTTGAAGCCACTCCCCATGGGTCCATTGGGCATGGAAAACATACATTATACCTATGTAAAATCTTAAAAAATATTCCTTAAAAATCCAAAAGTGGATATCTGGACAAAATTCTTTCACTTGTAGGGTACCATGCATGAGTACCTCATACCTACAAATTGTCATGACCAGAGATCACCCTAGGCCGCGATTTTGCGATATTCTCGCATTTTTTACTCAAATATTGCATTTTTGCTGCTCTGTCACTCTAAAAAATCGTGTACCTCCTTTGCATAAATCGCACTTAAGTTAATACAATGCGACAGAACAAGAGTTTTGTCTTTAATTTTCAAAATTGTAAGCCGATTATTCGAATTTCGCGTGGGACATCACGTATGTATTTATGAAAACTCGGCAGGTATTGCTGACTCTGTATATATATTATTCATTCCCAATCTTTTCCCCGAAATTCCCGTTTCTCGTATTAACGTTTGTATGCGGGCATTTTTTTTTTATCCGTAGATGGGAGCATTTAGGTTTACATTTTTCTAGCGGTTGTCAGCGGTACGTGCTCTTTTGTCATTATAATACGGTGATTTACCAAAGACTCAATATAGTATGAAATAATACAATTGACTTTTGTTTGCATAGAAAATGACCAAAAAAGTAAATTATATACAAACACAGTTGAAACACTGTCATAGTATTGCGCACACGAGTAGACCAGCTATGTACTCGAAATGTGTTGGCTTGTGGCCAGTACTCAGCAATAATATATATATATGGGTTAGTATCTTCAATGACTTGTAAACAATTTATAAGTCCTTGAAATTGTCAATGTGAACAATAACTACTATACAAATTCCTTAAAAATATTTACAATGCGTGAATTAAAAGTCTTGACGTACACGGCCCCAATGACCCCATACTCGCAGATTAGACGTTTCCGTAAAATGACTTGTCACGACGCGCTGAAATCTGTCGGAACATTTCGAAAAAAAAAAACATTCACAAGACAATGTAATTTCCTTTGAATGAATAGATACTTCATATTTAACCAGCGATTATATGAATGAATAGATACTTCATATTTAACCAGCGATTCAATCATTGTTAATGAGGCAAGGCTGATATTTTTCACTGAAGTTGTGAAAAAAAAGTCTCGTCGGCGACATGCAAATTATAGCAGTGTATAAGAAACAAAGAATTAATCTTATTTGACCTCATTTGTCATTTAGAATGGCATTCAAACAATGGAAAAAAATTCCATGGCGATTCTCACATTGCTAGATTTCCATCGAAATAAAGGGAAACGAAATTTTGATTTCTATTTCACTTTTTTAGCTCGCCGGGACGAAAAAGTGAGGAGAGCTAATGCCATACCCTTGGCGTCGTCGTTGTCGTCGTCTGTAGACAAAACTTTAACCTGGGCTATATCTCTTGAACTATAAGGGGTAGGGCTTTGATATTTCACATGTAGATACCTTGTGACGAGACCTTTCATTTGAGACCATGACCTTCGACCTAGTGACCTTGACCTTGGACTTTGACCTACTTTCAAAAAACTTTAACCTGGTTTCTGACAAAAACCTGTATAGGCGAGCTATGTAATCTTTGATTTTCCTATGTTTTTCATTCAAAATCTCATTGAAATCGAAAAAATCTCATTGCTTTTTAGCAAATGAGATTTTTATCTCATTACTCTGCAGGGCTAGGGTGATCCCTGCATGACAATCTGAAGAGTGGTTATAGAAAAGAAGCAGAAAATGTATGAAAATCACCCCCCCCCCCCTTCCTTTTTACATAAGAAAAAAATTCATAAAAAATCAAAAAAATAAAATTTAAGCATAAAATACATATCAAAGCATTAAGTAAGTGAAATATGATAAATATGTAGTAAATGAGTGTGTAAAATCATACACTTATTGAGTTATTTAAAGAAAAAGTGCAAAAATGTGCATTTCTGACTAAGTCCGAAAAGACGTCAAAAACGCGTCAAAAATTAGTTATCGGATTTTAACGAAATGAACAAACTTGAATCATACATCCTTCTAGATCACATAGATACAATTAGTTTTTCAATCCATTCAGTGGAACTGGAGAAGAAGATTTTTGAAGAGGGGTACCCTCCGGGGCCTATTTGACCCCGCCCTGGATCCACCCCTGAAGGGATCGAGCCGAAATGAAGAAACTTGGTAGAGGACCTTTAGTACTTCATGCATACCAAGTTTCATCAAAATCCCTTCAGCCGTTCTTGAGAAGAAGTTGAAAATGTTAAAAGTTTACGACGGACGGACGGACGGACGACAGACGCCGGACGACGGACGCCGGACGCCACACTATGACAATAGCTCACTTGAGCCTTTGGCTCAGGTGAGCTAATAAGGGGAAAAAAATTTTGTTGGGGTCCCGCCGGGGTTTGAAGCCATTCCCCATGGGTCCATTGGGCATGGAAAACATACATTATACCTATGTAAAATCTTAAACCAGACTTGTCAGAATGACAACATAGCTCGCCGGTGGCAACCATATGTAAATTGCAACAACAACAATAAAAAAGGTCTTATCACAAGGAATGCACATGTGAAATATCAAAGCCCTATCACTAACCATTCCAAAAATATGGCCAAGGTTAAAGTTTTTCAAAAGTAGGTCAATCATCTCCAAGGTCAAGGTCACAAGGTCAAAAATTTTGGTATCCATGGAAAGGTCTTGTCACAAGGAATACACATGTGAAATATCAAAGCCCTATCACTTACCATTCCAAAAATATGGCCAAGGTTAAAGTTTTTCAAAAGTAGGTCAATCATCTCCAAGGTCAAGGTCACAAGGTCAAAAATTTTGGTATCCATGGAAACGTCTTGTCACAAGGAATACACATGTGAAATATCAAAGCCCTATCACTTACCATTCCAAAAATATGACCAAGGTTAAAGTTTTTCAAAAGTAGGTCAATCTCCAAGGTCGAGGTCACAAGTCAAAAATTTTGGTATCCATGGAAAGGTCTTGTCACAAGGAATACACATGTGAAATATCAAAGCCCTATCACTTACCATTCCAAAAATATGGCCAAGGTTAAAGTTTTTCAAAAGTAGGTCAATCTCCAAGGTCAAGGTCACAAGGTCAAAAATTTTGGTATCCATGGAAAGGTCTTGTCACAAGGAATGCACATGTGAAATATGAAAGCCCAATCTGTACTGGTTTAAAAGTTATAAGCAAGGTTAAAGTTTTTGTGCACGCGCACGCAGACGCAGACGCAGACGCAGACGCCGACGCCGGGGGTATGACAATAGCTCTCCGGACATTCGTCCCGGCGAGCTAAAAATATTCCTTAAAAATCCAAAAGTGGATATCTGGACAAAATTCTTTCACTTGTAGGGTACCATGCATGAGTACCTCATACCTACAAATTGTCATGACAATCTGAAGAGTGGTTATAGAAAAGAAGCAGAAAATGTATGAAAATCACCCCCCCCCCTTCCTTTTTACATAAGAAAAAAATTCATAAAAAATCAAAAAAATAAAATTTAAGCATAAAATACATATCAAAGCATTAAGTAAGTTAAATATGATAAATATGTAGTAAATGAGTGTGTAAAATCATACACTTATTGAGTTATTTAAAGAAAAAGTGCAAAAATGCGCATTTCTGACTAAGTCCGAAAAGACGTCAAAAACGCGTCAAAAATTAGTTATCGGATTTTAACGAAATGAACAAACTTGAATCATACATCCTTCTAGATCACATAGATACAATTAGTTTTTCAATCCATTCAGTGGAACTGGAGAAGAAGATTTTTGAAGAGGGGTACCCTCCGGGGCCTATCTGACCCCGCCCTGGATCCACCCCTGAAGGGATCGAGCCGAAATGAAGAAACTTGGTAGAGGACCTTTAGTACTTCATGCATACCAAGTTTCATCAAAATCCCTTCAGCCGTTCTTGAGAAGAAGTTGAAAATGTTAAAAGTTTACGACGGACGGACGGACGGACGACAGACGACGGACGCCGGACGCCACACTATAGCAATAGCTCACTTGAGCCTTTGGCTCAGGTGAGCTAAAAAGTAGGAAATAGTAGGAAAAAGTAGTAACAGTAGAAAGCCTGTACATTCAAAAGGAATGCGTAACTTTAAAGAGTTAATCAATTGAACACATACATACATGTAAATGTATACAATGTCAGGACAAAACCGTTATTACATGTATCTTTGATACTTGTATAAATAGGAGAATAATAATGAATAATTCAACTTAAATTTCTTTATGTATTTTATGGAAACTTTGAACAGACCATTTTCTGTTCTTGTTAGAAATTGTTTGAATTTACATTATGACGTTACTGTTTAAAGACCCATTTCCATTGAGATGTAACAAAGAAAAAAGTGAGCAAAAACTGCAAAAACCTCTGACATTTGAAGTCATTTTGTCAGCCATTATAAATTTCGGCAAGAGTCCTATTGATAAAAATCATTCCAAGGAATGCATGTGCCGTCTGCGAAACATAGTGACACTCAGGAAAGTAGGGTGTGACATCCAAGTGTGACAGACAGACTGACAAGGGACAAAGTGATCCCTAAGTGTCGCTTTGCTTCGCAGCCGACACAAAAATGAGTTTCAGTTATTTTACCTTTGTGAGTGTCTTCATCTAGAGTTGATGTTGAAGTCCTTTTTCTTTTCAAATTTCTCGAGTTTTCAGGTGCACTTCTATTTCTATACTCTCCCACTTGGATGAGTCGATGGTGATCCAACAATTCTGGGCTTGTGAATATATTCTTACAAGTGCGGCATTGGTAAACATTTGGTAAAATGTCGACATGTATTTTCGTTTCATTTGACAACGCATTGAAATGCTCACAATCTGAACACTCTCCTGTCCCCTTATCTGCCGTCCATTTCAAAGTTTCAGTAACATCCTCTGAAATTAATTCATTTGCTGCTATAACGTACAAATTTTCTTATTTAGAAATGTGCAAGATATCGTATAACCAGAAATATTTGCGAGGTACAAATTTTCGCTATATTCACGAGTGATTTGAAACCGCGAAAAGTTATTCTCGCAAAACATTATATTTGATAAGGTATATGATAAATTGTTTAATCTGGCCGTTACATTTGTTCATATTGTACATGTGTCATTATTTACTTTTCCTGATTAAACATAATGAGGAGTGATTTGAGTGTATTCTTATAATAGAACTTACTGAAACTGCAAAAATGAAAGATACAAAACAGTAACATCGTATGAACATATTTTTTTTGTAATTCTGGAATCGTGAAAAATTGTACTCGCGAAAATAAAGACACCCTATTTTACCATAAAATTTCAAAATTTGATCCTTTTCTGGTTATAGGGTGAAAGTTTCCATAATAAAACAATTACTGTTTATAAAACATGATGTCGTACAAAAGCATTTATATGATCTTTGATAAACATGTACCAGGCATTATAATATATAATTCAGTGAAATCTTTATATACATGTAGTTGTATGTATTACACTAGACTAAATAACCCAGTCTCTACTGCTGTCACTACACTGGATCATTTAGTCTAGTATTACATGTATTATGTGAAAACTCTGAATAAGTAAATCACAGGGCCGATTTGTTTCCCAAAAGTGTGGTGTACATCGGAGCACACTGGTTCACACCTCCTGATCTGATTCTGAAGGACCCCGACAGAACTTGGCGTAGCCTCTTGATTTAGTTATTTTGGCGAGCAGGGTATGCTGAAATGTGCCGCTTCTAGCCTATGAATTTCAATCGGCAAGATTTAGCGGTGCATTTTGGCGCATTCGCTGATAAAACCCAATCAAGTGGCTTCCTTGGGTCCCAAACAAAAACAAATTGTCCCACAGGCTTTAATACCTTTGGGAGTGACTTCCTGTGGTGCTAAGAACATCTTTTCACCTGTAGGTGGTACTGTGGTCCTACTTGTAATGGATTGTATTGGAAAAGGGACAGGAAGTATTGCAATCTCATCTCGAGTTGTATCTCCTGTTGTCATGCCGACGTTGGGATCGGTCGTATTTACTTCAGCTATACCTGTGTATAGAATGCTATTTAAAATATGAAGTCAATGACATCATTTTAATATTAAATAATTTTCTTTAACTGTTTCATAAATATGATCAATACTGTATGTATATTAACTATAATTTCATATAAATGAATATTTCATATATAATAAATATTTCATATAAAAATTATGATATTATTTCATATACATGTAATATTACAACAATTATTTTAATGAAATGATTATTACATACATATACATGTCACTAATCATTTTGACTTTTTTCAAAATGTATTCCCCTACCGTCCAAGCTGAAGGGTACTCTTAGTTTCCTCTCCATCAGTGTGTCAGTCAGTCAGTCTCATTCTCTACCCCGGGTTCCGTGCAGCTATACTACTCTATAAGCGTACATGTTAAGGAGCGATAACTCTGATAAGAGAATGTCAATCAGTCTGTCTATTAATATAATCTGTGATTTTTTAAGTTATTTTCTTAAAACTTAATTCGTTTCTGTCTTACCTTCATCCCTAATATGATGAACCTCCGTTTGAAAATCTGCATTCACCAAATTACATGTAATACCACCCTCCTCCTCCCCAATATACTCTATACGATTCACAAATCCATTCGTTTCAAGGCAGTTTTCCACCAACGTGTCAATTTCAATATTTTCAAATCCCTCATCTTTATCTCTGATGATCAATCTTTCTGCATCTCTTCCCTTGTGTGAGTCATCCCATATGAATGCTAATTCATTAAGGAATTTCTCCTCAGATTCTTCCAAGTTTACGTTGAAACATCTAAGATCTAAGTCCATGTCATACTCGTTCTCATATGGTTTGTTGTAGGAGTGATCCACACAATGAATTGGCCTTTCATCCATTATTAGCATAAGCTTTGTCTAAATCGAAAATTCATTTTGTTTCATGGTCTTTTTATTCACGAAGCTTTAACTACAAGATGAGCTTTTTTTCATATTGTTTCAATTACAGCGATTTCCTTGTGTTGATGTCCTATTATGATGTGAAAACCGGTACTAGTTTCCGAGTTTCATTTATCATCACTAAAAAAAACAAGAGCCCCATGGGGGCACAACGCTCACCTGATACCCATGCACGCTCTAACTGACATACTGACATTGAATACTGATAGTGCCAGTACCAGGATTTTAGCCCACAACCTTTCTAAAAAGATTTTTGCCGGATGCAGAGAAGTGTTTTTTTTTCAGACAACCTTTAAAGGTACAAAAAAGAAAAAAATAGTCACATTTCAAAACAATAACTTTTTTACTGATTTGAAAAAAAAAAACGGATAAAGTGGTCCAACGTCATATGCCCAGCTAGTATAGTTCAATTATGCAACATCAAAAATAAAATCATATTGTAAAATTCCACATAAATGTGCAGCAGAAAAAGAATAAAACAATGAAATGATTTCACAAATTAAGTTTATTTAAAATTGAACACAAAACCTTTCATTATTGATAGCTAGCATGCCAGAAATTATAAAGCCTGTGTTTGTGAAACGAGAATGCCCCCGGCGGCATCTTTGTTAGTATAAACACCATTTTCTGTTAAGTATGTGAGAGGTCAGGGTCAGCGTAATATTGGTATCAATGGAAATATCTTGTCACAAGGAATACACATGTACAATATGAAAGCCCTATCACTATAACCATTCAATAGTTATGCCCAATGTTAAAGTTTTTGAGAAGTACGTGAAAGGTCAAGGTTATGGTCATGAGGTCAAAAATTTTGGTAAATACACATGTGAAATATGAAACCTCTATCACCAGCTTTCATTCAAAAGTTATGCCCAATGTTAAAGTTTTTTGGAAAACAGACAGACAAACAGACAGACAGACAGGCCAAAAACTTTATGCTCCCGAATCTTTTATTCCAGGGGCATAAAAAACAAAGATTTTTCGGTTTTGCCTTTATTCACTGAAATCTATGAATTATGCTTTTGAATAGTATTGATTTCATCTCAAATACATGAAACGTACAGTTAAAATCGTTTTGATCCAATATTCATCAATTCAAGTGAGTTGTGCAGAAATTGTGCCAGTTTGTTTTCCAAAAAAGCAGTGTATGTTGTATCAAACCTCATGACCCAGTGAAGCCACTTGAACAAATAATTTTAAGTAAATATGCTGAAATGCGACGCTTCTTGCCTGTGCATATTTCAACAGGCGAGAAGGAGCGTCGTATTTCAGCATACGCTGTTGAACAACTCAAGTGGTTTCTCTAAGGTTTTGCAGTTTGAAACAAATTAAAAGGCCCATGAAATTGTTAAGCTTGTCCAACTAGCAGACCTACGACATTGTTATTTACTGTTAACTAATTGTTTTACCTCATCATAGGTCTGTTACACGGACAAGTTGTTAGCGGAGAGAGTTCATGAAATGTATCGGTTGCATTGGATTTGCCGACAAGAAGTTATTTGGTCTGATAAAAACTCATTATGTATCTATTATTTGAACAGATAAAAATTCCCAAATGTCTTAACACAGGATCCTGTCGTTTTATGAGAGAAAATGTTTTATTATTCACAACCTCAGGCCTCTGTGTTCCTCTTAGAAATATTATACATACAAGATGACGAACACAGTGGCTTAAGGTTGTGAATAATAATTTATTTTCTCTATTAAAACAACAGCTTCTGTGGTCCAACATTTCATTGGAAGATTTCAGGAACTCTGAACGGAATTATTTTCAAGAATTTC
The DNA here is from genome assembly GCA_028142955.1 of Pinctada fucata. Taxonomy (NCBI): domain Eukaryota; kingdom Metazoa; phylum Mollusca; class Bivalvia; order Pterioida; family Pteriidae; genus Pinctada; species Pinctada fucata. The sequence continues at coordinate 48,725,591 of AP027111.1, read as the reverse complement.
AGATATTAAATGTCCTATGCATTCTCAAAATCCAGAGGAAGAGATTACTCATTAGACGTTTCTTCAAGAAATCAGTCCGTAAATTACTTCATCTAAGAGAGTCTAAGACAGAGGAAATTCGAGCAAACTTTATACATGATAACAAGTATATGCAAGTGTTCCAAGTACATGAATGATAACCATTATGAACGTTGTTCATAGCTCAAACCATACTCGCTGCTTTAACATACCTACATGTAATTCCGTCATCAGGAAGAACTCATTCTTCATACGTACAGTCACAGAGTGGAACGAACTGGATAGCCATCAAGTGCTGTCAAGGACTGTGGAAGGCTTTAGATTCAGCCTGAAGCGCGATTAAGTAAGTTTATGCGCTCTCTCATTCCGTTGATCACAAGCCAGTATTGGTAATTCAACGTACCCATACAGATACAGATACAGATTATGAAAGTGTTCCAAGTATAAAAATCTATTCCGTTTGCACTGTATCTCCTGAAATATATCGCAGTACTGCTTTGCGGTTTGTATTGCAATGAAGCGCCTAGCGGAATACGATGCGCCTTGGGGACGAAGATGAATTAATGCATATCTAGGTCATTGTCCTGTCAAATAGTTCCGATTATTTTCTTATTATTTTCAACAATTGGTCAAATAGTTCCGATTATTTTCGTATTATTTTCAACAATTGGTGGAAAATACACACAATGTTTATCTTGAATTGTCTTCCCGTGATTGTTTACTAGATAGATGAAATGAAATTTTGAATATAGTTTTAAAGTGTGTGAGGCATCTACATGTGTGGAAGAATACGTGTGAAAGGGGGCGGGGAGGTATTGAACCAATCAAATTTGTAACACAAGAAACATGGCGTCTTTGTTTACCATCTACATGTGTGGAAGAATACGTGTGAAAATGGGTCCTCAGATCATAAAATTCGAATAATTCCGGTCCGGAACCAGGTGCATGGCTTTGAAAAAATATTAAAAAAGTTGTGTACTTTTAATCTTTACGGCATTTTTTTTTGTGATTCAAATAAAATTTCTTCATTCAAAAGTAGTATCAATGTGTATAACCCGGTGCGATTTGAGAATTTCTTTTCTTTTTTGGTAAGAAAACATACATTATACCTATGTACAATCTTAAAAAATATTCCTTAAAAATCCAAAAGTGGATATCTGGACAAAATTCTTTCACTTGTAGGGTACCATGCATGAGTACCTCATACCTACAAATTGTCATGACAATCTGAAGAGTGGTTATAGAAAAGAAGCAGAAAATGTATGAAAATCACCCCCCCCCTTCCTTTTTACATAAGAAAAAAATTCATAAAAAATCAAAAAAATAAAATTTAAGCATAAAATACATATCAAAGCATTAAGTAAGTTAAATATGATAAATATGTAGTAAATGAGTGTGTAAAATCATACACTTATTGAGTTATTTAAAGAAAAAGTGCAAAAATGTGCATTTCTGACTAAGACGTCAAAAACGCGTCAAAAATTAGTTGTCCGATTTTAACGAAATGAACAAACTTGAATCATACATCCTTCTAGATCACATAGATACAATTAGTTTTTCAATCCATTCAGTGGAACTGGAGAAGAAGATTTTTGAAGAGGGGTACCTTCCGGGGCCTATTTGACCCCGCCCTGGATCCACCCCTGAAGGGATCGAGCCGAAATGAACAAACTTGGTAGAGGACCTTTAGTACTTCATGCATTACAAGTTTCATCAAAATCCCTTCAGCCGTTCTTGAGAAGAAGTTGAAAATGTTAAAAGTTTACGACGGACGGACGGACAACGGACGACGGACGCCGGACGCCACACTATGACAATAGCTCACTTGAGCCTTTGGCTCAGGTGAGCTAATAAAAAGGGAAAAAAAATTTGTTGGGGTCCCGCCGGGATTTGAAGCCACTCCAAATGGGTCCATTGGGCATGGAAAACATACATTATACCTATGTACAATCTTAAAAAATATTCCTTAAAAATCCAAAAGTGGATATCTGGACAAAATTCTTTCACTTGTAGGGTACCATGCATGAGTACCTCATACCTACAAATTGTCATGACATTCTGAAGAGTGGTTATAGAAAAGAAGCAGATAATGTATGAAAATCACCCCCCCCCCCCTTCCTTTTTACATAAGAAAAAAATTCATAAAAAATCAAAAAAGTAAAATTTAAGCATAAAATACATATTAAAGCATTAAGTAAGTTAAATATGATAAATATGTAGTAAATGAGTGTGTAAAATCATACACTTATTGAGTTATTTAAAGAAAAAGTGCAAAAATGTGCATTTCTGACTAAGTCCGAAAAGACGTCAAAAACGCGTCAAAAATTAGTTGTCCGATTTTAACGAAATGAACAAACTTGAATCATACATCCTTCTAGATCACATAGATACAATTAGTGTTTCAATCCATTCAGTGGAACTGGAGAAGAAGATTTTTGAAGAGGGGTACCCTCCGGGGCCTATTTGACCCCGCCCTGGATCCACCCCTGAAGGGATCGAGCCGAAATGAACAAACTTGGTAGAGGACCTTTAGTACTTCATGCATACCAAGTTTCATCAAAATCCCTTCAGCCGTTCTTGAGAAGAAGTTGAAAATGTTAAAAGTTTACGACGGACGGACGGACGACGGACGCCGGACGCCACACTATGACAATAGCTCACTTGAGCCTTTGGCTCAGGTGAGCTAATAAAAAGGGAAAAAAAATTTTGTTGGGGTCCCGCCGGGGTTTGAAGCCACTCCCCATGGGTCCATTGGGCATGGAAAACATACATTATACCTATGTACAATCTTAAAAAATATTCCTTAAAAATCCAAAAGTGGATATCTGGACAAAATTCTTTCACTTGTAGGGTACCATGCATGAGTACCTCATACCTACAAATTGTCATGACAATCTGAAGAGTGGTTATAGAAAAGAAGCAGAAAATGTATGAAAATCATCCCCCCCCCTTCCTTTTTACATAAGAAAAAAATTCATAAAAAATCAAAAAAATAAAATTTAAGCATAAAATACATATCAAAGCATTAAGTAAGTTAAATATGATAAATATGTAGTAAATGAGTGTGTAAAATCATACACTTATTGAGTTATTTAAAGAATAAAGCCTGTGTTTGTGAAACACGAATGCCCCCGGTGGCATCTTTGTTAGTATGAACACTATTTTCTGTTAAGTACATGTATGTGAGGTCACTGGGTTAAAAGGTCAAAGGTCAAGGTCACAAGGTCAAAAATTTTGGTATCAATGGAAAGGTCTTGTCACAAGGAATACGCATGCGAAATATGAAAGCCCTATCACTTACCATTCAAAAGTTATGCCCAATGTTAAAGTTTTTGAAAAGTAGGTCAAAGGACAAGGTCAAGGTCACGAGGTCACAATTTTTGGTATCCATGGAAAGGTCTTGTCACAAGGAATACACATGTGAAATACGAAAGCCCTATCACTTACCATTCAAAAGTTATGCCAATGTTAAAGTTTTTGAAAAGTAGGTCAAAGGTCAAGGTCAAGGTCACGAGGTCAAAAATTTTGGTATCTATGGAATGGTCTTGTCACAAGGAATACACATGTGAAATATGAAAGCCCTATCACTTACCATTCAAAAGTTATGCCCAATGTTAAAGTCTTTGAAAAATAGGTCAAAGGTCAAGGTCAAGGTCACGAGGTCAAAAATTTTGGTATCAATGGAAAGGTCTTGTCACAAGGAATACACATGTGAAATATGAAAGCCCTATCACTTCCCATTCAAAAGTTATGCCCAATGTTAAAGTTTTTTGAAAAGTAGGTCAAAGGTCAAGGTCAAGGTCACAAGGTCAAAAATTTTGATATCAATGGAAAGGTCTTGTCACAAGGAATACACATGTGAAATATGAAAGCCCTATCACTTACCATTCAAAAGTTATGCCCAATGTTAAAGTTTTTTGAAAAGTAGGTCAAAGGTCAAGGTCAAGGTCACGAGGTCAAAAATTTTGGTATCAATGGAAAGGTCTTGTCACAAGGAATACACATGTGAAATATGAAAGCCCTATCACTTACCATTCAAAAGTTATGCCCAATGTTAAAGTTTTTGAAAAGTAGGTCAAAGGTCATGGTCAAGGTCACTAGGTCAAAAATTTTGGTATCAATGGAAAGGTCTTGTCACAAGGAATACACATGTGAAATATGAAAGCCCTATCACTTACCATTCAAAAGTTATGCCCAATGTTAAAGTTTTTTTAAAAGTAGGTCAAAGGTCAAGGTCAAGGTCACGAGGTCAAAAATTTTGGTATCAATAGAAAGGTCTTGTCACAAGGAATACACACATGTGAAATATGAAAGCCCTATCATTTACCATTCAAAAGTTATGCCCAATGTTAAAGTTTTTGAAAAGTAGGTCAAAGGTCAAGGTCAAGGTCACGAGGTCAAAAATTTTGGTATCAATGGAAAGGTCTTGTCACAAGGAATACACATGTGAAATATGAAAGCCCTATCACTTCCCATTCAAAAGTTATGTCCAATGTTAAAGTTTTTCGGACAAACAGACAAACAGACAAACAGATAAACAGACAAACAGACGGACAGGCCAAAAACTATATGCCCCCGAATCTTTGATTCCAGGGGCATAAAAAGTGCAAAAATGTGCATTTCTGACTAAGTCCGAAAAGACGTCAAAAACGGGTCAAAAATTAGTTGTCGGATTTTAACGAAATGAACAAACTTGAATCATACATCCTTCTAGATCACATAGATACAATTAGTTTTTCAATCCATTCAGTGGAACTGGAGAAGAAGATTTTTGAAGAGGGGTACCCTCCGGGGCCTATTTGACCCCGCCCTGGATCCACCCCTGAAGGGATCGAGCCGAAATGAACAAACTTGGTAGAGGACCTTTAGTACTTCATGCATACCAAGTTTCATCAAAATCCCTTCAGCCGTTCTTGAGAAGAAGTTGAAAATGTTAAAAGTTTACGACGGACGGACGGACGACGGACGACGGACGCCACACTATGACAATAGCTCACTTGAGCCTTTGGCTCAGGTGAGCTAATAAAAAGGGAAAAAAAATTTTGTTGGGGTCCCGCCGGGGTTTGAAGCCACTCCCAATGGGTCCATTGGGCATGGAAAACATACATTATACCTATGTACAATCTTAAAAAATATTCCTTAAAAATCCAAAAGTGGATATCTGGACAAAATTCTTTCACTTGTAGGGTACCATGCATGAGTACCTCATACCTACAAATTGTCATGACAATCTGAAGAGTGGTTATATAAAAGAAGCAGAAAATGTATGAAAATCACCCCCCCCCCCTTCCTTTTTACATAAGAAAAAAATTCATAAAAAATCAAAAAAATAAAATTTAAGCATAAAATACATATCAAAGCATTAAGTAAGTTAAATATGATAAATATGTAGTAAATGAGTGTGTAAAATCATACACTTATTGAGTTATTTAAAGAAAAAGTGCAAAAATGTGCATTTCTGACTAAGTCCGAAAAGACGTCAAAAACGTGTCAAAAATTAGTTGTCGGATTTTAACGAAATGAACAAACTTGAATCATACATCCTTCTAGATCACTTAGATACAATTAGTTTTTCAATCCATTCAGTGGAACTGGAGAAGAAGATTTTTGAAGAGGGGTACCCTCCGGGGCCTATTTGACCCCGCCCTGGATCCACCCCTGAAGGGATCGAGCCGAAATGAACAAACTTGGTAGAGGACCTTTAGTACTTCATGCATACCAAGTTTCATCAAAATCCCTTCAGCCGTTCTTGAGAAGAAGTTGAAAATGTTAAAAGTTTACGACGGACGGACGACGACGGACGACGGACGCCACACTATGACAATAGCTCACTTGAGCCTTTGGTGATTTCAGCCATATTAAACTCTTTTGAACTGAGTCCGAATTTCATTTACGAAAGTAATTACCCATGAATTATAAATTGCTTAAATTCCACCCAAATTAAGGCAAATTTTACAGCGCTGACACGAAACCCACAAAATGGCACTACTCCAGTGCGTTTGTACTCTCTTATGTCAACACCAACATATACTTTTTCTTCAATATTTTGAAAAACCTTTCTCAGAAGCCCATTTTATTGTGTGTTTGAAAAAATCGTTGAAATTCAGTATCTCGGATATTTTGGCCCAAACTTAGATGATTTTCCCAATAAGTTTTGTGTAAAATCAAGAAAATATTAAATGTTCTCTGAATTTGGTACCTACTGTGAAACTTTATCAAATTCAAGTTTTAAACAAAGTTTAAAACCTGTACGTTTTATTGTATGTAAACAAAGATAACTAAAATTAAAATCAATGAGTGCATTTTAGCACTTTTTGTATGGTTTCAAAAATGCTATTTTTAGCAACAAATTTCCGGCATTTTTTACCTTGTTTTCCAAATAAGCAAAAGTCTTGATTTTCCACACTGTCCTATTAATTTTTCTTCATAAAATAATTAATTGACATGAATTCTATAATTAAATATATGGTAATTTCTCAAAATTGTTGAAATTCCTTAGTTCAGAAATGACATGCCTAAATAAGTTCTACATTTAAAATTAAGTCAAAATAATTTAAAATGCATTTATCCAGTTTCTGAAGTAAGTTGCATGCGGACAGTATTATAGATGCAACTGCGCCCTTTCCCCAAATCCACACCTACTAGTGTCAAAGCAGTAACCAAACGATTTGAATTGAAGAAACTGAATAAAATTGAGGAAACTTATAGTTTCACTAGAAATTAACATTACTGTCCTGTTCACTAAATCCAGAGCACCCTGTTTGAGCGATTTATTCTGTCATCTGAAGAATTTTGCTATAAATTATTGTTTCCGAGAATTGACCTCCTTTAGTCGTAATTGGAAATTAACTTCAACTTACCCTATCAGCTGCCTTCAAACCGCAATATGAAAAAATAAATTGTCTACGGGAAATTCCCAAGTTAATTTCAAGCCGCTGTTCTCCGTAACAATAGTAAACAGTGACGTCAAAGCCTCCGACGTCACACATTTTCAGCGATTTTACTATAGAAAATCCCCGTAGACTTTTTATTTTCCGTCCTATTTCTAACTTATGTAGTGGTTCCGGTAGTAGCAGATACCAATAGTTCAGTACAAGTTCTAAGACTGAGCTATTGGGATGTCCCTTTAGCTCACTCGGCAACGAGTCTGACTATCACCCGGGCGGCCGGGGTTCGATTCCCCGAGTCCGTCTCCTGCGAACTACTTCATTGGCGACGAGGTGAACAATTGGTGTGTGTGGGCCAGCTTGATCTGCAGGAAAGGAGGCAGAACCCTGCCAGGGGTTGGAGAGTGGCCACACAGCGGGGTACACCCACGGCCCTCAACGGAAAAGGGGGAAGGGTGTAGTGGTTCCGGTAGTAGCAGATACCAATAGTTCAGTACAAGTTCTAAGACTCACTCACAGAGCTATTGGGATGTCCCTTTAGCTCACTCGGCAACGAGTCTGACTATCACCCGGGCGGCCGGGGTTCGATTCCCCGAGTCCGTCTCCTGCGAACTACTTCACTAAGTTAGCTGACGCACAGACAAAACAATGGTATTTTCTGTTACGACTAAAGGAGTACTATAAAATTGATACCTTTTTGGAAGATGGCATTATCATATTTTAGAGAAAACCGGGAAAACAGGGTGCTCTGGAATTGGTGAACAGGTTGACAGTAGTGCCAAATTTTTACAAAAGGATGACGAGTACCCTTTGGCATTATTGATGAATAGTTTGTAGTCATTTATTAATGAGTGCTTATTCAATAAATTAATATCTTTGCCCCGCACTTCTGCTTTATGGAACTGAGTGATACTTTCAGCTTCTGTGACAGTGCTGGAATGGACTGAAAATTGTATCACAGTCAGCAGGTGAAGAGTTCACGAATTCACGAGAAATCACGAATTGATGAGAAACGACTGAGTACAGTACGCAAATTATCCATTACCTACATTGTTCTGTTTGTATATCTATTAAACACGTGTATATTTCAGGAATAAACAGTTTGATTGCGGCCTAGCGTCTTCGTATATAACATTCATTGAGTCTTTTCGATTGACTTCACAAAAATTAATAAACCGCAATCTCTAAATCGGCTGTAAAGATTCGGCGGCTCGGCGATTCCATTTGATAGAAAAAACTTCAACATTTCACATATTCATGACATTCAAACGTACAAATTTTAATTCGAGGTAAAATGCATTTCCTAAGTTTATGCTAGTACTCCGACCGTGTAGCTTGTGGACCCGCATTCGTAAATTCGCAAATTACTTATTTGCGAATTGCGTTAGCTTTTGTCCCGTGAGAGGATTTACGGAAGAGGTTGGGAATAAGAAGAAGAGATACGAGAAAGTAAAGACTTTGATCTTTAATGCGAATTTGCTTTTCGATAGGTAAATTCTGTCACTGGGTCACTGTTAGTTACAGTGCAACGGAGAAGTGATATTTTACTGTGCCTTCTCCGTTGCAGTTGATTCATGTATCGTGCCCGGCTAGCTCAGTCGGTAAGAGCAATATCTGCCCTGTAAGCAGAAGGTCTCGGGTCCGATTCCCGGTCCAGCCACATTTTCCGTTCCGCCTGTCACAGTATTTGATGCCGTGAGAATGAACCTCAAGAGTTGGTAATGTGGTTTAGGGTAATTATGGGGGAGAATCAAGGATTTATTTGTCTTTCTTTTTTAGGTTTCCGGTTAACAACTTTGAGAAACCTCAAAATTTGGCGGGGTGGGGTGTGACGATTCAGGTATTGTGCCCGGCTAGCTCAGTCGGTAAGAGCGTCTGCCCTGTAAGCAGATAAGGTCTTGGTTTCATTCCGGCCACATTTTCCATTCCACCTGTCACAGTATTTGGTACCGTGAGAGTGAACCTCATGAGTTGATTGTGGTTTAGGGCAACTATGGGGGAGAATCAGGGATTTATTTGTCTTTCTTTGTGAGGTTTCCAGTTAACAACTTTGGGTACTTCAAAATTTGGCGGGTGGATCCGAGTGCTGACGGTTCAGGAATCATGCCTGGTTTATCAGTCAGGGGTATAACTCATTTCAGTTATATTTTTCGTCACTGAAATCAATTATTTTTCTTGCAAGATATTTATAGAATCACCCAGAATATAACTGGTTCAGGTTACAAAACTTTCCAAGGTCAAATACGATTATATCATCCAATGCGTACAGAAAAGTTTGACTTCATCAGATACAACATTGGTGCCTCTTTAAAAATAAATTAAGGTCACAGCTGGATAAAATCATCTTTGTGCAAAATCTGGGTCAAAAATAAATATAACTGAAAGAAGTTACTTTTAAATAACCATTTTTGGTTATATTTTTTTGGTATTGCTTAAATCTTCTAATCCAGATTTTTCCTGCTGATAATCAAGTGTTCAGTATCATCTTAATACATCAATACCTTAAATTTTGTAAAATAATCCTTTACCCAATGAATAAATATGAAGCAATTCCCATAGGAATTTTTATATGCAGAAATCAGTTATTTTTCATGACCTACTTTAACATTACTGATTTTCATAGAAAGAAAAGTAACTGATTTCGGTTATAAAATTTTATCACTGAAATGAGTTATACCCCTGACTGTTTATAGCTCAGTCGGTAAGAGTGTCTGCCCTGTAAGCAGAAGGTCTCTGGTTCGATTCCCGGACAGGCCACATTTTCTATTCTGCCTGTCACACATGCATATTTCTTGTCTGAGAATCAACAATTTTTCAGATATAACTTTCCACCAATAGTTTTGGTGTAAATTCTGTATCAATTATGAAAATCTTTTTAGATACCGTACATTTAATATATTCCTGACTATCTTGTGATTCATATTCAAGGGCTTAGGAGAAGGTTGGGGCAGCGGGGGCACATGTTTGTGCCCCCCCCCCCCCCCCCCACTTTTCAATCACAAAATTTTATGATGCATTAACAGTGTTTGATATAGCAACATTTTGTACCTTTAATCTACAATTTTTCGGTAAATTTTCAAATTTTTTCTTTGGCTCGCTACCGCTCGCCAGTTCTTCATACACTTTCTGAATAATTTAGCTATTCTGATCCATCCTTTTTACATATTACTTTATCAATGTACACGAAGACATTTAACTCAAACTATATAGAATATTATTACATGTACTTGTTAATGATAGAGGGTATATAGAAAGTATCCTCTGATCAGCTGATAAGTCAATTAATATTCTTCTAAAAAAATTTCCTGGCTTGCTACCGCTCGCCAGACATTTATTCATGTACTTAAAATTTTATAATTGCACCAGGGATGTTAAAATTTGTGCATACAGAACATGAAAACCTCCCTTTTTTTAATATCTCTCCCTCCACTTTTTCAGGCAGAGCTACGCCATTGATATTTGTTCAAACATTTTCTTGAATAGCTTTAATTACCATTTCAAGTACATGAAGTAGTTACAGCTAAATCCACGATAAATACAGGATTAAGTGTACTTTGTTTATATGCTGATTTTTTACCATTTCATTGCCTGGCCATGTCTGATGAAAAACTAATTTGCATTTTACCATGCATATATAATGATAGTAATTCATAGCTAAAATTCTATTATTCATACAGAATTTATACCAAAACTATGGGTGGAAAGTTACTTGGAAAACTGTTGATTCTCAGACAAGAAATATGCATGAATCAACTGCAATGGAGAAGGCACAGCAAAATATCACTTCTCCGTTGCACTGTAACTAGGTCATTGTTGAATGCTGCCCCCCCCCCCCCCCTCCATGCATGTTTTGTAAGTTGACCTTAACATTGCATTTTTAGATCTACATGTAATTTGAAAAGAAAAGCTTGAAAACTAATAGGGCCTTAGAATTTTACAAAGGACCATGTATTTAATTCCTTGTGGCAATTAATACCTCTCTACTGGTACCAAAATTTTTGACCGTGTTACCTTGACCTTGTAGATTGACCTACTCTTGAAAAACTTAGCCAGATTGATATCTATAATAGTGAAAATGAGCAAGTGACAGAGGCAAGACCTTTCCATATTTGGTACCAAAATTTTGACCTTGTGACCTTGACTGGACTTTGACCTACTTTTCATATTACAGTTATTACTAGATATTGTCGTAGCAAAGTTACCTGACCGGGCGGAGCTCAATTCAATCAAGTGAATGAGTAGAGTCAATTAGAATTTAGGAAAGATAGAATATGAATTGCTTGTAGTAGTAATTAGAGTAAATACTCATCACCCGTTATTTTAATAGCTTATATCACCTGGTCAGAAGAAAACTCTTCGGATGACCGGGTGAAAATAAGCCCGCCCAGTCAGGTCAGTTTGCCACGACAATATACATGTACATGATACATACTGATAAAGATAAGAATTTTGGGTGGTCGATCATGTTTAACAAACAAGTAATATATTTTATTGCAGAATTAAATGGTACAAACTGTTGGATGTTAGAATCGTAGATATTTTCTCAGTGATCAAAAACATGCATAGATTTAAATGGACTCTGTATCGTTGATATCAGATATTAAATACCTGATTATGTGGAGTTACCACCCTTTCATTGATCACTCCTACACAAGACCTTATGAGTTCGCCAAAGATGACTACACCCATGGTGTTGTTAGAGATAGCGAAAATTTTGAAGCGGAGAATGATACTGAAAATGTGACAGGAGCCTGGACAAATGACATAGAGAAGGAGTGTCAAGCAACAGTTAAGATCCAAAATGATGATGACGACGAGAGACTTGAAGTGGATACAACGATTGAAATTTGTATAAATGAATTTGATTTTGACAACAAAGATTGGTTTAGGAACATGCATGATGCAGAAAACAATGAAGCTGATAGGCGTTTAGAATGCGTAGAAAATTCTTGTGGGGGCATTATTTTGAAGGATGAAAATATCATGTATGATGAAGCAAATGTTGCGGAAAATAACATTATTAGTGGTGATGAAGCAAATAATGCGGAAAGTAGCGTTATTAACAGTGATGAAGCAAATAATGCGGAAAATAACATTACGAATAGTGATGAAGCAAATGATGCGGAACATAACATTATTAGCGGTGATGAAGCAAGTGATGCGGAAAATAACATGAACGGTGATGAAGCAAATGATGCGGAAAATAACATTATTAGCGGTGATGAAACAAGTGATGTGGAAAACAACATTAATAACGGTGATGAAGCAAGCGATGTGGAAAATAACATTATTAAGGGTGATGATATAAATTGTATAGGAAATATGTGTGAGGCAGATCTTGTTGAAAATGAAAATGTTGCATATGGTCATTCATATGATTCCGCAATTAACACAACTACCGCGCAATTACGGATAGGCAAAATGTATGGAGACATACATGTTAGGAATGAAAATGTTATGTATAGTGACGCACATGCTTCAGAGGATAACGACAATGATAGTTGTATAGGAGAAACACGTACGCATAAGGACAAACACGTGAAAAAGAAAACTATGGTATGCCAGTACTTAACATACTGTTATAAGACAAAAATAAATGCAGAAAATAGCGAAAAGAAAAGACATAAATATTATATTGAATACACATATGAGGACGAGCATGTCACAGAGAAAAATAACATAAATTGTGATGGTGAAGGAATGGAAATGGGTACATCAATTCAGGAAAATGCTATGTTTGTGGATACGTCAAGTGTGGAAAATTCTAGGTCTGTGGATGCGTCATCAAGTGTGGAAAATTCTATGTCTGTGGATACAAATGAAAATGCTGTTGAGAACATGGAGTGGTCTATAGAAGAACATGATCACGACCATGAAGAAAATGATGAATCAGATAATGGAGAAAGCGACAAGTCAGATAATAGTGTAGGAGAAACATGTGAGGACTACCATATTGTTAAAGAAGAAAACGTCATGATGTATGAGGATTGTCATGGTAGAGATACAGAAATCTACACATCATTTCTGGGATACGAAAATGTTGACAAGAACAAAGACTTGTTTAATTACTCAAAGGAGACAGAGAATGGTGACAAAGGCAGTAGAGTTGTTGATACAGGTAAGGTGCCATTAGAGTACATGTATGTCACAAAACTAGTCTATGGTCATGAGGTTAGCATATTTTCTATTAACTTCAAATTTTTTCGAAGATTTGGTTGAGTATCATGTTTATGTATACCTTTCATATGACATGTTGCTCATTTAAGGGCTGAAATTTGACCTTTTTTCCTATGGAAAACCATGTCTTCCTTCCAACATGTTCCAATTTGTTAATATGAAGTTCTCAATTATAATCATAAAAATCATTTTGCAGCCATGCACTGAGGTATATTTTAATTACGCTTAAGTCTCACTCAAAAAGCTCGTCACATGATTGTATTATTTAGCAAATTCAGTTAACATTAAAATATTTAAAAACATGGTAAATTTTAGGTTACAGTTGATAACTTAATTTATAATGACCTAATTGATTTTAAAATATCACTTTACTTTCCTACAGTTTTAGTGCCAATCAACATCAATCCACAGTGTTTCCATATGAACGAACAGGCCCAGTACAATGATGCTGAAGGAAAAGGCACGTCAGTGGAAAAAGACACTTCAATAGAAAAAGGCATGTCAACAGAAAAAGGCATGTCAACAGAAAAAGACATGTCAACAGAAAAAGGCATGTCAATTGAAAAAGGCATGGCAATTGAAAAAGGCACATCAATGGAAAAAAGCACCTCAACAGAAAAAGGCATGTCAACGGAAGTGTTTATTGGATTTTCTCCCCAAAAAACTGCAGGCAAAATACTGAAAGGAAAGGGTTTTCCTACACTAGAAAAACTCTTGGACTCTGCCAAGGAAGTCGAGGGCTTCCCTATGATTGAACGAGAATTTGATATTGAGACAGAGGACACCTCTATGAATATGATAGAAGAAAACTCTAACAACAAGATGGAAGATGTAGGAATGGTTGAGGAAACACACATCGAATTTCCAGTCAAAAAACCTCTAGACCAAATGCAGGTAAAAGGACAGTGTTTTCTACATGTATCAGACTATAGAGCTGCAATATGCCAGGAACTTTTCAGTTCAGTTCAATTTCAATTTTAATGGCTTGATTTAATTTTCTTCAGTTAAAATTACTTGTGATAGAAGGTCGTTTATTTGCTATTATAACTGTTCAGAGTTTAAATCTTGCTATAATTTTGATTGCAGGAACCCATGACTTCAATACATCAAATAATCAATGATTTTGTGAAGGAAAATCACCAATTGCATGAATTGGACCCGCCAGTAAACCCATACAACTGTTTTACTTGTCTGAAAGAATGTGGCACAGAAGAGGAACTGCATCAGCATGAATGTCACCAGAGAGGCAAGGATCCAAGTATATTATACCCGTTACTTCAAGGTCAAGGTCATTAGGTCAAAAGTCAAGGTCTCATACCAAAGGTCTTGTTGTATCTACAAGTGAAATACACCAAATACGGTTCAAGAGATATAGCCCAAGACCAAGGTTACTGATTTAGAAAAGTAGGTTAAATGTTGAGGTCAATAAGTCAAAAGTGAATTTCTCAAATGAAATGTCATGTCACAAGGAATGCACATGTGAAATAGAAAAGCCCTTTGTCTTACAGTTTAAGTATTAACCTAAGGTTAAAGTCTTTGAAAAGAAGGTCAAACTTCAATTTTAGGGTCACAAGTTCAAAGGTCAGGTCAAAAATCAATATTATCTTACTCAGTTCATTTCTTCAAAATCCATCTTCATGTCATTTCTTCAAAATCCATCTTCATGTAAAGTAAATTTTTAATACTCACCACAGTTTCTCCCTATTGGCTTAAACACAAATTGTATATTTGATATCTCAAGGTCAAAGGTCATGCTCATAAGATTTGTCTAATCATGGTCTTTCGGCATCTGAAGTTTCAAGTTGTTACTTCATACAGTTTTCTCTGAACAGACATAAACACAACAGCTGCAGACAGACAGAATGACTGACGTACAGACTGACGGACAGATAGACTTTGCCATTTCATAGACTGGTTTTGCTTTGCAATCAGTCTTTGTCTGTATCTTGTCTAGACATGTTTATGGTGTTTAATATATACATATATCATTGTATATTACATAGATGATGAATTAAATTAAGGTAGAAAGAATTAACTGGGAATTGTATTCACTTTCAAATTGTCAGATTTAATAGTATTCAAAATATGTAATGGTAAACTTATGACTTTATAACTTTTTATACATCTGTAGTACAAAACATTAATTTCTATAAGTATTAATCTTCAGGGCCACCTACAATTCCGTTAAGTAAACCTGTCGTCACAGAAATAGGGGAGGAGACTGTCAGGTTGGCATGGAAACCATCAATATTTCAAAGACTAAAAGTGCCCCTAACGTACAACTTAGAAGTGAAAATGATGCCCAACCCTGCTTGGCTGCCTCTAGTCAATCTAATTAAAGCCCCAACTTACTATTTCTCAGAGCTTCAAACAGATGTAGATTACTATATACGAGTCCGTGCGAAGAATAAGTATGGATTTAGTGAACCTACGGAACCTGTATGGATCCCCAGGGCTACTGGTAAGTTTACTGTGAATAAACAGCAAGTGTGTATGGTAACACTTGATAATGTTGTTTTTCCATTCATCAGTTTAACATGTTTAATGCAACGTAAGAATAACGTACAGAGATGACTTTGTTCTGCATCTGTCTGTCTTCATGCATTTGTCTACTGTCGGTATGCTTGTCTATCATCTGTCTGTCTGGTTGTCACACTTTAATACAAACTTACATATATTTATTGATTTTCATATCCCCTGCAACATAAGAGTGGCATATAGAGATCACTTTGTTCTGCATCTGTATGTCTTCTTTCGTGTGTCTATCATCCATCCGTACATCCATTGGCCCGTCCGTCCATCTGCTTTTCCTACTGTCTGGAAGTCGCAATTGAACATAAATGGCCAAACTTGCGTATTATGTCCCCTGCAATGCAAGAGTGACGTACCAGGATTCTTTTGTCTGGGGTCTATGGTCAATATGGCTGCAAAGGGCTCTGATTGGCTGATGCATTTTCAACTTCTCCGTTGCAACTGCTGCACAGAATTTCACAAAACCTCACAGAGAGCAAACACCCAAGGTCCTATTGGACATTTTTCAAGTAAACGTACTTCGGACTTCGCACTGCGGACTTTGCAATTTAGGGGTCATATAAAAGAAATCAGGCATGATTAAAAACGTTAAATCAGAAAACACATGGACAAAATGACAATGGACAACTTTCAATATGTATTTATACAAATAAAAACAAACAAATTCTTCACACAGAGTACTCTTAGTTCATTCGAACAGATTTTGTATTCTGCGTTTGTGACAAAGTCCCTTCGAAATGCGATGTCCGAAGTCCGCAAGCATGAAAAAAGTCCATTTAAAGTTTGTGTTTTTCATGCTGATCAGTCAACAAATATGACTGCCAATGGATCTGAATAGCTGACACATTTTCAACTTCTCCTCTGCAACTGCTGCACAGTGTTTCATTAAACCTTACAGGAAGCAAGACTCGGGACTCAAGGTCCTCTACCAAGTTTATGTTTTTCCAGCCAATCAGTCAACAAATATGGCTGTCAAAGGCTCTGATTGGGAGAAGCATTCTGGCCACTTTCAGTCCTTTTTCTTCAACTCAGGTGAACCATGTGGCCCCCTTGGGCCTCTTGTTTTGTTGACCAGTGTCTTGTATTGATTTGGATATTGTAATCATTTTATTTACAAGTAGAACAACCGAACCTGTGGTTTCTTAGGCTTTTTCGTAAACGCTGATATATACATGTATACTACATTCATGTTTATGTATTTTCAGTCTTCCCTGGCGTTCCTGTACAAAGACCCAAAATCACAGAGATAGAGCAGACATCAGCTCGGGTGTCCTGGGATCTAGCCAAGATGCCGGTATCAATGCAACCACAACTTTTCATGTTGGAGGTACTGAAACCACCGTCCAAATATTGGCATGTGGTGACCAAGGACATCCCAGATTCGAATTATATCGTTACTGATTTGAAACCAGGGCAGGATTATTTATTCCGAGTCAGGGCCAGGACTTTCCAGGGAAAGTACAGTAAACCTTCGCCTCATACGTCACTGTACAAAACTCTAGGTACGATAGTTATTTTTCCATTATTAGATAATTAAATAGATTTTAATCCTTCTAGGTCAAAGGTCAAGGTCATACTAAAGTTAATTTTTCAGATCATTTGGTGAATCATCTATGAAATTAGATTCCAGCTGTCCTTTTTTTGGTCTGTCTGTCTTAAATTATTTGGCTCTACTTGTCAATGACCAGTTGGGCTTGTGCGATCGCCCTGTGTCCGGCATTCTTCTGTCTGTCTGTCCATCAATAAATTTTTTTCTTCTGAGTGCAAATCCTCTGAATCTGTGAAGAATCCAAAAGAATTCCTTGTGCATTATAATAAGCTTGTAGTCTAGTTGTGCACCTGATACTTTGTTTGACCCCTGACTCCCAGGGTCTTGGAAAATGGGTGTGGTCATTTTCTCCTATATTACTCATGTACCGGTAATCTTGTGAGCACCAATTCTCAGAATGTATAATTGATAGAAAGATAATTATTTTAGCATTATTCTAAGTCTGGTCTAGTTGTGCACCTGATATTTTCTTTGAGCCCCGGACTCCAAGGGTCTTGGAAAATGGGTGTGGTCATTTTCTCCTATATAACTCTATGTAATCTTGTGAGCACCAATTCTCAGAATGTATACCGTAAATCTGCTTATTTTTGCTGTCGATTAATTTTTAGTAATTTTGCGGGTATAATGGATTCGCAAAAATATTTTTCTTAAAAATAAATTATCTTAAATAAAATTATGTTTCTGATACATCAATTTTACAGATACCTACATGTACGCGCACCTGTATATGTGGCTTTTATTGATGGCCGTTTTGATATTCGGTCTTTGGAATGGGGGGGGGGGCATTGCATAATTTATATGTCTCATTCAGTGACAGAAATTGATAAAAAAAAAGAGCAACTCAAACTTAACAAAAGTAACAAAAGGGATATCACAAATGTTTATGCATTGCGCATAACAATAAGTAAACATGAACATGTGAAATACAGGTACGCTAAGCCGATCGCTGAATAGGTGTGAAAAATAAGCTAATAGACAAATGAAGTTGGTCTTTGTTTGCAATGAGGGAGTTAATTGCTTCATAATGTAAGTTAACTTTCTCTGATTGAGGCTGTCATTACTGAAATCATCTGCGATCAGTATACTTTTCAAATTTGTGACATTTCAAAAGGTTAGCTGCTCCGAATCAGAGAAAATTACTGCCAATAAAGACAATAAGATAGGAATAGTTTCTTTTCTGTGCGCCTAGTTTTTAATTACTTTCGATTAAAACATGCATCAATATGGGCAAAAATTGAATCACAAATTTAAAATAAATCTAAAGGCTTTTTACTCAAAACCGCAAAAATAAATCGATGCAAAAATTTCCAGATTTACGGTAATTGAAAGAAAGATAATTGTTTAAGCATTATTCTCAGTCTGTGGTTTAGTTGTGCACCTGATATTTTGTTTAAGCCCCTGACTCCCAAGGTCTTTGAAAATGGGTGTGGTCATTTCCTCCTATATAACTCTAGATGTAATCTTGTGAGCACCAATTCTCAGAGAGTTTAATTGATAGAAAGGAAAATCTTTTAGCATTATTCTCAGTCTTGTCTTAGTTATGTACCTGATATTTTGTTTGAGCCCCTGACCCCCATAGTCTTGGTCTTGGAAAATTTTTCTCCTGTATAACTCTATGTAATCTTTTGAGCATCTATTATCAGAAAGTATAATTGAAGGAAAGGTAATTGTTTTTGCATGATTCTTAGTCTGTAGTATAGATGTTATTTTGTTGGAGCCCCTGACCCCCATAGTCTAGGGCAATGGGTGTGGTCAATTTTTCATATATAACTCTATGTAATCTTGTGAACACCAATTCTGAATGAGAAAGTATAATAAGTATAAAGAATTATTTTTGCATTATTCTCAGTCTGTGGTCTAGATGTGCACCTTGTATTATGTTTGAACCCATGACACCCAGGGTCTTGGAAAATAGGTGTGGTCATTTCCTCCTATAAATGTATAACTCATTGTGGAATCTTGTGAACATAAATTCTCTGAAAGTATAATAGAGTGAGATTTTTGAAATTCTTTTTAAATTACATGACTTTTTTTTGTATATTAATTATTCTCTGGTCTTGTATTTTGTTTTAGCCCCTGGTTCCCAGGTCGTCGAAAATGGGTGTGTCACTTAGATTGACTTAAGCAAACAACCAGGAGAGCTTCGATCTCATCAGAGACTACCGGTTTTTCATGCAGTTAAAAATGATTGTCAATGACCCTCTGACCTTGACCTTTCAGTTTGACTAAATTTTCACAAAACTAAACTCTTTGGCTTAATAAATATGCAGTTCTTGTGACCAAAACTTTACATAGTAACTACAAAATACTTAAGTCTTAACCATGCCTCTGGTGTTAGATTCTTATAAACTCCCCTACCTGCAACGCTGAAGGGGACTCTTAGTTTCCTATCGGTCTGTCTGTCTGTCCATCACACTTTAAGTGTCACACCCTATAACTATTTATTGGTAAGTGATAGAGCTTTTATATTTCACATGTGTATTCCTTGTGACAAGACCTTGCTACATATACCAAAATTTTCAAGCTAGTGACCTTGACCTAGATATTTTACCTACTTTTCCATGTAAAAAAAGGCCGCTTTGCAGGCAACACAAGCATTCCTTGTATTTCTTTATTTTCTAGCAACTTCGCGAGTACCGATAGACAAACTGGAGTTGGACCACTCTGATAGTGACGCTGATGGAATTTCCTTGAAATGGAGACGTGTCGACATTCCTCCCTTTCACACTGAAAAAGAACCTCTATTCTACATGGTTGAAATGAAGGAATCACCGATTGACAACTGGCGCCCCCTTGTGAGTGGTCTACCCATTACGAGGTATAAGGTCATGGATCTACTACAAGATAGAGATTATATTCAGTTCCGAGTGCGTGCCGTGACACCATACGGATTGAGCCCTCCAACAAGTACACTTCATGTCTCCTATAGCAGACCCCCCACAGGTACTCTAAGTACTGTTTTACATTAGCCTATTTATCTATGGAAGTCAAGTAATAAAAACTTAAGGTATCCGTTGTACAATTGAGTCATTTTATATAGCGCTTTAATCATCTCCATTGTAAAGTATGGTAAATTTTATGCCTGGTAAGGTACTATAAGCTATATATTTTCTGAAAGGTAATGATGTCCTGAGTACAGATATAAGACTCCTAGGTCTTAAAAATCAAAGGGGGAAAACTCTTGTACAATTTTGTTAATTTGCATATGTTATATAGAGAAAATAGACAATTTAAATTCTTCATCAGTTATTCCCCTTTGTTTTTCTGGTCCCAAAATTATTATTTCTGAGCAGTGGACATTATATCCTTTCAGAAAATATATAGTTTATAGTACCTTACCAGGCATGAAAAAATGTCCTATTGTACATCGGATGCCTTAAGTTTGAACTCTAGTCAGTAGAGTCCAACTTCCAATAAAAACAAGAGTTAGGAGAATTTAACCCTTGCAATAATGTGCATGCTCCATTGATTAGGTCAAATCTTAAACAGATGATGTACATGCATAATTGTTCCAATTTAAAGACTTAAAGACAGGATGAATTGAAACTGGATAAAACAAGACTCCTCAAGTGCTGGGTTCCATATAAATATGCCTTGATTAAAAGTAAGATTGCAAAATCCTCTCATCGAGATTTTTAATCCCCTTTCAAAATTTCCAACCTAGTGACCTCTTGACCTAGATATTTGACCTACTTTTCCATGTAAAAAATGCCGCTATGCAGGCGACACAAGCATTCCTTGGATTCCTTTATTTTCTAGCAACTTCTGGAGCACCGATAGACAAATTGGAGTTAGACCACCCTGATTGTGACGATGATGGAATTTCCTTGAAATGGAGACGTGTCGACATACCTCCCTTTCACACTGAAAAAGAACCTCTATTCTACATGGTTGAAATGAAGGAATCACCGATTGACAACTGGCGCCCCCTTGTGAGTGATCTGCCCATTACGAAGTATAAGGTCACAGGTCTACCACAAGATAGAGATTATAAGTTCCGAGTGCGTGCAGTTGCACCATATGGATTGAGCCCTCCAACAAATACACTTCATGTCTACTATAAAGGAACCCTCACAGGTATGTGTAATTGTTTCACTTTAGCATTTTTGTATGGAACTCAAGTGTTCCTTCTCAAGAGTGAGCTCTAGACAATAGAGTCAAACTCCCCCCCCCCCCCCCTCCCCCCAAAAAAAAAAAAAAAAAAAAAAATACAACAACCAAGAGTTTGGAGAATTATGTCTCCCCCCTCCTCAACAGGGAGGAAACATCGTTTTTGCCTTCACATCTGTCTGTCTGTCCATCTGTCACACATCATTTTTGGGCTATATCTCCTGAACCGTTTGCCCGATCACTTTCATATTTAAGTATGTTGTTGCTTATTACCTAAAGGTTTCACATCACCTTGACCCAAGAACATATGACCAAGGTCAAGGTCACTCAGTACATTTTTAGTGAAATTGTATATTATGTTATCCTGTCTGAACGATATCTCTTGAACTTGTTACCATGGTTACCAGATCACTTTCATATTTAAGTATGTTGTTGCTCATGACTTATCACATCATCTTAGCATTAGGTCATGTGACCAAGGTCAAAGTAAACTTAGATGGAGGGGGGGGCATCTGTTTTTTCATGAAAAAACATATTTTTTCATTTGGACCCTTACAATTTAAGAATTTGACCGATTGATCCAATCTGAAGATGGTAGGAATTGAAAACTGGAACAAAAACGATCTTGAAGTGCTGAGTTCCAGAAAAAAATGCTTTTACTCTTGGTTTGATAGCGAAATTCCTAAAATCTCATCTCTTTAGAGATTTTCTATCCCATTTTGTCGAGGCTAGTGGTAATTTACTGTTAAAGAATTCTGTCTTTTTATCTGTTAGTCCCCTTCTGTTGAAGCTCTACATCTATACTTTTTTTTTTACTGTTTGAGGCATTCCTGTTTTATAACATCTTCTTATTAAATTGCAATTTTTAACAGAAAAGATTACTAGGAAATTTGTTGTTGGATTTAGCTGTTTTCTGTTTGAACATGTTGAATTGAGCTGGCTTGGCTAATGTACGAATCTAGACCGAGAACAGGCCAAAATTTTATTCTTGAGTTGGTATTTTGAACAAATGAAAAAAGGTAAATAATGACACAAGCAATAGAAAAAATCAAAATATGAGCAGATTATGAAAAAATTGTATAATTGTAAATTCTACCACTTTTCAAATGCCCTTGTCTCAGGCCAAAATACCAACTCAAGAATAAAATTTTGGCCTGTTCTCGGTCTAGTATGAATCCTGCTAATGAAGATAAGTATAATAATGTACTGAGTTATCATCTATTTATCACAGTGACTTCCCTTTTTTTCAGTGAAGACACCGTCAAGTCTCATAGATCATGTGGATGTAAAAGCGATTTACCAGCATCTGAATGTTAATGTATGTGCCCTTACTGATGCCGATGCCGTTAAACTAACCTGGAACGAGCCGCCTCTTTACTCAAAGCATCCAATCAAATATGTAGTAAAGATATGGAGGGAAAGATTCAAACGTTGGCACACTCTTGCTTCTGACGTTTTTGATACGTACTACATCATCAAGGGAATCCATCCATGTCAATCCTATAAATTTATGGTGATACCTATGACTGAGGAGAAATATGGTATTAATTGTGCAGGAGGAATACCTTCCAAACCAGGTAAGCCCCCCCCCCCCCCTTCCAAAAAAAAAAATTTTGATTAGTTTCCATTTACCTTATCAGTCAAAAATTGGGCACGTATAGCTACATGACTGTTCGCACATCTCACTAATTCAGAAATCGGAAAATTGATTCAGAAGTTTTCTCTTCTATCTCACTCATTCAGAAATCGGAAAATTGAAGTTTTCTCTACTTTCCTGGCATATTTTCCGATTAAGATTTATAGAGGGGCATATATCTTAAACTCTCATAAGTAACGGTATATGATATATGTCTATTCGACCAATAATATGCTCACAATGAAAGAAAATAATTTTAGATGGGGAGATTTCTAAGTTAATTTTAGCATGACGTTGTCAACGTTCTCAATAGACTCAGTGTTAAACATCAGCAATGTTGCGCTAAAATTAACAAAGGAAACTTCCTATCTAAAATTATTTTCTTCCACTGTAAGCATAGCATTAGTCGTAGGTACACATATCATACACAGTTAGTTATAAGAGTTCGAGATCTATCCCCTTATATAGATTTTAATCGCAAAATTTGCTGACAAAGTAGAGAAAACTTCAATTTTCTGATTTTTGAAGTGAGCTATAGAAACTGACACTGTCCTTTCCTCCATCATTCTGATTGGCTTAATTTGCTGCTGGGATGGTTTCGAAATATGAGGGTTTCCCAAAAGAATGCCCCACTGTATCCTACATACATGTAGTATTACGGGGAAGATGCTGTGGGTTTTGGAGGATGGTTACAGTCTTTCACAAAAACTGTCAGCTCACATAGGTCATTTGGACCTATATTTGTGTTATAGAAACACATAGATCCCAAACAAAAACTGTCGGAAAAAAAAGAAACCCACAGATATTCAGTTCTAAGAATTATTTTTGCCTTGCAAATTCATTAATTTTCTTCCAGTTATCACTTACATTAAATCATGAAACATTTACTAGAGCATGATCATTTTCTCATGAGGGACTGAAAATTACAAAACTTGCACCGGGACATTTGATTACATTAGACTAAATATAGACTCGCCAGAAGGCATCAGTCATTTGGACCGACTATATAATTGAGAGGAAAGCATCGGTAATTTTGCTTGTCAGGACCGGCAGACCGATGTTATTGGGAAGACTGTGGTTACATGTATGCTGCCATAGTGATGAGCTCTGTCATCTTTGATAACACTTTTTTTCACCTTTAGATCTACTTAAACATGTACAGTCTACTCTCAATAAGTCAACTTCAAGGGACCATTAGAAAAATTCGACTTATAAGGAATTTGACTTACTGAATATATGACCAGCAATAGATTTATTATTAAAAGTGGTGTCCCGTTATCTATCATTGTTATCCAAGTTTGAGTAAACGAGAGTAAACTATACAGTTATATATCAAGTATACTATTTTTCAGTCCCAGTTGCCATCAATCAAAAGAGTCCAGAAATATCTTTTCCTGATGCTGAGTCATTGATGTTGTCATGGGAACAACCTCAACATGACCTTGAAATGCCACTTAAATATAGAATTGATGTAAGAGAATTTCCTGACCTTGAATGGCGACCTTTAGCAACAGAAATCTCTGGTACTAAGTGTATAGTGAAAAGTTTGAATCCAAGAAGAGATTATAACTTCAAGGTCACACCCATGACCTCAGTTGGTGACCTTGAATCTTTGCCTTTTGTCACTCTGACTTCAGTGCCAGGTAACAATATTTTTATGCTCATTTCTTCACTTTAATTTTATTCAATCTGTATTTACATGTATTAACTTTAAAGGAATCTAATGTCCGGTACAAGGTATATATGAATAGCTCTATTATCATTATGATAAGCTAGTGCAACTTTGTGACCATTATGTGACTATACATGTATATATGTTCATGCAGAAATAAAGTGGATACTTTTGATGTCACAGATAACTTAAAATGTCTCCTTTTCGTTCTTTTTTAGTACCTACAAGGTTACATCCTGCAGAACCCATAGCAACCATGGTCGGCAAGGACACGGTCAAGTTGTCATGGCAACCAGCTGAAATACCATTCTTTTCCCGAGATAAACAAAAGATACGCTACTCCGTAGACATGAGACTACTATCCAATGATCTTGAGAAGAATGAGTGGACAACAATAGCTTGTGGAATTTCGGACATCACATACTTGTACACATTTTCTGAATCAAATCCAATTGTCCATTCTTATCAGTTCCGTATAAGGGGCTTCCCAGATTCTGCTTCTGTTAGGCCCTCTCCTATGGTAACAGTGTACAGGCATGCAGGTATGTAAAGCAGACTTCATGAATTCAGTCCGTCCAACAATCAAAACAATCAGAAAATTGATCGGTCCAAAAAAGTCCATCTCAGACCAAATGTCTGCCATTGTACGGAGCTATATTATCTACGTTTTTTACATCTGTTATCGGTTTCCACGTTATAGTTTTATAGCGTTGTTAACAAGGGTAACTTTTTTTCTTCTCACATACTGTAAACGTGGTTATTTTCGGTGGGGAGGGGGGGGGGAGTTCGCGATTATAACATCAAGACATTTCACGTGAGGGAAACAAATATTCGTGATAAAACGGTCTATTAGATATTTTCGCATGGGGGAAATTTACATGACGTCACTTGATTTGCGAAAAACGCGAAAATTACTCCCTCGCGAAAAATTCCACATTTACAGTGTAGCATAAGTAAAGTTATAATTCCACCATTAAAAAAAATTTCGGTCTAGCACATTTCCATTTGGTAAAAGTTGTACTTCACTAGGCCAAATATGTTTTATACTACACTATAATGTGTTTTTTGTTGCAGACCTATACTTCCCAAGAAATGAGCCGGTCTTTACTGCAATTGGGCCCGACTTTGCTGTGTTGTCATGGAAACCAGCAATTCTCCCAGACATCAAGGTCAACAAAACGAAGGTCACCTATAAAATTGAGGTTCAAGACCCACCACTTCTTGGAAAATGGTGCCTTAAATTACCGAGAAATAAATTTCCATATGTTGTTGATCATCAAAGTTGCTTGGGGCTGTTGAATGAAAGGGATTTTTTATTCCGTGTTAGTGCTCAGATTGAGATTGATAATATTGTTACGCAACCAACAATGCTTGCTTATCTTCCAAGGAGAGCTGGTAAGGATGAAGCTTAAAATATATTTTTATACTCCCCGAAAATGAAGTTTGGGTGGTGGTATATTGGAAACACCCTGTCAGTCTGTCTGTCCATCCGTCTGTCTATCCGAAGATGTCCGTTAAGAAGGTCTTAAGGTTGAAAACCCATAATTGCCTACTTCCACTAAAAATTACGCTGTTTGCCGATGACTAATGATATGCTAATGGTATACTGACATTCAGCAACGATTGGTAATCCTTTGATGTACCGACAAACTCAACTGTAAAATGCAAATTGTTTATATCAACATTTTTTGGCATTTTCTTTACATTTACATCTGCAGGACTTCATTCTCATTCATTTGATACCAAAACACGACTTCAATACTCCAGTTAGTAGATGCTTAGAATTAAATCCACACATAATTAAATTTTTTGGTCATCAAAGTTCTTTTTGCTAATAACTTTTTTGTTTCAAGTTCGATTTTATTGAAATGAATTTCAAAATGACCGTCTAGGAAAGACCTTTTCAAAAATACATTAATTGGGTTTTTCAAAAAAATTACTCATAAAATTTTGATGCCAATTATTTTGGAAATCCTTTAATTTCACGGTCGTCAACTTTTGTTACATCGATGTCAACTTTTGCAACATCAATGTAACAAATTGTAATGTAATGGAAAAGGTCCACTATCCATTCTTTAGTTATGGATCAACTACCTTAAAGCAGATAACTCATCAAGTATAAATGATAGGGCTTTCATATTACATACATACATTCACCATAATCATTACTTTGACTTTGAACTTTGACCTCATAGTAATATTTTAGTCAAGATTTCTCCAAATATAGGTTAAGGATTTTCATATTTTATCCATACATTAACCACAACAGGTGCTACATTTGATACTAAGACATATGACCTAGCGACCTTGACTTTGAACTTTGACCTTATTGTAATATTTTGGTTAATATGTTATGAAAGTGAATATCTCAATATTTCATACACACATTCATTATAACAAGTTTTACTTCAAGACATTTTACCTTGTGACCTTGAACTTTGACCTACTTTTAAATAATAAGGGGTAGGGCTTTGATATTTCACATAATATTATATATTCCTCATGACGAAAGCTTTCATTTAATACCATGACTTTTGACCTAGTGACCATGACCTTTGACCCAATTTTGAATTAGAAGGTGTAGGGCTTTGATATTTCACATATAGATTCCTCATGATGAGAGCTTTCATTTGATATCATGACGTTTGACCTAGTGACCTTGATATTTACTTTTGACTTACTTTTTAACTATAAGGGATAGGGCTTTGATATTTCATATAATTATATATTCCTCATGACGAAAGCTTTCATTTAATACCATGACTTTTGACCTAATGACCTTGACCTTTGATGTAGTAATGGCCTCAAGTACTAAGCAATGGCAAAAATTGGTAGAGCCACGAGACCCGATATTGGTCCTAATTTTGAACATTGTACTTCATAGAATTTTTAACTGTGATTTGACATTTTGAAATGTTCTCTACTGAATCACAAATCTATCTTTTGTAAACATTGCGTTTATCAATAGCTTTTAGCCCTTTGAAAACACCAAAATAGGTCATATTCCCCGAAATTGATGCAAAACTACATATTTCTATTAAATTAGCAATGGCCGCATGCATTAACTAAGATGAAAAAATTATATGGAAAGATAACCATTATATCCTTTTGTCGTAAACGATTTATCTCAGTTAATGGATGCGGCCACATTGAATTCTTCCACAAAATACAAAATTCCCAGCAATTTTCGCCATATTTTGTCAATAACATCAAAATGACGTAATGAAGTCACTTCATGATTCATTACAGTTAAATGGCACTTTGTTTGGTGACATTTTTAGCTCACCTCGACGAAGTTGAGTGAGCTTATGCTATAACCCCACGCGTCCGCGTCCGCGTCCGCGTCCGGTTAAGAAGTTTGGGGTAGCTCAGTATCTGACAAAGTACTAATGCTACAGTAACCAAACTGGCACAAGTGATTCATCTTTGGATGCTGAGGTGAACCCATGCATCGTATGCAGCATCTGACCTACATTTCCTGCTTGAGTGACTTGGTTAAGAAGTTTGGGGTAGCTCAGTATCTGACAAAGTGCTGATGCTACAGTAACCAAACTTGCACAAGTGATTCATCTTTGGATGCTGAGGTGAACCCATGCATCGGATGCAGCATCTGACCTACATTTTCGGCTTGAGTGACTTGGATAAGAAGTTTGGGGTAGCTCAGTATCTGACAAAGTACTGATGCTACAGTAACCAAACTTGCACAAGTGATTCATCTTTGGATGCTGAGGTGAACCCATGCATCGGATGCAGCATCTGACCTACATTTTCCGCTTGAGTGACTTGGATAAGAAGTTTGGGGTAGCTCAGTATCTGACAAAGTACTAATGCTACAGTAACCAAACTTGCACAAGTGATTCATCTTTGGATGCCGAGATGGACCCATGCATCGGATGCAGCATCTGACCTACTTTTTCCACTTGAGTGATTTCACTTTTAAAAGCCAATATTGAGCAAAGTATAAGTGCTACATGTACCAAACTTGCATATTGGATGTATCTTTGATCAAACTTTCATAAAATGACCTTGACCTACTTTTTCCGCTTTAGTGATTTTGCCTTTAAAAGCCAATATTGAGCAAAGTATAAGTGCTAGATGTTCCAAACTTGCATATTAGATGTATCTTCAATCAAACTTTCATAATATGACCTCGACCTACTTTTTCCGCTTGAGTGATTTTGCCTTTAAAAGCCAATATTGAGCAAAGTATAAGTGATACGTGTACCAAACTTGCATATTGGATGTATCTTTGATCAATCTTTCATAAAATGACCTCGACCTTCTTTTTCCGCTTGAGTGATTTTGCCTTTAAAAGCCAATATTGAGCAAAGTATAAGTGATACATGTACCAAACTTGCATATTGGATGTATCTTTGATCAATCTTTCATAAAATGACCTTGACCTACTTTTTCCGCTTGAGTGATTTTGCTCTATAAAGCCAATATTGAGCAAAGTATAACTGCTACATGTACCAAACTTGCATATTGGATGTATCTTTGATCAAACTTTCATAAAATGACCTTGACCTACTTTTTCTGCTTGAGTGGTTTTGCCTTTAAAAGCCAATATACATGTACTAAGAAATATGTTTGAATTGAATTTTGCTGTCACGAGGTGAGCTTTGTAATCTGTGATTACCTATGTTTCTTTTCATTAAAAACAGAAAACATTTGTGTATTTTCATGAGAGATGTCAAATATTTCTCATGAATTTATTTTTATAGAAAAATTGAAGGGGGATTTAGGGTTCTCGTGGCCCTACCCCTTTATATGCGAAAGATGATCATTTTATCTTACTTAATGCATGCAGTCACATCAAATTCTTCCACAAAAGACACATTTCCCAGCAATTTTGGCCATATTATGTCAAAAAGGTCTAATTACCATCAAATGTAACTTTGTTTTTGTGATATTTTTAGTCCCCTACCGGCAACGCCAATCATAAATCATAAAAGCAGTTAACATTCGTGAATTTTCATGAGAGATATTAAGTATTTCTTAAGAAATTTTATTTTAGAGAAAAAGGGAGGACCAATTTAGGGGTCTCGTGGCCCTGTCCCTTTCAGAGGGTCCATAAAATGTTACATTGACTTCACCAAAGTCAATATTTGTAAAGTATCTTACGGATGTCTATTTATAGATCCACCCAGAATCCCACTTGAGGAGCCAACTTTTTCAAATATTACGCCACAGTCTGTCATGCTTGAGTGGAAATCAGTGGAGCAGCTGTCACGCATCATTGATTACAGCCGAATAACGTACAGACTGGAGATTCAAGAAGTACAACAATCTAAATGGACAACTCATGCAGATGAAATCACTAAAACGAAATTCCATGTCACCAATCTTTGTCCAAACAAAGAGTATAAATTCCGTGTACGTGCAAAGAATGAGAAGGGATTGAGTGAGCCCACACCTTTTACAGTTTTGGGAAAGAGGTTAGGTAAGTGACTTGAGACTGTAATTGCTCTTATTTTGGCAAAACCAAATCTAAGCCTAAACTTGGGCATGTTGGGAGAAATAGGAAATTTGACATATTGGGTTAATCATGAATTAGCACACTCGACTTTTTTTCCTTTAAAACCTAGTAAAAGGATTGCATGATTCAGCTTTGCATTAAATTATCAATGATGCTAATTCCGTTTAAGTATGGGTCCAACTTAGGGCTGTAACGATTCACCACAGAGCATCATGCACTGCAATAAAACTGAGAGTTCCTGAAAAAAGTTGTTTTATCAGACTTGCTGATATAGATTTGTTTTGTCCCATAAAATCTTACATTGAAACAATTATTTTGACGGACAGAAATCTCAAAATATCCAATACTTCATGGAAGTTTTAAGAAGTAAGAAAACCCTTCAATTCGGTGAATAGCGGTACATCCGTATTTTAGGGCAACTATTGCACTTCAATTCAGTTCAGAATTTTTTTTTACTTTCACACTTGAAATCTTTCTAAATGGTCGAACATAGATTCAAGGACCAATCAAATGGATTGTTTCAAATGGAACTTTAGTAAACAGAATATGATGGAGGAGTTATTTCTAATGAATTTTGAGGCCTGGGTACAGGTATTTGAACCAATCCCCCAAAATGAAAATAAGGCCATTTCTTTGTTATTTTCTGTTTTGCGTCCTCGTGCTGGTAGATTTTGAGCCCAAAGTTAGCAATCAAAACAAAATTAGAATAATAAAATCTTTTGCACATTAAATGTGCTTTCTCAAAAAATTGAAGAGAAATGGATTAATTTTAGAAATTTCATGTTAAAATATAAAAGTACTACAATGATTCAAGATAATGTATTATGTATCATTCTCATGGTGACTAAAATCTGTTGATAATCATTTGAAACTAGTTTCTGTCAGATTTCAGTGCTAGGGCTGGGACGATACTGATCCCAGCCGATCCGATACGTATCACGATACCTGATATCCGATACGATACATATCGCTATACTAAGTTAAGTAATAAAACCTTCTCAAAAAGCTATTTGATAGTATTTATATTCATCATATTAGTAGTAGCTTTTTTTATTCAACATGTTATATTTATCCAACACTAGATTTCTGTCTAGAATAAAGATGAAAAAAAAAGGTTTGCTATTTGACTAGAAGAAATGAAAAACAAAAATCATTTCAAATAACAATAAGAAGTCATGGAAATTTCGTATTAAAAATCAATGGTTCTTATCATTTTGTCATTTTATATCTACATACTTGCCATAATTTTTCGGAGTTTTGCCATGTTGCAAAGAGGGACAAAAAGATTGACAAACCATCAAAAAGAGGGACAAATATAACACCAATGAGGGTCATAAAGAGGGACACTTTTTCATCACTATAATAAGACTTTTTAATTATAATTACAAGTTGGGGATTTTTTTTTTGGGGGGGGGGGGCTTCACTTTTGAAGGAGCAACAAAGTCAAATCAATGAGAAGTGTAAAATTTTCAAAACAAAGGACCATGTGGTATTAATTTGTTTCACATATTTCCTCTTCAGTTTGTCAGATTTTTTCCGAAAATACTGAAATTTATCTCACTAAGTATCAGCATCTGAGTGTGTCGCACACAATACATCCTGAGCTTATTTTCATAATTATGTTTCAGGTAACTTTCCATTAGGAGGTTGAACTTCAGATATTTGCAATCCAAAATTGCACAAGATCATTGCTCTCTGCAAACACAAAAACGTCCGAGAAAAAATAAATCTTATCAACGCTCGCCGTATACGTACATGGGCGTCGGCTCCTGGTCGGACGCATTTCTAAAAAGTGGCGCTTCAGCAAACTTGTCCATCTTTTATTCACAAGCGTTAAACACCTGTACCGTTACCTGAGTTGACGTTGGCGAACAATAACAAGGGAGTTTAAATCAAATACACAATCGATACCTTAACATCTCGAGTATTGAAAAAGACAGTAAGCTGACGTACGTTGATTAGTATTGAGGTTTTTTGACGTGATAATAATTAAGAGAGTATTATAATAACTTAAGAGCGTTCCATGGTTGCCATATTTTTTTTTGTCCTGTTTACTTTTTTCCTTCACGTTGTTTCTTCTCATAAAAATTTTATATCTTGGCTTACACAAATGGTATCACTCGAACATCTTATAAGTATCACTTTCAATGATCGATTTATTTTTTCTAGCAAAAACAAAAACAAAAAAAAAAAACCAACAACAACAACAAGAGAAGGCTTACTTGCATTTATTTAGCGACGATAATTGACTATTGTTTGTGGTACAGCCGACCTTTTATCAACCGATTACTACCAAAACAGAGATCGATTACCGGCTGATTACTGTACATGGGTATATAGCGTGCGGTAGATAAATATTATAAAACAGTTTAAGTTTATGAAAAGACGGAGCGACTAATAATCACGCTGACTTTTTTATAGAACGTCCAAAAATCGGGATTTCCTGGCCGGGACAGATTTTTTTCGACTGAAAAATGCGGGACAATGGCAAGTATTTATCTATATGTAAACTGAAGAAAGTTGGATTTAAACTTGAGTACTTGAAAATACGGAAAGTTCAAGCACAATTTCTTAGTAAATCTTAACTTAGGTATCGTCGGGGTGTATCGATACTTGGATCGCGAAAAAAAATATCGCGATGCACCGATGAATCGGAGTATCATTCCAGCCCTTAGATTTCACATAGTCACATAAATTGAAATTGCAATTTTGTTTTATTTGCTTCTTTGTTTTTCTCCCTGGCTGGTTGGTTGCTTTCTCAATTTCAAAAGGACGCAAAACAGTTTAAAAACAAGAAATGGCATAATGCACTGCATGGCAAGTACTATGAACATCCTTATTTTCGCTGGGGGGAAACATCCACAAAATAGCCATTGCAACAGTACGAGTAGGGGGTAATTTTTGCGCAGTCGAGAGTATTCCGGTTAGTCTTTTACACCGGTCGTAAATTTCATGTGAGGGCTTATTGTGTCACCTGCGAAGCATAGTGACACTTTCCATTGTCCGTCTGTCTGTTTGACTGTCTGTCTGTCACACTTGGATGTCACACCGTATAAAAGTGATTCCTGAGTGTTGCTAATAATGTTTCACAGGTGACACTTGCATTCCTTGGAATTATTTTCTTTGTGATATTATTACAATCAATGAAAGCACAAAAATTACAAAAATTTCCAAGTTTATAGTAGACTTAGGGATGCAGAATAGTTGATTTTCAGAACTTGATTCATTATTTAGTACTATTTCATGTTTTTAGCCTTTTATGAATTTCAATGATGATATATTAATTTCTATTATTTTCTACAGAGGCCATGAGTACAGAGAGAACACAGGATGACCACATGAGAGACCAAGTGTTAAACGATCCGAATGTTGCAGATGATGCAATATCAATGTCAGGGGAATTCCTCATTGAGACTGATGTGGACTTTACAGGAGTTCAGGTCAGTGTTGGGGATCGAATGGAATAATCAAAATTAGTTGATCAGAAAGCCTTTCGATTGATAATCGATTATAATCAGACTGCAAAACTGTAAAATATTATATGATTTGTCCATAAGTTACTTTTACATGTTTTATTGACAGCATATTTGATAGAAATGCGGCAAAATGTCTCAATTGAAGATAAAATATAAAATCGCTGAAATTCCATTTTTATCACGCTTTTTTTTTTAATACCCATGGGTTCATAATTTACTTTCTGCCAGAATGTTTTATACCTGAAAGGCCATTTTTGTGCAAAAATTGGCAGAAGTTCATCCTTTTTCCTAATTACCCATCTTTGATCTTAATATAGAGGCGGATTTAGAGAGGGGGCATCTGCCCTCTTGGCACTGCACAAAATTTTTCAAAAAACCCTATATTTTGGCCCATTTTCAGTAAAAATCGGCAAAATTCAGCCCTTGACCCCTCTGGCAGAGGGGGCACTGGATCCGCCACTGTAATAGACCACTTGCCACTTAACAATGGCAATGAAATTAAAATGACCCACATTCTCAGCAATAGAAACTGTTGCTCTCGTTATCATTGTTGTGTGATTATGAATTGGTTTTTAACAGTAACATCATAATAAGAAACAACAACGATATCACCTGTGACATTTTACCTTAATTTTATTTGTGTATGCTTGTGTTTGATTTGGGACGGTATCTGATGTTCAAGCATTTTGATGTAAAATATATAATTTCCTATAGAAACATTGGTTTTGTAACATACTTTCCTTGAATTTGACATTGGTTTCCATAGAATTTGATGATGTCACAATAGGTATACGTTATATACTGTCCAAAATGGGAAGTAACTTTTTATAACGAAAATCCTGATTAACAGACATATAGGTTTGTCAACTTTGAAATCTTAGAAAGAGAAGATTTCCCTTCTTGGCACTTGCAAAAGAGGAAGATTGCAGGTGAACTAATTTTGCTTGCTTTTTAATGAATCACGACATTTTGAGTAAAAACATCTCCTCTGCAACCACGAAATTTTACAGGAAGCAAGTATTCAAAGTCCTCTACCAAATTTGTGTTTTTCGTGCCGATTGGTCAACAAATATGGCCACCAAGGGCCCTGATTGGCTGATGCATTTTGGACATCGTCTCTACAACCGATGCACAGAATTTCAGGAAACCTTACAGGAAGCAAGTACTCAAGGTCCTCTACCAAGTTTGTGTTTTTCGTGCCGATCGGTCAGCAAATATGGTTACCGAGGGCTCTCATTGGCTGACGCTTTTCCATATCTCCTCTTCAACCACTGCACAGAATTTCACGAAACCTTTCAGGAAGCAAGTACTTAAGGTTCTTTACCAAGTTTGTGTTTTTTTGTGCTGTCGACAAATATGGCCGCCAAGGCTCCGATTGGCTGATGCATTTTCCACATCTCCTCTACAGCCGCTGCACAAAATTTCACAAAACCCTACAGGAAGCAATAACTGAAGGTCCTCTACCAAGTTTACGTTTTTTTGTGCAGATCGGTCAATAAATATGGCCACTGAGCGCTCTGATTTGCTGACGCATTTTCGACATCTCCAACCACTGCACAGAATGTCACGAAACCTTACAGGAAGCAAGAACTCAAGGTCTTCTATCAAGTTTAAGTTTTTTGAGCCGATGGGTCAACAAATATTGCCGCTGAGGGCTCTCATTGGCTGATGCATTTTGGACATCTTCTCTACAACCGATGCACAGAAGTTCACGAAACCTTACAGGAAGTAAGTACTCAAGGTCCTCTACCAAGTTTGTGTTTTTCATGCAGATTGGTCAACAAATATGGCTGCCAAGGGCTCTGATTGGCTGAGACATTTTTGACATCATTTCTTCAACCACTGCACAGAATTTCATGAAACCTTACAGGAAGCAAGTAATGAAGGTTCTCTACACTGTTAGTGTTTTTCGTGCTGATCAGTCAACAAATATGGCCGCTGAGGGTTCTGATTATCTCATACATTTGTGACAACTTCTCTGCAACTTCTCCATAGAATTTCAGAAAATCTTACAGGAAGCAAGTTCTAATGGTCCTCTTCCAAGTTTATGTTAACGTTTTTTGCGCCGATTGGTCAACAAATATGGCCTTTGAGGGCTCCTGTATTCAAAGAACGGTCAAAAAAGAATGAACAGGCATTTCTGAGAAAAAAGTTTCTAATTGAAATCTAATAAACACCCCTATTTTTACATAATTATCAATTCAAAATTTGTTTCACTGAATGCTGGATTTTTGTATGGTCGCGATTTTGCGAGTTCACTTAAATTATGGTCGCAAAACCTTATTTTCAGTAGTAAATGTGACCAATATAGTCGCAACTTGTAGCACTGTATGATAAGATAGGACATTTGTAAAACTTGATGAACCTTCATTCATGAATATTGAAATTACCAATGAAACTTTGAATTATTTTGAATTTCAGGGTCAATTTCATATAGATGAGTTATTATCTGAGTGTTTAGGACAAGTGGAAGGAGCACCTGACTCTAGCAATATCCAGTCAGGAGATAAATTTGTTCGGCCATTAGGGGTCAGAAAAAAATTAAAAAAACCACGGTATGTACCGTATTCAGCGATTTTTAAGAATATTTTTTAAAGGTGCCTGTGTCTTTCAATATGGGAAAAATCAGTGACAAAAAAAACCTGACATGTTATAAAGAACATTTGGAACAGTTTATTATCAAAATATATCTGTATGTTTGTCCCTCTTAAGGCCCTTTTTCTGGTATTATAGCCATTTATACTGTTAAAGAAGTGAAGAAATTTTGTGTAAAATTTTTTCATTTTGAAACAAATTGTACCCTCAATTTTGGGGAATTTTAGGTCTTTTTTTTGGAAAAAATGGTAGGAATTTGGCGTTGGAATAGGGCCGTATTCACTATTCAGCTCATATTTGTTAGGAGAAAAATCAATAGTATTATTTTGCTATTAGACCTTTTCAAATTATCTGATATACAGAATTAGAAGATCATTTCCAAGGGACAAACAACAGATTATTAATATATAGATAGCATGGACCAGAGACGTCCTTGGATTGTCATAAGCATTATAAGGCGCAAACAAAATATAATTCTGTGTAAAATGTCTTACATCAATCAAATTATGTCACTGGTCCGATTGCAATTTAGGGAATAACTAGTTTATGATGTTATGTCTACGGATTGTAGATGCTGATTTAAGAGTAGCAAATTGAGTATTTCTTGCGACTCTTTAGCGGAGCTGGAAAAACAGAAGTTTGCACCACAGAATTATAATGCAATCTATATTTATATTTTTGTAAATATAGGGCAAAATGTGAAGTTAGCAACATCAAAGACTAGTATGCTCAAAATTCAGTACCACTGACAGATACTTTAATGCAAAAGGGTCTTTTTAACATTATTTCAAATGTTCAAAATACATGCTTGCCGTAACTTTAAATTTAAGAAGCAAACAACCAATGAAATTCAACGTTATAGGGACATTTCATAATTATATTGTTTGTTGCCTGGAAAGGTGCTCAAAATTCAGTACCACAGATATTGCGAAAGGGCCTTTTAATCGCACTTTCAAATTAGTTATACATGCTTTCCATGAACTTTATGAGAATTTGTTTTAATTGGCATTTTAGAATTTTTTAACTCTGAAGTTAGATGGAAAAAAAATTATAGATTTAATTTGATGTAATTTTTTTTACATAAATAAAATAACTTTACCTAACGTTTCCGTTTTGATGGATAATTTGAGGGGACCATGTTTTTTCTCCGCTGATTTACTGGCTACACATGTCAAGCTTTATTTAATGTTAAACTTTAATTTCTTCTTGCATTTGACTTCTTTCCTTAATGGGCAAGTACCCTTCACCTTGAATTGGTCCAGTATTTATCATGTAAAATAATTTTATAAAAAAAGACAGAAATGTATAATCATATTACTTAGAATACTATAATAAGTGCTAAAATAAGAATTCTTTATATGCACATTTTGAAAATATAATAAATTGCATTTTTATTACTGATACTGAAAAATATTTCCATTGCATAAGAATCCCCATGTTAAGCGCCCATTAGGCAAAGGGATTTATAAACTATAATTCTGGTTGCCTATTGTGATGTCATGCTTTAGTTTTGAAAGTACGGAGAATTTACCAACGTTCGTATACTTTTGACGTTATAAGATTCAACTCGCTCATTATAAATCTTAAATGGGTTGACTGATATTTAGTACAAATGGAAATATAAGTAATGACTGTCTTACTTTGGGTGTTCATGGTAGTATAATTCTGGTTGGACACGTGCAAATTTTCCGAGAATCGCTTCGCGATTCACGGAATTTGCACGTGACCAACCAGAATTATACTACCATGAACACCCAAAGTAAGACAGTCATTTCTTAAGTGACTTCAGGGAAGTCAGCACTATTTTTCAGCATATATCGTTGAAATATGAAAATGGTCTTTTTTTATTATTTTGTATTTCATGTATGCATAAATATCAGGTAGATAATACTATTGATTCACGTTGGAAATATTTCCCTACTTTATGTGATTGTCCAGGACATGGAGAAGTCAATTCAATTTTTCTGTTAATTTTCAGAAGAACCATCAGCAATAGGTCAGGCAATCCTAACGCCTCCTCATCGAAAAAGAGCAGGATAGGTTATAGACAATCGGCTCCGAAAGGTCAATATCTATGCCATGTTTGCAGTAAAGTATATAACCATGAAAGAAGCCTCCTGGAACACCTGAAACGACATGATGATTCCTTCATCTTTAAGTGCAATGTGTGCATCACATTATTTGATTCCGAAAAAGCTTGCATGGAACACAGAAACAATGCTCACAAAGTGAGTCATTTATGTTCCGTCTGTGGCGTGAAATTTAAAAACAAATGGCTACTACAATGTCATTCAAGGACGCATCTAAGTCAGATGGATAAAGACAAGTTTAAGTATCCAGGCAAAGATTGTAAAATCTGTGGTGCCGTTTACACAAATAAAATGGATCTGTTTAGCCATACATTGTCAGTACATAATAGTCTTGCATTGGGAAAGAGCGAACCTCTTTTTTGTCCCTTCGACGGATGCGATAAAATGTTTATTGAGGAAGTATCACTCCAACGACATTTGAGAGTGCATGAAAGGGATAAGAAAAAAATCAACAGCTGTTCGAAGTGTGATAAGAAATTCATCAGTATGAGATCACGAGATTCGCATCAAAGAGTATGTAGCGGAGAAAAATGATATCAAATGTTAGAGAACTTCGTGCCTCTTTTAATTGTAAATCTGACCGACACCAACATCTGCTTCTGGTTTACACAAGTGCTGTTTAATATATACAAAGTCTTTCATTTTATCTTCTTGTACAGATTAAACAACACTGAGGCGATCTTTATGCATTTTTAAGCTCACTTGCATGTGTCATTGTCTTTCATTTCTTTTGTAAACTTTCAACCTTTTCACACCTCATAAATTGATCTTAAATACAAGATTAAATTGCAGTTACGCTTCTTTTATTAGTAAATGTGGCTTGTTTGAACATATCAGACTTCAGCATCTACTTATAGTTTACAACAGTCATCATAGACATGTGTATACAAAGTCTTTAATTTTATCTTCACAAACAGATTAAATAAAATTGAATGGATCTTTTCCAGCACACTTGCAGCAAAAGTGAAGCTAGCATTTCTGATTGTCTTTCATCTCTTGTAAATTATAATTTTTTGGTTTTTTTTTTTTGTTCACATCTACAGATACAACAGTAATAAAGAATAATATACTAGTAATATGTAATAGAAAATAATATATTCGTGATATTTAGGAATATAGTACTGTTATGCAAAGTATGATTTACTATTTTGTAGATGTGATTTTTTTTTTAGGGGAAAGGGGGGGGGGGGGTTCCACATTCACGCACATATTTACACTGCGATAGAAATTAAGACTTTAGGATAGAAAACATTCAGTGTGTTTCAAAAAAAAAAAAAAATAATAATAATAATAATAATGATTAATAAAAAGCTGCATGGATAATTTATAAAAAGGGAATTATAATCACAATGAATATATTCTAAAACAAAGTATCTTCAAAAAAAGGTAGCCAGTTTGACCAAATTTGATAAAAATGATGTAGTCTAAAGTGTTGAAGTGCAGTTGTTTTTTCCAAGTTTATATTTTAATTTTAAGACATTTATAAGTTGACTAGTGTTAACAAGTTTATTTTTCTTTAAATTTATATAAATATACTGTTTAGTTGATAAATAGTTGACATCTCTTGTAAATTATCATCCTTTTCAACTCACATCAGCAAATTTAGGGATGGGGAGGGGAATTAATGCACTGCATGTGCTATTACCCAAGAGACATCATTTGGTTTCAGAATAGACAGGCAAAGTGTAATTAAGGGAAACAACGACTCTACTCTTAGCTTTTTAAAGTCCTACATCAACTTACATGTATGGTTTATCTGTGATGCAGCTGAATATGCTTTCTGCAATATATGTTCATGCTTGAGTAGCGAGTTTGAATAAAATGGGACACCTCCAGTCTGAGCTCGCTGTGAGTTTTAGATAAACATTAAAAGAAGGGAGGGATCTCCAACCAGACCCTGTTAAGGCACCAACAGCAAACCACCAAAACACCCGAGGTGAAAATTTGCTGATTTGCCAATTAAGTAGCAAATGGTGTGGTTATACTGGATTACATGTGCACAATCCTCTCACTTATCTGATTACCCAGAAGTCCCGAAGATCATACATTACACAGCCAATTGTGCCCCATATGAAATTCATGTAAAATTTACATGAACTTTACATAAAGTTCACATGAAATTTATTTGAAATAAGCACAAACATCAAATTTACATAAAATTTTTCGCATGAAATTCATGTAAACTTTCTTACATGAATTGCATGTGAAATCAATTTTGCATGAAGGTCACAAAGAAAAAAATATGTAAAATTCATGTGAAGTAAAATTATCTGAAATTCATTTGAATTTTTTTTCACATAAATTTTAATATGTAAAATTTATATGAATGTAAATTAACGTCTTCAAATTGAATAGGATCATTTAAGAACAGATAAATTGGCAATGTGGACCAGACATGCATGTTTCGGGTACTTAACATATCATCAGTGATCCTCAAATCTAAACAATGTAATATGCCAAAAATGTTTAAAAGTTACTATGTCGAAAAACCATACCAAAAGACGTAGTAGGATGGGTGGGATATGATGCTACAGGACTTACTTTTAGAAATTTCAAAAAAATTTGATAACAGAAATTTAGAATGTGTTGAAGAAACAATCAACCAAAATTGATCGAACTTGGCTACATGTGCCCTCGGGCACTCCTGGTCCACCAGCAGTGACACTTACATTTCACATTAACTTTCATATGAAATTTACATGATGCTAATTTCATATGATTTTCACAGATTTTGGCAATATTACATTGTTTAGATTGAGGTTCACCCAAGAGGGTTACTTAAATACCCGAAACGTGCTTGTCTGGAACATGCTGTAAAATATCTGCTCTAAAATGATTGTAATGAATTTGAAGACATTAAACATTTGTACCACTTGGTGAGTGTCACTGCTGGTGGACCATGAGCTAGTCCGCGAGGGCACATGAAGCCAAGTTTGATCAATTTCGGTTTGTCGTTTCTTCAAACGCATTTGAAAATTTCTGCTTACAAAATTGTCTCAAATTTCTGAAACCTGGATCCTGTAGCATCATATCCCAGCCATCTTGCTTCGTCTTTCGGTATATTTAGGACATAATTTTCACAGATTTAGGCAATATTACTTTGTTTAGATTGAGGATCACTGACGAGGGTTAAATACCAGAGACGTGCAAGTCTGGTCCATGCTGTAAATTTATCTGCACTAAAATGATGCATTAGCATTAGCTTTACACAGCCAATTCTGCCTTACATGAAATTCATATGAAATGAGCATCATGTAAATTTCACATGAAAGTTCATGTAAATTTCACATAAGATTTATGTGAAAAATATTTCACATAAATTTCCTTCACATGAAGTTCACATGAATTGTTCTAAGTGACCTTCAAAAGAAACTGAATTCACATAACATCCATGTAAAAATGAATTTCATGTGAAAAATTTCATGTAAATTTCATGTTCATGCTCATTTCACATAAATTTCATGTGAATTTTCATGTAAAGTTCATGTAAATTTCACATGAATTTCATATGAGGCACAATTGACTATGCATGTATGAAAATTCTGGATCAGACAACCGAGGAAAATGCTTATGACAGTACATAGTACATGCTGGATCCCATGGATAATTTCACCTTTGATTGACCAGTTGAGGAACAGAGCGACAGGATATTTATCGCTGATAAGTGTTTGCTCGTAGATAGCAACATTATGTAAATCATCTTGAGGGTCACTAGGTCAAAGTGTTTGTATCAAATGACAGTTCGTTTATGAGGTACCAACCCCTTTTAGTTAAGGAAATACTTGTATGACCCAAGTCAATGATTAAAAAAAAGGTCAAGGACAAAAGGTTTAATCATGATATCAAATGAAAGCTTTGGTCATGACGAATTGCTGAAAAATCTCTTTTGGAAGAATTTGATATGGCAGCATAAAAGAAAGGAGAGGATTTCCAAAAACACCTAGATGAAGCACCAACAGCAAAACACCCACTGTAAAAATCACAAAGCAGAGACGCAAATGGTACAAGGAACAACAAATCACAGAGAAACAATAAACGCAATTGATTACACATAAACCAATGAGACCAATAGGCAATCGGTGCCGACTTAGGACGGCCATCTGCCACGTCAGTAGCAGACGATGTTGTTATCCTAGATTACATGCACACAACCCTTATACTTTTCCGATTACCAAGAGGTCTCAAAGAACGCACATTTGTGGTGTATAATAACCTCCTTAGTGTAAGATGAACATATACAAACTGACAGCATGACGTAGGGACCTAAGAAACACAGATGGACATATATATAAAGAATTGAAGGGATACGAAATACAGTCCGTGCTCTGCCGGCTGTAGTGAGCTCATGCATGTTATCATCCG
The DNA here is from genome assembly GCA_028142955.1 of Pinctada fucata. Taxonomy (NCBI): domain Eukaryota; kingdom Metazoa; phylum Mollusca; class Bivalvia; order Pterioida; family Pteriidae; genus Pinctada; species Pinctada fucata. Next base: position 48,683,008 of record AP027111.1, on the reverse strand, counting down.
TTGAGTCCGACTGGCATTTAGAGAGGACAGGTGGTCGGGGCTCTGTCTTCTCTAAAGAGGTTTGGACAGGGCCCGTCATGAAGTCCTTTTGGACAGGGCCCGTCATGAAGTCCTGTCGTCATAGTCAGAGTGCAATTCTTAAGAATGCGTTGTTACAAGGCTGTAGATTGGTCCAGTACCAAGCCAAGTGTCCGTCTGGTGACAGTAAGTAAACTAATGAAGATAAAACTTTTATTGAGAGAGGAGATAATGATAATAATGTTTTCATTTAAAATGTTTATGTATGTTAATGGATTCGGTCACAGCTAATTTTATAGAAATGTGTAGATGTTGCAGCGATTTGGCAGAATATTGCCGATTTCAGATTTTTCAGAAGGCTATGATTAAGCTTATGATCAGCACGTTGTTTACAAAATATGGATTCATATAAAAACTTTCTAATCGCAACTTAATATTTTGCAAAGTACATTGTTTAAAAATAGGGTCAGTATCGGTTCTCGCAACCCTATTTTGTTGCTGCGAAATTGAGTACCAGAAAGGGGAATATGTGGAGATGGTTGTCACACATAATTCCTGGATGATAACTGTTCAAACAAATTACAAAATATTAATGTATCATAAATACAACAAATATTTTCCTTTTTTTGAAGTGAAAAGTACTTCCTTAATACAATTACCACAGGAAAAGTGTTCCAAATATTGTCGCTTTGCAAATGCACTTAATATGTTTTCAAACAATAATTCAAATACTTCCGTTTCTTCTTGTTCTAATTAATGGTAAAGCTTTAGTAAAATGGGCTATTGGCGAAATTTGTTTTTAACTGTAATTGTTGTGTACCACAGTTTACATTATTCTTTCCAACTGCGATATTTCTACGTTAAGAGGTGTCCCCACAATGAGGCTTTATGGAGACAACACAGTGACATGTTAAACTGTACATGGGGAACTTCACTTCATGTGTATCATTGTCTACTGACCAATGATGACCGCTCTATCGAACTTTGCTATCAGCAAGTGGCACTTCTTTCAGGGGGTAAGTACATATAGGAAAAATACAAAGCAAGTCTTCTCCGATTCGGGACCAATCTGGCCTCGGAATATGACGTATGTGGACTGCAAATTTTCTGCCTTGTCTTGTATATGATAAAAAAAAAATTCTGAAAGTAAGTCAATCAAAAGCTCATTAGAGCTTATGTTTTTTTGTTTTTGTTGGAAATACAAACTGATTTAGGAGATGTAAAGCAGATCCTGACAGCAATCTCAAAAGCACTCACAATAGAAAACTTAATGAAGCACTGGCGGGCCCCTAGAAAGCTAGAGGTGGGACAGGTGCCCGGGAGTAAGCATTTATTTTAAGAATAAAAGAAAAAAACTCTTTAAATTAAGAATAAACATTTATTTAAAAATATTTCATCCGTCTGTTTTCTAAGTCTATGCACCCAACATGCTTCTGATTTCCTGAATTATTATTTATATACATTTATCTGTGAATGGCAATTATTAAGCTTGTACAGATACATATACATTGTATCAGTTGCGGTTACCACAGAACCAATTTAGTTAGAGAAAATTCCAATTCGAATGATTCACACTGTTTGGTCATATTTCATTATTTAGATTTAGACTGACGAGGGCTAAGTACCCGAAACGTGCATGTCTGGTCCATGCTGCAAATTAATCTGTTCTTAAATGATGCTATCGAATTTGAAGACGTTTAATATTTGTACCACTTGGCGAGTGTCACTGCTGGCGGATCAGGAGTCCCCGAGGGCATATATAGCCAAGTTCGATCACCGTCTTCAACGCATTCGAAAATTTCTGTTATCAAAATTTCTTTAAATTTCTGAAACGTTGGTCCTGTACATAGCATCATATCCCACCCTTCCTGCTACGGCCCTGGGTAAAGTTTTGGACATAACAACTTTCACACTGTTTGGTCATATTTCATTGTTTAGATTAAGGATCACTGACGAGGGTTAAGTACCCGAAACGTGTATGTCTGGTCCATGCTGCAAATTTATCTGTTCTTAAATGATGCTATCGAATTTGAAGCCGTTTAATATTGATACACATAAGAAGATGTAATGAAAATGTTGACCTTTCTGATCGATTATATATTTGTGGAGTTCGGAGGATTTTTTTCAGGAAATAGTAGGAATTCCAATGGGAACGAATTGTCCTCAACTTCTTCCGGATATCTGTAGGGCCTAAGTGACATATGTTGCTAGCAAACAAACTTGTCATCAAGGAAGGTAACTTTGCATGGGAGAGTGACTCGCCACGGACACCTGAATCTACATAGAACTTGTATAGGTGGTGCTATAAAAAGCAATTTGTGTGGCACACAAACATATTTAAACACATATTAAAGTTGATCGTTGTGTTATTTTAGTGTTCGCTGTGTTTCTATTATATTTTGGTAGATTCGACACGAAATTGGTACGTTTTGACAGGTGTTTGGATCAATGGCATAGTATTTATCAATTGTAGTTTACATCTACTTCTTTATCGCATTTATTCGAGACGCACAACTTACAATTAGTTTTGGACAATCTGTGGCCAAAGGCATTTCGATAACACTAAGACAGAAATTGGGATGAGCTTTGGTACTTGCGTTCTAACAGGACCAACTATGTGCAATGTATTCTACAATTGCCTTTCGCACTTGCACTGAATAAAGTTCATTGAATAAGTTGAGCTCCGTGATTCTGTGCAGCTCTACTGTTTGACCACTTTTTCTTTTGTCTGAGAAAGGTCTCGTAATGTTTCCAAAATTTGTAAGCTTTCTGATTGTGTATCTAAAAATCTGGCTTCGACTTTAAATTTGTGTTTGACTTTATTCACTGATTTTTCTACGAAAAGTAGTTTAGCTGACATCACTGATAAAGAAAGTATACCATATTAACATCTTAAGCTGGCTATTATCAGTATCACTATATGCTTCTCCTTTATTAGCTCTACTGGTCTCAAACCAGTCGAGCTTAAATGCGATACCCCGTCGTCCGGCTTCCGTCCGTCCGTAAACAAGTCTTGTGCTCGCAGCTCCACTGAAACATAAGGTAATACAAAGTTATAAATTCTTTTTAATCCTACTTGGTATATGGTCTAGTTGTGAACCTGACATTTGGTTACATCCCCTCACCCCCAGTCATTTATATAATTAGAAAATGGGCGTGGTTATGAAAATCAATCTTGTGCTTGCAACTCCTCTGATAACTATAAATTTTGTTTGAGCTCCTGATCCCCAGGGTCTTAGAAAACGGGTGTGGTCATTTTCTCAAATATATAATTCTATGTAATCTTGTGCCCTCAACTCCTCTGACACTATAAATGATGGAGATTTAATTCTATTTGCAATATGATTGGTCTGTGGTCTAGTTGTCCACAAGATATTTTGTTTGAACTCCTGATCCCCAGGGTCTTAGAAAATGGGTGTGGTCATTTTCTCCAATAGCATCCCCTGACCCCTAGGAAATGAAAAATGGGTGTGGTTTTTTTTCAATACCATATCTCAGATATTACGAATTATATAAGTGATATTCTAGTTGCAGTCAGAGATTTCTGGTTTATTTGAAATTGCAGATGGATGTCCATTTTTCACAGAAGAAGGAGAGGTAGGGAAATTAAGAATGCGACAAAGGAAATGCGATGGTTTCGAACATGAATGCCCTGTTGAAGCAAGAAATCCGACGTTTTTGTCAAACGAAGTTTATAAGTGTATGTTAATTTTTCAATAAGTTTTTCTACATTATTTTGAACAAACATTTTATTGCAATATGTTGACAGAATAAAAAAAACACAAATGATACAAAATAGGTTTTTTTAGATGTAAGTTTCTCATCCTGATATAAAAGTTTACTATATGATATATAATAAAGCAAACTCTGTCATTGATGTAAATAATGAAAAGGGTCTGATCTCCAGCATGACCACCAAGCGAAACAAACCAACAAGAAGGTGACACATAAATGACATCATACAAACTCTAAATCGCAAAAAGACACAACAACATCCACCAGAACACCACACAAAACAATGGTAACAAAGTAAAAACTATCTAAATAGATCTAAGCCTGTGCACAGTTAATCAAACCCTTAACATCAGAGTCTGTTTTGTTTAGGAACGACATTATTTTCTTTGTGATCAAGATAGTAATGTTATATTAATTCAACGGTTTTGAGAAATTTATGCCTTCTCATAATGTCTGAATGTTTACAATGCATTATCTTTTTTATCTTTTTTTATATTTGATTAGAAGAGAATAACATAACACCTAATGCTTGCGACATATCAATGATATCACATGTGCTTTTAATCCAATTGGAGGGAATCCTTTTGTTATTTTTCATATTTGTTTCAGATCCTAATTGTTTATTCACATCCGAGGATACATATTCTGAAATAACTTTTCGCTCAGAAAGGTAGGGAATGATAAGGCCATGTATTTTGCACACCTTTATGACTTAGTCATAGTTATTCACGGAAAAACGAAGTGTCCAACTTTAATCGAAGGGAAGCCCTTTGAACGGAAATTGTGAGAAGTCTTATGTCTATACAACGATTGTGCGTCTATGAAGACCTCTCAGTATCCGGATAAGTGGATGGGTTGTGCGCATGTAATCGTGATAACCACATTATTTGCTAATAGCAGATGGTCGTCCGAAGTCTGCGCTGGGTGCACATTGGTCTCCTTCCTTTGTGTGTTATCATTAATGTTTGATATTTCTACACGTCTGTTACGATTACTTTGATGATGTTGTAGCGTCTTTTTGCGGTTTGTAATTTTGTCTGATGTCATTTTTTCGACACTTTCTTGTGGGTTTGTTCCGCTGTGTTTGTGCAGGGTGGTCATGCTGGAGATCATTCATTTTTCTTGTTAAATACGGTGCACGAGACATAATGTTTCGGATAATAAATCCTCGTCAGTGATCTTTCAGCCCATGTGATTAAAAGTTAAAAAAAGGCACCCTCTCGTTCAAAAATCAAACACAAAAGACTATATATAAACCGACGAGACCAATGGGCAGCCCGTGCTCACTTTGGACGGCCATTTGTCACGCAAGTAGCAAATGGTGTGGCTATATATCCTGGATAACGTGCGCATAACGCTCTCACTTCTCCAATAACCTAGAGGTCTCGAAGAACGTACAATTGTGGTGTAAAACATCCTCCTCACTGTTAGATGACCTCATACAAACAAGACCACAAAACGTAGGGGCCTCAGCATCACAGATGAATATGTAAATGGATATAAAACGAGCGTATGCGTAATACAGTCTGTGCTCTGCCGGCTGTTGCGAGCTCATGAATGTAATCACCCGAGGAGTCCGACTGACATTCAGAGAGGACAGGTGGTCGGGGCCCTGTCTTCTCTAAAGAGGTATGGACAGGGCCCGTCATGGAGTCCCGTCGTCACAGTCAGTCAGAGTGCAAGTCTGAAGGATGCGCTGGTACAAGACTGTAGATTGGTCAAGTACCAAGCCTAGTGTCCGTCTGGTGGCATTAGGATCATATCCACGGTATAAAAGGCGTTTGACGATTCTGACGCATTTTTCATGGTTGTGCTGCCTACCTTTGATCCTTCTAATTTTGTTTATCATATCACCATAAAAGACAGGTTGTGTAATACCCAAAGTAATGTACTCTGTTGCATGTATAGATACGAATTTTAAAAGAAGTTGACTTTATTTTCTGTAGAATTTCCAGAAAGTCTTAACTAGTTTATGAAAGCGGAAACCTTAACCTCAAAGTTTTTTTGGTAATTTGTAAATTTCTACTGTGAGAATCTAAAATATCAGTATATACTCTAGCGTACCGGATGAGTTGTGATATGTAAATGCCGTATGACGGTAATCTTGGAACCTTACCGTCAAGCCAAGGGAAATTTATTATGTTGAATCCAAAATCATTCCTTTTGTCATATACACTTGTATGAATTTTTCCGTTTACAATTTTGATATTTAGGTCCAAAAATGGTGTTTCTGTATTTGTAACGTTTGCCTTGTTAAGTGTTAATTCTTGTGGATAAATTTCATTCTTATATAATTCAAAAGCAGGATTGTCAATCGTTAGAATATCATCCTAACTACGAAATGTCAGAAAGCTTTTTTGTTTCGAAAGAGCGGGTTCAAATTTCATATAAAGTATATAAGAAGCATAGTTGTATAAACAAAAGTGGCCTTATGACATTGGAAGGATACTGCAATGATGTGACTTTTCTATATGACATCGATAAAACAATTTTAAATTCTATAATTTAGAATACAATAGCATAATTAGATACTAATTAGATAAACTTAAAGTGTTCAGAAAATGAATTTTCTATTTTCATGTCAGATCATTGAATAAGTATCTCATAATTTCATTTTTGATCTTGCAGATTTTATATGAAAACCTCAGACAACAAATTTGGGATAGAAACCACTGAAGTACATCAGCGTACCCTTCAAACAAGGTAGGAGTCTGAATTTTATCTTCCGTTTATCTGCAGTTTTGATTGTATGAAAAAAGTGTTTTTGACATCAGAATATCATATTGAATTTTATTGTTTTCTTGAAGTCAGGAACTGAAAGAGTCTACTTTGACAATCAACACCTTAGAAAACGATGTTAAAAGCAGTAGGATTGAAAAAACGAGAATTTCATATACGAAACGTAAGTACGACACAAAATTTAACTTGTTTTCCTTAAACATTAGATACTAACTCATCTCCAAAGACCTCAACACATGGCCATATAGAAACGTTAAATGTAGTTTATCGACGAATTCCCTACAAAGCATATAAGTCATAATTCATTATATTCTATCGATTAAATGAAACATTTTATCAGATCAATTTCAATTAAATATATCTCCAATTCTTTATATGAATAATGAATTTAAATTTAGTATAACAGATTCATGTAATATCACGAATCACCTTAAGTTTTGATATCATAAAGTAGTAAATGGTAACAGGACGATCCGGCCACAAACCAATCCGGACACTATAAATTGGGAACCGGTCCCTGACGATCCGGCCCAAGTCGATCCGGCCCCTATTCACTCTGGCCACAAGTACCCAAGACGATCCGGCCCCCGTTTAATCAAACACCTACGACGAACCGGCCCCTGTGTATATTATCATTAAAATCTTGTACCCCAAGACGCTCCGGCCCCTGTGTATCTTATATAGCGTCCCTTAAGTTAATCCGGCCCCTGTATATTCATTATAGAAAATGTCACTACACCATGTCTGGGGATATACGTTATACTAATATTAATTTATTTTCTGTACAAGTATAAATGGGCCGGATCGTCTGGGGTTCTATACCGGGGCCGGATCATCTTGGTATACCTTTTACATTTAATGTACATGTAAATAAACAGGGGCCGGTTCGTCTGGGGATAGTCATTATTACCTGCAAAGTATTTATATACAGTACAGGTTAACGGTGGCCGGATCGTCTGGGGACATAAGAATTTAATGTATTAAATCTTACAGTGAGGAGGTTATTTTACACCATAATTGTACGTTGTACAATTGTTACACCATAATTGTATGTTATTTTACACCATAATTGTACGTTGTATACCTCTGAGTAATTGGAATAAGTGAGAGGGTTGTGCGCACGTAATACAGGATAACCACACCATTTGCTACTTGCGTGACAAATGGCCGTCCAAAGTCGGCACCGGTTGCCCATTGATCTCGTCGGTTTATGTGTAGTCTTTTGTGTTTGATGTTTACATGTCTTGTGTCTCTTTTCCGTCTCGTGCTGTATCGTCTTTTGTGTTTTTGCATCGGGTGTTTTGGTGTTTTGCTGTTGATGCTGCAACAGAGTCTTGTTGGAGATCTCCTCCCTTCTTGTACAGGGGCCGGAACGACTTGGGGTATAACATATATTCCATATATATGTACAAGATTATAGGGGTCGGAACGACTTGGGGTATAACATATTCAATATATATACAAGTAAACAGGGACCGGATCGACTTGGGGTATAACATAAAGTATACAGGAGCCAGATAACATATTCCATATATATACAAGTATACAGGGGCCGGATCGTCCGGGGTTTATACATTGACATGGTCATTTGCCATGGTCAATCTATGTAAAAGTACGGGGGCCGGATCGTCTGGGGTACCTGTGGCCGGATGCGTCGGTGGCCGCATCGACTGGGGTCAGAGAGCCGTGGCCGGATTGGTTTGTGGCCGGAACGTCTAGAAATCGTAGTAAATATTTTTAATATGTAGGGAATGTATTAATAAATCTAAATTCGTATTACGTTTACCACTTGCAATATGACTGATGAAATTTTAAATGATTATAAATCATAGTTATTATATGTTAAAGATAGAAAAATTGAAAACCATACATTTTTATCTCATAACCAATTATGGACCTGGATAATGAAATACTCTTCTCGAACACTCTTTATGACTACATGTAAAAAAGAAGGTAAAGGTAAAGATAAACACAAGGTGTGGTAAGGTTTAAGCGTAACTGAGTACTTGTCTTATAAATGGCTATTCATTCATTAATACTAATTAGAACTTCAATATACCATATTCACATATCGGTAACTTAATTGCTTAAAGTAAAATGAAAGCTACTTCTAGTATTATTCAATACCAAAAATGAATTATCAAATTACCGTATATACTAGTTAACCTGTCAAGCAGGTATAACAACTCGATAATTGGATGAAAGCAATTTGAACACTCTTTTTTGTATCATAAATATATTTAAAGGATAGATAAGGAGTTACATGATAAATAAGAAATAAATGAAATGAAACATAAACAGTACTTGGAAATAACACAAAAATACCATTATAACACATACTTTATTAGACCAACATATATATTTTCCTTTTTTCATATTTTAACCTAGTGCAGAATTAAAATTGACCCTTACCATTTAAAAACATTTTCCCATCTATCTGAGCAAAATTATCATATTATCTCATGAAAGCTTTCATTCCATTTTGAATAGATGCGCAATCTGATTTTGTCACGAGGAAGGAAGACGCTACTATTGACGGTCTGGTTTTATCAGTGCCGATTTTATCATTAGGTAATTTACTTTTAAACGCCTCAACATCAGTAAAGTCCCTTAGGATTCCCCCTCTACTTCTTTTTTTGTCTAAATAGCTGGTGGTTTATTTCATTTTTCAATGAACAGTAAGTTGCATATTGAAATGTAATATTAGAACAAAGGAGGGGATCTCCAACAACATCAGGTTGCAGCACCAACAACAAAAACCCAAAATACCCAATGCAAAAACACAAAGCAGACACGCACAGAAAGGGACGCAAAAAGAACAAGGAACGTCAACGCACAACGCAGAAACATCAAACACAAAGGACTACACATAAACCAACGAGACCAATGGGCAACAGGTGCCGACTGGAATTAACACGTGGTCTTCCAAAAGGAGGAGATGAATCTCTAACACGATTCGGTTGCAGTACCCACAGCAAAACATCGAAACAACCGAATTGTAAACACACGGTAGACACACACACAAAGACACACAAAGGGAACTCCGAACACGACATCAAAACATCAAACATAAATGACTTCACATAAACCAATAAGACCAATGGGAATCGGTGCCGTTTTTTGACAACCATCTGCCACGTAAGTAGAAAATGGCAGTATTATCAGTATACTACGGACGACCAATTTGCTACTAAAGTGGAAGCTTAAGCCGTCCTTAGTCGGCACCGATTGTCCAATAGTCTCGATGGTTAATATGTAATTGTGTTTAATATATAAACGTTCCTCGTCACATTTGCATCTCTTGCAGTGTGTACCTTTATTTTTTCGATTTGGTTGTTTTGTTTTTTTTGCTGTGTTGCAACCGAATGTTGTTGAAGATGCCTTTCTCACTTCCATTAGCGTTTACTTTCAGCGAATAGAAAAAGCTCTACCTGTCTTTAAGAACTCTTTCAAACTTAGACGATTGGAAAATATATTTCTTATGTAGATTTGCTAGAGCTTTACAGTGTTATATTTTTCTTTTGTTAAAGGAGGCGGTCTCATTGTATTAATTTGTATTTTCGTCGGGTGCGTGGGGTTCGTCCAATGTAAAAGGTATGACTTTTCAAACATATAAGACAGATAGAATGTATTTATTTTATTCAATAATTCAAATTCATTTCACACAGTCTGACTCATTCCATTTAAGCTATGAGAAAGAAAGAATGTGGAACAGGAAAAGGTGAAGTTAAAAGGTGAAGTTAAAAAAGACATGGTCGCCATAGCACTTTCTATATAGATACAATGTATAACCTCAGACAGTGCAATGCATGTATTTTATATATTTCGTGCATGAACATCGACGGCGGGTGCGGCAAACCAACAGGGGATGCTTACTCCTCCCGGGCACCTGGTCCCATCTCTAGATTGCTAGGGGTCCGTCGATGCTCAAGTTGGTGCTCTATTGTGAGTGCTGTTGAGATTATCGTCAGGATCTTCTTTAAGTCATTCGTTACATGCTTCAGATTTATATAATCACGTTAAATGAATTTAAGACAATTATTTTTTAAAGTATCTTTTCTTCTGAAACAAAATATACCCATAATTGATTAAAAATGAATATAAATTATCCATGTTCTTTGTTCATGATGCCTCGCCGTAAGGACGGTTTTCTAATTTGTCTAATCATTAAAATTTTGATTGACCTATATTAAATAATTGTATGACTTTTTCCACGATCGATTACTTTAGACAAATTTCAATCACATTCATTTTCTCTTCAGGAAATTATGAGTCGCGCATACTTTGCTTAGTAGATAAAATTTATACATTGATATGATCATTATCCATATTTGCCATTCAAAAAATGAAATTTGACTGTCTGAAATTCACATTGGCATTCAGTACCACTGATGCTGTACTATCCAAAACACGTGTATAGTGCATTTACATTAGATTGAGATTTGAAAAAATAAACTGCAATATATTTCTACAGAAGATACCTAAAATATAATGTACATTTCTGTGACATGAATAAGAAAACACTACAGAAGAACCTATTAGTAATATTCAGTAATATTCAGTAATATTGAAATTTTCTTCTAAAGGGTAACATGTTGGAACACTGAATCATATTTTATGAATTGCATTTAAATTTATGAAATAAATTTCAATAAGATTAAGATAGAAACATACTTTTGTTTTTCTTTTGCATCACAGGATAACAAAGCTAAAAGTACGTATGGAAGCAGTGAATTACATGTCCTCCGTCCCGTACAACGAATCCAGCACACATCCATATCAGGAATCAGAGAATGAAGCTATCTATGATTATGCATATGACATAAGTGAACTATCCAGGAGGGATTCCGATTCTTATTTGGAGCCAAATAAAACAACAGAGGGATGTGCATATCCTTCAATTACTGAAAGTTGTAGTGATGAAGACAAACATAGCTATATAATTGTTATTGCCGATCCTGAACAAAGTTTGTAATGCCATGTTACTTTGTCTTTACAATATTTCTTTTGAATTTTTTTATCGAGGCTGATAGGAAGAACAATAACCGGGTACAATTCCGTCTTTTCGATTTTCCAGTCCCACGTTCGATTTGTGCAGGTATATGACGTAAAAGCATTGTGACGTCATTAAATTCCTTTGAAAACGTCACATATGTAACCCTGTTTCCCTGAATTTTATGCTGGTTTCCGTATAATTTGATGATGTCACAATGCAGATACCTGCACAAATGGGAGGTAACTATGTATTTCGAAAAGATCGGATTGATGGTAAGATTGAGTTAAAACATGATTAAACTTATACCGCTTGTATACCATCTAAACGGTAGTGTTTTTTTAAGTTTGACAAGGTAAATCCCTCATTACACATTTATAAATTCATAAATGATATTATTTGGTAAGAACATTCTGAAGTTCAAATAAACTGCAATATATTTCTACATAAGATACCTAAAATATAATGTACATTTCTGTGACATTAATAAGTAAACACTACAGAAGAACCTATCAGTAATATTCAGACTCATTGTCAAGAAGGCAAGGCAAAATAATTAGATTTTCCATTGGAACGGTTGCGAAACTCGGGCGAACATCGGAATTAATAAAATTCCGAAGTGAGGTGCTCGGGGAGAGTCAGCGTCTCCTGATTGCTTGCAACAACCATCGCAACAGCTCCATGGAGACTTGTCAAAGGTGGTTGTCTCGATGTAAATATTGATGTACATATCAGGTAAATCGTTCTTGTTTGGTAGTGAGGCATATTTTAAGGAGGTATTGAACACATGGACGCCAAATTCAATTTTTCTCAAAATTTCTGAAATTATATATTTCTTGTATGTCCTTGATTATGCAAACTTACATTTGATTCTATCCACAGGAAAAAATTCTACGATACTTTGAAATATGCATAAATCGATGTTTTCGTGAATTTCTTGATGACGTCATAATATTGAAAGTGCCATTCCAGTTCTCGTTAAGCTATTGAAAATTAATTTTGATTTAACTTCCAAAATCTTCATAAATGTATTGCACTTACATATGGAAAAGATGAGATTAATTGTGTTTTAAAGAAAGACAGAGTACTTGAATAAAAGATGACACTGTCGCTAAAAAATTGCGATTTTGAGCCAATTAACTGTAGTTGATAGTTGATTATTAGGAATCACTGGATGAATCTTTGTCAAAAACTAACAAAATTATCAACAATGTCCAGAGATGATTTCATGATTAAATGAGAAAAATTGAATTTTGGATTAAAGTATTACAAAGCTTTATATTTTCCAATTTTTCTTTTCAAAATCTTCCATTTTCAATGAAGTGCCATCCACTTTTCCGTGATGTTAATTTGTCCACAAATTCACTGTAATGAAGATTTAATTTTCTATTTTATACTTGCAAAGTTTCAATGCGATACGTTTGGTATTAATGATTTTATTGCATTTTGAATGCGAAGGTTTGTGACGCATTTTTCCCTGATAACGTCGAAATGACATCGTGGTTTGCTTATGGATAAAACTCCCAAAAGTCCACATTTTCGTAAATTAACATAACTTCTTCATATGACGCCGAAAATTATTCAAACTTCATCAGGATACTCAAATGCGTATATCAATCAGCGTATTAAATGTTTTAAGGAAGTTAAGACTGTACTTTTCCTATGAAGTGAGAAAACAAATAATGCCGCCGCCATCTTGGTGTTCAAACCCTCCTTAATTATTATGTTTTAACCCCATTATTAAATCGCTCACTCTTAATGAAATTACCACTAGCTATAAAGGAATGCTTGAGTCACCTGCGAAACGACTATTTATAGATATGGATAAAATGGTTCAAGGTCACTAGGTCAAAATTATGTGTATTTATACATCAATGTCTTGACAACTGAATAAACTTGAACTACTCGGTGAGTGTCACTGCTGGTGGACCAGGAGTCTCCGAGGGGACATGTAGCCAAGTTTGATGAACTTCGGTTGATCGTCTGCCTCTCTAACGCTTTTGAAATTTTCTGGTTCAAAAATTTCTTAAAATTTCTAAAACGTTGGTCCTGTAGCATCATATCCGACCCATTCTGCTACGTCTTTCGCTACATTTTTGGACTTAATAATTTTCACACTTTTTGGCCATATTACATTGTTTAGACTGAGGATCAATACAAAACACCCAATGCAAAAACACAAAGCAGACAAGCACGGAAAGAGACTCATAAGGGACAAGGAACGTCAACGCACAACACAGAAACATAAAAGTATGGAGAGTAACACCAAACGTGTAACAGACAGACGGACGGACGAACAACGAATTTTGTTTATGAAGTTATACAGTTAGAACACTTCCGTATTATTATATTTCCATATTTTTTTTTTCAATTCCCTACTGCCAATGCACGCCGATAAATCGCAGATATTGTTTTCAATTCCCGACTGCCAATACACATCGATTAAGCACAAAAGCTGAATAACAATCCTTAATTATGGACTTTTAACTCAGTGTATATAATGTGATATTGACTTACTGTGAAAATTAGTCGGGGTATTCCCGGTCTATTTCTAGACAGTGGTATAGGGTGATTTATCCAGGAGCATCGGCAACGTTATCAGCCAATCCGAGCGTCATTATTATAGTTTATGGAATGATGTTTGTTAGCTAATTTTATCATGAAAATGTACAGAAGCATAATATACTCCCAGTTTGTGTAAAATAATGTATTCTGTGTTAATTTTCGCTCGATACTTGAAGTTTTCTGTTATCAGTACCCTCTACTCGACAACTCGTAACTAAAACATCTTTCGCTAAATAAATTTGAATAAAATAACTACTAACAATCTTCTTATACTTTATAAACTTTTCATGAAATCGAATGACATTGCACAAGAAATAACCAAGTGATTTCTGGGGATATTAAAGGAGTTTTATTAGCAGCTTCTCTGGGTATTTGACCATCGTGGATGAACATGTTCTTTGGGGCTTTTGGATTTCTCAGTATAAAATATTATTCGCTACAGATGTTGATAAATAATTAGGAAAGAGCGATTTTATTGGCTAGAGATACAAAATCGTATAAAACTTGTAACAAGATTAGAGCACTGATATATACATGTATATATCGATGAAATAAATACATGCAGTCTTATGTCTTTCTGAAAATCTTAAAATACAGTGTATTAAGGGTGTACACACGGTAAGATTCTGTATTACAGTCCAAGTCTTATACGACAAATCTTACCGTGTGTACCGGGCTCGAGCAACACCTTACTTTACATTCTAGTACATTCCTGTTCTATTTAAAGCACAAACACGATAGCATTTATTTAATTCGGCAGAATTTGAATGCTATAGTCTGTTCTTTGTACTTAAATATACACTGACTCAATCATAAAAAAAAAATAAAAAATCGCTGTTCTTCAATTACACAGCAATCGCGGATCAAGACGGAAGACGTCTAGTCGGCGCTATAGTCTAGTGGTGAGGGTGTCGGGCCAATGACCGAGAGGTTGCTGGTTCGTTCCTCACTAAGACCACGGTCGGCCGACATATACACTTCTATGTTAAGACGTCTGCTCCTGCAGCTGGACAAAACTTCTGAATTGTCGTATAATTTCTCCTCCAAATTATAGATTGACCCCCTTTCCAATATACAGAACAGCCCACTCCCCCGGAACAAATGTTCTTGTAAACCGCCCATGAATAGCACACTTAAGAAGTATTGATATTTTCAAATGGAATATTCACATGCCATTGATCAATTTAAAGACTGAGGTACGGTGCAATTTGATGTAAGAGATATTTAAATTCTATTGGACTCGCGAAGCCGTGCAATGCAATAAAAGGGTTATTAATAGGCACTAACTATTTAAAAAGGGTCACCTTGAATTTGGTCTAAAAATAATTCAAAGTATCTGGTCACAAGATCATACTACTTCTAGAATGGCGTGGTTTTGGTACTTTATCTTTCAAAAATATTTAATGTCTATTTCATGTGAGTGATGATGTTGACGAAAATACTGATTTTTGCATGGACTTTCGGCATAATAAATCAGAGAACAACTCCTGCTTTAATTGATTGTCTTACAAGAGTGCAAAAATGTCCCATTGGAAAGGAAGCTTGGGCAATAAAGAACGATCGATATAGGTGCAAAGGAAGTGAAACTTATGTCTGTATACAAGATTCCAATAGAAACCTATACGAAGGATGTATGTCCAACTTTACGATTCAAGCCAACTCGGGTAAGTTATAAAGCAAATTAAAAATGAGATGAAACCTCCTAAAAACCAAAAGGCAAATGTTCATACAGGATTTGGTCAATAAATGTACCTGTCCTCCATTAAAGTGTCACACGTTGTTAGTACTTTGAATTTGTTTGATTTTTCCACATTTATCATGGTTATTCTATCACAACATATTGCCTATGCATGAGATCAACCTTTAATGATAACTTAATAAAATATGAGTGCGACCTCAAAACATTATTTTTTTTCTCGAGAATTTAAAAAAGGCCATGAGTATGCCAACTATACCATGTTCTGTAGTTATCACGCAGGTTCATTCAAGCGGTTGGTTGAATTCGGCTTTGAACTCACACTACTGCTACGTGACAAATATGGATAATGACAATAATCCCGTATACAGCACAAAATCGATAATTCAGAAAATCAGAAACCGAAGGCATACAAAATCAGGATAAAACAGGAACCAAAGCAAACAAACAAAAACCTCCACAACGTGAAAAGAAGCGAACTCCCGATATGGGGGTGTACGTCTTTCGGTAAATACATGTACGTCTTTCGGTACAAACATGTATTTCGACATTATGAAATTCACACTCTTTGAGTATATTGAATTGTTAGTCCTCTACCGGCAACACCGAAAGGGACTCTTAGTGTTTTAAGATTGAGGATCATTGACGAGGGTTAGGTACTCTTACATGTCTGATTCATGCTGCAAATTTATCTGTTCTTAACGAGGCTGTGTCTAATTAGAAAATGATGAACTTCTACCCAAGGTATTTTGACTAAATTCGGATCATATAATTACAGTATTATAAAATTCATTTTATTGGAAAGAAAATAGAAGTTGACCATTCAGTATTATGTAGGGGTCATCTCAAAGATAATGGCATCTTACAATGAAACCTTATGGAGTTTTACTGCAAAATAATGATTTTTCTCAAATTTTAATTTTTCTGCGCAAGAGATTTTAATTAAATCCATGTTATTTATTTGTTGCACTTTAAATATCATTTTAAGAAAACGAAATTGAAATTTCACCGTCATCAAATTTTTCTAATTGTACTCAGCCTCGTTAAATTATACTATTGAATTCGAAGAGTTTAACGTCTGACCTGAGTATGTGAGATATTTCTGAATACTGTATATGCAGATAACTATTACAGAAGTATTGTTTAACCGAGAATAAAAATCAATTATTGAAGAATTAATACGAGTCATACAGATGTTTAAGTGAGAGTGTTGAAACCATTTTACGATAAATTTCCGTTATCGACAGTTAAATTATAATTGCAAGACCATATGTAACTTTAAAGGAGACAGGAAATATGCTCTTTTAATATTCGTTTTTTTAAACACATTCAATATTTTGAATTAAAAACTATTTTTCTTTAAAAGAAATCGATAAGATTCAGCGTATAAAAGATGGGAAAGGGCTTAGGTTTTTTACATCGATCTCGGTGATCTTCGCAACTATCCGTGATCAACGTTATATCAACCGAAGGCTAACATGTAAACAAACAAGCATGCAGTTAATTAATCACTCTTAAAAGATTACTGATATACTTTTTTGTTAGTTAAATAGTAAGTCGATACAGATGAGGCAGGGATTTACTTTTGTTGCATATTAAGAATTATCTAAACATGAATGTGAAAACGTGTTTTTTTTCTTCTAAAAATGTCCGATTGACTGTTCGTATATAATGATGACCGTTCAATGCATGAGTAATAACATACTACATACCTCGCTTATTCAAGCCAGTCTACCCTGAGTAAATCACAATTTTATACGCAACTCATTCATATATATAGGATCTCAAATGAATTTTCATTTCATACGATGTATTATTAAACGAGTTGTGCGTTTTTATATCCCCGAGCCTTGATTCATTTGAGATTCTTTTTATCACATGATATTGCCTAAATATGTGTATTTCTAACGTTAAATCAACGTTTCTGAGAATTAGAGGCGAACCGTGCCGTGACCTGCAGGTCGTCTGCTACGCCTTGAGAAGTAGTTCCCCATCGTATAGATATATTCTGTGTGTAAGAGAAAAAAATATTTCAAATTTGTTAGTATTTTTATGCAATAAATAATTTTACAACAATTTTAATCATTGATATTGAATCCGCGTCTGAATTTAACAATTGACCGATATTTGAAAGATCACACTTGTCAAAGTTTATGTGATTAGGTCCCAAACTTGATCAATTACATTCAAGCACAGTGATATGTAACGTGTTATCATATCATTTATTTATGAAATGGCTTTATGAAACTGCATGCATAACGGATGAATCATGTGATAAAACTAATTATCGAGTAATTCATACACGTCACATATCAGTCCAATGAAATATTTTGATTTCACTAGGGGCATATCACTCGCGCTCATTGTAATTTTTACGAAAATTATGGAAAATACAGTGATAAATGCGTGAAGAAGAAGTTCAACCATAACTTGATTAATCAATTTTAATTATCTTTGGAAAAAATGAAAAAGGCCATTTTCTGTTTTCCTTTAAGGGGAGGGAACACGTGAAATATGCATACTTCTGTAAAAAACGAGACAGTCAGATGTTCAATGTCAACATGACGAAAGAAAGCAATTGAAAATATTATTTTGAATTACATATTAGAGAGGTTGAGATTTCTCAGGTGTTACTTGCACATTGTCGCCATAGCACTTTCTATATAGACATAACGTCAGACAGTGCATGAAGTTTTTATTGTTTTCATTTCCATACTTCATAAACATCGACGGCGGGTGCGGCTAGCCAACAGGGGATGCTTACTCCTCCCGGGCACCTGGTCCCACCTCTAGCTTGCTAGGGGTCCGTCGATGTTTAATTTTGCGTTCTATTGTGAGTGCTGTTGAGATTATCGTCAGGGTCTTCTTTAACTCATTTGTGTCACACTTATGCCCTTTGCCGTGTGGAGCTCGTAAAAAAATTCCCCGCGAGGGGTTTGACAGTAAGTGTTTTGAATATACCTCCCTGACATTGTCGCCATAGCACTTTCTATATAGACATAACGTCAGACAGTGCATGAAGTTTTTATTGTTTTCATTTCCATACTTCATAAACATCGACGGCGGGTGCGGCTAGCCAACAGGGGATGCTTACTCCTCCCGGGCACCTGGTCCCACCTCTAGCTTGCTAGGGGGCCGTCGATGTTTAATTTTGCGTTCTATTGTGAGTGCTGTTGAGATTATCGTCAGGATCTTCTTTAACTCATTTGTGTCACACTTATGCCCTTTGCCGTGTGGAGCTCGTAAAAAAAATTCCCCGCGAGGGGTTTGACAGTAAGTGTTTTGAATATACCTCCCTGACATTGTCGCCATAGCACTTTCTATATAGACATAACGTCAGACAGTGCATGAAGTTTTTATTGTTTTCATTTCCATACTTCATAAACATCGACGGCGGGTGCGGCTAGCCAACAGGGGATGCTTACTCCTCCCGGGCACCTGGTCCCACCTCTAGCTTGCTAGGGGGCCGTCGATGTTTAATTTTGCGTTCTATTGTGAGTGCTGTTGAGATTATCGTCAGGATCTTCTTTAACTCATTTGTGTCACACTTATGCCCTTTGCCGTGTGGAGCTCGTAAAAAAATTCCCCGCGAGGGGTTTGACAGTAAGTGTTTTGAATATACCTCCCTGACATTGTCGCCATAGCACTTTCTATATAGACATAACGTCAGACAGTGCATGAAGTTTTTATTGTTTTCATTTCCATACTTCATAAACATCGACGGCGGGTGCGGCTAGCCAACAGGGGATGCTTACTCCTCCCGGGCACCTGGTCCCACCTCTAGCTTGCTAGGGGTCCGTCGATGTTTAATTTTGCGTTCTATTGTGAATGATGTTGAGATTATCGTCAGGATCTTCTTTAACTCATTTGCATAGGTGCGTCTTGTGTTACTCGTTGAACTACACTAATTCTGAGTGCTGTTGATATTGTTGTCAGGATCTTCTTTAACTCGTTGAACTACACGTAACTGTTGTAGAAATTTCTTTTCAAAGACCACTACGCGAGTTGACTTTTTTGTCATGTTAAATTGAAATGGAGCATTTAGTTCGGTAAATCTATATTGAAATAGAAACGTGAAATCATTTTGAATTGAATTACAATTTTTTTATACTATTTGATAGAACAAAGGAAATGAAATATCTTGAAGTAAAGACCTACGTGTATCTCGCACTTTACACTTTCATTGGCGACGTGTACTTTGAAAAGCAAATAACGTCAAACACAATAAATGATGAGGTCACGGACCAGAAAACAAGTACACGTTCAAGTTACATGTAGGAAATCTTAACATCTCTACATGTATTGTTACAGGCTTTTATCGTTCATCTTCTGTTATAGGAAATTGTCCAGTTCTGATCGTCTGTGAGAAAAACAAACCATATTTGGGTCTAAAAGAATCATATTTCCCCTGTCCAGAGGAAGACCCAGGTTGTCCTGCGAAAAGTCATCCAGAATACAGCATACAGGAGCTCTATAAATGTTTAAAATTATTATTATTGATTTTTTATATTCGGCTGGTTTTACTTTAATTTTTCTCTAAATCTACATAAAAATTGTTTGTATAATATGCAATCTACATAGAATTGTATTTAAATATTTACAATCAAAGGCTTGACCTTTAAAGTTCGATATAAAAAACTAAGATATTGTTAAGGGTAATTTTCGACGCAGCGTTACATAACACTTCAGTGAATATATTTTATAAGCTAGATGAATGATTATTTAGAATCAAACTAATGCATCATGGATTTATATTGCTTAGCCTTTGATCTGTAAAGAGAATTGCATATTTCCTATTTTCAGACCCTAGATGTTCCGGTTCACAAGTATTCCTGAACACCTCAAGAACCAGGTAATAAAAACAAATATCATAAATGAAAAAAGGAAAAGATCAACCTTCAACAGTATGAAAGATTTACATTTATTAAATATACAGATTCCTATTCCAATAAAATTGTTCGAAAACGATCACGTGATCGTATCATAGAATCCGTATTGGACGCCGGAAGTGTCGTATCAGACAGTTCAGCCGTTCCAACTCCATCCATGTACAATGACGTCACATAGCCAGTGACGTAAGGAATGCTATTTCGCCTGAAGGTTGGCGATAACATGCAAAATTAAATGATTTTTGAACAGTTTTGTCTACGCATTAGGAAATGTTGTACTCGTCTATAGACTCGTGCTATTTGTTTTTCATAATATAGTTATTACACCATATGGAAATATTGTACTCGCCTATAACGAACGACAATCCTTTAGTGGATGAGACGTACGTCATAGACTCAATATTTTTTCTATACTGTTCACAACACTGTTCGATAATCAAGTAGTACCGTATGATAAAATAATCGGTATTTTCATCTATCCATAATACCTGCAGGTATATTTATGATACTTGCTTATACCACAAATCTTCATTCTTTAGGTATATTTATGATACTTGCTTATACCACAAAGCTTTATTCTTTAAGTATATTTATGATACTTGCTTATACCACAAAGCTTTATTCTTTAGGTATATTTATGATACTTGCTTATACCACAAAGCTTTATTCTTTAGGTATATTTATGATACTTGCTTATACCACAAAGCTTTATTCTTTAGGTATATTTATGATACTTGCTTATACCACAAAGCTTTATTTTTTAGGTATATTTATGATACTTGCTTATACCACAAAGCTTTATTCTTTAGGTATATTTATGATACTTGCTTATACCACAAAGCTTTATTCTTTAGGTATATTTATGACACTTGCTTATACCACAAAGCTTTATTCTTTAGGTATATTTATGATACTTGCCTACACCAGAAGGCTTTATTCTTTAGGTATATTTATGATACTTGCTTATACCAACAAAGCTTTATTCTTTAGGTATATTTATGATACTTGCCTATACCACAAAGCTTTATTCTTTAGGTATATTTATGATACTTGCATATACCAAAAAGCTTTATTCTTTAGGTATATTTATGATACTTGCTTATACCACAAAGCTTTATTCTTTAGGTATATTTATGATACTTGCCTATACCACAAAGCTTTATTCTTTAGGTATATTTATGATACTTGCTTATACCACAAAGTTTTATTCTTTAGGTATATTTATGATACTTGCTTATACCACAAAGCTTTATTCTTTAGGTATATTTATGATACTTGCCTATACCAGAAGGCTTTATTCTTTAGGTATATTTATGATACTTGTTTATACCACAAAGCTTTATTCTTTAAGTATATTTATGATACTTGCTGATACCACAAAGCGTTATTCTTTATAAATTGTAAAACTGCGGTGTATTACTGCTGATGTCGGGAAATTGAAATTGAAAATTCTAGATTGTGTATATCTATTGATTGTTATTTTCAATTGTGATTTTGGCCTTGTAATTGACTTTCATTGATGTAACGATTGAACACTTGAGTATTTCCTTGAGCATTTGCTGTGGGTGCTGCAACCTGGTGTTGTTGGAGATCTCCTCCTTTGTTCTATAAGTCCCTTTTTGGATTATAAAGCGAGCTTTTCGGATTTTTGGGATAATAAGACGAGAGTTAAGTACCCCATAAATGCGTGTCTGGTCCATGCTGCAAATTTATCTGTTCTAAATATAAACATCAAAGAAGTACCATTAGTTAAACAGTCTCAAAGACGAAAAGGCAAAGCAAAATCATTTCTAACGGTTGCGAACCTCGGAATAAATAACATTCCGAAGTGAGACCAAGTGCCCGAAGAGAGTCAGCGTCTCCTGATTGCATGCGACACCTGTCGTAACAGTTCCATGAAAACTTGTCAGATTCGGTGGTTGTCTCGATGTACACATTGACTTACATAGATAAATATTTAAACGTAATATTTGTACCAATTTGCGAGTGTCACTGCTGGCGGATCAGGAGTCCCCGGGGCACATATAGTCACATTTTATCAAATTCAGTTTATCATTTCTTCAAATGCATTTAAAAACTTTTCTTCTCGAAATTTTCTCGAAATTTCCGAAAAGATGGTCCTTTAGCATCATATCCACCATATCCTACTATTACTTACTGTACATGACTTTCAGGCTCTGTCTCCTTTGAAAGAAACTAGGTTTTGGCCCTTTATCAATTCGACATCATACATATTATTTTGCTTTTTCGGAAACTTGTCATTTCATCCAAATGTATCATCGAATTTAAAGGAGATTGACATCTAAACACCTTCCCTCTAATGCTATTTTGAACATAGATTAACATTAGATATGTTCTGAATCGAATTTCCTACAATAAATTTGGAACTGCGCATTTTCTGTAAATGTACAAATCTTAAATCAGAAAGTAAAGCCAGAGGGCGCTACTAAAATGCTCCCTAATTTCAGTTAGATTTATAAAATTCAATATAATTTTTTTTACAAATGTATTTCAAGTAGATGCAGAACCACAGTTAAACTGACTAGGAGATATATACGGATACCTTAACATTTGTAACAGATAAAGCAGACATTGATTAAAATTACGTCATCTATATACTTATATGTGCTGAGATTTTCAATTTAGCCTCTATAACATTCCAAATGAAAATATATGGCTGTAAAAAAGATCCTATGCGAAAACTTGCAGAAGCATGGAGAGGATGTGGGCAAATTTTCCCACGAGATATAATGTAATGCACACGAGAATATGATTTCGTTCCCAAGAGTTGTTATGTCGTTCTCAAGAGGTATAATGTCATGCGCAAGAGATAATGGTGTCGCTTCCATTAGTTCTTCTGTCATGCACTCGAGATGATGTTGCTTCCATTAGTTCTTCGAGTCTTATTATTTCGCGTTCTCACAAGTTATTATATCCCACCTACAAGTAATTATGCGTGTCAAAGGCATAGTTATGTCGTTTCCACGAGATTTAATGATATCCACGACATATTACCTTGTGCGCACAAGATAAGGAGTGGGTAATTACCTCGTACAAATGACTTTGACATTGTGCGGCGGGTGTTGCATGCAAGCAGGAGATGCTTACTCTTCCTGGGCACCTGGTCTCACTCCCATATCGGAAGTTCGCTTCTTTTCATATGGTGGAGGTTTTTGTTTGTTTGCTTTGGTTCCTGTTTTATCCTGATTTTGAATGCCTTCAGTTTCTGATTTTCTGAATTATCGATTTTGTGCTGTATACAGGGATATTGTCATTATCCACATTTGTCATTAATAACTCGTGGGAACAATATGATTAACCAATTTAGATACATTAACAATGTATTTACAGGTATGAAAACAATAGAGGAAAAAAAAACGATAGAGACAAACAGAAAATACACAATACAATTTAAACTTGAGTCAAAATCGATTAGCATTGGTTGATCATGTCATTTAAACGAGTTATGAACAAGTCGTTCGCACGAGATAATCATTCAATATTTCGTGCGCAGTAGATCTAATTTCTCCTATGATAAAACGTGGGTCATATCCCACCCATTCTGCTACGTCTTTTGGTATATTTTTGGACATAAAAATTTTCATACTTTTTGGCAATATTACATTGTTTAGACTGAGGATAACTGACGAGGGTTTAGTACCCGAAACGTGCATGTCTGGTCCATGCTATAAATTTATCAGGTTTGAAATGATGCTATTGAATTTAAAGACGTTTAACATTATGTCATGAGCATGACATACTGTTTCACGGGAACTACACAATTATGCTATGTACGCGATAAAATATCTTATGGGAACGACATTATAACTCCTTTCAACGTCAAAATTATGTATGCGCATGACATAATATCTCTTGAAATCGACATAGTTATGTCATGTTTACGGCATGATCTCTTTTGGGATCGACATTATAATATCTTATATCGTCAGAATGGCATATGAATGCATGGGATCGATATAATTATTTTGTGTGGACGACATATTATCTTCCGGGAACGATATATTATTTCGGCGTAAAGTGAATTCCCTCTTTGCTTCCGTTCAAACTAGATTTTTAGGATTATCAAGTCAAACGATTTCTAAAAAAGAGATGTAAAAGCAAAATAAGTGGCTTTCTTCAAGGAAGTCATTATCCTCAAACATGCTGCAAACCAAAATATATGTTTGGATCAACTGCGGCAGAATTATTTTATTCGAATATATGTGTTAAAATAAACTCATTGATATACAGTGCGGGTATTAAAAGACGTCATCTTCAATACATTTCAATCTTGATTAGAACTTTTGAGATTGTTCTTTATATAGTTTTGGCTTTCGTGTATGAAAGGTTCTGTGTTATTGTAGCCATCAGTTTATCTTTTTATCATAGGGAAACGTTTTCACTGATGTGAATTTTCTCCCTGTCTATGTTCTGTTTCATATTTTTAAGATTTTGGTTTATGTTTGATTTAAATATTGATTATCATTAACTGATTTCGTATTCTCTCAATAGGCAAGACTCAACCACTTCTGGTTTCAACAGTACAAAGGACCATGTGCAAGGACAGGGGCACACCTATATTATAGTCATATTGGTCGTCATACCTGTAATTATTGTATGTGCAATGATAGGGTGTTTCCTTGTCTGTAAGTATTACTTCGATGACATATTATTCTTCACAGTTAAAAGTTAAAAGACCAACAATGAATTTGAAGACGTTTAATATTTGTACCATTTGGTGAGTGTCACTGCTGGTGGACCAGGAGTTCCCGAGGGCATATGTAGCCAAGTTCGATCAATTTCGGTTTGTCGTTTCTTCAAACGCATTTGAAAACAAATTTCTAACACCTGGGTCCTGTAGCATCATATCCCAGCCATCTTGCTACGTCTTTCGGTATATTTAGGACATAATTTTCAAAGATTTTGGCCATATCACATTGTTTAGATAGAGGATCACTGACGAGGTTTGAGTACCCGAAACGTGCATGTCTGGTCCATGCTGTATATTTATCTGCTCTAAAATAATGCTAATGAATATGAAGACGTTAAACATCGGTAATTAACTGGCTACTGTATGAAAAATAATGTTATCATATATCTAATGTCGAAGTATATGTATGTTGTCTTCAAGGATCCAGAAATAAAGCGATTCATTTTATCGTATTTAATTTCACTTTGACCTCTTTCTTGAATTTTCATGGATTAACATTGCTGCCACACTTGTTGACACTCATCTGAGACTAACGTTGTGTCTGAGCACCAAACAGGCATGTTCCGGGTTATAAAAACAGAATTCTAGATTTTAGCTATACCGTTTTAAGACCAGTCGAGTTTATGCGATCGCCCCGTGCCCGTCTGTCTGTCTGTCTATCCGTGAAACTTTTCTTGTAAGAGCAAATCCTCTGAATCTGTAAACGACACATAATAATTTCTTTTTGCTCTATAATGGGTATGTGGTCTAGTTGTGTACCTGATATTTTGCTTTAGTACATGGTCCCCAGGGTCTTGGAAAAGAGGCGTTGTCATGTCTGTGTGATCCTGTGAACGTAAAAGTATGATTGCTAAAAAGATAATTCTTTTTGCATTATTTTCAGTTTGTGGTCTTATTGTACACATGATATTTTGTTTGAACCCCCTGGGTATTGGAAAATGGGTGTGGTATTTTTTTTCTATTTAACTCTATGCATATAGAAGTGAACACCAATTCTAAGAGATTGCAATTGATAGAGAGATAATTCTTTTCGCTTTATTGTCTATGGTCTAGTTGTACAACTGATATTTTGTTTAAGCCCTTGGTCCCCAGGGTCGTGGAAAATTAAAGTGATCATGTCTGTGTAATCTTGTGAACACCATATTTGTTGTATTTAAGTCTTGTAATCACCAATTCTCAGATGGTATTTTGGATGGATAATTCTTTTTGCATTATTTTCCGTCTTAGGTCTAGTTCCACACCTGATGATTTTTTGTGCCTCTGACACCCATGGTCTTGGTAAATGGGTGTGGTGATTTTCCTATTCGACTCTTTGTAATCTTATGAACACGGTATTTAAAAAGATATGTGGTAATGTTCTCATGTATAGCTCCTGTATAGCTCTTTGTAATTTAATGGAGACCAATTTCCAGAAAAATTGATTAATGGAGAGTCGATTATTAAAATTATGATTTGCTAGTGGTCTAGTTGTGTCGCTGATATTTTGTTTACCACCGGGGACGCCCGTTGCCGGAACTGTACCCCGTTTATCGTTGCTTCCAAGGGCCTTGAGACCAAAGCAAGTATCGTTGTAAAATGAACCCCTGACCCCAAGGTTTTTTAATAGTTCTGGCATTTTTGATAATTGATAGAGATAACCCTGTGGTCTAGTTGTGCACCTGATGTTTTGTTTGAGGGTAATCGAAAATGAGTGTGCTTATTTCTCCTACAACTATATGTAATCCAAAGCTTGAATTGCCGATACTCAGAAAGTATTGTTGGTAGAGAATTAATTGTTTTTGCATTATATTAATCATTTTCTTGTCTTATTTTGTTCAGGTCTTACCCTGATCCTCAGGGTTTTAGCAAATGGGTTTGTCACTGAGATTGATTTAAGCAAACAGTTAGGGGAGCTTCAGTCGCCTCCGAGACGTCTTGTCTTAGTAAATTTCTTAATCCAGATATCTATTTTTTCACGAGCGAGATGCTCAAAATTTTATTTACGTCAAACTAAAAATCATTGGTGAAATGATACAAAAATGACAGCAACTTAAAGGTTGGTGATGGTTAAGAATAAAATGAATAATTTCAGTTATATAGAGTGAACTTTTCCGAGGATTTTATTCAAGTACGTCTGGGCATGTTTTCATTATCAATTCGAAAGAAAACGAGTCCTTTGACGTCATAAATCCTATTTTTAATTTTTTTGTCTTTCCTTCGAAATAAAACAATTATCGTAATATTGTGAAAATCCAATTTATTTATTTTTTCAGATAAAAGATGTAAAGGAACATATAACGGAAATTATGGTGAGAATTTTTGGTTCTTATTACCTATATAATTCATAAGAAAACAGATACATCGAAAGAATTATGAATAAAACCTAGGTTATCGTGCTTCGTTTAAACATTTTAAAGTAAACACACTTCAGGTAGTTAGGGAAATTTGGCATGTTTTAGGTCCTTTGAAATTCGTATCGGCAAACAACATATCTGACTTATAAGTTCGCCAAAATTACTTGAGCCACGCGCTCTCTGTAATGTAAATGTAAAAATCGAACTTCAAAAAATTAAAGAGGTCGCTACTGAAATTATTTTTGGTGGCGCCGCTGAAAGCATCACTGATGAGAATTCGATATTCGAAATACGTGTCTGGTGCATGTAAATTGGTTTGGAATTTTCTTCAAGAAGGTAGAGAGTTGGAACCCTTCGACATTATTAATATAGACATTTATTTCACGGTGCAGTTTAATGGTGCAGTTAAAATGGAAGTAACCGGATGTGACAGTTCTACCGAATTGAAGCGACGGGTGTTGCATGCAAGCAGGAGATGCTTACTCTTCCTGGGCACCTGGTCTCACTCTCATATCGGGAGTTCGCTTCTTTTCATATGGTGGAGGTTTTTGTTTTTGTTTGCTTTGGTTCCTGTTTTATCCTGATTTTGTATGCCTTCGGTTTCTGATTTTCTGAATTATCGATTTTGTACTGTAGACAGGGATATGGTCATTATCCATATTTGTCATTTCGAGCAGTTAAAATCGTTCCCCCGTGGCCTGATATTTGTCAAGTGTATTAATTACTTCTTTCCAACTCTGTCACCTGAAAGAATTTTTGTTTTGGCGTTTTATCAATGTGACATCGAATACATTTTTTGTTATTTCGGAAACTAGCCATTTCACCGATGAATATCATCGAAATTAAAGGAGTTTAACATCTTAGCACAATCCCTCTAATGCTATTTTGAACATAGATTTTATTTGGATATGCTACTGAATCGATCCTACAGAAAATTTGGAGCCTCGCGCTCTCTGTAATGTAAATGTAAAAATCGAACTTCAAAAAATTAAAGAGGTCGCTACTGAAATTATTTTTGGTGGCGCCGCTGAAAGCATCACTGATGAGAATTTGATATTCGAAACACGTGTCTGGTGCATGTAAGTTGGTTTGGAATTTTCTTCAAGAAGGTAGAGAGTTGGAACCCTTCGACATTATTAATATAGACATTTATTTCACGGTGCAGTTTTCGAGCAGTTAAAATCGTTCCCCGTGGCCTGATATTTGTCAAGTGTATTAATTACTTCTTTCCAACTCTTTCACCTGAAAGAATTTTTGTTTTGGCCTTTTATCAATGTGACATCGAATACAATTTTTGTTATTTCGGAAACTAGCCATTTCACCGATGAATATCATCGAAATTAAAGGAGTTTAACATCTTAGCACAATCCCTCTAATGCTATTTTGAACATAGATTTTATTTGGATATGCTACTGAATCGACCCTACAGAAAACATGGAGCCGCGCGCTCTCTGTAATGTTAATGTAAAAATCGAACTTCAAAAAATTAAAGAGGGCGCTACTGAAAATATTTTTGGTGGCGCCGCTGAAAGCATCACTGATGAGAATCTAATATTCGAAACACGAGTCTGGTGCATGTAAATTGGTTTGGAATTTTCTTCAAGAAGGTAAAGAGTTGGAACCCTTCGACATTATTGAATTAGAAAATGATATTATGAGACCATATAGATCTAAATTCACTAATATCAATATTAAAGAGATGGTAAAATGAGCACTCGCTTAGACTTTATATAGGTATCTAATTGCTACAATTATAACGGATAAGATATCTGGAAAAAGAATGGACGCACGGTGTTGAGTGAAAAAAAATCTCAAATGCTTAAAGAGAAAAGAAAGGAGGGGATCTATGTAGTAACCTCACATGAAACAATCCCAATGTGAAAACACCGAGAAGACAGGTTTACAAGCAAAACAAGAAAAAAAAAAAGAGACGACATGATATCAAAACACTAAAAGACTATACAGAATCCAAGTCCATAAATTTTCTACTTTGGACGGGCATCTGTAACGTTCGTACTAAATGGTTATCCAGATTTTGTGCGCACAATCCCCCCACTAGTCGAGTTGCCCAGTGGTATTGGTGAACTCTTAATGGCTGTGTATAATAGCTTCCTCACTTTACGTTGACAAAACAAACAAGATAGCAGAACACAGGGGCCCAAGTAGCACATAAATTATTATTAAGTGGATAAGAGAAACATCCAGACGACATTTAAAGAGGACAAGTTATTGGGCATCTGCCTTATTAACGAGATTTGGGCACTTCCCGTCATAGCAATGCAATTCTGAAAATCATATTTTACATGCATGGAATTCTATTTAAGTACCGCAGGAATATCATTTATCAATAGGATTTGTTCACGATAAATCTTTGACCTGCCAAGTGAAAAATTGAGAAATGAAATAATTATTACTTTATTCAAACTTTTCTATCGATCGTCTTTTCATTCCTTATGTTTGAGGACTACAGTCTTTGTAATAATAATTCTTGCAGAAATAAATGACTGATTATTGAATGTTTCTGACACGGAAATTGAAATCGAAACCAACGTGTCGATGCTGTCGTTATATTAGGTGTTCTGATCACCATCCCACCCATCCAGCTACGTCTTTCGATACGTTTTTTCGACCTAGTAACTTTCATACTTTTTGGCATATTACATTGTTCAGATTTGAGGATCACTGACGAGGGTTAAGTACCCGAAACGTGCATGTCTGGTCCATGTTGCCAATTTATCTGTTCTTAAATGATGCTATTCAATTTGAAGACGTTTATATCTACGTAAAACGGTCTCGTGATTGAATAGAAAATTATAATAATAAGTACACTGATGAGGTTTAATATTCGGAACATACGTCTGGTGCATAAAAAAATGGTTTGAAATTACTTTAGAGAAGGTATAGGGTTGCACTTTTGTATTATCATATATCATAATCATAAAGCTAAGCTTAGATTGATGGATTTCTTAATCTAGAAACTTTTATAGTTAACCATATGTCACATAATTATTTGGTCACATGACGACCACCCGTGCTATGTGAAAAGTCCTTCAATTTTTTTTATTATCAATAGCAAATTTAATCTATACGAGTTTTCACAGAATATCAAATGACGCGCTTAAAGCAAATAGAAACGAACAAATGATAACAGATTTTATAATCATGAAAATGATATGAAACCACAGGAAAATAAAAAAGTAAACCATTCAAGATGATAAATGTTTCAAGCTACATGTACAGTTATTTACCGCATGTTCGGAGCCATCAGACGCCTATGGAGATAAGCAGACCCTACTATCTACCTACAACAGTCACTATGTCCAATTGACGATACATGTATCAATCCAATGTCTACCAAACAAGGAGTATGACGACTTTGAACAGAAAAAAATCGAATCAATGTTAGCATATATATGTCGAGCAAAAGATACCCCTAACCCTTAAGCTAGGGCAAGAAAAAAAAAAGAGATTTCCTTCTTGTCTGGTCAGTGCTTCAAATTCAATAGCATCGTTCAAAAACAGACTAATTAGTAGCACTGACCAGACACGCAAGCCTCGGGCACTGAACCCTTGTCAGTGATTCTCAATCCAAACAATGTAATATGGCCAAAGAATCTGAAAGTTATAATGTCTAAAAATGTATCGAAAGACGTAGCAGGATGGTTGGGATATGGTGCTACAGGATCAGCGTTTTAGAAATTTCAAGAAATTTGGAATACAAAAATTTTCGAATGCGATGAAGAAGCGATCAGGCGATTCGGAATGCTTAACGTCTTTAAATTCAATAGCATTATTTAAAACCTGATAAAGTTACAGCATGGACCAGACATGCACGTTTCGGGTACTAAACCCTCGTCAGTGATCCTCAGTCTAAACAATGTAATATGTAGTATGAAAATTATTATGTCCAAAAATGTACCAAAAGACGTAGTAGAATGGGTGGGATATGATGCTAAAGGACCCACGTTTATAGAAATTTCAAGAAATTTTGTAACAGAAAATTTCAAGGTTGATCGAACTTTGCTACATATGCCCTCGGGAACTCCTGGTCCAACAGCAGTGACACTCACCAAAGCCCCACCCCCCCCCCCCCAAAAAAAAAATCCAAGTTCTTAAAGAATGGAATTCTCAGATTTCTAGATAACGAAAGGTTGTGTTGTGCTATAGTCTATTCCTGCGTAGTTCCATACATCTGAAAGTTTATAAAAATTCCGTACTCATACATTGTATCCATGTTAAGACCTTTTTGTGATGACACGCCGCCCGAAATCATATGATTAATTAGTTATAATTACTATCTTATATTCATTTGTGAATGTTAGTTCGTTATTATGCTTGTAGCTTTGTCTTATTGTTATATGTATAAACCTCTGTTAATGCCGCCTTCACACTCCTACGGATCGAGCCACGGCTCCGCTACGACTCCAAAAAAAGTTATATCCGTGGCGAGTCGGGACGCAACATGTTTGATGAGCCATGAACCTACGACTCCAGTACGGATCGCTACGGGTTAATACGAATCGAGTACGGATAGTCACGGACAGCTAAGAATTGCTACGAATATAGTCCCGACATTGCTACGGATTGCTACGACACGCACACGGTTCGATACAGATTGCTATGACAGGCGTACGGATAGATACGAATTGCTAAGGATTCCCACGACTCGAGCATGGATAGCCATGATTCATGCAAGGTTAGCTACGACATCAGTACGGATTGGTAGGACAGGCTTGAAATTCCTATGTATTTTTAAACAAATATTTGCTGAATAAAACACCGAATGTTTTTCAAGTTCAGGCAGTCTCCATTGTTTAGTAGTAGCATTGGTGTTTTATAGTATTACATGCCTTTATTTCATTACCTGAAATCTAATAGTTAAAGTATTTTCTCATATATTGGCCGAAAAGCGCACAGAATACTGATAGATTCGTGACTATCCGTAGCAATTTGTAGGAGAGTAGTAGAAATCCGTAAGAGAATCGTTACAATCCGTAGGAGAGTCGTATCAATCCATAGGAGGTCGTATGACTATCTTTATTATTAAAATGATCCCAGATTGCTACGGGTTGCTGCGACTTCCCTACGGATAGCTTTCCACTACGTGTTGCTAAGACTCACCTACGACTGAGCTACGACAAATTTATTTTAGATTTAAATTATTGAACACAAAAAATTTCTTACTCATTACGGATAGCTACGGATTGCCAAGGAGAGCTACGACTTGCCACAATTAAGTTAAAGAAGTGCCGGATCAAGCTACAGATTGCTATGGAAAGCTACGATTATAAGAATTTTCTTGATCCGTAGCTATCCGTGTGCTCATCCGTGAAAGTGTGAAGGGAGCTTTAATAGAGAGGTAATGATGTGACGTAAAGGAAATGAAAATAATTGTCTACATTTAAAAGAATATCCCTTTCGGTATCGATTGCAATACTAGTACATACATTTCATAAAAAATACCGACAAAAAATGGAGTTAACTCTGAATATTTATTTCTAAAACAATGTTCCAAATTTGGTCAGAACGAAGCCAATTTTTATCCATTAACCTAGTAAATACTTTTTGTTGTCATGGTTATCATGCTAAATAGGGATATTTCATCCCATATTGAAGTATATGAATATACCAAGACATTTTTTTAAATGTGCCAATATCATTTTCAGAAAGTGTAAGTTTGAGACCATCTGAAAGACTTGGTAAGTTTTGTCCTATATCTAGTTAGATTTTTTAAAATTCAGTTTAAACAAAGCAAATGAAATATCTACATTATTTTTTCGTAATATAGATTTCTTTTTCATGATAGGGAAACATAATTTAAAAGTTTTAAATATTTTAGATATAAAGGAAAAATGTTGTTGGTCAATTGCTGTATAGTATACATACGAGGGATGTTCCGAAACTTCAATTCCAGCATTACAAACTTTCCTTTTCTGAGTAGCCGAGGCCGAAGGCCGAGGTCTTTTAACACCACCCTGTTCTCTCCGAGGGCATCCAACCTTCATACAGACCTCAACGAGGTCTTTATCCGACTTACAAACCGCAGATTTTCTTGAATTTTCATAAAAATAAAAATTAAAGTGTTTAATACACTCCTGCTTTTCAAAATTAATTTGACCATGCAAAACATTGGGTGGAAAAATGCAGCGGTTACGATTATTAGGCCAAAGTAGTAAAATAGTATGTTATACATCCCGATATCCCGGTACCCTGTGTTCAGTCAGAGAAGAAAATAAGTTCTATTTCCATAAAACGTTTTTAAATAGGTGATTAGATTATTAGTCGATATCAAGATATCGACTAATTCTAGATTTGTACAGGTTTGTCAACTTTCGATTTGATTCATCAGATTCAACATTGCAATAGGGGCAATTGTCCGATAGAAAGAAACATTCTTGTTACTAGTGAAAAACACGTGACCAGAGCTATCCACTTCACAAAAGTAGGACATGTCGTCATGACAACGCTTTGGCATCGCAATTCTGAATTGAAATATTGCACATTAACGTAATATCTACAATGATATTTTTTACTTTTAGACCAATTAGTGTGTGATACAGTAAACCCTATGCCTTCAAAATCCCTAATGAGATTTCTGGATCCTTGGATCCATTGCATCAAAGAAACGTTTGGATACTTAGAATGCGAGGCTGCCAGTGGGCTAATTAAAAAGTTTCTCACCATCCAGCCGACTAAGCTGTTTCGTTTACTCCATTTTGTTTGTATATTTTCTTTCCAAAGACAAATTGATAAATGCAACAAAGAAATTAATGTGCGATATAAAAATCGATAAGACTCTGCGTAGTCACATAATTTAATAGGAATTCTTTTTAGAAGTTTCCACTTATTTCCCCCAAATTCTTTAATCGGAACTCTCCGCTTTTCCCGCGAATACATACTGAAAGGCTTTTGATTGGTCAAGTTAATTTGCGTTATAATGGAATTTTCCTACCGTACAGTTCAAGCAATTTATGAATGACTGTGACTTGAGTTGTCTAGTGCAAATGCACTATTTTCTAACTTTTCATTTATCAACACATAAGTTCCTATTGTGTAACCAGTTTTTTGTGTGAATTTCATGCATAGCCTTACTAATACTACTCTTTACTCTTTATTCTAAGAGTCAAAATTTTAAACCTATTTTGGACCAATTTTTTTTTATTTCGCTTTTAAATAAATGTTGATATCGACCAAGGTTTTTTGGAAAGCTAATACTTGTTGCAAATAGAGATAAGGAAAGATTTCCTAATCAATTGAGGATAATATTTCTTTATTTTGTCCGTCCATTTACTCGATATACATTTATTTAAAGGGCATTTAGAATTACTGTTCGTTAAGAAACGATATAGGGATCTATAGTTTGATTTCAAATGGCATGTTGAGCTTTTCGAGATAGAGGAATCTATTTTTCTTCTGTTAAAATTTCTCATAAAAGGATGTCTTTCGCGGACTTGTAACACAATATTTTCTATACTATGGCCGAATACTCATTATAATCAAAACAACTAACACCCGCAACTGAAATAATTTACTTTTCTCCGCCCCTCATTGTTTTTTATTGACCTCCACACTTCATTGAACGTTCATAAAACCTTGTATATTTAGAATCGTCCGCGGTCTTTATGAAATAAAATGACCGATGAATAACAAAAGAATCACATTTGAAGGTTTGTAAAAATTTGATCTTAACCTGTACTTGCACCAAAAGATAGATGCCCACGCAAAAATCAGTAATTATGTGGAGTAACAGAAAAGTTCATGAAATTTGCTATGTCAAGAGGTGCTAAATTTTGTAAAAATATGTAAATCTAAACCACGCAGCTACGTTAAGGTGCTCCACGCAATGACGTTAGAGAAAAATCCGCGAAAACATTGTGTGACGTTATAAATGACGCCACATCAGTTATCATATGCTAGGGATATTTCAGAGAATAAATTGTACTGGATTGATGTTCAATATTATTGAGCTTTCATCCTATTCCTTACATCAACTCTAAATGTCCCCAGTATCTTATTTACGAGAAGTAATGAAAGAATGCGTGTTTTTCAACAGTTTTGCACATCGGGTCATTGTAGGTCAAGCATGCGCAGTCTGAGTTCAGGGTTAAAGGGAAGCTTTGGATGAGAAACCGCTTTTAATTCACAAGAAGAAGCGGTTTCTCATCCAAAGCTTCCCTTATAAAAATGAAAGTTTAAAGCCGGTAAATCAGTAAAACTCCGTTAATTAGCTAAATATGGACATTATCTAACAAATAGTCTAAAGAAAAATTGTGCTCCTTTATGAGGATACTATTATCAATTCCTTATATTGATTTACTAAATGAAAATCAGCGATTCCTCCGTGAATTTTAAACTTTCATTTTTATATCTATTTAGTTGTCGTTGCAGCCGGGTTTTTTTTGGGGGGGGGGGGGAGGTTGCCAGCTCATGCGCATTAATACAGTATATTCTAAAGTATTATTTGAAAAAAAATATATAATATATATCATCACGAATACGGTGCTAAAATACTTATGTCAATAAATGGCTATACGGGCACCGTATACAGAGCCGGTACAATAGAAAGACTTCAGATACGGTCCTTATGAATCAGTTTAACTTGTACTAGAATAAATCTAAAAACAAATGGAATAATAATAAAACAAATTGTAATCAGCAAGAGATCGGGCGGGTTATAATTGGACTGAAACATAATTAGCCTAGCCGGGAAAGAACCCCCTCCCCCTCTCTCTTTTATTTATTCAAGTTATATACATTTTTTATTATTATTATTATTTTGTCACCGATAGAACTCTGCTCACGAAAGCTCTGTGACAAGTAAATACAAAATTAGAAGACGGTCAGTATCGCGGTCTCTATATAGTCCGCCGGGATGGATTCAGTACGGGGAAATCTTAGTATTGCATTGATACATAGATTTCAATATTTGATCAGCAGAAGTTTTATGTTCTAGCGGCAACCTTTTTCAGCCTACCTCAAACTTTCCCACAAAGAAAATGTATAATGTTTTAACTTGAAAAACGTAATAAAAGCGCCGGGATGCCCGGACGAGTCTTACCCTCCTCAGTCCCCCCCCCCTGCCTTCTTAATATATGTATATTACATTTTCATCGTTGATAAAATAAGGGAGCAACCATTTGATTTTTATGGGGGGGGGGGGGGGGCAGGAAGACATTGCAAAAAAAAATTCCGGATCGAAATTTTAGGGAAAAAATTTTTCCGGCCCATAGGGTTAGCGAAAATTTTTTTCCGGATCATGAAATTGCCCTCCCCCCTCTCTTCCAACCTTTCCACTGCCAAATAAACACTTTTTTGTGTATCATAAACAAAGTATAAAAAAAGTAGAACAAACTTTACGCAATTTGGAGTGAATAAATAAAATTCAAAAGTCATTAGCACCATATAGCCTGTCTCCGTTGAGTATCATTTTAGTAAACAGATCATAGGCACCATATGCCATTCAAGAAATTTAAATGAAGTGACCTACTGGCAAGAGATGAACTCATTGTGTGTTTGATGTTTAATATGGCTGAAAATCACGCTGAATTATTTAAACTTTAGAGTAATTTTCAGCATTGGAAAATTATTTAAAAAAAATAATCCGGCCCGAAGGGCCGGCAAAAAATTTTTTCCGGCTCTTAAAATGGCCGAAAAAAATTTTCCGGCCGGCAAAAGTCTTCCTGCCCCCCCATTAAAATAAAATGGTTGCTCCCTAATACTGAAATAAAAAATCCACTTTACATTGTATCAGATATTAAAATTCCGTGTTTAAACTTATTATGTTGTACACACGTATATGTTGCATGTTAACTAATGCTTTCCCGCTAAATTTCTATGACGTAATATAGATCAACTGTGCGTTTAGGTCCCATCTGAAAATAGACTGATATAGGGTAGTTTTACCACTTGTTTTTCTTCTCGGTATCTTTTCTCCTCTTAATCGTGTTAAGTGTCACAATGCCCAGCACATTTCTAAATCTACTGGATTTACTGAAGAAAACGATTTAACATTTATATTATTTTTTCCTTATTTACCACTTGCAAAATTCAATATAGAACCGAGACAACACTGTAGAATTATATTTAGGGCTGTCACGTGACACAGGGGAATCCCCCTGGTGAATTTTTTTTCTTAGCTACCAGACATCTACCAGATATTAAAAAAAAAATACAGCTTTGAACTAAAGAAAGAACGTATAAGCTGTTAATGAGGGTTGAATGCCAGACACTGTAAAAATGGAATATTTTCAGCGCGACGTCAGCGTGGAGCACCTTAACGCAGCCGCGCAAACTTAAACTTGATCTCAACCACTCTACAATGTATTCACATACCAAAAAAAGATTCATTATCTGCAATGACAGCCAAGAGAAATCCGGAAAACTGAAAATTTCATGAAATATTCTCACTCTTGTAAAAATTTGTGTATCACACTATAATATATTAACATTTAAAAAAATCAGTTCAATCTGCAATAACATCAAAGAAAAATCCGGGAAACTGAAAATTTCATGAAGTTTGCTCAGTCCAAGGGCCATAACTCTTGTGAAAATAGGTCAATCGAAACCAAACTCGAACCTGATCTGTATCACACTGAGATATATACACATTCCAAATTAATAATCAAAGAGGTGTCCATCAGTTATTCATCACTTATTCAGTCTCAATGTCGTGAAGGCAAGGCAAAATCATAAGAATTTCCATAGGAACGGTTGCGAGCCTCGGAATGAATAACATTTCGAAGTGAGACCATGAAAGCTTGTCAAATGCGGTGATTGTACATACTGACATATCTTGTTTGGTGATGATGTCAGCCAATCAATGGCAATCCAGGATGTCACTGATAATTCTTGGAAGGGGAATCTGGCATGATTTTATTATATCCCCGTAACGAACGAAGACAATACCAAGTTAGTTACAAGTAAATATGAATTCTATATATGTAACAACAACGAAAAAAGTCCAGAAAACTGAAATGTGACAGACAGACAGACAGATGGACGGACGGACGGACAGACCCACCGACCGACAGACAGACGGGGTTGAAACTATAAGTATATTGAATTTTATAAAAGGAGAGTGTTTAAAGATATTAATCCAAATCAGTAACGGAACAAAGGGAAGTCCTTTTATCTTTTTCTTCTATACAATTATTGCACAGTGATGAGGTCGATATGATGATTTATGGAGTGATAAAACCAATATCGACCGAGGCCAAAGGCCGAGGTTGATATTGGTTTTATCACTCCATAAATCATCATATCGACCGAATCATCTGTGCTATAATTGTTTTATCATATACATGAATACTGGAAAAGAAAAGGGAACTCATAATGATTTGCTTCCCCAGCACTGCTCGCTTTCATATTTTTTCTTTCATATAAACATTTTGTATTCTAGTAAAATGTTTTACTCTTCATTTTTATTATCAATTTTTTTCCATTAAAAAATGGTGCCAAATAGCATACTCAGTAATATCAGTAACACACGGTTTGCTGCCGTTCTGACTACCATTTTCCTCTAATACACAAAACCGGAAACACGTCAATATGACCGTTTCAATACGACGATTTATCGCATTGCACGTGACCGCGTTTTGGCCGGTGGGAAAGCTTATAAACTGTAACGTAAATTAGAGTATATAATAAATGTAATGAATGACTTTCTGTCAACGATCTACTACATGTATAATGTATAATTACCACAAATTAAAGCGATTATAGGAATGATAAATAATTACAATGAATGAAATACATTGCAACAACAGAAAGTGTCGGTATCCTTGATAAAAGGCAAAAAAAGAAACCCAATTGACACGAATCTGATCAATTTGTCGATTTTTAAGTGAATGGTCAGCTTTCTGAACAGCGTGAGAGATTATTCTAAAATTGACACAAGAAGTCCTGTGGAGTACTGCATTTGCATGGCATAATAATTATATTTATTGTAATGAATGGGATGTTTGTGTCTTTTCAGGCCATATTATTTTCCGGCCATTCACAAATTGCTACTTCCTAAGTCTATTACGTTTGATGATATATGATAAAGTAATTGAATTAGATATCGTTCGGCCAATGTGAAATGAGACTCATATTTTGTTCAAGTGCAAAAGGTAATGACGTATATCAGAAATGAAAATTTTAGAATAACCTTCTATTTTGACCATAGTTTTTATTTGAATGCTACTGAATAGACCCTTCAGGAAATTTGGAGCCGCGCACTCTCTATAATTCAGAATACACAAACGCTAAATTAGTAAAATCAGAGGGCGCTACTTAAATGAATTTGTTTGCTTCTGAAAATCATTTTGGCTGGAAGCATCGACGATAACGTATTTGATATCCGAAACACTTGTCAGGTGCATAATAAATCGTTTAGA
Source organism: Pinctada fucata (assembly GCA_028142955.1). Taxonomy (NCBI): domain Eukaryota; kingdom Metazoa; phylum Mollusca; class Bivalvia; order Pterioida; family Pteriidae; genus Pinctada; species Pinctada fucata. The sequence goes on along the minus strand of AP027111.1, from coordinate 48,642,952 downwards.
AATTTTCTTCAAGAAGGTATAGAGTTGGAAAACGTCCATATTATTCTACAGATATTGAGAAAAACGAAATGTCTGACTCCACTGAACAGGAATTTGTAAAAACGGTTCACATAACATTTCGGATAATAAATACTGATCTGTGGTGCTCGAGACAAATTGACTCAAAATGGAGAAAACTTGTTAAGTGAAGCGCCCCTACTTAATTGTAAAATTTCAATGTTGACCGATAGCTTATAAAAGTACCGTATAACCAGAAGTTGTTAACGATTATTAAATTTTACTTTTCATGCAAAACAAAGGGTCTTTGTCTTCGTGAAAACTATTTTTCGCCATTTGAAGAAGACATTTAGTACGAACATTGCATTTTTATCTTTAATTGAAACTTTCATTATGCTGTTTCATGCATTCAATCACGATATAAATATAGGATCTCAAATTAATTTTCAACATAACGAGTTTCATAATACATCGTATGAAATGAAAATTCATTTGAGATTCTTTTTATCACATGATATTTCCTAAAAATGTGTATTTCTAACGTGAAATCAACGTTTCCGAGAACTATAGATGCGAACCACACCGTAATCAAGAGGTCGTCTGCTACTCCATGATAATTAGTGTCCCCATTGTAAAGATATTCTGTGTGTAAGAGAAAAGTATTTCAATTTTGAATAGTATTTTAATGCAAGAATTAATTCAACAACAACAAACTCCGGGTCTAAATTTAACAGTTGACCGATATTTGAAAGGTCACATTTGCCAAGGTTTATGTGATGAGGTTCAAAACGTGACCAATCGCATTCAAGCAGAGCGATATGTAACATGTTAAACGTCTTTAAATTAAATAGCATCATTTAAAACCTGATAAATTTACAGCATGGACCAGACATGCACGTTTCGGGTACTAAGCCCTCGTCAGTGATCCTCAGTCTAAACAATGTAATACGGTCAAGATGTATGAATAATTATAATATCCAAAAATGAACCAAAAGACGTAGCAGAATGGGTGGGATATGATGCTACAGGACCCACGTTTTAGAAATTTCTAGAAATTTTGGAACAGAAAATTTCAAATGCGTTGAAGAGGCAGACGATCAACCGATGTTGATCGAACTTGGCTACATGTGCCCTCGGGGACTCTTGGTCCACCAGGAATGACACTCACTAAGTAGTTCAGATGTTAAACGTCTTGAAATTCAATAGCATCATTTAAAACCTGATAAATTTACAGCATGGACCAGACATGCACGTTTCGGGTACTAAACCCTCGTCAGTGATCCTCAGTCTAAACAAAGTAATATGGCCAAAAAGTATGACAATTACTATGTCCAAAAATGTGCTTAAAGACGTAGCAGAATGGGTGGGATTGAAAGAGTGAAATTGTTGGAAGTAACCTTATGTTTGCATTTGCAAGTTACTGACAAAAATCAAATGAACTCGAGGTTATAAAATGTTATAGATTTTGACGCAATACCATCGGACATACATACTAGTTTACTCAACATCAAATTCAGGTACTTAATAGCAATTTTCTGTAAGAACCAAATAATTTCAATGACATGTTGATACGGCATGTCATGGATTTTAGACATTTTTTGGGTATGGAAGTGCTATATGAAGTACTAGTAAGTAAATCAACCCCAATTTTTATTTCCAAAAGGTTGTCGTTGCCATGGTAAAGGTGTCTGAAGTTTCAAATATTGGGAAAATTCATAGAACGAGGCATTTTTGCAGGCTTCGTTACCATGGAAACAGGTTCTATCTTTATCTAAAACTACTTTGAATATTTTCTTTCAATCCTTTTTATTATAGATATCTGTAAAGTTTTTTTTACATTAATCGCGGATGCCTTTTTGACCAAAAAGAAAAAAAAACATAAAAGCACCTGTTTTTGAAGTCCAAAATCTAGTTATCTAATGAGTATTATCTTTTAACCGGATGTGACAGTTCTACCGAATTGAAGCGGCGGATGTTGTATGCAAGGATGAGATGCTTACTCTTCCTGGGCACCTGGTCTCACTCTCATATCGGGAGTTCGCTTCTTTTTATATGGTGGAGGTTTTTGTTTATTTGCTTTGATTCCTGTTTTATCCTGATTTTGTATGCCTTCGGTTTCTGATTTTCTGAATTATCGATTTTGTTCTGTATACAGGGATATGGTCTTTATCCATCTTTGTCATTTAGAATGTTTTATATTTCGATTGTATCGATAAGTGTTCTAATATACATGATATATGTGCAATACACTGAAATATACGGCTTCAAAATTGGCTTAAAGTCGTAATATGCTGAAAATCGTTCAGAAATTGGTCAAAATTTATGAAAATAAGTAGGGCGCCAGCCCTCACCCAAAATAATTTCATATAAAAAGTTAAATTTGCAATTCATCTTTCGATCTACATATTAATAATCTTGGGTAAGGGTTGGCGCCTGTACTAATTTTAAAGATTTATGCAATAAAATGGCGATTTCCCTTGAATTTCTGTCATGCAGAGCAAATGACGTCAAAATCGCACGTCATATCTTCCGCACTTGACGTTTTGAAGAAAAAATATCTACTTTCTATTTCGCCAGGTATTTGAGATGGATTTAAGAGATGTGGAATCATAATTTTCATTAAATTATTTTTTGGCAAAAATTTAGGGGCGATTTTGGGGGTTAGTGAACCTACTCCTTTGTCTTTTTATATGCAAAAGAGCTTCAAATTTGGTTGCTATGGCAACAATAGGCTGAAAGGTTACGATACGATGAATTTAAAGACAATCTTTTTCAAACTATCCACGCGTGATATTTGAACAGAATTTCATGTTTACACATATCAGAGACGTTTTAATGTCAATATTTCAAGGTCGCTCACTGTATTTCTAAGGTCATTAAAGTTTAGTTGACCAGATATTACTAAAAATCCTGATTTGTCATAAAATGAGGGCGCCAATATTTCACAAATCTTTACATATTGAACTTAACAGTCATATGCCATAAAATGATTAATCTAACATTAATTCCTAGAACTAATAACAAGGATCCTTCTCATCTTTGAATTTCTAAATTCTTGGTGAGTATTTTGATAAAAAGGAACGAAATTTGTTCTTTCTTGTTTTATGACAGAATTTGTTGTTCCAATTAAATTAATACAATTTAATAAATTTTAAGATTGTTATCTCTTATATTCATGACCTTTCATAATAAAAATCACCTATGAAAATATTGAAATAGAATTTTATTAGAATTGATAGCAAAAAAAAAAAAAAAAAAAAAAAATGAATAATTCATTTTTTTTGCAACATTTGAGCCTCAAAGTTGAAGTGACCTTGAACATAAAATCAATGATTTGAACATTTAAATTGACATTAGGTATAAGTGTTAAGTCCCATCTATCCATGCACACATTTTGACATTCATACGTAACTCGAAAGAGGAATAAAATCAATTTCAAAGATAATGTAAAAGAAGCAAAAACGTCTAATTTTGACATAGCAACGGTTTTTGAGCACATAATTTCAGTAACACTCTTGTTTAGCCAACTCAAGTTTTTCGTTTATTTTTGGGTTGATAGACTAACATTTCTTTGATGAAAATCACTGGTCTCCATTTAGTGCATTTTGTGATAATTAGGATTTAAAAAGGTCAACAACACACTAAATTAGCCTTCATTGTAACCTCTATTTTTCCCTTCATTCTAACTGATTGTGGATGAAAACAATAAGCTTCCTGTGATATATATCACATGACCAAGTTTCGAAGTAAGAATGGAAGTAAGGAAGAACAAATTATGCAAAAATGAACAATCTGTTACAGTCGTATACATGGCAACGCAGTATCGAAATCTGGCTTATTTCACTGTCTCAGATGCGCTAAAAACGAGTAACATCGTTACCATGACACCCATAGGTCATATTAACCGAAGAGTATTATTTTCATCGTCGGTACTTAAGAGGGTATGAACGTGAACAAATCATACGTTAACCGTATCGATGTCGTAAAGAAAACAAAATCTGAAAACTTATTGAATTAATGCTCGAATATACCTATAGACTAAAGAGCAATGCATTTCGAAAGACGAACAATATATATCCTTGTTTACATCTAAAATACGCTTCTATCACAACATCGGTTTACCATTGGATACAATTTTACGTCATCAATAGGAGTGTATTTGACGTCATACTGAATTATGATGTTGCAATATTTTTCCGTGATTCGGTGAATTATAATAATAGCGCTATGTGCTTATTCTTTAGAAGTAATTAAGTTTTTCCTGTAATTGTGAATCTACATTGCTTACGAGGGAGCGTACATTGTTTCAAAGTTTTTGTCCTACTTTTGAAGCACCCGTTTGTCTGAACATCTACCAATTTATTCAAATTCTGTTGATTTTGAATGCATAATTCGTTCGTTAGTATACGTAAAATAATCATTCTGAATTATAGATAAAGATATTCCTTCGGATCACGAACATCAGACTTCACGTGCAAAGTCGCACATACTGTAACGTCATACTTGACGTCATAACCTTTTGAGCACGGACATCATTACGTCATTATTTACATTTGCAAGAAGATTGGAGTATTTAACGTCGATTAAGTCAATTTCATGCAGCTCTGTATGACAAATGAAATTAAGATTGGATATGTTCTGATCGATTTACTGATGTCAAACCAAAATGTATTCATTCATCACGGTATAAATTTCTGCAGGGCTACCGTGGTTTCCAGCGGAAGTGGCGGACAGAATACAGAAAGAAATTGGTTTTCAGTATACTTTAAAAATGAGTTCAAACAGACATGTATATATTGTGTTATATATGTTTTGACATGATGCATAATATCAGAAGGAGTTTATTGTATTTTCAGAATATCCTAGAATCACTTCTCAAAATGAGGATGTTCCACTCAGCCCTCAAGGTAAGTTAAAAAAAAATTTTTACTCTCATGAATATGGATAGAATATCAAAAAGGATTTCTTTGTAAAACAACAAAGAAATTGAGATCACGGAGTTACAAAAGAAAGGAGGGGATCTCCAACAACACTCGGTTTTAGCACCCACAACAAAACTTCAAAACATCCAATGCAAAAAACACAGAGCAGACACCCACAGAAAGAGACTCAAAAGGGACAAGGAACATCAACTCACAACATAGAAACATTAAACCTAAAAGACAACACATAAACCAACGAGACCAATGGGCAACCGTTGCCGATTTATGACGGTCATCTGCCACGTAAGTAGCAGACTGTGTGGTTATCATAGATTACGAGCGCACAACCCTCCCACATTTCCGATTAATCAGATGACAGTCCGTGCTCTGAGGAGTCCGACTGACATTCAGAGAAGAAATGTGGTCGGGCCCTGTCTTCTCTAAAGCGGTTTTGACAGGGCCCGTCATGGAATCGTGGCGTCACAGTTCAAGTCTTTAGAATGCGCTCATAAAAGACTGAAGATTGCTTCAGTACCAAGCCTAGTATCTGTCTGGTGACATTAGAATCATATCCGCGGTATAAAAGGCGTTTGATGATGCTGTCTACCTTTGATCCTTCTTATTTTGTTAATTATCTCACCATAAAATGCAGATTGTGAAATACCCAAAGTAATACATGTATACTCGGTTGCTTGTATGGGTCAAAATTTCAAAAGAAGTTGATCATAATTTTTATAAAAATTCCTCAAAACCTTGTCTTGTTTGTGAAAGCGAAAACCTTGACCTAAAAGTTTCTTCGTAGCTTGTAAATTTCCACTATGAAAATCCAAAACGGTACATACTGTAGCATACCGGATGAGCTGTGAAATTTAGACACCTTATGACGGTAATCTAGGAACATCAACATCAAGCCAGTGAACATTTAATATGTTGAATTCAAAACCATCTCGTTTGTCATACACACTTGCATGAATCTCTCCATAAACAATTTTGATATTAAGGTCCAAAAATGGTGTTTCTGTAATTGTAACGTTTGCCTTGTTTAGAGTCAATTCTTGTGGATTAAAAACATCTTTATATTTTTCAAAAACGGGATTGTCGATAGTAAGAATATCATCCAGGTACCTAGAAGTACAGATAAAACCTTTCACGTCATCATTTTTTGTTTGCTTTTAAAAATTTTCGATAAATTCTTTTTCATACTTGTATATAGATTAATCTCCAATCAGAGGCGCACAATTAGTACCCAAAGGGATCCCTACAACTTGCTTGTAGATTTTCTCACCAAATCTTTCATAAATGTTGTCCAAGAGGAAGGACAAGGCATCACACAAGTCACTACATGTCCATGATTTGTATGATTTGAATTCTGTAGCGGAGAAGAAAGCCATTGATACAGATGACCAAATATTAGTTTTCCCCTATCGATTAAAGCACCATTTAATGAGTTTGGACTCTTGATAATTAATCTTGTCGTGAGGAAGCGCGGTGTACATATTTAATATGGATTCAGTGTAAAAACCAAAAACAGCTGGCTACGGCATGTCATGGATTTTGATGAAAGTTTCTATAATTATCATACTTAATGTAAAAAGAATGAAAACAAACCGTCTTGTTATATTTGAACAACGGTTGCCATGGTAACGGGATCAATCTATTTGACACCCCCATAAATATGAGAGATAAGACATAATGTGGCATTCTGTTGCCATGGAAACCATGGTCAAAATTTACTTTATGCACACAAAAATTTTTCTTTGTAAGTTTGACTCTGACAAGAATAACTTTTTCGGGGGAGGGGGTTATCAGGTAGTTGTTGATATTCAGTCAAATTATGTGAGTATTTAGCAAAAATAAGGTCTAATTTTAGGGTCATTTTTGGCCTGTTTTTGATTATTTTAAAGGTTGAATGTAATGGGTATTAAACATCACCTTGCCAAAATAAATGTCTATAGCTGGAAAAAATCAAGAAATAAAATTTATGGTGAAACTCACCATTTTGTCATGAATGCCAATCAAAATCCGTTGCTATAGCAACTTGGAATCCATATTACCATATACCGCATATTTAAAAACATTGTTTTTCCTCATGTTTGAGTCCTATGATTATGAAATAGCAAACCTGTATACAAATTATATTTATCATTATCAATTGACCTTCAAATCACTTCAAGGTCATCTGTCCAAATCTCAAGGTCATTTCTAACTTTAGACTAAAATTAAGACAAAAATCAGGATTTCCAATTAATTTAAATTGATTTCTCAAAATTATTTCATTAGATATTTTGATTTCAAATATTTACAGTTGAACAACCGATCAAAAGAAGTAGAATTCATCACACTTTTGTTAAATTGTATTTCACTTTTATGCATGACATACTTTCAAAAGAGCATAAAATTGCGATTTTCTAAAATTTTCCCGTGAAATATGTGACATTTTTTGGGGTCTTCATTGGACTCTGATAAATGTGATACTCATCCCAAAAATTAATACATTTATTATACTTTTACCGGTAATTAATTGTTTTGCCAAGGTTCCATACTGTTTACTGTTAATCATGTCTCTTTTTAGTGAAAAACCACAAAATTTGGCCTGAAAATAGCAAATATTTTTAAATGACCTTGAAAATTGAGCAAATGACCTTGACATTTTCTCAAGGTAATGATAGCTTCAAATGGTCTTTAGTACATCTACATACCAAGTTTTGTAACAATAGCAGGCATACATCTGTAGAAATTAGCTTTTTACTTATGACAGGTATTTACACCTTCGTACCAAATGTTGCCATGGTAACCTATTTCAAAGGCATGTAAACAGAAAAATCTCACTTCTCGATAAATTTTCTTCGATTCGCATGAAGTCTTAGGATAATACTCTTCAGGAAATAGTCAACTGTATTTCAAATCTTGTGCAATTGCATTATTACTCTTGTCAAAAGTAAGTAAAATATAGATAAAATAAGGCCTAAATTGGCCGAAAATGGCTCATTTTGAATAAGCAATTTTTCTTGAAGCAAATTTACATGACTCACAGAAAGAAGGAGCATCTAAAAATCAAATTGTATCAACTTAAGAGGATTTAAATAATCTTTTCGGAAAATTACATATACATTCAACATTTGTTTCCATGGTAACGGGATTCATAAAAATGCCTTGTTTAAAGGTGTTTTTATACAAAACCTTGGTTTCCATGGCAACAGACGTCGAAGAAAAAAATGGAAGGTCAATTCGTTCTGAGGACATCATATTTACCTTATACACAAAAGATATCCAAAATCTGAGACATGTCGTGGCCAAACATGTCTGATTTTTTAGGTTTTTACATAGAATCCATATTAAAAAGTTATTTATCGCCGTAAATACATAAAATTCATGCACTGTCTGACGTTAGGTCTATAAAAAAGTGCTACGGGGACAATGTAAGGGAAATATATTCAAAACGTATCTTAGTACATATCTACCAAGTTACGATGTTACGAGTTGGTGGTGGTACTATTTAATGTACGATATAATTTAGAATTCGTTGGTAGAATTTATGATCCGAGTTGGTAAAAATAATGGTACGAGTTATATTTGTAAAAAATGGTTTTGGTACGAGTTGATAGTTACTTGAGGTACGAAGTGGCAGGCACTAGTTGGTAATGGTACGAATCTGTTATACCCCGATAATCCCGGATTTTACTCCCAGTTTTCTTTTATTTTTTGTAAAACAATAAGCATGTCCGATGTCAACACTTTCAGATTCGTATAAATGAATGTGTCAAGACTTCAGATTAATGCTATCATTCAAATACAGTTAATTTCACAGTATGTACCAGACATGCGCGTTTCGGTTACTTAAAAGTCGTCAGTGATATCGAGTCACTCACGTCAGCTAGAGAGATCAGACCAGGCGCCCGGGAGGGTAAAGCAGCCCCTGTTTGGGTAGGTGCATCCGCCATCGATGTTCAAACAGACATGTATATATTGACATGCAGAAAACACAGAGCAGACACCCACAGAAAGAGACTCAAAAGGGACAAGGAACATCAACTCACAACATAGAAACAACACATAAACCAACGAGACCAATAGGCAACCGGTGCCGATTTATGACGGTCATCTGCCACGTAAGTAGCAGACTGTGTGGTTATCCTAGGTTACGAGCGCACAACCCTCCCACATTTCCGATTAATCAGATTACAGTCCGTGCTCTGCCGGCTGTAGCGAGTTCATATATGTTATCACCCGAGGAGTCCGACTGACACTCAGAGAGGAAAGGTGGTCGGGGCCCTGTCTTCTCTAAAGCGGTTTTGAGAGGGCCCGTCATGGAATCTTGGCGTCACAGTTCAAGTCTTTAGAATGCGCTCATACAAGACTGAAGATTGCTTCAGTACCAAGCCTAGTGTCTGTCTGGTGACATTAGAATCATATCCGCGGTATAAAAGGCGTTTGATGATGCTATCTACCTTTGATCCTTCTTTTTTTGTTAATTATCTCACCATAAAATGCAGGTTGTTAAATACTCAAAGTAATATACTCGGTTGCTTGTATGGGTCAAAATTTCAAAAGAAGTTGACCATAATTTTTATAACATTTCCTGATAGTCTTTCCTAGTTTGTGAAAGCGAAAACCTTGACCTAAAAATTTCTTCGTAATTTGTAAATTTCAACTATGAAAATCCAAAACAGTACATTCTCTACAGTGTAGCATACCGGATGAGCTGTAAAATGTAGACAACGTGTGACAGTAATCTAGGAACATCACCGTTAAGGAAGGGAACATTTACTATGTTGAATTCAAAATCATCTCGTTTGTCATACATGTCTCTCCATAAACAATTTTGATATTTAGGTCAAAATATGGTGTTTGTGTGTTTCTAATGTTTGTCTTGCTTAGAGTCGATCCTTTGGATAAATAACATCTTTATATTTTTTTCAAAAACGGGATTGTCGATAGTAAGAATGTCATCCAGGTACCTAGAAGTACCAATGAAACATTTAACCTCGTCATGCTTTGTTTGCTTTTTAAGATTTTCGATAAATTCTTTTTCATACTTGTACATAAATAAACCTGCAACCAGAGGCGCACAATTAGTACCCAAAGGGATCCCTACAACCTTCATGCAGAGATTCTCACCAAATCTTTCATAAATGTTGTCCACGAGGACGCACAAGGCATCACACAGGTCAATACATGTCACTACATGTCCATGATTTGTATGATTTGAATTCTGTAGCGGAAAAGAAACCCTTTGATACACATGAACAAATATTAGTTTTCCCCTCTTGATTAAAGCACCATTTAATGAGTCTCGACACTTGATAATTAATCTTCCTTCGTACCATAAGCAACTTGTACCATGTTAAATTCCTACAAAAAATTACCAAGTCGTACAATACGTGCTACATGTTCATTTATCGCCGTCAGTGTATATTGTAGGAAGGTCCATTTTAGAGATTTGGATGTTGAATGAAGAAATTTCACTGTTATGTTAGCTCAAAATGTTGGAGACACTTTCATTGCTTTTGATATAAGTATTCTTAGACGAAAGTTCCGAAAAGTTGATATATAGTGACGTTTTCAAATTATTATTGTGATGTTGGCTGCTTTATCTGTAACAATCGAAAACAATTTTTTATACATAAATGACAACGTACAGACATGATGATAATGAATGTTGTCCTAACAGACGTTTAATGAACGTTTAATGAATACAATACTTAATCATCACTTCGTTCCATAGCCAACTTGTACCGTGATAACCTCCTACAACAAAATTACCAACTCGTACCATAACCATTTTGTACTATGACCATCTCGTACCAAAATAAAAAAGTAAATTCGTACCCATTGCGGCTCTATTGGAACAATGCGTACCTAATTGTTTTACTAAAGGCGTACCCAATTTATTGCGACGAGTGAAATTTTCACTTACACCATTGAAGTCTTTTCTTCAAATTTCTAAACAAGAGTTAAAAATTCCTTGATCCAAATTTCTAGTCATTGAAACTTCAAATTCTCTATTGCCACTTTTGCCAGATTAACATTTCTCTTAATTGGTGAAAGATATTGTTCGAGATGGCATTGATGTGGGTTCATGAATGGTACGAGTTTTTAAGTACATATCTTCCATGTTACGAGTTGGTGGTGGTACTATTTAATGTATAATAAAATTATAGAATTAGTTGGTAGATTTAATGATACTAATTGGTAGAAATTATTGCACGAGTTATAATGGTAAGAAATGGTTTTGCTACGAGTTGGTAGTTACTTGTGGTACGAAGTGGCAGGTACGAGTTGGTAGTGGTACGAATCTATCATACCCCGATAATTCCGGACTTTACTCCCAGTGTTCTTTTATTTTTTTTTTGTAAAACAATAAGCATGTCCGAAGTCAACACTTTCAGATTCGTATGAATGAATGTGACACGACTTCAGATTAATGCTATCGTTCAAACACAATTGATTTCACAGTATGTATCACACATGCGTATTTCGGGTTACTTAAAACTCGTCAGTGATATCGAGTCCAAAAAATGAAATATGACCTTAGACAGTGAAAGTTATGTCTAAAATATACCTAAAACGTAGCTGGGTGGGTAGGATATGACGATTATCTCAACAACACTAACAATTACTAAAGTAATGCAGCATGGACGGAGTGCTAGCAAGCTAGAGGTGAGACCAGGCGTCCGGGAGGATAAAGCAGCCCATGTTTGGCTAGCTACATCCGCCATCGATGTTCAAACAGACATGTATATATTGAGTTATATAACTTTTGACATGATGCATTATATCAGAACGAGTTTATTGTATTTTCAGGATATTCCAGTATCGTTTCACAAAATGAGGACGTTCCATTGAGCCCTCAAGGTAAGTTAAAGGAAAAGTATTTTATCTCATGAATATGGATAGAATATCAAAAAGGATTTCCTTGTAAAACAACAAAGAAATCGAGATCACGGAGTTACAAAAGAAAGGAGGGATCTCCAACAACACTCAGTTGTAGCACCCACTGCAAAACTTCATATCATCCAATGCAAAAAAACACAGAACAGACTCCACAGAAAGAGACGCAACAGGGACAAGAAACACCAACCCACACGATAGAAACATGAAACATAAAGGACAACACATAAACCAACAAGGCCAATGGGTAACCGGTGCCGATTTATAACGGTCATCTGCCACGTAAGTAGCAAACGGTGTGGCTATCCTGGATAACGTGCGCACAACCCTCCCACTTTTTCTATTAATCAGAGGTATCGAAGAACCTACAATTATTGTGTAAAACAACCTCCTCACTGTCTGATGACAACACACAAAACAAGACTGTTCAACGCAAGGGTCCCAGCAACACAGATGAATATGTAAATGGATATAAAAAGTGGACGAGCGCAATACAGTCCGTGCTCTGCCGGCTGTAGGGAGCTCATATATCACCCGAGGAGTCCGACTGACATTCAGAGAGGAAAGGTGGTCGGGGCCCTGTCTTCTCTAAAGCGGTTTTGACAGGGCCCGTTATGGAGTCTTGGTGTCACAGTCAGTTAGAGTGCAAGTCTTAAGAATGCGCTCGTACAAGACTGTAGATTGCTTAAGTACCAAGACTAGTGTCCGTCTGGTGATATTATGATTATATCCGCGGTATGAAAGGCGTTTGATGATGCTGTCTACCTCTGATCCTTCTTATTTTGTTAATTATTTCATCATAACATGCAGGTTGTGAAATACCCAAAGCTACTGTAAAATACTTTGTTGCTTCTATGGGTCCGAATTTCAAAAGAAGTTGACCATAATTTTTATAAAATTTCTTGAAAGTCTTTACTAGTTTGTGAAAGCGAAAACCTTGACCTAAAAGTTTCTTCGTAATTTGTAAATTTCCACCATGAAAATCGAAAACGGTATATGCTCTAGCATACCGGATGAGTTGTGAAATGTAGACATCATATGACGGTAATCTATGAACATCACCGTCAAGCAAGGGAACATTTACTATGTTGAATTCAAAATCATTTCGTTTGCCATACAAATATTTATTTCATCTTGTAATAATTGCATGCAAGAACTCGCGCTAGCCAGTTGAGCACGCGCTTTTTGTGTAGGCTCTTTGCTTTGTTTTATATCTAATCACATGTTAAGCATGTATTATTGAGTAATGCAGTAGATGCTGCAACCGAGTGTTGTTGGAGATCCCCTCGTTTCTTTGCTCCCTGCATTTTGTTGTCTTGTTTATGTGGAGACTTAAGGTACGGAGTTTTTGATATAAAATATTTTTTCGTTCTTTGATACCGTACATGCCGTACATGCGGGAGGGGTTTATATATGCCACGCCAAAGTAACAACAATTTGAAAATGAAGATTTCACTTGGAAACCCTTGTTTTTCGAATGTACACTAGGGTTAACGGATGGTAATGATAATCATTTATAAGTGTAAAAAAAATCTTTGTATTTACAAATGTAAACCTATATTAACGTACGTGAAACTAGTTTTTATATGTGGTAATTTATGTTTTCATACCATTCTTTTGAGAAGTTAAAACTTTTGTTAAAGGCTGTTGTTAGCATAAAGTAATTCTGATAATGATAATTAGAATTAATATTCAAGAAAATTTAGATGAATTTTAAAGCTTAATTTCTCATTTCTGTTAACAAAAGTTTAAGCCAATCAGTTAAGGCATTTCATCCAAGAAAACGTATTTTATCAATTAAATTGCTTTATACAGTCTGATCATGGAAATTTGTTACTTCCGGTACCAAAAAGCACAATTTTAAGATTTTGTCTGCTTCATTCCGTGAAAGGAAAATCTGACCAATCATATGTTTTGTAAGAAGGAAGAAATGGAAAAGCTAGTTAATTCACTGTAACTATTTTTTATTTAATAGCAATTCTCTGTAACCATTTAAACAATTTCGGCACGCATGGTCTCCGATTTTCATGAATTTTCACACATAAGTAGGGACCAATGAAAAAAGGAATATTTGACAAAATTTTTTTATTTCTTGGTCATCTGGTTACAATGGCAACGGCTCTAAATTTGATAAATTGGCAAAATTGAGCAAATTTGAAGCTTTATAATTAGGTCTGTATACGACATCAATGGAAGATTTTTTATTCATCCTAAAGATTAGGACATAAAATTTTAAATAAGTTCACTAGTAGTGTCTTATATTGTAAAATGGCTTGTTACCATGACAACATAATTAGCTAATTTTGATATATTGATTTCAAAATGCTGTTTGTATTTTCCTTCTCTCTTGATAGGTATTTGATGAGGAAATAGGATTTATTTTATAAAATGAGCAAATTCAAGATAAACCCACTTGTTGCTATGTACATAAGTTACCTTGGCAACGGTAACTATGGTCTATAATATTACTTATTTTGCAACTCCTGAGTCATTATAAAAGTATTTGCATCATGATGAACAGATGAAAATTGTTGGAAACTATCCAACACGAAGAGCTCTTTTAAAAACCGTGAAAAAGTTATGGGGAACATATGTTACCATGGCAACCAATTTTTATTATTTTTATAAAACCGTAATTATTAATCCCAGGAAGTTCAAATTCAAATCAATAAAGATCAAGTAAGCCTCTATCAAAATACAATAAAAACGTTTCAAATAATTAATGGTTGCTATAGCAATTTGGCCATTCATTATAAAAATAAGCATTTTTTTGTAGTTTTTCGAAGCCTTTTCCTCATAAAACGAAACAGGTTTACACAACCTTTTTTACATATACGATAAAGAAAAATATAAACTTTATTTTAGAATTGAAAAATTTCAGATTACTTAACTTTTGATGCCCGTATCCAAGGACTCAAAGTGGACCTATGTGCAATTTTACACAATTGTTCCCATAGCAACGGGCTATTTCCTGAATATTATTAAACAATTTTCTTTCATGTAATGAAAGATCTACTTGAATACATTAATTAATTTTCATCACTTTGAATTAAAACTCATGATCCAGTAAAAAGAACTCTAAATATTGTCCAAAATTGCTTCCTTTTTTGCGATTTGAGCTCATGTTGCCATAGCAACGAACAGACACTTTGTCCCAATGTGAATGCGTATGTTTTATTTGCATAAAAAATCTAGAAAATGTAAGTAATTTATCATTTAAATTTGAAAAAATACCAAAAACACTATTTTGATAGGGTACCTGTGTTGTTGCTATGGAAACATATAGATAAGACCATAAACCCAACATTATTATTACTTAACTTGAATGAGCAATGATAGGGTACTGATAATTCATCAGTGTTTGTTTTAGATTATGCTGCATTAATGATGGATGTGACTTCAAAAACACCCCAAAATGCATTTTTTCAATATACAAAGTTCGTTTCCATGGCAACCGGATGTCATATTAAGAAAATTTTTAACAATTTTTAAATTTTGGGTCAGACTCAACCTTATGTACAAATTTGATCAAAATCTGATACATGCCGTGCCATGCGTCCTTCATAAAAAATGCAAATGCTTACAGAGAATAGCTATTAACTATATAAATACAATAAGAACACTATATTTTTCCGTATGTTTCTGCCAACGGCCGTCATCAGCAGTTTTTATTATGTTTCTGTTACAATTACAATTGTGACGTCATAAAATTAAGGCGCTAAAGTACTGTCTAACGTTGTTCAATAGGAGCAAGTTGTTCAAATAGCTAGCATAGTTAGATCTATATGAGTAAAACAAAATCATCGTTTTAGCATTTACAGTTTAAATCTTTGTTTTTTTCAAAACGATATAACTCTCACTATCTAACTGAAAATTTACAAAGTAATCACTAAATTTTCATTATATTTATATCATGATAATTGAGATGACTCAAAGTTTAATTCTACCAAGAATTATATCAAGTCAATTTGCTTGTTAAGTCCATCTGGTTGGAGAGTCTTAGTTTAAACATATTTATTTCAATCATGTAATAATGCAACAATAATGATGAATTGGCAATTGAGATGGGAAAACAAGCGGATTTCAATTTATACTAATTCCGCTCTCATTATAATTCTGAAAATAATTGAGTGGTCTCATTCTACCTGAATGTAAAACTCCTATCACACTTTTACGTATCGGCCCACGTATCTACGGCGTATCAGGATACATTTTGTACGTGGCAGTCAGAAAGGAACGCAGCAGCAACGCAGTAGCAACGCCAGCTTACGTAGCGAGTAATATTTGATACGAAATAGTGCCGCGTTTTTTTTAAGTTCGCACCTAAAATTACGTAGCACATACGTAGCAGCTTTCCATACGTCGTCTGTACGTAGCACGAACGCGGTGCAAACGAAAGAAGCGCAGTAGCAACGTAACAGGAACGTCGCTAATACTCTTACAGTACTGCAACCCACCTGTTTGACAATTCCATCCTATCCTATCCACCATCCTACATCCTACATCCACCCCCTATCCACTCTATCCTACCCTATCCTATCCTATCCCATTATATCCTATCCAGCGCATTCTAATCCATTTCCATCCTACATCCTATCCTACATCCTATCCTATCCTACATCCTATCCTACTTCCTATCCTATCCTACATCCTATCCTATCTTGCATCCTATCCTATCCACCTTTAACTACCTCTCATCACATTAAGCGAGATTATGATAAAAACTAAATGACTTGATACAAATTCATGCATAAGTAGTAAATTATCTGTAATTATCGCTGCTTTTGGATTTCATCAAAATGAAAATTATTTAGATGATTAAATACCATTTTGCTCTTGTAGTGAACGAAACAAAATATCACAACAAACCTTCAAGTTTGTTTTTATTGAATTAAAATTTATATTACCCATTATGTCAAGTTAGATAATTCAATGGATTAAATTTAATCAAATGAGTATGTTTGTCTGCTAAAAACTTAAGAATGAATAAAAGAAAGATGGGATTGGAGAATGAAGTGGATAGGATGTAGGATAGGATGTAGGATAGGATAGGATGTAGGATAGGCTAGGATATGATGTAGGATATGATAGGATAGGATGTAGGATAGGATAGGATAGGATGTAGGATAGAAATGGTTAGGGTTGAGGTGGATAGGATAGGATAGGATAGGATGGGATTGGATAGGATAGGAAAGGATAGGATAGGATATGATGGGATAGGATAGGATAAGATTCTATCCACTTTCTATCCTACATCCTGCATCCTACATCCTATCCTATCCATCTTTCTGTCAAACAAGTGGGTTGCAGGACTGTACTACGCAGTACGAACGAATCACAAACGTTGCTAATTCGTACCCTCGGCGTTCTTTTCTAATCTACTACATTTGATATGCGTTTCAATTTCTTATTTTTTGTTTCTTGTTTGCGCATGGCATTCGAACTACGTTCTTTTCGTTCCTGCTACGTAAGAGCTGCGTTGGTGTTACGTTGTATGAGTATCTGCTAAGTTAAAGGAGTATCGCTCTATTCCACCTCGGCGTAAAAGGTGTATTTGCTATGTTTTTATGAACATATTCTAAAAATCTAGGAGGAAACTAAAGTTTTGAACCTATTTAGAATGAATTAAGATTAATTAAACCGTATAATTACAAACTTCCACTAGATCAACAAAGCAGCTTTATTTCATATGGCAAACTGAGTCTAAATAAAGTATACGCTAATTTCAAAGGGCACTTTGACAGTACCCTTTACCCTTTTTATGTTCATATTATTTTAAGTGGTAAATCGAGAGAAATAATATTTGGCAACCAAAGATTTTTTTTTCATACGACCGTAACAAGACTACGTAGCACCAACGTCGTACTTACGCGGTAGAAACGCATTGAACGTCACATGTACGTGCCGAACGCTGCACGTACGCGTTGGTAGGACGCATTGATACGTCTCTTATACGTGCCTCTTATGCCGAATAAACGTCGCACTTAAGCCTTGGACTTCTGAGAAGGACGAAATACGCAGCAGACCTTTTCGTTTCTCTGGAATGTTGGCAAAAATACTCCTCTTATGTAGCTGATACGAAAAAGTGTGGTATGGGTTAACAACGATAACCCAGTTTAGCCAACATATATCGTTTTATTATATCGATGACACATCAGGCAATAAATTACACTTGTTTTGCAATCGGTGTTACCTTTAACATGTTTAATGCGATATGTCTTTCCGTCTGTGCCTTGGATTATGTTTGTTTATTACGTATTTACAAATAGCGCATATTTTCCCGAGCGGATTGCATTTAAATATATAATGGAAATTAAAGGAGGTAAACTTCTTAACGCAATCCCTCAAATGCAATTTTGAACATTAGATTTTATTTGGATATGCTTCTTATTCGACCCTACGGGAAATTCGGAGACGCGCACTCTCTGTAAAACAAAAGTACAAATGTAAATTCAAAAAATGAAACAATAGGGCGCTACTAACTCGAATTATGGTGGCTCCGCTGGAAGCATCACTAATGAGAATTTAATATTCGAAACACGTGTCTTGTGCAGAAAAAAAAAGATTTGAATTTTTTTTTCAAGAAGGTATATAGTTGGAACACTTCCGTATTATTTCATGCATGTCATTGATCGTTTTCTTGATATCTCGTACAAATTTCTTGACTTTCGTTTCGGAAATTAATTCGTACGTTTTGTTTTCCAGTATTCCCTTTTCTATGTCGGATCGGTATGAGTCCGAATCCATGATCACAATTCCCGATCATTTATCCGCCGGACGGATAACAATAGAAATGGTATTCATAAAAGTTTGTAATGCCTTCTCTTATAGCTTTGTTATGTTCATCTTAATAAATCTGTTTAGTCCGTTCATAATATCATTCTTCGCTTACACGTATTGATGGAGCTATCTATTTCATCCCTCTGCTGGCACCAAATTTTACTTCGTTACCTTTTTGTTTATTATATCATTCTCGTCATCTTCCTTCCTCCTCATGGCAGCCATAAATTACTCTTATTTATTTATTCATTCATTCATTCATTCATTCATTCATTCATTCATTCATTCATTCATTCATTCATTCATCCATTCATCCATTCATTCATTCATTCATTCATTCATTTATATTCTTTACGGTTTAAATATCTATCTACATGTATCATATATTTACCTAGGTTTTATCAGTTTAGGGGTGAATAAGGATAATTGTTTTATTATTAATTTTCTACTTCTTTTTGGTTGTGTCAAAATCACATTGGATGGAAGCATCACTAATGAGGATTTAATTTCCGAAACAATTGTCTGGTACAAAAAAAATTCAGCAGATTTAAATATTTCTTTCTGAGGGAAGGATGATGCAAATAAAAACACAAACTTTCAAATGCACAAATTTATGACCCCTTGGAGTTTATCAAGTGTATTACAGATTGTCGTTTTTTACACTTGATAAAGGCCAATGACCGAATATTTGTGTATTTCAGTGTTCGTATATTTATTCATAATAAATTGGTTTGAAAATTTCTTCAGAAGGAAAAAAGTTGGAATACTTCCGTATTGTAATTCATGTAGGCATTTTACTTTTCCGATGTTACAGTTGAGGGAAAAATTCTTCACCGCCTATGCTATTGAAAAATATTACTAAAATAGCATACCGTATAATCAGAAATTTTCGCGAGTATCAATTTTTGCGATTTCATGGTAGAATAGGGTGTTTTTATTTTTGCGGGTACATCTTTCTTATTCCGATATTACAAAGATATAATTATGCACTGTAACTTCAATTATTGAAGTTACAGTTATTTCTATCATAAGAATACGCTCGATTTTCATCGCTTTACGTCTTATCGTGATATGTGAAGAATGACAAATGTACAATAAAATTGTCAGTGATATATATCAACTTATATAATAACCAATTAACACAATTCTCCGCAAGAATAATAAAAATTCTGGTTATACAGTAAAATAGAAAATATTAAATCTGGCTAATTCTACTAACTGTCGTTTTTGATAACGTGTAAAAAGTCTTTAAATTCAATAGCATCATTTAAAACTTGATACATTTTCAGCATGGACCAGACATGCACATTTCGGGTACTTAACCCTCGTCAGTGATCCTTAGTCTAAACAATGTAATATGGCCAAAAAGTATGAAATGTATGTCCAAAAATGTACCAAAAGACGTAGCAGAATGGTTGGGATATGATGCTACAGGACCCAAGTTTAAACAATTTCAAGAAATTTTGTACCAGAAAATTTCAAATGCGTTGAAGAGACAGACGAGCAACCGAGGTTGATCGAACTTGGCTATATGTGCCCTCGGGGACCCTTGGTCCACCAGCAGTGACACTCACCAAGTAGTTCAAACGTTAAACGTCTTTAAATTCAATAGCATCATTTAAAACCTGATAAATTTTCAGCATGGACCAGATATGCACGTTTCGGATACTAAACCCTCGTCAGTGATCTTAGTCTAAACCATGTAATATTGCCAAAAAGTATGAAAATTATGTCCAAAAATATAAGAAAATTTCAAATGCGTTGAAGAGACAGACGATCAACCGAAGTTGATCGACGTTTGCTACAAGTACCCCCGGGGACTTATCAATCTCTACATGAAGATCTAGAATAATTGGTTTCAGACACAATGCTTACGTATTTTTTTCTATTCCCCGATTAACTATGCTATTGATTTATCAGTGAATTTAAATGAATGTAAAGAAAATCTATCAACACAATTTCCGGATTTTTTTTTTGTCAATTATCCATGACCTTTTTCATCACGAATGGCTTTAAAGTCCTCAACCCCTCTCCCTTCAAAAATTATTTGATCCGCCTATAAATATCCTTACTTATTCTATATACGAGTGGCCGTATTCTGAATTTTGATAATCTCTTGGGCCACACCGGAATGTGTATAAAGAGTCCCTCTGTTATAAACATTTTAAAACATTTTAATGTATCATTACATGCATGTATCATAGCATATTAACGCACATTAAATGAACATTTGTGATTTACAATATACAATATAATGGCAATATGTTTTATTAAGAGTTTGATAAGAAAAAAATCATGGAATTGCTAAGTGTTTCATGCAATCAGACGTTGTCCATTCCGAGGTTCGCAACCGTTCCGATTCTCACGATTGCCTTCTCGATTTTGAGACTGAATAACTAATAGATACTCCTTTGATGTTCTCGATTTTGAGACTGAATAACTAATAGGTACTTCTTTGATGTTTTTTTTTTCATGCTAAGTCGAAAGATGTATAGTACTTAATTCTCTGATTTATCAAAATGAGTGTTTCAATTCACACTGTTTATATGTCTTTTCAGATGAAAAAGGAAAAGAAAAAGAGCTTAGAGATTTGATTCTATATTGGAATGAAAAACAAACTGGGCGAATTCAAATCTTGCCTTTGGACGAAGATGACACGATGGAAATTGATGACGTATACACCCAAGTCTTACTAAGAGATGAAAGCGATAAAAGATATTCTAAACTAGATGACAAATTAAATGAACAGAATACAACATTAGACAAGATATTTCTTTTGCCAGAAAGAAAACCAGCGCGTTACATTTTTATGCTCGGGGAAGCCGGGTATGGTAAAACAGTTCAATGCCAACAAATTACAAGATCGTGGTGTCAAGCATGGAAAAATAAAAATTGTCAGGATGATTTACTAGGAACACTCAAAGTATTTGATTTTCTTTTTTTCGTAAAATTGCGTGATGCTCGAAACAATGATGTGTCCCTTATAGATATAATACTTGAAGCATACAGCCGATACCATCCATCACAAGACTGTTTAAACACCATTCGAACCATTCTAGAGCAAGGTAAGTGTCGCAGTCTTGTTATTCTTGACGGCCTTGATGAATGGAATATACCTGACGCGGATAAACTTTTGGATAAAGGAATACCTAACTGTAGAAATATGTGCAATTGCACAATTTTGATCAGCATGAGGTCATGGAAGTTCATTGAAGTTAAACAAATAAGACTACATCAGATGGACAAAGTTGTCCGTTTATGTGGTCTCGATGAAAGAGGGTTTGAATTCATTACAGAGAAATTGCTCTGCCGCTGTCTAAACATGGATAATGCGTCTGCCGAATTTCAGGCTGTGACTAAAAACATTGGAAATTTCATATCAGCTTCTTCGTATGCGGCTCAATCTTTGATGAAAATTCCTTTTTTAGCCGTTTTATGTATCCTTGCATTCCATTACAACGTTCAAAGTGGTCATTCAATGACAACTCTTTACCTTTCAATCATTGAGACATTGATGGAGAGATCAAAGCAGTATGATGAAAAAAGTAATGATAATGAATCCGTCTACGCTACATTAAGAGATTATACTCATCTACATAATCATGGAAAGGACCTATCTAACCTGGGAAAAATAGCATTTTCTGGCCTGACATCAGAAAACAAATCTCTAATCTTCAAAAGCAATGACTTAAATAAAACATTTGGTGAAGGTGTATTACAAAGATATTTTAAAATAGGATTTTTAATTAAAGCAAAAGCACCGGGACATTTGCATGCAAGAAACTTCGAAATCAGTTTTCTTCATAAGACAATACAAGAATTCCTCGCTGCGTTTTACCTCTGGACAGAGGGCAACCTTGATGAAAATTTCTTACGCAAACACGTGCTTGATGTTGAGAAAGCATTGGGATTTTCAATGGTTTTAACATTTTTATCTGGACTTTCATCAGTAGATGGATGCAAGATATCAAGGCACCTTAAGGATTTGGCATCGACAGATGAAGACATTCGAAGTTTTCGATTACGTTTTGCATCTGATAGCTATGAGAAAGTTTTTCATCTTTATGATTTACAGCTAAGATGCTACAGGGAAATCAGAGGCCAGAAGAATATAGAATGTTTCACTGAGGATGGTGATTTGAAATTTTCATTTTCTGACATAATCTTACATGGAAAAGATTCAGACCGCCAGCTCATCAGAGACACTGCTGACGTTTTACTCCAGCATCCTCATGACATAGAATCGCTTCAAATGAAATTCATTCCCGATAACGAGCAAAATGGCATAACCAACGATGAGCTTAAAAACTTTTTGGATAAAAGTACGTCAATAAAGTCAGTGAATATTGATGGGTACTTTGAAGGGCGGTGCAGAGTATTCAGTCATTTTAGCCAGAGAATGTCACATCTGACTACTCTAGGATTACAAAACATTGCAGTCAAAGGCAACATCCTTGCAGATCTATTAACCAAAAATACCGCAAGAAATTTTCATGCACTCGGTCTACACTACATAAGAAGTTCTGACGATCCAAATGTCAGATTTGAGTATAAGTTTCCATCAGAAAAAACAAAACCCAGTCAACGTTCTGGCTATGAGCGAAAAGAAAGAATGCGTGCATTACCTACGTCCGATTCTCACAATAACGAGGATAGTGGAAAACCACTTTTGAAGGATATACTGAGGGTCCTTCCGGATTTTGAGCTTTTAACAACATTACATGTATCGTACATGGAGTCTTTGGAGGATAGAAACGTAATCCTAGCTGTGGCAAAGAAGCTACAAATTAAAGGAAAATTAAACAGATTCGGATATCGGGGTAGCTCAATATACAACGTTGCTGATGATCAACATGACACTGAAATCATTGAAGTGATACTAACAATGAATCAACTGGAATACATTTTTCTTTGTGACATTGTTTTGAACGATAAATTTCCAGTTTTTCCTGAAATGTTGCAACTAAAGAAGTTATCCCTTCAAGACATAAGCATGAACAAAATGGAATGGAGAAAACTTGTTACAGCACTGTCAGATCTTTCGAACAAAGCATGCCTTACGGACGTAGTTTTAACAGACACAAATATCGACGATGAAAGCTTGAGACAGTTTGAAGTTGCGCCAGATTTATCGATAAAAAATGATATCTACATGATTTGAGTTATAACAACTAAAGTGTAATGATTACAACAATATTTGACGAAAGTGGGACATCTTTGAATTGAATACAACGGAAAACAATGTAAACAACTTTAGATTTAACTAACCAAAAGGATAGGCTAAAACAACACTTAAATATCCATGTTTTTTTCTATTGTATTGTGGATAGCTGCAATTGTATTTTGGATCACCTTAGAAATCAACATTGAGAGCAAACTCTGATCCCTCAATTTATGTGGTGTTTCCATGCATCATGGCTCGATGTGTAAGCTATTGATGTCTTTGGTCAATTGTACTAGCTTGGTGTTTTAATTGTCTTTTTTCAAAAATACCATATATGATTTTATTCTTCTATAAAGCTGTTTTAAGCTTATTAGACCATCGTCTATCTTGATGAATTGGAGAATCGTTTGCGCGTAAATTGGAGGACTAAATGACCGTATAACCAAAAATATTCGCGCGTATCCAATTTGGCAATTTTATGGTAAAATAGGATGTCTTCATTTTCGCAAGTAAAATTTTTCGCGATTTCAAAATTACACACGAATATGTCGTGTAACTGTTTTGTACCTTTCATTATTTCAATTTCAATTTTCAATTTGTCCACTAGATTACCGTCCACTCATCTGCGTAAGGAATAAGTGAAGAATGGTATATGTAAAATAAAAAGAAAATTTAACTGATATGTCAATATATGATATAAATCATCGATTAATTTTTGGCGAGAAGATATTTCGCAATTTACTTTTACTAAAGCGAAGAAGCTCCGAAAATTTCTCGTTAAGCTATAATTTCAATTTATCAATGGCTATGCGTGACATTTGATCACGTAATCATACAATTCAGTATTCAGTTTGACCAGAAAACTTTATTTTACTGTCATTCCTTATCGTTCATCCAAAATATATATTGAAACTGTGTATCGTATTTCAAGTATACTGACTCCCAAAAGAAACGATACATAGTTGTATTCCAAACAATTTTCAATCAACATATCAAATATGTGGATCTTTATGATGAAATTGATCTCTAAGTCTAGTTACTTCAACATGTTCAATGTTCATAACATTTTGCACTGTTCACTTATCCAGAACGCCAATATTTAAGTTTTCATGATTTGCACGAGCTATGCAGTATCAAGATATCTTTGTTTGCTACAGGTGACTTAAACAACGTGTTCGTTAGATTATGATCTCCCAAAACAAATAATCATAGAACTAATTCTCGGAAACGCAAATCATAAATTCACGTTGAGCTACCCGTCACAGGATAATTCGATCAATCATTTGCCTGTAAGACCGTTTGTAAGCACCAAAACTTAATGTGACATCACATCTTCGTAATCTCTCCTCGGCTCACTCAACAGTAGCGTAAACGCACTAACAGTAGATTAAATGTAAGCGGTACAGGTAGGAGACCTACAGAAAACGTAATCAAAACTCAATGTTCCTTCAAAGAAGCAGAGTTTACCAAAAATGGATAAATATGTAATTTTCTTAAATGTTTGTCAAAAGGTATTGCGAAATGGTCATGTGATGAAATGAACATTTGTTTCATGAATAATCTGTTCATGACCTTAGATTTTAAATCACCCCAAAATTTATAAATGTACCTTTCAATGTGATAAATTTATTTCAATTTATTTATATGTAACGTTTCTTTTGGGAGTCAGTATATCAATAGAAATACATGGGTGGCTCCTGAAATTACACCCCTGCAATGATCAGAGTGGAACCCATTATAAATGGAAAAGGGAAAGACAGACAGAGCAATGAAAGCAGTTAAGTTTCGAAATATATGATAAACAAAACCAAAGGTATGTGTGTAGGTCAAACACTTACTAGCGGCTTTTTTTATGTTCGTCGCACATATCCAAGATTGTGTGACAAATAAAAGAAAAGAAAGGAAGGAAATGATGTCATAGTCAGTACTCGGTTTATCCAGATAGGGGTAAGGGAAATGGTTGTCAAAAAGACTTTAACAAATCAAATAGGGAGAACTATATGTATAAGTTAACGACGTTGTGGTAGGTAGTGTTATCATACGAAATTTGCCACCCGTTCGGATGTAACCAAAATATATAGAAAGTCATCGTCAATTTTTGATACAGTTAACATACATGTAAGCTACGCCAATTATTAAGAAAATTATCTTCTGTTTCAATATTTATATAGTGAATCATCAAAATTCATTATTAACCGTGCGATTGAATTTAACAGAGTCGTTATGAAATCCTAAGTCTGTTTTTTTTTATTATTTTGTGCGATCTGAAAGTATCTGTTTTGTCGTCTTGTTACGCCAGGTTAATACTATTTGGTTGTTTTGCGTTAATACATGTATGTTTGTTGTATTTTTTTCTATCAGCATTCTTACATGTTTGTGATTTGTTCACTGCAATGATATATTTAAGAATGATATAATCATATTCATCAAAGTTTTTTTTTATAGGATCTTCACATAACACCATACACTTATTGCTAGTGACAAGAGTAGGAAGCAACTAACGGTCAAAATCCACAGATTGGAATTGTTTCAACTCCTTATGATCAGCATAGAGATTGCAGTTTTTGTAGGATCTTTACTAAACGTCAAAGTCCTATTGATTATTACAAGCGAAATAACACTATTGATTCACAATGTCAAATATCAAGGTTGCAGATAGGAAATATTAAAAATCCTTGTATACAGGTTAGAGGTCGCAGTATCGATATCCTAATTGCTAATGGCAAGAAGAAGAACCCTATCGATTTTCAAGGTCATAGGACAAAGGTCAAGGTTAAGGATTTGAAATATTTAAAACATATCACTTCACCGCCTAAAGGTAAAAGAATTTATAGTTTATTCACCAAACGTCATAGTCTCATAGTTTACGTGTATGACGAGAAAATACTCTTACTGATTTTCAAGATTTTGGGTCGAAAGTCATATTTGAAATATTTAGAAACCTTGAGTATAACCTAAAGGTCGCAATTCTGATTGGATCTTTACTAAACTAAATAGATATCCCTTTGATTCGTAGTTTAAAGGTAT
Source organism: Pinctada fucata (assembly GCA_028142955.1). NCBI lineage: Eukaryota > Metazoa > Mollusca > Bivalvia > Pterioida > Pteriidae > Pinctada > Pinctada fucata. The sequence goes on along the minus strand of AP027111.1, from coordinate 48,616,171 downwards.
AGGTCATAGATACGCAATGTTTAAAATCCTTGTATACACCCTAGAAAGCACATTTGTGGAGAGATATTTATCTATTTTATTCAATTATTGCAAATGGCATGTCGAAGATTCCTGATAGTCTTATTTTCCACATCAAAGATTCAGGTCATTGATGGATATTTTAAAAAATATTTGCATACAGCCTTGATGTATTTTTTTATTGGAACTTAACGAAAGATCTTGGTTGAAATCAGTTATAGATTGTTGCCTATTTGTATGCGAGTACATTGATATTGATGTCATGTGAGAAGATAAAAAAAGTTTACGCTTCTTGGATTTTTTTCTATTTTAGGTATCGAGGAATATAGTTTCTTGATCTTCCTTTTCTTACGTAATTGTTACTTTTCTCTAATCTGTATATATATTCCATGTATAAATCAATTTTCCTAATAAAATATATATACAAATATGAAATAAAAACTGTTGAAGATAATTAAATATTCAACTAGATTTTCACTGTGAGAAATGAGTTTTATATCTAGATATGTTTGAATTATCTGAATCAGTTTTCCTAATAAAATATATGTACAAATATGAAATGAAAATTGTTGAAGATAATTTAATATTCAATTTTATTTTTCACTGTGTAAAATGAGTTTATATTTAGATATGTTTGAATTAGCTGAGTACATATTGAAATGTGCCCTTGAATCATTAGATAAGACAAAAAAAAAAAACAAAAAGCTAAAACAGAATAAAAACGATCAGATCCAAAAGATTGAAAAAATAAACAAAGGATATGGTGGAGATCCGTGCAGCCACAGCGGCGAAACATACACTGCTAAACAAATAAAGGAGCAATTTTTCTATTGTAATATAATGCTACAAAGAATGAAATATTCTTTGGTATCATCAAGGTTATCTAATCATGTCAAACAGTTCATCTGATCGATACGGACACATGTATGTAAAATGACAATTAAATAAGTCTAAATGCATGTAGATAACTTAGAAAAAGAAACTACTAATATCTGAATAATGAGCAGTGTGCTTTTATGGGACTATACAATTAGGGCAAACCAAGATAGATAAAACTCTCCGGGTATAGAAACATTAGGAAACATTCTTTATCCTTATGAACAAACTTAAAAAAATAACATAGGGGTTCAATTTACATAAATTATGAAAATAAAAAAAGTCCACAATATAAATAACCTTAGTCTCCTAGGTTTATCGCATTCCTCAAGAGCTTCGATTGCATCGAACTCTTTTTTTAACATCTCTCCATTTCACTTTGTTTTTCAATAGAAAGATCCAAATAAATCATAATGTTTGATATGAATAGGAGTATTCGCATATAATATATAAATTTTATAAAGTGAAATCCATAGCAGGTGTCCGTGATTAGACGAACCGGTTACAAAACAAAGGAAAGGATCTCCAACAGTACCCACAGCAAAACACCCAAAGACAAATGAGTTAAAGAAGATCCTGACGATAATTTCAACAGCACTCACAATAGAGCACAAAATTGAACATCGATGGACCCCTAGCAAGCTAGAGGTGGGACCATGCGATGCAGATACGCTTATGAAGAGACGCAAAAGGAACACCAACTCACATCATAGCAACATCAACAGACCACACATAAACCAACGATACCAAGGGGCAACGGGCGCCGACTTAGGACGGTTATCTGCCACGCAAGTAGCAAATGGTGTGGTTATCCGGAATACGTGTACACACTCCTTCCACTTTCTCGATTACCCAAATGTCTCGAAGAACGTACAATTGTGGTCTAAAATAACCTCTTCACTGTAAGATTAACATACAGTCAGACAGCATAACTCAGGGGCCCAAGAGACACACAGGTGGATATGTAAATGGATATAAAAACAGAAGACGTACAAAATACAGCCCGTGCTCTGCTGGCCTAGCGAGCTCATGCATGTGATCACCCGAGGTGTCCGACTGACATTCAGAGAGAATTTGTGATCGGGGCCTTGTCGTCTCTCAAGAGGTTTAAACAGGGCCAATCATAGAGTCCTGTCGTCACAGTCAGTCGGGTCCTGTACCATCATATCCCATCCATCCTGCTACACTTTTCGGTACATTTTCTGAAATGATTTTCACCCTCTTTGGCCATATTTCATTGTTTAGATTGAGGATCACTGACGAGGGTTGAATACCCGAAACGTGCATGCCTGGTCCATACTGCACATTTATCCGTTCATAAATGATGCGATTGAATTTGAAGACGTTTAACATCTTAAGAATGTGCTAGTACGAGGGTGTAGATTGATCCAGGTCTAACCAAGTGTTCGTCTGGTGTCAGAAGGATCATATCCACGATAAAATAGACGTTTGATAATTCAAACTTAATGGTCATTCTGCTTACCTTTTATTCTTCTTATTTTATCAATTATGTCACCATATAATACAGGCAGTAAAATACCCAATGCAATATGTTTGTAAGGGTCTAAATTCTAAAAGTAGTTGACGATATATATTTTTTCTAAATTTCCAGACTGTTTTTATCAGTTTGTGAAAGCGAAAACCTTAACCTTAACGTTTCTTTGTAATTTGTAAATTTCTACTATGGAAATCCAAAACATCAGTAAAAGCTTTCGCATACTGGATGAACTGTGAAATGTTAATACCATATGGCAGTAATCTCGGAACATCACCGTCAAGGCAAGGAAAATTTATTATGTTGAATTCTAAATCATCTTATTGTCATACATGAATGAATCTCTCCACTGACGGCTTTGATGTTTAGGTTCAAAAAAATTATGTTTTTGTGTGTGTAACGTGTAAATATTTCACAATCAATTCTTCTTCAAAACAACATGTTGACACTTTTTAAAAATGGGATTCTCAATGATAAGACATCAACCAGGTACCTACTAGTACCAATGAAACATTTCAAATCAATATGATTTCTTTGCTTTTGAAGATTTTGGATACATTGTTTTTACATATGTGTACAAAAATAAATCTGCAACAAGAGGCGCACAATTAGTACCCATTGGGATTCCTACAACCTGCCTATAGAGTTTCTAGCTTAATCTTACACGACAGTTACTAATGTTCAAAAGGAAGCACAAGACAATACACAAATCACTACATTCCCTTGATTTGTATGATTTGTCCTTTCTGAATGTCAGTCGGACTCCTCGCGTGATAACATACATTAACTGTTTTGATATCCATTTACATATTCATCTGTGTTGATTGGGCCCCTGTGTTTTGTGGTCTTGTTTGTGTGTGGTCATCTGACAGTGAGGAGGTTGTTTTACAACAAAATTGTGCATTATTCGAGACCTCTGGGTAATCGGAAAAGTTGGAGGGTAGTGCACATGTAATACAGGATGACCACACCCTCTTTTATTTTCTTGGCAGATGACATTCTAAAGTCGGCACCGGTTGCCGATTGGTCTCGTTGGTTTTTGTGTAGTCCTTTGTGTTTGGTGTTTCTGTGTTGTGCGTTGACGTTCCCTGTCCTTTTTGCGTCTTTTCCTGCGCTTGTCTTCTCTTTGTTTTTGCATTGGGTGTTTTGGGGTTTTGCTGTGGGTTCTGCAACCTGGTGTTGTTGGAGATCCCCTACTTTGTTTTGTATTCTGTAGTGGAAAAAGAAACCCTTTGATTCAGATGCACAAAGATAAAACTTTCCCTTTCAACCAATACATCATTTAATAAGTTTCGAAATCCATCACTAATTTTTTCGGAAGCATGGTTTACATTTAAGAAAAGTCGAATGAAGAAATCGTATTTGCTTGAAAATATCATGATTTCATTTTGTCCATAACATCCCCTGAATTTTCAATATACTAAAATAATTTTTGTTTTGAACAGTTTCACAATATTTTGCCACGTGTTCTTTAAGAGCCCTGAGTGCTGACGTCAGATTTCTAGATAAATTGTAGTTGAGCATTTGCTAGAATTAGCTATGTGAAGAAATGTGTAAGTTTTCATTATATAATTTTGAAAGATGAATCTATGAATGTTTAGGTCTATTATACTTTTCCTAGTCGACATAGTCAAAATAACATTGGACAATATGAACTATGCTGGTGGACCAGGAGTCCCCGAGGGCAACTGAAGCCAGTTCGATCATCTTCGGTTGATCATCTCTTCAACGCATTTCAAAATGTCTGTTATCAAATTTTCTTGAAATTTCTAAACGTGGGTCCTGTAGCATGAAACCCAACCCATCCTGCAAAGTCTTACGGTATTTTTTGGAGATAATAATTTTCAAACTATTTGGCAATATAACGTTGATTAGATTATGGATCACTGACGACGGTTAAAACAAAGGAGGGGATCTCCAACAATATGAACATCGAAATGTACCCGAAACGTACATTTCTGGTCCATGCTGAAAATGTATCTGTTCTTAAATGATGCTATTGAATTTGAAGAGTTTAACATTTCATTGCAATTTCCAATCCTACAAATAGGAGTGACACATATGGATAATTACAATATCCTGTATGCAGCACAAAATCGATAATTCAGAAAATCAGAAACTGAAGGCATACAAAATCAGGATTAAACATAAACCAAAGCAAACAAACAAAAACCTCCACCACATGAAAAGAAGCGGACTCTCGATATATATGAGATTGAGACCAGGTGCCCAGGATAAGTAAGCATATCCTAATTACATGCAACACCCACCGCTTCAATTCGGTAGAACTGTCACATCCGGTAACTTCCAGACAGACAGCTCCGTCGTCTTCTTAAAAAAAGACCTAAGTATAGAATCCCATCCAAGATAGATTTCGTCAAATGCCGTGAGGTGCTTACGGAAGCCTTAGATAATTATACGAAGGCATGGTGTAAATCAGAAGGATTCGAACCGCATGCACTGAATGACTGGATAAACCTCATTTTAGATATAACGGATATTCGAATAGATAACTTCCATAAAACCCTCATCTTTTTTTCAAAATCCACGTTCCAAATCATAAAGATATTTCAAATCCAAACTAAGTAAATTACATGAAAAATATGTCTTTGCACCAGCTGATAAAGCAGCCAACAACACCATTATCATTTGAAAACGTTACTACATATCAACTTTGGTTTCGGAACTTTCGTCTACTAATACATATATCAAAAGCAACGAAAAGGCATCTAACATTTTAAGGAAGCATACCAGTGAACTGTCTTCATTCAATATCTCTATTTCTAAATTGGATCTCCGAACACTATATTGCATACCGAAACTGCACAAGTCTCCTTACAAATTTCGATTTATTGCTAATTCTAGTAACTGCTCCACTACAATTTTGTCCAGAAATCTGACGTCAGCACTTACTGCTATTAAAGAACACATAACTAAATATTGTGAAACGGTTCTAAACAGGGACGATGTAAATTTATTTTGGTCTATTAAGAATTCAGGGTATGTGATTGACAAAATGAAATCTGGAAAATTCCAAGCTAATACCATTTCATCATACGACTTCTCTAATATATACACCACACTTCCTCATGACAAAATAAATGATCGATTATCTAATCTCATTAAATGGTGTTTTGTTCGAGAGCGGAAAACTTTCATTTGTACATCTGAATCGAATGGTTTCTTTTCCTCGACAGACTACAAATCATACAAATCATTGACACGTAGTGACCTGTGTAATGCCTTGTCCTTCCTCTTGGACAATATTTATGTTAGATTTGGTGAGGATCTATACAAGCAGGTTGTAGGAATTCTTATTGGTACTAACTGTGCGCCTCTCGTTGCAGATTTATCTTTATACACTTATGAAAAAGAATTTATCCAAAATCTTCAAAAGCAAAGAAAATTTGATGATCTGAAATGTTTCAATAATACTTCAAGGTATCTGGATGATATTCTAACCATTGACAATCCTGCTTTTGAATTATATAAGAATTAAATTTATCCACAAGAATTAACACTTAACAAGGCAAACGTTACAAATGGAGACACGCCGTTTTTAAACCTAAATATCAAAATTGTAAACGGAAAGATCCATACAAGTGTTAATGACAAAAAGGATGATTTTGGATTCAACATAGTAAATTTCCCCTGGCTTGACGGTGATGTTCCTAGATTACCGTCATATGGAATTTACATATCACAGCTCATCCGGTACGCTAGAGCATGTACTGATATTTTGGATTTTCACAGTAGAAATTTACAACTTACCAAAAAAACATTTAGATCAAGGTTTCCGCTTTATAAACTAGTTCAGACTTTCTGGAAATTTTACAAAAATTACAGTCAACTTCTTTTAAAATTCGGATCTATACACGCAACAGAATACATTACTTTGGGTATTACACAACCTGTCTTTTATGGTGATATGATAAACAAAATTAGAAGGATCAAAGGTAGGCAGCATAACCATCGAAAATGCGCCAGAATCATCAGACGCATTTTATACCGTGGATATGATCCTAATGTCACCAGACGGAAACTAGGCTTGGTACTTAACCAATCTACAAACTTGTACAAGCGCATCCTGGAGACTTGCACTCTGACTGACTGTGACGACGGGACTCCATGACGGGCCCTGTCCAAACTTCTTTAGAGAAGACAGGGCCCCGGCCACCTGTCCTCTCTGAATGTCAGTCGGACTCCTCGAGTGATAACATACATAATCTCGCTACAGCCGGCAGAGCACGGACTGTATTACGCATGCCCTCTTTTTATATCCATTTACATATTCATCTGTGTTTCTTGGGCCTCTACGTTTCGCGGTTTTGTTTGTGTAAGATCATCTTACAGTGAGGAGGTTGTTTTACACCACACTTGTTACTACTCAGAAAAAGGAAAGTTTGTAATGCTATTTGCTCTGGCATAGCGTATCAACTGAGATATGACACGCCATAAGCAGGCGATGAAGGGATGTTATTACTCAGAAAAAGGAAAGTTTGTAATGCTGAAATTGAAGTCGTCACGTTTGTCATAGAGTGAGGTGTTCATGTGACCATCGGTGTCGTAGGACAACATTATGTCTAAATAGGATGCAGAATTATTTGTCTCTGTAGTTTCTTTGACTTCAAGCTCCGAAGGATATATACTGCTCAGGTAAACCGCGAAATTTGGATTATTGATGGACAAAACATCGTCTATGTATCTGTAGGTGAAGTTGAAGTCAGAAGCTAAGTATCTTTTCCCTTCAGAGATCAAACATTAAATAAATTCAGCTTCGTACGAGTAAAGGAAAATGTCGGCAAGGAGTGGGGCACAATTGGTCTCCATTGGAATTCTGAAAATTTGCTGGATGACCTCTCCTCAAAACACCACAAAAAAGTTGTCAGAAAGTTTAACATCTGAATAATATCTGCTTCAGTGTACTGATTTTCAGAATCGGACTTTTCTTTTACAAAGTAGGTTTGTCATAGTTAACAACAATAAATTTGTATTTGCAATTACCGTTCTTACTTGTCAACGCAATACTTATAATTTTTGCGAGTTCTCTTTCAATTTAGAATGTGGAATTGTAGTGTAAAGTGTCGACAAATCAAAGGCTTTGATCAAATGGACTCTACTAAAATGAGTGGATTTCAGATGTTCTAAAAGTTCCTTCGAATTCTTTAAAATCCACATCTGATTGATACCACTGCGAGAATATACTGTCGAACAATATTTTGGAAGCCCAGATTCTATTTCTGTTAAAACTTTGGTGAGTAAGATCGATACAGATTTGGTGGAACATTTTGAGGAACGAGCTATGAAACGTTGTTTGTACGGATTCTTATGCATTTTAGGTATGCAGTATAAGTATGGCAAATCTAAATCTAAATTGTTAGTGTCGAAGCCAAAAGAAGCAAGAGGGCATTTTAAATCAGTCGCCACTCGCATATCATAATACAGAAACACCCAAAAATACGAGGGTTGTCCCAGAAAATCGCAGACATCGTTAATAAGAAAGTAGTAGAGGTTGTATTTTTATTTTTATAAACTTTGCATTGATACATTTGGCATACACATTGGCTTCTGTACATGTAAAATCAACATTTAATCTTAACATGCTTATTATAAATAGTATTTTTTTTATTGAAGAAATAAACACAAAGGGGGGATGTCCAACGACGCATGATTAATAACGTTTAACATAATTACGTCATGGATTCCGGCGACTGTGGTTAAGAATATGCCTAAAGTAAGCAATTCATAAATTCATGTTATATATTGAACATAGACTTGACACCCATCGAACATATACGCGACAGATATTTCATTTTCACTTGACAGGATTCTCTGCACAGTAGAGAATCTGGATGCTCTCTATTATTTCTTTTGCTGTTCAACGCCGGTCTTCAACAATTACGTTCCTGACCAAATTAAGAATTAATTGTCGGACCATTGCCCCCTGTTGTTGGTTCCTTGTTTAGTTTTGTCTGTATATTCGTCGGGAAATTTCTTGTACCACGTATTTACAAATACTTCGTCTAAAACGGGGTCAATCCACGATCAATGCAATATTTCAGTACCGTTTTCTGCTCCGCTAACACAGTTTACGTCGCCGGTTTTTGAATTATTGATGAGGAGGTTGCATTATGAACTGCTTCATTATTTAATTTTATATAACGCCAATGAAGATAATGTACCTGTAAAATTCAGTACTTTCTATCGATTAGATTTTTATACTATTGATGCATGCAATGATAATTATTCAACAAGTATTAATATGGATTCTTTTTTCGGCACTTGGAAATTCCGTTCTGCGCCGGTACGTTCCAACCGCTCTTCTGAAAATTTAATTTTTAGTATCAACGCCAGATTTCAACTCTGTTAATATTTGATACTTCCCAGATAGTTAAATTAACATTCTGGAAAATCTTGTTTAGATTTAACGCCAAATAAAGAAATTGTGAGCAATGTCTACGTTTTTCTGGGACAACCCTCGTATAGCAAGTGCACAAGTGCAGGAAAGAACAATAAGATACACAAACAGGACTTAGTACACCGAATATGCCAATAAACACTACTCACAAAATATAAGTCATAAGCCAAAAGTGCAATAGAGCATCCTACCAAGGATTGTCATTCACGACGCTAGCAATCCTGATCCACTTCTTTTCGAGGTTATTGAAATAGTAAAAATGGAATAAAATCCCTATTTTTCATTTATTTGAATCAAATAGTCATCAGATACTTCGGTTTAAAATATTTTCTTGGGGAAAGAAGAAAGTATGATAATCCCTTTATCTCATTGTAGTAATCTGTTTCAAAATTGTCAGTATTGAAATATATGTTCTCTAATACCCATGTCATTGTACTAGATACGTGTTTCGGATATTAGATTCTCGTCAGTAGTACTTAATGGCAAACAGCTTGAATAAAGCCAAAGTGAATTTCCCTATAACTTTCTTAATATTTTCTAAATAGCCTCAAAGTGAAATAATTTTTCTCATTCAATTTTATTATATCTTTCTTCGCTTGGTTTTTGGATAAAATCAGCTTTAAGGATAGGGCTATTTATCCCGTAAAATTACCCAACAGCGGATACTTATTCTTCCTGGGCACCTGGTCCCACCTCTAGCTTGCTAGGGATCCATAGATGGTCAATTTGGAGCTCTTTTGTGAGTGCTGTTGAGATTATCGTCATGATCTTCTTTAACTTTTTAGCATCATATCCCAACCATCCTGCTACGTCACCCAGTATTTTCAACATAACTTTCAATTTGAAGACGTTTACATTTATACCACTTGGTGTCACTGCTGGTGGACCAGGAGTCCTCCGGGCACATGTAGCCAAGTTCGATCAATTTCGGTTGATCGTTTCTTCAATGCATTCTAAATTTCCGTTATCGAAATTTCTTGAAATTTCTAAGAAGTGGGTACTTTAGCTACATATGACCCAACCCATCCTGCTACGTCTTTCGGTACTCTTTTTCGACATAGTAACTTTCATACTTTTTTTGGCATATTACATTGATTAGATTTAGGATCACTGATGAGGGTTATGTATCCGAAACGTGCATGTCTGGTCCACGTTGCCAATTTATCTGTCCTTAAATGATGCTATTCAATTTGAAGACGTTTACATTTAGATTGATAATCACTGGCGAAGGTTAACTTGCATGTCTGATCCATGCTGCAAATTCATCTGCTCTTAATGATGCTATTGAGTTTGAAAACAGTTAACGTTTGTATCAATTCGAAATTTTCTGTGTTCAAAATTTCTAAAACGTAGGCCCTTTTTGCATCATATCCCACCTATGCTGCCACGTATTTCGGTGCATTTTGTACATAACAACTTTCGCACTCATTGGCCATATTACATTGTTAAGATTGAAGATCACTGATGAGGGTTAAGAACCCGAAATGAGCATTCCAGGTCCATGCTAAAATTTATTTCTGTCCTTAAATGATGCTATGAATTGGAAGACATTAACAGTTGTACAACTTAAATGAGTGTCACTGCTTGAAGACCAGGGGTCCCGATGGTACATATATAAGGAAGTCCGATCAGCTTTTGTAATTTTCCCCTTTTCCGACGAAGAAACATTAAGCGTTGTAATTTTTCTACATAAATAAATAATCTTTCCGTCTTCATGTCCGTCCGTCTGATGATTATACTTTCACATTTAAATGGTCAAAAAGTGACAGGTCAGTTTTAATATCAATTCTCTGTAAAGACCAAAATATCTTGGAAACAGCATGTCATAGATTTTCATGATTTTCTCTATAAATGGTATGTATAATGCCCTGAATACAAAAATAACAATTTTTTGAAAATAAATATTTCGGTTGCCATGGAAACGAGGTCTGTCTATTTGTAGCACTAAAAAAATTGTCAAATAAGTCATCTTTGGTTATTATGTTGCCATGGAAACCATTGTCGGAGTTAATTGGTATTTATAACTTATAATCTTTAAAACCTCTTTTTTTTTTAGAAAAAATAACAAATTTTTGACATTTCTTTCAATTAGCCGGATCCTATCAAATCAAAATCAGTCAAAATTGCCATAAAATAAGGTCAAAATCAAGGCCTAATTTTGTCCAATTTTTACCATTTCTAAGCAAAAATAACACAAAATGTCAGGCTGATAACACCATCACTGTTGTCAGAACAAAATAGATTTCATGTGACAAATATAATCACTGAAAAAAATAAGTAGGACCTTGTTTTATTTTCCTACATTTTGAGGTCAAAAATGGTTGCCATGGCAACTTTTCATTTGACACATGATGACTATATCTTTTCAAATTGATTTTTAGCATGGTTTAAATAACTTATATTGCTTAAGCTTTATGTAAGGACAACAGAGGAAATTATTCTTTATTTGAGCACTTCCAAAATTTGTCAAGGTCATTGACTCTAAGTTCAAGGTCAATTCAAAATATAGGTTCCAATTTCAATAAAATTTGCTTTTTTTGTTATTTATTGTTACTAAATTTAAGCTTGACTGCCATATATTTGTATCCAAAATACTTCTTTCTTAAATTAGGACCGATAGATAGAAAAACATTACAATTTTTAGTTCAGAACATTTCTCCTAAAAAAATAAGCCCCAGACAAAAATCATGATAATCTCACATTTTTTATATGTATGTATGAAATACTAGCTAAAAATCAAGGATGTCATTGATTTTGAAATTTTTTGCAACTTTGGTCAATAAATAGGGGATATATCCAAAATCACTATGTATGTCTTTGCTTTACTCAATACCACATGATTTTTGAGTAACTGCCTCTCATATTTGTGAAAAATAACAGAATTTTGCCAAATTTGTGAATTACATTCAAGATGACCTTGACATTGGGTCCTGTGACCTTGAAACAATTTAAGGTGATTTTTTTAATCAATAATGCTCTTTTATATGCACTGATAAAAAATGCTTAAAAATATATAATGGACAGCTGAAAATTTACCAGTAAATTACTCTATGTGTAATAGCACTAAACAGAATGTAACCATGGCAACCATTTTTTCATACCCTTTTGAATAAAATTGTGAAGAGGTCCCACTCAAATTTTAACATTTTCTTAAAGATCGAGGATTAAACTTTAAAGATACTTGGCAGTAGAAATCAAGTTAGCCTGACATTTCAGATTATTTGCCCTTAAATTTGAGCAAAATCATGATAAATTAGGAGCTTTTTCGGTCTTAAAAAGGGCCTCTTCAAAACAGGTTTTTGCCTACATTTTGAGCATATTGACAAAGAGAATAGCGGGCAGAAACATACTTCTTGTGTAATATTTATACTATTAAAGATATAAAGAGAAAAATTAAGGAAATTTCAGTTGACTACGATACTGTTACGATGGAAACGAGCCTTGTGAAAATGCCATGTTACAAGTATTCTACCGATGCGTAAAATTTCAAACATGGTTTCCATGGCAACGAAAATTTAATTTGTAAAAAGAAAGTTTATTTTGTACAGAACATCATATACACCTTCCACATCAAAAATCTCCAAAATTGGAGACATGCTGTTTCCACGTGCTATTGAAATTATTTTGGTCCTTAAAGAGAACAGCTATTAAAAGGTAACTGAAGTTGGATCGCCTCAGGACAGGATTGTGTATTGAACAATGTAAAGCCATGGCTGTGAAATATTCTGTTTTACGTGTGCGGGCTGGTACCTTTTGAAAGAAAATACCAGATAAAAAAGCATAAACTCGCACACAATTCGAGATTGACAGAGGTATCCTGGCTAACCGAAAAAAAAGTTCCACTATGGCTTTATTACTCGAATTGAAATACGGCTCAAATGGATCTATTTTAACCCCGCCATAGCTTTAAATGTACTCCCGTCCCCTGACATGTTGCAGGGGATATGTGCATAAATACCGCATGTCAGAATAATACATCTTATTGACAACAATACACCAAATTGTATGTTTGTTTTTGCCCAGCTGGAGGGTGCCTTTTTTAAACATCTGGGTGGAAAACGAAAATTAAATACCTACCTTAATTCCTAACCTCAGTGACCACTGAAGCGTAGAGGTGAGGTAAAGTAGATGAAATGCAACTGCTCTAATGTCGCCATATCACTTTCTAAATAAACGTTACCTCAGACAGTGCATGTATTTCATATATTGAGAGCATCAACGGCGGGTGCGGCTACCCAACAGGGGATGCTTACTCCTCCCGGGCACCTGGTTCCACCTCTAGCTTGCTAGGGGTTCGTCGATGGTCGATTTGGTGCTCTGTTGTGAGTGCTGTTGAGATTATCGTCAGGATCTTCTTTAAGTCATTGGCGGGATGGTACTAAAATGTTTACCTCCTTTACTTTCAATATGTTTGGATGAAAGTTCTTCCGAAATGCGTTCGTTCAACGCATTTGAAAATTTCATTCTGTTATACTTATTATTAATAGAATTTATACGAAATCAGAATTTAAGGAAATTACCGTATTTTTAGCGCGATGGAAATTTTGGCTTTGTTGGCGGATGCAATAAAATCGCTAATGTTTACAGTCCCGATTACGTTAACTGTCCCCCCTTTATCGTTTTTTCTCGCTTCATCTCTCCAAATTTCGCTTCTATTTTTCCGTTTTCATTTTCCCTCACAAAATTTCTCTTCTAATTTTCCTCCTTTATTTCGTCGCAAAATTTCGCCTTCAGTGTTGGAAGAGAAAAATGAACACGATTTTTTTAGAAACAGAAGCAAAACGTAAAAGGAAAGAGAAGCGTAAACAGAAGAGAAACGAAAGCGAAATATTTCGCTTTCATTCCTCTTGTCAATCAAAGCGAGGCTTCCTCATTTGCATATTTGGGGATTTCCCTAAAGAGGGTACAAACGTAATTTGATGTAATTTCTTTGTGTTGCATTAGAATACACGACTAATTAGTTTAATTAAGATACATTGTAACCGAACTTTTTCTGCATATTTAACACTTATTAGTAAATCGAAAAGTAGCTTTTTGTATGTATAAGTTACAATCGTTGTTTATCTTCTTCGCATTTGTACATCTATAGCACAAATCCATTTTTAAGTAACATACCAATTAACAAATTGTTGTTTTGACAAATACACACGTGTAAATCAACCGCGCAGTGTACATGTACGTAGGTGTCGTTTATCCATTACCTGCCACGTGTGAAAATCATCCGAGCGTGATATCACCATGCAGTCAATTGAACTTTAGATAGGGATAGTTAAATATATATACGTCTCTGATTTAATGATGGAATTAATTATATGTAATCTACCTGCTACATGTACAAATGTACTTTTCACGTACTCAGCTTGCATGTGTCGTGTACGTTCTCATTGCACCCAGTTTACAATGATGGATTTTTAAAGAGATTTATTTTTTTCTTCACCTTTTATTTATTATATCGTTTTTTTTTATCTTTTGCTTTTTCATAATGACATACTGAAGGCTATTTTATCATATAGTAATACATTTCAATTGAAAGCTCGTAGTTAAAAAAAAAAAGAAAAGAATTGTCATAGTCAAAAAGCAGGGCGGATCCAGAACCGAATCTGTCAGGAAGGACTTACACTTTTTATTTCGTGTTGATTTTAACTGTTCCACACTGCAACAAGAAATAAGTGTTTATAATAATAATACGGAAGTGTTCCAACTCTAGACCTTCATGAAGAAAAATGCAAACCAATTTGTCTGCATCAGACACGTGTTTCGAGTATTTAATTCTCATCCGTGATGCTTCCAGCGACGCCACCAAAATACATTTCTTTTATTTTTTGAATTAAGATAAGTGCATTTATTTTACAGAGAGTGCGCGGCTCCAAATTTCATGTAGGGTCGATGCAGAAGCATATCCATATAAATATATGTTAAAAATAGCGTTGGAGGGATGGTGCTAGGATATAATACTCCTTAAAATTTGATGATACTTTTGAATGGAATGCAACTGCTGTACAGAAATTTTCGAAACCTGATAGGAAGCAAGTTCTCAAGTTCATCTACTAAGTCTGTCTTTTTGTGCTGATCGGTCAACAAGTATGGCTGTATGATTTTCGACTTCTCTAAAACCGCCACACAGAATTACACGCAACCTTAACGGAGGTAAGTACTCAAAGTCTTCAACAACGGTTGTGTTTTTTTCCTATCGATCGGTCAAGAAATTTGATACCGAGGTCTCTGATTGGCGAATGCATTTTTGACATCTCCAAATCTGATACACATAATATCTCAAACTTTACAGGAATCAAGTTCTCAAGAGCCTCCACCAGTTTATCCGCTATCATTGTTTTGTCTTCAGCTCAGGTGAGCGAAGTAGCCCCCTTGGGCGTCTTGTTTTAATTCGAGAACGTGCTCCATTGAAATGTTAATCAACATTCCTAAAACATGACAAATTTTATATCATACGAAGAATAGTATGTTGGGCCATCAATTTCACGTGTCGTGATTATGCTTACTGAAGTCGAAAAAATGTTTTTTTATCAAATAGAGTTTTCTTATTTCAATTTCATGGATGAATGAGCACAATTTCAAAGATAAGTAGGTAAAATGGAAAAATTCAATACGTTTAGTAAATACTTGAATTTGGAACATGTGAATTCAAACATGTAAGTTAACTATATAAAATAATATTCTGATATAGAATGTGTTTTTCGGAGAGTTTTATAGCGAAACTGTAGAGTTACAGGCAATGAAACTGCCTCCCCAACTTTTTTTTATTTGCAATTCACTGAAATAAATACTAGGATATGTATTCTCGATAGTACCAACTTAAACACTGCATAATTTCAGCTTTGTCAGATTTTGACACTTAAAACGAATTTAAATTGAAGAAGACTTTTAATTTGGAAATAGTGCATTTTTCCTTAATGTGCTATCTTTATTCAGATAATATAAAAGCATTTGAATAGCATATAGGAATGATTAAATAAAACATATTGTGATCAACAAATATACTAACAAGGAAATATCCATTTTACTTTCACAAGCGTCAAATTAGATCAACAGTCTAGCTGCCTATATACGGCGTCATCACATGTACGTCATGACCTTCAAGCAATTATCGCATTTTCTTTCTTTTATTGACGGTTTGATGTTAATACTTTTCGATAAAACGTAACTTAAAGCTTTTTACTACATGGAGATACTGATGGGGATCGCCTCTGATTTCTAGTTCTGTATCTGTAGTTCCTGATTTAGTTACCATTGATGGTAATTATAACAAAATGTGACGTAGGATGTTTTTGTTAGGTTTTAACTGTTTGTACATCATTTTCCATGCTTCATGCTAGTGTCATAGACACATTTTAGTGTTTTTCCGGCAAATTGTTTATATAAGAGTCGACTGTTCACGTTTGACAGTTTATTGCATAGTATAGTATGAACTACGGTTGTCACTTCACAAATTGTGTAAAACCGCGTAGCGTAACGAAGCGGTTTTACGCAAAATATTTAACGCGACAAACCAAAGTTCATTCTCCAATAAACTGTCAAAATCAAACAGTCCATCTTTACCATTTCCAAACCCCACTTTATCCCAAATTTCACAAATATACTCAAGAAATGAGTAATTTAGTACTTTGCGTATGAAATACAAGTAGCATCATATCCCATCCATCCTGCTACGTTTTTCGGTACGTTTTTGGACATAGTCATTTTCACACTCTTTTGGCATATAACATGTTTAGATTTGAGGATCACTGACAAGGGTTAAGTACCCAATACCTGCATGTCTGGTCCATGCTGCCAATGTATCTGTTCTGAAATGATGCTATTCAACTTGAAGATGTTTAATATAACAACTCCGCAGGCGAACTAGTTCCTAAACGAAATAGAAATAATGTGTACTTAGCTCGTCGAAAGCCACAAATGTGTCAAATATATTTGTTCCCCATCTGAAGCCCACTTTTACAAATTCATTACATCATCAGATGATATGACATAACTGTCTGATGATGCGCTCTGCAGTTCAAGTTCAAGGTCGCCGACATGGCACTTATGTGTTTGGATTGTACACACAGGAGCTGAGAGTTTGTACAGACAGATTCTCTGTACTTATAGATCTAATATTTGCAGAAAATGGCATGACTATTATCTATTGGTATCAAAATATCTTCCTAGGATTTAGCTATTTCATAAATGACAAGTTACAAATGTAATTGTAAAAATTCATGACGATACCGTATCATGATCGAGGCCGAAGTAGGTCGCCGACTTTTGATCTTATATTTTCTGTAAACTGATAATATTTCGTTCTAAATTTTTCATCTCGGTGATAAAATATCTAGTTTGAATAATGTTAAAGATAAGAAGGATTGTATCTCATACAAATTGTTTGAAACAGTGATCTTCGGCCTTTTTCATTCTAAACTTTTGCACGTTGACTGTCGTCAGCCATTGGGAAATTTCAAACGCGGGATGCTCGACCTATAAACTGTTACGATGGGGTCGTACGTTTGATGAAAATAGATTGGAGATTATGTTTCTCTTGTGATTTTACTGCAGTTTCTTCTATCATCATTTAAGTACAGGTAATGGTCTATGGAGCTTCAAGACAGGCACATAGGAACCAAAAAACAGTTATTTAATCTCAAAGTCGGGAAGGCAAGGCCAGATAGTGAGAATTTTCATCGGAACAGTTGCGAACCCCGGAATGAACACTCCGAAGTGAGACCAGGTGCCTGGGTAGAGTCAGCGTTTCCTGGTTGCATACAACGCCCGTCGCAGCAACTCCATGAAAACCTGCCAAAGGAGCTGTTAAGATAAGGCGTAAAATCTGCCCTGAAAAGTCGAAATTTCAAAATGCAAAATTTAAGAATTTTTTTTCGGTAGTTCCCCCCCTCGCTTTACAATACCACTTTCACCAAAGGTGTATATCAATAAAATACATTTTCTGACCAAGTGTGGTTCTGAAGCGAGGGGGGGGGGGAACAATGTCCCACAGGCGAAAAACGAAAAAAGGGAGGACGGATGTCTATTTTTAAATGTGTCTCTAGAGCGATAAAATAGGTTATCATTGAATTTTTTTTTCATTTTATATCATGGAACAATATATTCAGAGTGTGTTCTGATCAAATATTTAATCGTTTAGAAAGAAATAAACGAGAAAGTTGTCTATTTCTACAGCGTGTGTATTTCGCGCCAGAAACCTACATAAATGGCCGAGAAGAACGAAATAAAACCGTTTTTCAGTTTCCGGATTGCAGAGTTTGCCGATTATATTGATATGATAACCTCAAAGTTAATTTTTCTTATTCAATTTAGACTTGAAAAGGTAATAGAAGTATAATAAACATTAAAAAGTGTAAAATAATGCATTTTTTGTGAATTTTCGTTCGATATTCGACGTTTTCTGTCGTCTGTATCCCTACCTCTTCAACTCGTAATCATAACATCTTTCACCAAATTTATTTACATAAAATACCTACTAGGAATCTTATAATACTTTATATTTTTATCCTGACTAATTTTTATCTAAAGTGGAAGGACAACGCACGAGAAATAATCGAGTGCTTTCAGGGCTAAATCCGGCCCTTATCTTAACAGCTCCTTCGGTGACTGTCGCGATTTACATTTTGATTTACAGATCAGTTAAGTATGTCTTCTTTTCTGATGATGACAGCCATTTAATCACAATGAAGAATTTCACCGATCATTCTGGAAAGGGGGATCTGCTATGCTTTTTTATATCCCCGTAGTACAGCAAAGTATCAGCTGAGAATCAAAAACGTCATAAGAAGGAGACGACGGATTGTCGCTACTCATGAAAGGGAAGTTAGTTATGTGGAAGCTGAAATCGTCACCCTTGCCATATAGTGAACTGTTCAAATGGCCGTTTGCGTCGAAGGGTAGGAGTATATTCAAGTACGAAGCGGATCTGTAACTCTATGTTGTTTCCTTTTTCACTAGTTTTTGAGGATAGATTTTATGTAGATGATCCGAAAAGTTCGGATGATTGATGGACAACACTTTATCTTGAAGGTAAAATTGAACTGATATGCGAGGTGCTTTTGCCCAGTCGAGATCAAGGTCTGGATGAAGTCAGTTTCGTATAAGTATGAAAATAAGTTCGCAAGCAGTGGGGCGCAATTGGTGCCCATGGGGATGACGATTATCTGTTTTAATTCGGTTCCACCAGACACAACAAAAATGTTGTAAATCAAAATATTCAAGCATCCGGATGATATCATCTTCAGTATACTTTTTGTTTGAATTGGAGTGTTTCTGTATCTTCTATTACCATTTTTGAAATAAACATTACAGAAGTACCCATCACTTATTCAGTCTCATAGTCGAGAAGGCAAGGCAAAATAATTAGATTTTCAACAAGAAGCGGATCTGTCTCTCCGTTGTTTCCTTGATCTCTAGTTCAATAGGATAAATTTCATGTAGATGATCCTTGAAGTTCGGATTATTGATGGACAACACGTTTTATGTAATAATATTCATTAGACCTTTCGGAAAATAATGCAGAAAAGGGAAGATAAAAAATGTACAATTCGACCTTTAATTCTGTACTCTCAATTATGATTAATTTTTGAGTATGAAAAATCGAAGTCTTCATGGCTTTACTTTGCTAGTGTGTTAAGTTAGAAAAAAAAATTCAAATTTATGTACATTCGTGTTGAACGTTTCAATATTATCGTTAACTTGTCAGATCTCAGTTTTCCGTATTTAGTAGGATATTCATTCACTGAAATGATTCGTTACCATTTCATAGACCAATATATGAATATATATTTTTATGTTATACCTTTTTATGTGTATATTAAAAGATAGATCTAAGGATTTTTGCAGTAACAAATAAACAGTAATTGTACATGTAACTAGTTACTTCTTACATCTTTAGTGAAGACAGGGCCCCGACCACCTCGCCGAGTGATATTATGCATGAGCTCGCTACAACTAGCAGAGCATGGGCTGTATTACGTAAGCCCTCTTTTTATATCCATTTACATATTCATCTCTGTTGCTTCGGTCCTTTTTTGCGGTCTTCTTTGTGTGTGTTCATTTAATAGCGAGGAGGTTATTTTACACCACAATTGTAATTTAATCGAAACCTCTTTGTAATTTGAATAGCGGGAGGGTTGTGCGCACGTAATTCAGGATAACCACAGCAGTTGTTATCTGCGTAGCAGATAGCCGTCCTAAGATGGCCACAAGACCCCTAAATCGGCCCTCGATTTTATACTAGAAATAAATTTCATGGGGAATACTTGATATCTCTCAAGAAAATACAGGAATGTCTACCGCATTTAATGAAAATAAAAATATCACCAACCTTAGTGCCATTTAACTGAAATGACATTATGAAGTGACGTCCGTTTGACGTTATTGACAAAATATGGCGAAAATTGCTTGAAATTTGGTCTTTTTTGGAAGAATTCAATGTGGCTGCATGCGTTAACTGAGATAAAATGTTTATGACAAAACGATATAATGGGAATCTTTCACATATAATTTTTTCATCCTAGTTAATGCATGCGGCCATTGCTAATTTTATAGAAATATGTAGTTTTTGCATCAAATTCGCGGAATATGACAAATTTTGGTGTTTTCAAAGGGCTAAAAGCTATTAATAAACGCAATGTTCACAAAAGATAGATTTGTAATTCAGTAGAGAATGTTTCAAAACGGCAAATCACAGTGAACATTTTATGAAGTACTATGTTCAAAATAAGGGCCGATATCGGGCATGGTGGCCCTACCCCTCAATAAAATGAAGCTGTTGCAAAATGTATCTTGTCTGTGCGCTATGGACTTTTGATCATGGCTCAAACAGAGAGTTGGGTGAATGTCTGCTCTTGGTTTCATCTTACTATCCATTATGAATATGATTATCCCTTCGCAACATAGTTGCAGGGAGATATAGTAATGCCGTCCTTCGTGTGTAAGTGAGTGTATGCGTGTGTGCGTCATTGTATACGGCCTAAAGTGTGCAGTTCTGATTGGATCTAAACCAAACTTCATACACTGATAGAAAATGACAAGAGGACGAACAAAATTGATTTTCAAGGTCATAGGTCATCGTCAAGGTCATAGACTGGAAAAGGTCAGAATGCTTGTATACAGCCTTGAGGGTACAGCTTTTATTGGATCTCAACCAAACTTTATGCATGATAGATTATGAGAAGAGGAAAAGAAGAGGGGAGATCTCCAACAAAACATCGTTGCAACATCAACAGCAGAACACCAAAACACCCCAAAACACAAAAGACGAGTACAGCACGAGACGGAAAAGAGACACACGACATGTAAACATCAGACACAAAAGACTACACATAAACCGACGAGACCAACGGGCAACCGGTGCCGACTTTGGACGGCCATTTGTCACGCAAGCAGCAAATGGTGTGGTTATCCTGAATTACGTGCGCACAACCCTCTCTTTTCTCCAATTAAAGAGGTCTCGAAAAACGTACAATTGTGGTGTAAAACAACGTCCTCACTGTAAGATGGCATCACACAAACAAGACCGCGAAACGTAGATGCCCCAGAAACAGATGAATATGTAAATGAATATAAAAAGAGGGTATGCGTAATATCGTCCGTACTCTGCCGGCTGTAGCGAGCTCATGTATGTAATCACCCGAGGAGTCCGACTTACATTCAGAGCGGACAGGTGGTCGGGGCCCTGCCTTTTCTAAAGAGGTTTGGACAGGGCCCGTCATGGAGTCCCGTCGTCACAGTCAGTCAGAGTGCAAGTCTCCAGGATGCGCTTGTACAAGACTGTAGATTGGTAAAGTACCAAGCCTAGTGTCCGTCTGGTGACATTAGGATCATATCCACGGTATAAAAAGCGTTTGATGATTCTGACGCATTTTCGATGATTATGCTGCCTACCTTTGATCCTTCTTATTTTGTTTATCATATCACCATAAAAAAAAGGTTGTGTAATACCCAACGTAATGTACTCTGTTGCGTGTATAGATCCGAATTTTAAAAGAAGTTGACTGTAATTTTTGTAAAATTTCCAGAAGGTCTAAACTAGTTAATAAAAGTGGAAACCTTGACCTAAAAGTTTTTTGGTAATTTGTAACTTTCTACTGTGAAAATACAAAACATCAGTTCATGCTCTAGTGTACCGGATGAGCTGTGATATGTAAATGCCGTATGACGGTAATATTGGAACATCACCATCAAGCCAGGGGAAATTTACCATGTTGAATCCAAAATCATCCCTTTGTCATATACACTTGTATGAATCTTTTTTGTTTTCAATTTTGATATTTGGGTCCAAAAACGCTGTTTCTGTATTTGAAACATTTGCCTTGTTAAATGTTAATTCTTGTGGATAAATTTCATTCTTATACAATTCAAAAGCAGGATTGTCAATGGTTAGAATATCATACAGATACCTAAAAGTATTATTCAAACATTTCAGATCATCAAATCTTCTTTGCTTTTGAAGATTTTGGATAAATTCTTTTTCATAAGTGTATAAAAATAAATCTGCAACAAGAGGCGCACAGTTACATGTAGTACCCATAGGAATTCCTACAACCTGCTTGTATAGATCCTCACCAAATCTAACATAAATATTGTCTAAGAGGAAGGACAAGGCATTACACAGGTCACTACATGTCCATGATTTGTATGATTTGTAGTCTATCGAGGAAAAGAAACCCTTCGATTCAGAGTACAAATGTAAGTTTTTCGCTCTCGATCAAAACACTATTTAATGAGATAAGATAAACGATCATTAATTTTGAAATGAGGAAGTGTGGTGTACATATCAGAGAAGTCGTATGAAGAAATCGTATTGGCTTGGAAATTTCAAGATTTCATTTTGTCAATCACATCCCCTGAATTCTTGATAGACCAAAATAAGTTTACATCGTTCCTGTTTAGAACCGTTTCACAATATTTAGTTATGTGTTCTTTAATAGCAGTAATTGCTGACGTCAGATTTCTAGACAAAATTGTATTGGAGCAGTTACTAGAATTAGCAATAAATCGACATTTGTAAGGAGACTTGTGCATTTTCGGTATGCAATATAGTGTTGGGAGATCCAATTTAGAAATAGAGACATAATTTTGAATGAAGACAGTTCACTGTTATGTTTGCTTAAAATCATTGCTTTTGATACATGTATTAGTAGACGAAAGTTCCGAAACCAAAGTTGATAGAACTCTATTGATTTTCAAGAACTCTTTTGATTTTCAAGGCCATAGGTCTTCAAGGCCAAAAGAACTCAATTGATTTTTTAAGGCCATAGGTCAAAGCTCAAGGTCATAGAATGGAAAATGTCAATTCAATAAATCAATATATTTCCGTGTTATATGATATTTAAAAAAAACTTTTGCCCTAGCCTAGTAGATATCGAAAAAGAAATATTTTGAAAATGGTCGTGTTTAGAAGTTATCTCCCTTGATGAAAAATAAAGAAAAAAATAATAACAGAAAAAATAATTGGTGAACTTTTAATTTTTTAGCGAAATTTGATGAAATGTATTTTATTTAGGAATTTGTGACCAATCTATATTTGTAGACCCGTCATTCTCATCAGAAATTGAAGGGAAATAAACTTTTTTCCCGATGGAGTTCAATGTAAAATGTAAGGGCCCATCACTCATAATGTAACCATTTTTTAAATATCCAAATTTGTCACAAAAATTCAATTAATTTTTACTTAACAATTGTGTTGTGCTCCGTCCATGCTCAATTTAGTGCTCTATTGTAAGTGTTGTTGAGATTATTGTCAAGATATTCTTTAACTCCTATAGAACAAAGGAGGGGATATTCAACAATACAAGGCTGCAGCACCAACAGCAAAACTCCAAAGCACGCAATGTAAAAACACAGAGCAGACAAGCACAGGAATTACTTTTCATTACAGATCGAATACCTTAACCAAACTTCATACATTGATAGGAGTTTAAAAAGAGAAAAACCCTATTCATTTTCAAGGTCAACGGTCAAAGTCAAAGATTAGAAAAGGTCCAAAGCCTTGTATACAGCCTGGTGGGTGCTGTTTTGTTTGGATATTACCAAAACTTCATACATTGATAGCTTATGACAAGAGAAAGAATTCTATTGATTTTCAAGGTCAAAGGTCGAGGGAATAGACTGGAAAAGGTCAAAATCCTTCTATACAGGCTTACAGAGAGCAGATTTGATTGGACCTTAACCAAACTTCATACAATGATAGCATATGACAAGAGGAAGAAACCTATTGATTTTCAAGGCCACAGGACAAAGGTCAAGGTCACAGATTGGAAAATTTCAAAATCCTTGCAAACAGCCTAGAGTGTACAGTTTTGATCGCATCTTAACCAAATTTCATACAATAATAGCCTTTGTCAAGAGAAAGATTGTTCTTCAAGGTCATAGGTTAAAGGTCAAGGTCACAGACTGTAAAAGGTTAAACATCATTGTACATGTGTACAGGCTTGATGGTGTAGTTTCGATGTGATCTTAATCAAACGTCATACACTGAAAGGTTATAACAAGGGGAAGAAACCTATTGACTCTCAAGGTCATAGGTCAAGGTCACAGATTGAAAAGGTCAAAATCCTTGTATACAGTCTGGAACAAAGGAGGGGATCTCCAACACACCAGGTTGTAGCACCCACTGCAAAACCCCAAAACACTCAATGCAAAAACACAAAGCAGACAACCACGGAAAGAGACGCATAAGGAACGGCGGGTTCGGCTACCCAACAGGGGATGCTTACTCCTCCCGGGCACCTGATCCCATCTCTAGCTTGCTAGGGGTCCGTCGATGCTCAACATAGTGCTCTATTGTGAGTGCTGTTGAGATTATCGTCAGGATCTTCTTTAACTCATTGGAAATAACACAAAAATACCATTATAACACATACTTTATTAGGCCAACAATTACATATTCCTTTTTTCATATTTTACCTAGTGCAGAATTAAGATTGACCCTTACCACTCAAAATCATTTTCCCATCTATCTGAGCAAAATCATCATATTATGTCATGAAAGCTTTCATTCCGTTTTGAATAGATGCGCAATCTGATTTTGTCACGAGGAAGGAGGACGCTAATATTGACGGTCTGGTTTTATCAGTGCCGGTTTTATTATTAGGTATTGAATTTACTTTTGAACGTCTCAATATCAGTAAAGTCCCTTAGGATTCCCCCTATACTTCTTCTTTTTCTAAATAGCTGGTGATTTATTTCATTTTTCAATGAACAGTAAGTTGCATATTGAATATGTAATATTGGAGCAAAGGAGGGGATCTCTAACAAAACCAGGTTGCAGCACCCACAGCAAAACCCCAAAATACCAAA
Organism: Pinctada fucata; assembly: GCA_028142955.1. NCBI lineage: Eukaryota > Metazoa > Mollusca > Bivalvia > Pterioida > Pteriidae > Pinctada > Pinctada fucata. Next base: position 48,591,062 of record AP027111.1, on the reverse strand, counting down.
TGCGAAATCACAGAACAGACAAGCACAGATAGAGACGCAAAAGGGACAAGGAACGTCAACGCACAACACAGAAACAGCAAACACAAAGGACTACACATGAACCAACGAGACCAATGGGCAACCGGTGCCGACTGGAATTAACATGTGGTATTCCAAAAGAAGGGGTAGGATCTCTAACACGATTCGGTTGAAGTACCCACAGTAAAACATCGAAACACCCGAATTGCAAACACATAGTAGTAACAAACAGAAAGACACACAGAGGGGACAATTAACTCCAAATACGACATCAAAACATCAAACATAACAGACTTTACATAAACCAATAAGGCCAATGGGAAATATGTGCTGTTTTTGGGCAACCATCTGCCACGTAAGAAGCAAATGGCTGTATTACATGTATCGGTATACTACGGACGCACAATTTGCTACTAAAGTGGAAGTTTAAGCCGTCCATAGTCGGCACCGATTGTCCAATAGTCTCGATGGTTAATATAAAATTATTGTGTTTAATGTATAAATGTGATGTTCCTTGTCACATTTGCATCTCTTGCAGTGTGTACCTTCTCTATTTTTTCGATTTGGTTGTTTTGTTTTGTGTGTGTGTGTGTGTGAGGGTGTGTGTGTGTGTGTGTGTGAGGGTGTGTGTGTGTGTGTGTGAGGGTGTGTGTGTGTGTGTGTGTGAGTGTGTGTGTGTGTGTGTGTGTGTGTGTGTGTGTGTTGCAGCTGAATCTTGATGGAGATGCCTTTCTTACTTCCATTAGCGTTTACTTTTAGCGAATAGAAAAAAAATTCTACCTGTCTTTAAGAAAACTTTCAAACTTAGACGACTGGAAAATATATTTCTTTTGTAGATTTGCGAGAGCTTTACAGTGTTATATTTTTCTTTTGTTAAAGGAGGCGGTTTCATTGTATTCATTTGTATTTTCGTCGGGTGCGTAGGGTTCGTCCAATGTAAAAGGTATGACTTTTCAAACATATAAGACAGATAGAATTTATTTATTTGATTCAATAATTCAAATTCATTTCACACAGTCCGACGCATTCCATTTAAGCTATGAAAAAGAATGAATATGGAACAGTAAAAGGTGAAGTTAAGAAAGACTTCGTTACATGCTACAGATTTATATAATGACGTTAAATGAATTTAAAACAATTATTTTTTTAAAATATCTTTTCTTCTGAAACAAATTTATACCCATAATTGATTAAAAATGAATATAAATTATCCATGTTCTTTGTTCATGACGCCTCGCCGTAAGAACGGTTTTCTAATTTGTCTAATCATTAAAATTTTGATTGACCTATATTAAATAATTGTATGACTTTTTTCACGATCGATTACTTTAGACAAATTTCAATCACATTCATTTTACAATGAAATCGACTCTACAGGAAATTATGAGTCGCGCATACTTTGCTTAGTAGATAAAATTTATACATTGATATGATCATTATCCATATTTGTCATTCAAAAAATGAAATTTGACTGTCTAAAGTTCACACTGGCATTCAGTATCACTGATGCTGTACTATCCAAAACACGTGTGTAGTGCATTTAATTAGATTGAGATTGAAATTTTCTTCTAAAGGGTAACATATTGGAACACTGAATCATATTTTATGAATTACTTATAAATTTATAAAATAAATTTCAATAAGATTAAGATAGAAACATACTTTTGTTTTTCTTTTACATCACAGGATAACAAAACTAAAAGTACGTATGGAAGCTGTGAATTACATGTCTTCCGTCCCGTACAATGAATCCAGAACGCATCCATATCAGGAATCAGAGAATGAAGCTATCTATAATTCTGCATATGACATAAGTGAACTATCCAGGAGGGATTCTGATTCTTATTTGGAGCCAAATAAAACAACAGAGGACTGTGCATATCCTTCAATTACTGAAAGTTGTAGTGATGAAGAAAAACATAGCTATATAATTTTCATTGCCGATCCTGAACAAAGTTTGTAATGCCATGCTATTTTGACTATACTATATTTCTTTTGAAGGCTGATATGAATAAAATGACTCAGTACAATTGATGGTAAATTAAACAGGGAAAGATTGAGTTAAAACATGATTAAACTTATACAACTTGTTTACCATCTAAATGGTAATGCTATCTTGCGGTTTGACAAGGTCAATTCCTAAAAACACATTGATAAATTCATAAATGATATTTTTTTGTTTAGAACACTCCAAATTTCAAATAAACAACGATTTATTTCTAAATAAGGTACCGAAAAAATAAATGTAAATTTCTGTGACATTAATACGGAATTTTTAAAAACCTCACTATTGAATCGCTTACTCTTATTTACATTACTACTAACTATGAAAATAACAATCAAAGGAATGCTTGAGTCACCCGCGAAGGGACTATTTTTAGATATGGATAAATTAAATGGTCCAAGGTCACTAGGTAACTATGTGTATTTGTAGCAATGCTTTGACAACTTATTACTTAGCAATTAATGTTCAGATACGATCAAATTTTCAGAAGAAAGGTTAATCATCTAGACCAAGGTCGCTAGTTAAAAAACTTGTAACAAAGAATATCTCATCATTAGAAATTCACTTGTGAAATATTAAAAGCCCTATCACTTATCAATTTAAGATATATCCCATCTTACCTTTTCAAAAGAAGGCCAAATACCTAGGTCAACATCTTACTTTTTCACAGAAGGTTAAATATCCAGGGTCAACAGTGGTCAATGTCATTCCGTCAATAATTTTCATTTGTATAAAAACATTACATTTGAAAAATATTAAAGTTCTATCACTTTAGCAGTCAAAAAATGTAGCTTATATTCTTTTTTGGAAAAGTAGGTCAAATATCTCTGTAATGGCCACCAGATAAAGAATAATTGTATAAAAGGTCTTACCACACGAAATAAACTTGTGAAATATCGATCAAAGCCCTATCGCTTACAAATCAAAAGAAATAGCCAATGTTAATTTTGTGAAAAGTATGTCAAATATGTAGGTCAATGTCACTTTGTCAAACATTATTGTTATTTAGATCTTATCACAAGGAATACATATTTGAATTATCAAAGCCCTATCATGTATCAATCTGAAGGTTTGGGGACTGACAGCAATAGTGTAACAACGGACAAAGTGATCCCTAAGTGTCGCTATGCTTCGCAGGCGACGCAGATACGATATATTATACTTCTCATAAAGGGACAAAAATAACGAAAAGATACCCAAAATAGACGATGCTTGTAACATCGTGTTGGATTCCTTGCGTCTTGGAAATGCGTCGCTGAGATTTAAATGAATTGGGAAGATTTGTCAATATAAAGAATCGCTCAAAAATAAAATCATTCTCTGTGACTCCAACATTTAAATAACAATTTACTGTTTGTTCGGCTCACTTCGGAAACTGGAAAAACGCAAACAAGTAACATAGATTCACACGTCAAGTTTTACGTGCAAGATTACGAAATGGAATAGAAATGGAATAGAAGGGTTGTATAAAAAAATCATTTATTGGATAATTTAATTATTGGATCATTTCAGGTCAAGCATGCGCAGTCTGAAATTAGGGTTAAAGTGAAGCTTTGAAAGAGACTACGCTTCTTATTAATACTTATTAATAAAGGAATCGCTAATTTTCAATTAATAAATCAATCTACAGAATTAGTTTTAACATGTCAAATAAAAATACGGTATCCTAAAGAAGTGCATTCGATTATTCGTTACATATTGTTCATATTGAGCTGATCAGTTAACGGAGATTAACAAGGCTGAATTACTAAGATTATTTAGTTATTTCTTTTAAGTTTATTTAAGATCCCCTCCTTTCTTTTATATTTATCCAGGTGTTGTTAATTGCCGGGTCTTTTTTAGATAAAAGGGGGGCAGCTCTAGTTCGTTCTACAGTTTATCATTCCAGCTTTAACAGGAAACTTGGAGCCGCGCACTCTCTGTAATGTAAATGTACAAATCTAAATTCAAAAAATTAAAGAGGGCACTACTGAAATGAATTTTGGTTGCTCCGCAAGAAGTATCCCTGATGAGAATTTAATATTCGAAACACGTGTCTGGTGCATGGAAATTGGTTTGGAATTTTATTCAAGAAGGTATAGAGTTTGAATCCTTCGACATTATTAATATAAACACTTATTTCACGTTGTAGTGTGGAGCAGTTAAAATCGTTCCTCGTGACCTGATGTTTGTTAAGTCTATTAATTACTTCTTTCCAGCTCTGTCACATGAAAGAAGCTTTGTACTGGCCTTTTATCAATGTGACATCACATATATATATATATATTTGTCATTTCGGAAACTAGCCATTTCACCGATACATATCATCGAAATCAAAGGAGTTTAACATCTTAGCACCATCCCTCCAATGATATTTTGAACTTAGATTTTATTTGGATATGCTACTGATTCGACCCTACAGGAAATTTGGAGCCGCGCACTCTCTGTAATGTAAATGTACAAATCTAAATTCAAACCAGAAGTCTCTGATGAGACTGAAGCTCTACTTCCTGTTTTGTTAAATTCACTGAATTGCATCCATTTTCCAACCCTGGGGGACAGGGGCTCACACAAAATATCAGATGCATATCTACACCACAGACAAATAATACAAGTAATGCAAAAAGAATTTACTCTCCATGAATTACCAGTATACTTTCTGAGATCTGGTGTTCACAAGATTACAAAGACTTACATGTATATAGGAGAAAATGACCACACCCATTTTCAATGATGGGTCAGTCTTAAACAGATCTCAGGCACACAATTAGACCACAGACTCATGGAAATGGAAAAAAGAAATCTCTCTACAGTATCAATTATACATTCTGAGAACTGGTGTTCACTAGATTACATAGAGTTAAATAGAAGAACATGACCACACCCATTTCAAAGACTCTGGAGGTCAGATGCTGAAACAAAATAGCAGGCACACACATAGACAAAAGACTGATTATAATGCAAAAAGAATTACATGTATCTCTCTATTAATTATACTTTCTGAGAATTGATGTTCACAATGTAACATAGACTTATATATGAGAAAACGACCACACCCATTTCCAAGACCCCGGGGTTCAGGGGCTCAAACAAAATATCAGGGGCACAACTAGACCAGAGACTGATCATAATGCACACAGATTTATCTCTCTATCAATAATACTTTCTGAGAATTGATGTTCACAAGGTAACATAGACTTATATATGAGAAAATGACCACACCCATTTCCGAGACTCTGGGGGTCAGGGGCTCAAACAAAATATAAGGGGCACAACTAGACCAGATAATGATTATATTGCAAAAAGAATCATTTCTCTATCAATTACACTTTCTGAGAATCGGAGTTCACTAGATTACATAGACTTGTATAGCAGAAAATGACCACACCCATTTTTTAATACCCTGGGGGTCAGGACTCAAACAAAATATCAGGTGCACAACTAGACACAACTAGACTGATTATCATGCAAGAAGAATTATTTCTCTATCAATTATACTTTCTGAGAATTGGTGTTCACTAGATCACATAGACTTGTATATATAGCCGAAAATGACCACACCCATTTTTTTAATACCCTGAGGATCAGAGGCTCAAACAAACTATCAGGTGCACAACTGGGCCAGAGACTGATTATAATGCAAAAAGAATTATTTCTCTATCAATTATACTTTCTGAGAATTGGTGTTCACTAGATTTCATAGACTTATATAGGAGAAAATGACCACACCAATTTTCAAAGACCCTGGGGGTCAGAAGCTCAAACAAAATGTCAGGTGCACAACTAGACCATGGACCAAACTTATTGCAAAAGAATTAGCTTTCTATCATTTATGGTTTCAGAATTTATGGGCTCACAAAAAATTGTTAACAGACAGACAGACAGACAGACAGACAGACGGACGAACGGACGCCGGACAACATGGTATCGCATAAACTCGACTGGTCTTTGACCAGTAGAGCTGAAAATTAAAGAGGGCGCTACTGAAATGATTTTTGGTGACTCCGTTAGAAGCATCACTGATGAGAATTTAATATTCGAAACACGTGTCTGGTGCATGTAAATTATTCAAGATGGTATAGAGGTGGAACCCTTCGATATTACTTTTAATGTATATCATCAAAATGGGCACGCGATATTCATATAGTACAACATTGAAAACAATACTATTTGAACAATCGTACTGAAACCAGTTCAATTTAATTTGAAATAACTTGTAATAAATAATAATAAAACAAAGAATGAAGTAGTGTTCTTCGTAGGGAAGTTTAATATAATAAATAACAATGAACACTCTATATCCACAAATTTTCGGCCATTCGACCTTTATCAAGTGGAAAAGCACGAATACAAAAGAATTCTACGTAATATCCATAACTGCTGGTAAACAAAGCCCAGCGTAAAATGAATAAGTTATGACGTCGTAAAATGAACAAGGTATGACGCCGAAAATTTGTGGATATAGAGTGTTCATTGTTATTTATAATAATAGAAAACATTGTGATTAGCAGGAGACCCGGCGGGTCATATTTAGGCTGAAACTGCCCATAAGGACTTAATTAGCCTTGACCCGGAAAAAAGGACTCGGAACTAAACCCCCCCCTTCCGGGCCCTATCTTTCTGTCACTGATACAGAGCTTTTCACAAAAAAAAATGACAAGTTTAAAATAAACACTAGAAATTAACAAAATTAGAAGACGGATGAAAAAATGTCAGACAACAAGACAATCATTATGGACTATATACATATTTCGCCGGCCGGGTTTGAAAATAAGGGCTCCAGACTACAAAACATCGATACATAGAATTCAATATTTGAACAGAAGTTGAATTTCTAGTTGCTATCTTTATAGAACATTGGAGATATCATTAAAAACCGTTTCTTAACTATAGATATACACGTATATGTATGTTGCATGTTTAATGCCCTGTGTTTTTCCCGCTAAATCTCTATGACATAATCTTGATCACTTGTGCGTTTCTCAAGGTCCCATCTGAAACTAGTCATTTTAAAAATTATAAATTGCAGATGACTACGCTTATACAATTCGATTTCTTTATGCAGCATCTGTAAAGGACACTTCAATTTACCAGGATTTTGATGGGCATTAAATGGGAATTGTAGTAGTTATGCAAAATGTGGTTTCGGTAAGAGTATGATATGGTACGAATTGGAATAAAATTGGGTACGAGTAGTACCCATGAATTCACAATGGGTACGAAATTACTTTTTATTTTGGTACGAGTTGGTCATGGTACGAAATGATTATGGTACGAGTTGGTAAACTTTGGGTACAAGTTGGTTATGGTACGAAGTGACCATAAACCGTATGGTCGCTGTTTGAACGCTGAATGACGTTGGCGTACGTTGTGGTCGTCGAAAAATTTTGTGCATGCACAAAAGCGCCGACGACTGCCCAACGTCCAATCGTTTGTTATGGAGTCATTAGTAGGTCGCTCTGCATACGTTGGGCATGCGTTCCCGTGCGTTGTGCAGTCGTTACTCAGAAGTTGATAAACCGTTGAAAGGTCGCGATTAAGTCCAATGACCGTGTAACGACAGCGGAGCGCATGTCTAACGCGTACAAAGCGACCTTCTAGCGATGGTCTAACGTCCTCAACGTGTGCCCAACGACAGTATAACGACAGCCTTACGTCCTTGGCATGTGCATAACGTTTTGACAACGATCTTAACGATTTGTTCATTAATATTTTGATCATAGAGTTAACGAAATGTTTTCGGAAGATGAAGTTTTGCTGATACAGATAGTAATTAAAACTAAATTTGAGAATGGTGGGCGATGAGTTATAATATAGACACTTCCAGCTAGCTCTTCTAAATCATCGGAACAACATTATGCAATTATTGTTATTCCTGAAGAAAAAAAATGTAGTAAACGTAATCATAATCGGAATGGGGTGGGAGGGTAGGAGGCGGGAAGAAAAGGATCAATGTTGGGGCATGCAATATGATTTGTCCTCTTCCCCCTTTTTTATCTCTTCGTAGTGGCGTCCTTTGTCTTCGAAGTCTGTTTTTAAATGGCTGAAAAAGAAAACAAACTATTTTTTAAATTGTTTGATTCGATATCGATCAGTCATAAGAATGTTCACTGAAAGTGGCAGGTCGCTGGCAAGTCGTTAAACGAACGTTGCGAGGTCGTTGGGCACGCGTTAAAGAACGTTAACAGATAAATCGTAAACTAGTTTCATGCGTTGGGAACGCGCCGTGATCGTTGGGAGAACGCTCCCCGTGTGCTACAAGGTCGCTACACGCGCGTTGAGAACGTTGCTTCTTGATGAAAATTCGAACAAAACCTCGACGTACGCCAGCACGTTGAAGGTCGTTACTCGTGCGTTGGCCAAAAAATGAAGGTGTGACTGAGTCATGAGGGTAAACTTTACATGCATGGAACGCAATAACTTAAATATGCGTCTACAAATTTTCATGATATTAATACATATTGATCAGACATTAGAGGGGAAGACGACTTATGATTTTAAGCTGATGCGATTTGTCATGACAGAGTAATGATTACTCTAATTTTTTGGTATTTGAAAATAAATCCCGACGGACGTATCTTGCTGCGTTAGCGTAGGTTTCTTGTCAATTTTCGCTCGATACTTGAAGTTTTCTGTTATTAGTACCCCATACTCGTCGACTCGTAATTATAACATCTTTCGCTAAATCTGTTTGAATAAAATACCTACTAATAATCTTCTTACACGTCATACAAGTATTTTCTTCAGCGCAGCGAATTAACCAAGTGGTTTTAGGGCTAAATTAAGATTTTATCTTAACAGTTCTTCGGGCAGTTGACCCTCGTGAAAGAACATATACTTCGGGGCTTTGGAATTTCTATTTATAAAATATATTTAGCTGCAGATGTTGATGAATAATTGGGACAGAGCGATTGATACAAAATCGTATAAAATTTGTAACAGGAATAGAGCACTGCGCTCGATCGCTATTACAGTGTTATACAAATTTCTGAAAATCTCACAGTACAGTGTATTAAGGATGTAGACACGATAAGATTCTGTATAATAATACAAGTCTGATAAGACAAATCTTACAGTGTAAACCAGGCTCTAGCAACACCATTCTTCACAACCTAGCACATGACAAATATGGATAATGACCATATCCCTGTAAACAGCACAAAATCGATAATTCAGAAAATCAGAAACCTGAGGCATACAAATGATAGCATGTATTTAATTCGGCAGACTTTGAATGCTACAGTCTGGTCTTTGTACTTTTAAAACCACTAAGAACTGAATCATAAAACAATCAAAAATCAAAATCGCTGTTCTTCAATAACACAGCAATCGCGGATCAAGACGGAAGACGTCTAGTCGGCGCCGTGGTCTAGTGGTAAGGGTGTCGGGCCAGTGACCGAGAGGTTGCTGGTTCGAGCCTCACTAATACCACGGGTCGGCCGACATATATACTTATCTATGTTAAGACGTCTGCTCCTGCAGTTGGACAAAACGTCTAATTTTTCATACAATTTCACCTCCAAATAATAAGTAGACCCCCTTTCCAATATACAGAACAGCCCACTCCCCCGGAACAAATGTTCTTGTAAACCGTCCATGAATAGCACACTTAAGATGTATTGATATTTTCAAATGGAATATTCACATGCCATTGATCAATTTAAAGACTGAGGGACGGTGCAATTTGATGTAAGAGATATTTAAATTCTATTGGACTCGCGAAGCCGTGCAATGCAATAAAAGGGTTATTAATAGGCACTAACTATTTAAAAAGAGTCACCTTGAATTTGGTCTAAAAATCTTTCAAAGTATCTGGTCAGAAGATCATACTACTTCTAGAATTGCGTGGTTTTGGTACTTTATCTTTCAAAAATGTTTAATGTCTATTTCAAGTGAGTGATGATGTTGACGAAGATACTGATTTTTGCATGGACTTTCGGCATAATGAATCAGAGAACAACTCCTGTTCTTATTGATTGTCTTACAAGAGTGCAAAAATGTCCCATTGGAAAGGAAGCTTGGGCAATAAAGAACGATCGATATAGGTGCAAAGGAAGTGAAACTTATGTCTGTATACAAGATTCCAATAGAAACCTATACGAAGGATGTATGTCCAACTTTACGATTCAAGCAAACTCGGGTAAGTTATAAAGCAAATTAAAAATGAGATGAAACCACCTAAAAACAAAAGGCAAATGTTCATACAGGATTTGGTCAATAAATGGTCAATAAATGTACCTGTCCTCCATTAAAGTGTCACACGTTGTTAGTACTTTGAATTTGTTTGATTTTTCCACATTTATCATGGTTGTTTTATCGCAACATACTGTAAATTGCTTTTCGTCAGTACCAATTTTCGTCAATTTGTTCAAAATGACCATTTCGTCAGTACGTAAATTCGTCATCCAAGGGTCCCTCAAATGTAAATTCCTCTGTTCAAATGCCAACTCAACATTTAGATAGGCCGAAAGGGTATGTTTTTATTGTTTGTTTAACAATTATTGGTAAACAAACAATTAGAGACATGTATACCATCTAGCTTGTTGTGAAAACATATGATTTGTTAATTAGAAGTACATTGAATGCAACCTTATGTGCGTATTCAGTTTTCAATGATTTATCATTTGCCTGTCGTAATAAATCCTAAGATTCAATTTTACCCTTTCTACACTATATTTTGTCTGGAGTATTTATATTCGTCGATACGTAATTTCGTCAAGGGAGGCACTGACAAAAATGACGAAAATTGGTACCTAACGAATAAAAACCAATTTACAGTATTGCCTATGCATGAGATCAACCTTTAATGATAACTTATTAATAATAAAATATGAGTGCGACCTCAAAACATTATTTTTTTTCACGAGAATTTTAAAAAGGCAATGAGTACGCCAAATATACCATATTCTGTAGTTATCACGCAGCTTCATTCAAGCGGTTGGCTGAATTCGGCTTTGAACTCACACTACTGCTACGTGACAAATATGGATAATGACAATAATCCCGTATACAGCACAAAATCGATAATTCAGAAAATCAGAAACCGAAGGCATACAAAATCAGGATAAAACAGGAACCAAAACCTCCACAACGTGAAAAGAAGCGAACTCCCGATATGGGGGTGTACGTCTTTCGGTAAATGCATGTATGTCTTTCGGTACATACATGTTTTTCGACATTATAAAATTCACACTCTTTGCGTATATTGAATTGTTAGTCCTCTACCGGCAACGCCGAAGGGGACTCTTAGTTTTTAAAGATTGAGGATCATTGACGAGGGTTAAGTACTCTTACATGTCTAATTCATGCTGCAAATTTATCTGTTCTTAACGAGGCTGTGTCTAATTAGAAAATGATGAACTTCTACCCAAGGTATTTTGACTAAATTCGGATCATATAATTGCAGTATTATAAAATTCATTTTATTGGAAAGAAAATAGAAGTTGACTATTCAGTATTATGTAGGGGTCATCTCAAAGATAATGGCATCTTACAATGAAACCTTGTGGAGTTTTACTGCAAAATAATGATTTTTCTCAAATTTTAATATTTCTGCGCAAGAGATTTTAATTAAATTCATGTTATTTATTTGTTGCACTTTAAATATCATTTTAAGAAAACGAAATTGAAATTTCACCGTCATCATTTTTTTCTAATTGTACTCAGCCTCGTTAAATGATACTATTGAATTCGAAGAGTTTAACGTCTGACCTGAGTATGTGAGATAATTCTAAATACTGGATATGCAGATAACTATTACAGAAGTATTGTTTAACCGAGAATAAAAATCAATTATTGAAGAACTAATACGAGTAATACAGATCTTTAAGTGATAGTATTGAAACCATTTGACGATAAATTTCCGTTATCGACAGTTAAATAATAATTGCAAGACCATATGTAACTTTAAAGGAGACAGGAAATATGCTCTTTTAATATTCGTTTTTTCAAACACATTCAATATTTTGAATTAAAAATAAATATTTTTCTTTTAAAGAAATCGATAAGATTCAGCGTTTAAAAGATGGTAAAGGGCTTAGGTTTTTTACATCGATCTCGGTGATCTTTGCAACTATCCGTGATCAACGTCATATCAACCGAAGGCTAAAATGTAAACAAACAAGCATGCAGTTGATTAATCACTCTTAAAAGATTACTGATATACTTTTTTGTTAGTGAAATAGTAAGTCGATACAGATGAGGCAGGAATTTACTTTTGTTGCATATTAAAAATTATCTAAATATGAATGTGAAAACGTGTTTTTTTTTTCTTCTAAAAATGTCCGATTGACTGTTCGTATATAATGATGACCATTCAATGCATGAGTAATTACATACTACATACCTCGCTTATTCAAGCCAGTCTACCTTGAGTAAATCACAATTTTTATACGCAACTCATTCATATATATAGGATCTCAAATGAATTTTCATTTCATACGATGTATTATTAAACGAGAATTTAAACGAGAATTTTTGTATCCCCGAGCCTTGATTCATTTGAGATTCTTTTTATCACATGATATTGCCTAAATATGTGTATTTCTAACGTGAAATCAACATTTCTGAGAATAAGAGGCGAACCGTGCCGTGACCTGCAGGTCGTCTGCTACGCCTTGAGAAGTAGTTCCCCATCGTATAGATATATTCTGTGTGTAAGAGAAAAAAATATTTCAAATTTGTTAGTATTATTATGCAATAAATAATTTTACAAGAATTTTAATCATTGATATTGAATCCGCGTCTGAATTTAACAATGGACCGATATTTGAAAGATCACACTTGTAAAAGTTTATGTGATTAGGTTCCAAACTTGATCAATCACATTCAAGCAGAGTAATATGTAACGTGTAATCATCTAATTTATTTATGAATTGGCTTTATGAAACTGCATGCATAACGGGTGAATCATGTGATAAAACTATTATCGAGTAATTCAAACACGTCACATATCAGTCCAATGAAATCTATTGATTTCACTAGGCGCATATCACTCGCGCTCATTGCAATTTTTACGAAAATTATGGAAAATACAGTGATAAATGCGTGAAGAAGAAGGCGCTCAATCATAATTTGATTAATCAATTTTAATTATCGTTGGAAAAAATCGAAAAAGGGCATTTTTCTGTTTTCCTTAAGGGGACGGAACACGTGAAATATGCATACTTCTGTAAAAAACGAGACAGTCAGATGTTCAATGTCAACATGACGAAAGAAAGCAATTGAAAATATTATTTTGAATTACATATTAGAGAGGTTGAGATTTCCTAGGTGTAACTTGCACAGGTGCGTCTAGTGTACACGTTGAACTACACGTAACTGTTGTAGAAATTTCTTTTCAAAGACCACTACGCGAGTTGACTTTTTGTCAGGTTTAATTGAAAAGGAGCATTTAGTTCGGTAAATCTATATTGAAATAGAAACGTGAAATCATTTTGAATTGAATTACATACTTTTTACACTATTTGATAGAACAAAGGAAATGAAATATCTTGAAGTAAAGACCTACGTGTATCTCGCACTTTACACGTTCACTGGCGACGTGTACTTTGAAAAGCAAATGACGTCAAACGCAAGAAATGATGAGGTCACAAAAGCGGACCAGAAAACAAGTACACGTTCAAGTTACATGTAGGAAATCTTAACATCTCTATTGTTACAGGCTTTTATCGTTCATCTTCTGTTATAGGAAATTGTCCAGTTCTGATCGTCTGTGTGAAAAACAAACCATATTTGGGTCTAAAAGAATCATATTTCCCCTGTCCAGAGGAAGACCCAGGCTGTCCTGCGAAAAATCATCCAGAATACAGCATACAGGAGCTCTATAAATGTTTAAAATTATTATTATTGCTTTTATATATTCGGCTGGTTTTACTTTAATTTTTCTTTAAACCTACATAAAAATTGTTTGTATAATATGCAATCTACATAGAATTGTATTTAATTATTTTCAATCAGAGGCTTGACCTTTAAAGTTCGATATAAAAAACTAAGCTATTATTAAGGGTAATTTTCGACGCATCGTTACATAACACTTCAGTGAATATATTCAATAAGCTAGACGAATGATTATTTAGAATCAAACTAATGCATCATGGATTTATATTGCTTAGCCTTTGATCTGTAAAGAGAATTGCATATTTCCTATTTTCAGACCCTAGATGTTCCGGTTCACAAGTATTCCTGAACACCTCAAGAACCAGGTAATAAAAACAAATATCATAAATGAAAAAAAGAATAGATCAACCTTCAACAGTATGAATGATTTATATTTATTACACATACAGATTCCTATTCCAATAAAAATGTTCGAAAACGATCACGTGATTGTATCTTAGAATCCCGTATTGGACGCCGGAAGTGTCGTATCGGACAGTTCAGCCGTTCCAACTCCATCCATGTATAATGACGTCAAATAGCCAGTGACGTAAGGAATGCTATTTCGCCTGCAGGTTGGCGATGATATGTAAAATTAAATGATTATTGAACAGTTTTGTCTACGCATTAGAAAATGTTGTACTCGTCTATAGACTCGTGCAATTTTTTTCATAATGTACACAATATGGAAATATTGTACTCGCCTAGAAAGAACGAAAATCCTTTAGTGGACGAGACGTACGTCATAGACTCAATATTTTTTCTAAACTGTTTACAACACTGTTCGATAACCAAGTAGTACTGTATGATAGAATAATTGGTATTAACATTTATCCATGAAACATGTTGGCATATGTATGATACTTGCTTTTACCACAAAGCTTTATTCTTTAGGTATATTTATGACACTTGCTTATACTACAAAGCTTTATTCTTTAGGTATATTTATGACACTTGCTTATACCACAAAGCTTTATTCTTTAGGTATATTTATGACACTTGCTTATACCACAAAGCTTTATTCTTTAGGTATATTTATGATACTTGCTTATACCACAAAGCTTTATTCTTTAGGTATATCTATGATTCTTGCTTATACCACAAAGCTTTATTCTTTAGGTATATTTATGATACTTGCTTATACCACAAAGCTTTATTCTTTATAAATTGTAAAACTGCGGTGTATTACTGCTGATGTCGGGAAATTTATATTGAAAATTCTAGATTTTGTATATCTATTGACTGTTATTTTTAATTCTGATTTTGTAATTAGTCTTGTAATTGACTTTCATTGATGTAACGATTGAACACTTGAGTATTTTTTTTAGTATTTGCTGTGGGTGATATAACCTGGTGTTGTTTGAGATCCCCCCTTTGTTCTATATGTCCCTTTTTGGATTATAAAGCGAGCTTTTCGGATTTTTGGGATAATAAGACGAGAGTTAAGAACCCCATACATGCGTGCCTGGTCCATGCTTCAAATTTATCTGTTCTTAATATAAACATCAAAGAAGTACCTATCAGTTATACAGTCTCAAAGTATACAAGGCAAAAGTACGGAAGCCAGTTCGTGCCATGTTATATCTTTTTACTATCTCGTAGTTACGAGAAACTTTTCTCGTAGTTACGAGAAAACATTCTCGTAATTACGAGAAACGTTTCTCGTAGTTACGAGAAAAAATTCTCGTAATTACGAGAAATTTTCTCGTAGTTACGAGAAACTTTTCTCGTAATTACGAGAAACTTTTCTCGTAGTTACGAGAAACGTTTCTAGTAGTTACGAGAAACGTTTCCCGTAGTTCTTAATATAAACATCAAAGAAGTACCTATCAGTTATACAGTCTCAAAGTATACAAAGCAAAAGTACGGAAGCCAGTTCGTGCCATGTTATATCTTTTTACTATCTCGTAGTTACGAGAAACTTTTCTCGTAGTTACGAGAAAACATTCTCGTAATTACGAGAAACGTTTCTCGTAGTTACGAGAAAAAACTCTCGTAATTACGAGAAATTTTCTCGTAGTTACGAGAAACTTTTCTCGTAATTACGAGAAACTTTTCTCGTAGTTACGAGAAACGTTTCTAGTAGTTACGAGAAACGTTTCCCGTAGTTACGAGAAACGTTTCTCGTAGTTACGAGAAACGTTTCCCGTAGTTACGAGAAACTTTTCTCGTAGTTACGAGAAACTTTTCTCGTAATTACGAGAAACTTTTCTCGTAATTACGAGAAACTTTTCTCGTAGTTACGGGAAAGAAATCTCGTAGTTACGAGAAAAAGTGCGTTCGAATTTTTTCTCGTAATTACGAGATTTGTTTCTCGTAACTACGAGAAAAGTTTCTCGTAACTACGAGAAAAGTTTCCCGTAACTACGGGAAACGTTTCTCGTAACTACGAGAAAAGTTTCTCGTAACTACGAGAATTTTTTCTCGTAAGTACGAGAATTTTTTCTCGTAACTACGAGAATTATTTCCCGTTACTACGAGAAAAGTTTCTCGTAACTACGAGAAACGTTTCTCGTAACTACGAGAAACGTTTCTCGTAACTAAGAGATAGTAAAAAAATATAACATGACACGAACTGGCTTCCGTACAAAAGAAAATCATGAGGAACAGTTGCGAACCTCGGAATGAATAACATTCCGAAGTTAGACCAAGTGCCCGAAGAGAGTCCTGATTGCATGCGACACCTGTCGTAACAGTTCCATGAAAACTTGTCAGATTCGGCGGTTGTCTCGATGTACACATTAACTTACATATCAGATAAATATTTAAACGTAGTATTTGTACCAATTGGCGAGTGTCACTGCTGGCGGACCAGGAGTCCCCGGGGCACATATAGCCAAATTTTATCAACTTCAGTTTATCATTTCTTCAAATGCATTTAAAAATTTCTGTTCTCAAAGTTTCCTCGAAATTTCCGACAAGAGGGTCCTTGAGCATCATATACACCCCATCCTACTACTATTTACTGTACATGACCTCTTTCAGGCTCTGTCGCCTTTGACAGAAACTTGGTTTTGGCCCTTTATCAATTTGACATCATATATATTATTTTGCTTTTTCGGAGACTTGTCATTTCATCCAAATGTATCATCGAATTTAAAGGAGATTAACATCTAAACACCTTCCCTCTACCTGTTACCTGTTTCCTCCTGTTGGGATCTAACCATTGGCCGAATGACCCTCCAGATCCTCTCTAGTGTTTGAGCCAAATCTTTCATGCTCTAATGCTATTTTGAACATAGATTTACATTGGAAATGTTCTGAATCGAATTTCCTTCAATAAATTTGGAACTGCGCATTTTCTGTAAATGCAAAAATTTAAAATCAGAAAGTAAAGCCAGAGGGCGCTACTAAAATGCTTCCTAATTTCAGTTAGATTTATAAAATTCAATATAATTTTTTTTACAAATGTATTTCAAGTAGATGCAGAACCACAGTTAAACTGACTAGGAGATATATAAGGATACCTAAACATTTGTAACAGATAAAGCAGACATTAATTAAAATTACGTCATCTATATACTTATATGTGCTGAGATTTTCAATTTAGCCTCTACAAAATTCCAAATGAAAATATATAGCTGTAAAAAAGATCCTATGCGAAAACTTGCAGAAGCATGGAGAGGATGTTGGCAAATTTTCCCACGAGATATAATGTAGTGCACACGAGATTATGATTTCGTTCCCAACAGTTATTATGTCGTTCTCAAGAGGTATAATGTCATGCGCAAGAGATAATGGTGTCGTTTCCATTAGTTCTTCTGTCATGCACACAAGATGATGTCGTTTCCACGATTTCGTATGTCATTCCTACGAGAAAACGTGTGCACAAGTGATATTTTTTGCGCGTTCTCACAAGTTATTATATCCCACCTACAAGAAATTATGCGTGTCAAAGGCATAGTTATGTCGTTTCCACGAGATTTAATGTTATCCACGACATATTACCTTGTGCTCACAAGATAAGGAGTGGGTAATTATCTCGTATGAATGACTTTGTGCGGCGGGTGTTGGATTCAACATAGTAAATTTTCCCTGGCTTGACGGTGATGTCCCTAGATTACCGTCATACGGTATCTACATTTCACAGCTCATCCGGTATGCTAGAGCATGTACTGATGTTTTGGATTTTCATAATAGAAATCTACAAATTACAAAGAAACTTTTAGGTCAAGGTTTTCGCTTTCATAAACTAGTAAAGACTTTCTGGAAATTTTACAAAAATTATGATCAACTTCTTTTGAAATTCGGACCCATACAAGCAACGGAGTATATTACTTTGGGTATTTCACAACCTGCATTTTATGGTGACATAATTAACAAAATAAGAAGGATCAAAGGTAGACAGCATTTGTATCGAAAATGCGTCAGAGTCATCAAACGCCTTTTATACCGTGGATATGATCCTAATGTCACCAGACGGACACTAAGCTTGGTACTTGACCAATATACAGTCTTGTACGAGCGCATTCTTAAGACTTGCACTCTGACTGACTGTGACGACGGGACTCCATGACGGGCCCTGTCCAAACCTCTTTAGAGAAGACAGGGCCCCGACCACCTGTCCTCTCTGAATGTCAGTCGGACTCCTCGGGTGATAACATATATGAGCTCGCTACAGCCGGCAGAGCACGGACTGTATTACGCACATCCTCTTTTTATATCCATTTACATATTCATCTGTGTTGCTTGGACCCCTGTGTTTTAGGGTCTTGTTTGTGTGTGGTCACCTAACAGTGAGGAGGTTGTTTTACACCATAATTGTGCGTTCTTCGAGACCTCTGGGAAATCGGAATAGTGGGAGGGTTGTGCGCACGTAATCCAGGATAACCACACCGTCTGCTATTTACGTGGCAGATGGCCGTCCTAAGTCGGCACCGGTTGCCCATTGGTCTCGTTGGTTTATGTGTAGTCTTTTGTGTTTCATGTTTCTATGTTGTGAGTTGGTGTTCCTTGTCCCTTTTGCGTCTCTTTCTGTGGGTATCTGTTCTGTGTTTTTTGCATGGGTGTTTTGGGATTTTGCTGTGGGTGCTGCAACCTAGTGTTGTTGGAGATCCCCTCCTTTCTTGCATGCAAGCAGGAGATGCTTACTCTTCCTGGGCACCTGGTCCCACTCCCATATCGGGAATTCGCTTCTTTTCATATGGTGGAGGTTTTTATTTGTTTGCTTTGATTCCTGTTTTATCCTGATTTTGAATGCCTTCAGTTTCTGATTTTCTGAATTATCGATTTTGTGCTGTATACAGGGATACTGTCATTATCCACATTTGTCATTAATAACTCGTGGGAACAATATAATTAACCAATTAAAAGACATTAACAATGTATTTACAGGTATGAAAACAATAGAGGAAATAAAAACAATGGAGACAAACAGAAAATACATAATACAAATTAAACTTGAGTCAAAATCGATTCGCATTGGTTGATCATGTCATTTAAACTAGTTATGAACAAGTCGTTCGCACGAGATAATCATTCAATATTTCGTGCGCAGTAGATCTAATTTCTCCTATGATAAAACGTGGGTCCTGTAGCATCATATCCCACCCATTCTGCTACGTCTTTTGGTATATTTTTGGACATAAAAATTTTCATACTTTTTGGCCATATTACATTGTTTAGACTGAGGATCACTGATGAGGGTTTAGTACCCGAAACGTGCATGTCTGGTCCATGCTGTAAATTTAACAGGTTTGAAATGATGCTATTGAATTTAAAGACGTTTAACATAATGCCATGAGCATGACACACTGTTTCATGGGAACTACACAATTATGCCATGTACACGATAAAATATCTTATGGGAACGACATAATAACTCCTTTCAACGTCAAAATTATGTGTGCGCATGACATAATATCTCTTGAAATCGACATAGTTATGTCATGTTTACGGCATATCTCTTTTAAGATCGACATTATAATATCTTATATCGTCAGAATGGTATATGAATGCATGGGATTGATATAATTATTTTGTGTGGACGACATATTATCTTCCGGGAATGAGATATTATTTCGGCGTAAAATGAATTCCCTCTTTGCTTCCGTTCAAACTAGATTTTTAGGATTATCAAGTCAAACGATTTCTAAAAAAGAGATGTAAAAGCAAAATAAGTGGCTTTCTTCAAGGAAGTCATTATCCTCAAACATGCTGCAAACCAAAATATATGTTTGGATAAACTGCGGCAGAATTATTTTATTGGAATATATGTGTTAAAATAAACTCATTGATATACAGTGCGGGTATTAAAAGACGTCATCTTCAATACATTTCAATCTTGATTTGAACTTCTGAGATTGTTCTTTAAATGGTTTTGGCCTTCGTGTATGAAAGGTTCTGTGTTATTGTCGCCATCAGTTTATCTTTTTATCATAGGGAAACGTTTTCACTGATGTGAATTTCCTCCCTGTCTATGAACTGTTTTATATGTTTAAGATTTTGATTTAAGTTTGATTTAAATTTTGATTTTCATTAACTGATTTCGTACTCTTCCAATAGGCAAGACTCAACCACTTCTGGTTTCAACAGTACAATGGACCAAGTGCAAGGACAGGGACATACCTATATCATAGTCATATTGGTCGTCATACCTGTAATTATTTTATGTTCAATGATAGGATGTTTCCTTGTCTGTAAGTGTTACTTCGATGACATATTATTCTTCACAGTTAAAAGTTAAAAGACCAACAATGAATTTGAAGACGCTTAACATTTGTACCATTTGGTGAGGGTCACTGCTGGTGGAGCAGGAGTCCCCGAGGGCACATGTAGCCAAGGTCGATCAATTTCAGTTTGTCGTTTCTTCAAACGCATTTGAAAACAAATTTCTAACACCTGGGTCCTGTAGCATCATATCCCAGCCATCTTGCTACGTCTTTCGTTTTATTTAGGACATAATTTTCACAGATTTTGGAAATATCACATTCTTCTTCTTCTTCTTCTTCCATGAAGTGCTGGGCTGCATGAGCGGCATATTCGCATTGTTTGGATTGAGGATCACTGACAAGGTTTGAGTACCCGAAACGTGCATGTCTGGTCCATGCTGTAAATTTATCTGCTCTAAAATGATGCTAATGAATATGAAGACGTTAAACATCGGTGGTTAACTGGCTACGGTATGAAAATTAATGCTATCATATATCTAATAGGAAGTATATTTTTGTTGTCTTCAAGGATCCAGAAATAAAGCGATTTGTTCTATCGTGTTTAATTTCACTTTGACCTCTTTCTTAAATTTTCCTGTAATAAAAGATGAACATTGTTGCCACACTTGTTGACACCATCTGAGACTAACGTTGACATAAGCTCGTACAAAACTTCCCCGCGAGGGGTTTGACAGTAAGTGTTTTGAATATATGTCCCTGACATTGTCGCCATAGCACTTTCTATATAGACATAACGTCAGAGAGTGCATGAATTTTAGATATTGTTTTCATTTTCGTGCTTAAACATCGACGGCGGGTGCGGCTAGCCAACAGGGGATGCTTACTCCTCCCGGGTACCTGGTCCCACCTCTAGGGGTCCGTGGATGCTTACTTTTGTGCTCTATTGTGAGTGCTGTTGAGATTATCGTCAGGACCTTCTTTAACTCATTTGTGTCTGAGCACCAAACAGGCATGTTTTGGGTTATAAAATAAAACAGAATTTCTGGATTTTAGCTATACCGTTTTAAGACCAGTCGAGTTTATGCGATCGCCCCGTGCCCCGTGCCCCGTGCCCGTCTGTCTGTCTGTCTGTCCGTTAAACTTTTCTTGTAAGAGCAAATCCTCTGAATCTGTAAACGGCACATAACAATTTCTTTTTGCTCTATAATGGGTATGTGGTCTAGTTGTGTACCTAATATTCTGCTTTAGTCCATGGTCCATGGTCCCCAGGGTCTTGGAAAAGAGGCGTTGTCATGTCTGTCATGTCTGTGTGATCCTGTGAACACAAATTCTCAGAAAGTATGATTGCTAGAAAGATAATTCCTTTGCATTATTTTCAGTTTGTGGTCTAATTGTACACATGATATTTTGTTTGAACCTCCTGGGTATTGGAAAATGGGTGTGGTATTTTTTTTTCTATTTAACTCTATGCATATAGAAGTAAACACCAATTCTAAGAGATTGCAATTGATAGAGAGATAATTCTTTTCGCTTTATTGTCTATGGTATAGTTGTACACCTGATATTTTGTTTAAGCCCTTGGTCCCCAGGGACGTGGAAAATGAAAGTGATCATGTCTGTGTAATCTTGTGAACACCATATTTATCGTATTTAAGTCTTGTAATCACCAATTCTCAGATGGTATTTAGGATGGATAATTCTTTTTGCATTATTTTCCGTCTGTGGTCTAGTTGCACACCTGATGTTTTTTTTTTGACACCCATGGTCTTGGAAATGGGTGTGGTGATTTTCTTATTTAACTCTTTGTAATCTTATGAACATGGTATTTGGAAAGATATGTGGTAATGTTCTCCTGTATAGCTCCTGTATAACTCTATGTAATTTTATGGACTCCAATTCCCAGAAAAATTGATTGATGGAGAGTCGATTCTTAAAATTATAATTGGCTAGTGGTCTAGTTGTGTCCCTGATATTTTGTTAACCACTGGGGACGCCCGTTGCCGGAACTGTACTCCGTTTATCGTTGCTTCACAGGGCCTTGAGACCATAGCAAGTTTCGTTGTAAATTAACCCCTGACCCCAAGGTTTTTTAATAGTTCTGGCATTTTTTATAATTGATAGAGATAACCCTGTGGTCTAGTTGTGCACCTGATGTTTTGTTTGAGCCTCTGATTCCAGGGTCATCGAAAATGAGTGTGCTTATTTCTCCTACAACTATATGTAATCCTAAGCTTGAATTGCCGATACTCAAAAAGTATTGTTGGTAGAGAATTAATTGCTTTTGCATTATATTAATCATTTTCTGGTCTTATATTGTTCAGGTCTTACCCTGATCCTCGGGGTTTTAGCAAATGGATTTGTCACTGAGATTGATTTTAGCAAACAGTTAGGGGAGCTTCAGTCGCATCCGAGACGTCTTGTCTTAGTTAATTTTCTTAATCCAGATATCTATTTTTTCACGAGCGAGATGCTCAAAATTTTATTGACGTCGAACCAAAAATCATTGGTGAAATGATACAAAAATGACAGCAACTTAAAGGTTGGTGATGGTTAAGAATAAAATGATTAATTTCAGTTATATTAGAGAGTGAACTTTTCTGAGGATTTTATTCAGGTACGTCTGGGCATGTTTTCAAAATAAATTCGAAAGAAAACGAGTCCTTTGACGTCATAAATCCTATTTTTATTTTTTTGTCTTTTCTTCGAAATAAAACAATTATCGTAATATTGTGAAAATCCAATTTACTTTTTTTTTTCAGCTAAAAGATGTAAAGGAACAACTAACGGAAATTATGGTGAGAATTTTTGGTTCTTATTAGCTATATAATTTATAAGAAAACAGATACATCGAAAGAATCATGAATAAATCTAGGTTACCTTGTTTCGTTAAAACCTTTTAAAGTAAACACGCTTCAGGTAGTTAGGGAAATTTGGCATGTTTTAGGTCCTTTGAAATTCGTATCGGCAAACAACATATATGACTTATAAATTCGCCAAAATTACTTGAGCCACGAGCTCTCTGTAATGTAAATGGAAAAATCGAACTTCAAAAATTAAAGAGGTCGCTACTGAAATTATTTTTGGTGGCGCCGCTGAAAGCATCACTGATGAGAATTGATATTCGAAACACGTGTCTGGTGCATGTAAATTGGTTTGGAATTTTCTTCAAGAAGGTAGAGAGTTGGAACCCTTCGACATTATTAATATAGACATTTATTTCACGGTGCAGTTTCGAGCAGTTAAAATCGTTCCCCGTTGCCTGATGTTTGTCAAGTGTATTAATTACTTCTTTCCAACTCTGTCACCTGAAAGAATTTTTGTTTTGGCCTTTTATCAATGTGACATCGAATACATTTTTTGTTATTTCGGAAACTAGCCATTTCACCGATTAATATCATCGAAATTAAAGGAGTTTAACATCTTAGCACAATCCCTTCAATGCTATTTTGAACATAGATTTTATTTGGATATGCTACTGAATCGACCCTACAGAAAATTTGGAGCCGCGCGCTCTCTGTAATGTAAATGTAAAAATCGAACTTCAAAAAATTAAAGAGGGCGCTTCTGAAATTATTTTTGGTGGCGCCGCTGAAAGCATCACTGATGAGAATTTAATATTCGAAACACGTGTCTGGTGCATGTAAATTGGTTTGGAATTTTCTTCAAGAAGGTAGAGAGTTGGAACCCTTCGACATTATTGAATTAGAAAATGATATTATGAGACCACATAGATCTAAATTCACTAAAGTACTAACAGCCAGTTAAGAAAACAGAAATTTTGATTTTATGTGAAAACGCTTTAAGATAGACACATACGAATATCGAGAGAAATATTCAACTAATAGAGCACTGTTTGAAAATGAAATTTTATTTTGGTATCAAGTTTGCGTTTCCCCTCTACACATATGAAAATAACACGGTTAATCACCTTTTCCATGCGCTAAGTCATTAAAACCTACACTGGTCAAGTTTGATTAATGCAATAGCCATAACCATAGTTGTACACATAGATTTATGCCTGAATGATAAGTGAATATCTACCTGTATGAATAGGTATTGCCGTTTTATTTAACATACGCGACCCTTGTTTAGAAAAACGACTTAGACAATTTCTGAGCGTAAAATATTGCTATTTTCCTATGAGTACACCAAAAATTATATCGTATATGGTTAAAAATGCTAGTTCTTTGAATAGTGCCTTTCCTTATGCATTACCATTTAAATTTTCTAGTTATTATTTTTTGCCGTTTACAAATAAAAGGTAAATTTCCGTTTTCTTAAGAACCTATTAGTACTTTAATATCAATATTAAAGAGATGGTAAAATGAGCACTCGCTTAGACTTTATATAGGTATCTAATTGCTACAATTATAACGGATAAGATATCTGGAAAAAGAATGGACGCACGGTGTTGAGTGAAAAAAATCTCAAATGCTTAAAGAGAAAAGAAAGGAGGGGATCTATGTAGTAACCTCACATGAAACAATCCCAATGTGAAAACACAGAGAAGACAGGTGTACAAGCAAAACAAGAAAAAAAAAGAGACGACATGATATCAAAACACTAAAAGACTATACAGAATCCAAGTCCATAAATTTTCTACTTTGGACGGGCATCTGTAACGTTCGTACTAAATGGTTATCCAGATTTTGTGCGCACAATCCCCCCACTTGTCGAGTTGCCCAGTGATATTGGTGAACTCTTAATGGCTGTGTATAATAGCTTCCTCACTTTACGTTGACAAAACAAACAAGATAGCAGAACACAGGGGCCCAAGTAGCACATAAATCATTATTAAGTGGATAAGAGAAACATCCAGACGACATTTAAAGTGGACAAGTTATTGAGCATCTGCCTTATTAACGAGATTTGGGCACTTCCCGTCATAGCAATGCAATTCTGAAAATCATATTTTACATGCATGGAATTCTATTTATAAAAGTTCCGCAGAAATATTATTTATCAATAGGATTTGTTCACGATAATTCTTTGACCTGCCAAGTGAAAAATTGAGAAATGAAATTACTTTGTTCAAACTTTTCTATCGATCGTCTTTTCATTCCTTATGTTTGAGGACTACATTCTTTGTAATAATAGTTCTTGCAGAAATAAATGACTGATAATTGAATGTTTCTGACACGGAAATTGAAATCGAAAGCATCCATCGTGTCGATGCTGTCGTTATATTAGGTGTTCTGATCACCATCTACGTAAAACGGTCTCTAGACTGAATAGAAAATGATAATGATATGTACACTGATGAGGTTTAATATTAGGAACATACGTCTGGTGCATAAAAAAATGGTTTGAAATTATTTTAAAGAAGGTATAGAGTTGCACTTTTGTATTATCATATATCATAACCATAAAGCTAAGCTTAGATTGATGGATTTCATACTCTAGAAACTTTTATAGTTAACCATATGTCACATAATTATCTTCATAAAACATTTCAAACATTATTTCCTCAACTTAAATTTTAGTAGATAATTCATTTTTTCTGTTTTGTTTTTATTTATTTTTCAAGGTCATAGCTGGGTAATAAGGAAAAAAGGGGAATATTTTTGGTATCGAAAAGTGTCACCACTAATAACAAAAATATCCCATATCTATAAAGTTATCATAACATACCCACTTGATTAATTATTTATTTCATGTTTTTCACATATTCATCATAGGAAGTCCAATATATATGTAAGTAAGTTAAAAAATGTAAGGGTCAACTTCTGTGAAATTTTGCATGATAGCGACCTTTTTTGTATAAAACATACTGACATTGAGAAAAGTATATTAACCCATGGATATCTTCACAAAAATATAAGATAAAAATCATTCAAAGGAATGCATGTGTCGCCTGCGAAGCATATCGACACTTAGGAACTACTTTTATTTAGGGTGTGACATCTAAGTGTAACAGACAGACGGTCAGACGAATAACGGAAAACGTGATCCATAAATGTAGCTGTGCTTCGGAGCAGGCAACACAAAAATCATAAGTTCGACATTTTATTGCTGGTATGCAAGAGTTATCTTTCTTGTATGAATACTATTACATGCTGTGCCTCTGTAGACATAATTCATAATTTATGTACATATGAAGCCCTGAAATTATCACCATAGAACATACATTTCAATATTGACAGTATGAATTTGAATAATTATTTACATATTAAAGGCAAAATGAGAATAAACATCATCTGTAATCTGGATAACCACACCTTCTGCTATTTCCGTGGCAGATGGCTGTCCAAAGTCGGCACCGGTGAAAGTTTGAAAGGGGGCTTTAATAAGGAGGTACGGGTGTGACGTAAAGGAAATGAAAATAATTGTCTACATATAAAAGAATATCCCTTTCTGTATCGATTGCAATACATATATTCATAAAAAATACCGACATCAAATGGAGGTAGCTCTGAATATTTATTTCTAAAACAATGTTCCAAAGGAGCTGTTAAGATAAGGGTCGGATTAAGCCCTGAAATCACTCGATTATTTCTCGTGCGTTGTCCTTCCAATTTAGATAAAAATTGGTCACGAGAAAAATATAAAGTATTATAAGATTCATTGTAGGTATTTTATTTAAAAAAAAAATGGTGAATGATGTTATGATTACGGTTGAAGAGGTGGGGGTACAGATGACGGAAAACGTTGTATATTGATCGAAAATGCACAAAAAATGCATTATTTTACACGTTTTTTACGATTATCAAACCTCTGTTACCTTTTCATGTCAAAATTGGATAAGCGAAATTAACTTTGAGGTTATTATATCAATATAATCGACAAACTCTGCAATCCGGAAACTTATAAACGGTTTTATTTCGTTCTTCTTAGCCACTTATGTAGCTTTCTGGCGCGAAATACACACGGTGTAGAAATAGACAACTTTCTCGTTTATTTCCTTCCAAACGGTTAAATATTTGCTCGGAACACACTCTGAATAGATTGTTCCGTGATAGAAAGTGAAAAAGATGGCAATATAACCTACTTTATCGCTCTAGAGGCAAATTTAAAAATAGTGATCCATCCCCACCTTTTTTCGTTTTTCGCCTGTGGGACATTGTTCCCCCCTCGCTTCAGAACCCCACTTAGCCAGGAAGTGTGTATTATTAATATACACCTTTGGTGAAAGTGGCATTGTGAAGCGAGGGGGGGGGGGGGCGATGTTGTATAAAACTTTAAAAATTTTCCGTTTTCTATTGATTTCTGTGTAAAAAACGCTTATTTTGACTCAAGTATGGGTCTTATTTTGCATAAATTATCCCATCTGACAGCAGATTCAAGTTACTTGAAATTTCTACCGAAAAATATTCTCAAAATTTGCATTTTGAAATTTCGCCTTTTCAGGGCAGATTTTACGCCTTATCTTAACAGCTCTAGTAGTCAGAACGAAGCCAATTGTCATCCATTAACCTAGTAAATATTTTATGTTGTCATGGTTACCATGCTAAAGAGGGGTATTTCATCCCATACCAAGACATTTTTTTAAATGTGCCAATATCATTTTCAGAAAGTGTAAGTTTGAGACCATCAGAAAGACTTGGTAAGTTTTGTCCTATATCTAGTTAGATTTTTTTAAATTCAGTTTAAACAAAGCAAATGAAATATCTACATTATTTTTTCGTAATAAAGATTTCTTTTTCATGATAGGGAAACACAATTTAAAAGTTTTAAATATTTTAAATATAAAGGAAAAATGTTGTATAGTATACATACGAGGGATATTCCATTTCATGGACAACGCAATTTAAGGGAAGTGATTTAGAATTTGGTAAAAGCCATGTTGATTTCCTTTGGATACCGATAATTTTGAATACATATACGAACTTAAATTGCCAATTGTCAAAAACAACCCTTTTGAATAACGAAAGATCACGGAGCAGCTAACAAAAAGTAACGACATTATTAGATATCCAGCATGAATTTGACATTTTAAAAGAAATAACACACCTCCCATCTTTTCAAATTGGAAATATCTTGTATTTTGGTAAAGAATTTCACGTGCAGTTCTATATCTATATTTGTATTTTCATCTTTGTATCATTCAAAGTCAGGTTACCCATCTTCTTGAAAATTTTATTCGCATACGACTTCAAATGTGATTTAAGGGAGTATGGACAAAACTTTATCAGCCATATTGGATTTGACTTGATAAATAATAAATAATTAATAAATGAATCGCAAACAGTGTAAATTCTAGTGAATTTCCCAAGGAACTTTAAAATCTTTTATTTTTTCTACTTATCTTGGGGCGGATCGGCACGTGAAAATGGTTACCTGTAAAAACTCGTGTTCGAAAGGACCCCGTTTTGTAAAAACACGAGGTTTTTAAGATTATGAGACCGTGTATTCAAAGTTGAAGGACAAACGTTTGTAGATATAGAATCAATGTATTGTTTAAAGTAAGGTTTAGTTATATTCAGTGTAAGGAAAAGTTTTTAATAATACTCTGCAGAAATTCCAAAATGGCGAATAACAGTTTGTCCATACCCCTTAAGGCATGTGTCCGAGATATTAGGAACGGTCCTCGTATACCTATTTCACGAAATAATTCATTGGAAAAAAAACCAAGAGAGGAAAAACAACAACCACGCAATGTTAAACAGAGCAGAACAAACGTCTAGATATATTGACACATGATAAAACGATCATCGAGACGAACACAGAACAAACCCTAGCCATAGAAAACAAGAAATGAGAGCCCTTGAGACATAGCAGAGAAGAAGCAGCTAACGTACATGTAATAGACCATTTTCCGATCTTGTTTAAACGCTCAGACTGTCCGAATCAATCTCTTCTTGCGTCGTTTTTCATTATGACGTCACTCTTTAAAGACGAATTTCCACTGAGGCGTAATAATGAAAAAGCGATTTAAAATTGCCTACCTCGGACATTTTCGTGATTTTGTCAGATATTATGACTGCTGGCAATTGATTGAAATTGCTTCGCCCATATAAAATTGTTGATGGCTATGATTTAATATTTGCAACATTTTTTTCTTATCATCCTTATATAAGTATTTTCTCTTTTTCTCATGATATTTCTTATTTTTGCGTATGCGTATTAAGGTATCCAATAAACAATAAGGCGTATTTTCATTCCAGGTAAGGTACTATAAACTATATATTTTCTGAAAGGTTATAATGCCCACTGCTCAGAAATAATAATTTTGGGGCCAGAAAAACAAAGGGGAATAACTGATGAAGCATTTAAATAACCCATTTTCTCTATATAACATATGTAAAATAACAAAGTTGTACAAGAGTTTTTTTCCTGTAATTTGTAAGACCTGGGAGTATTATATCTGTACTGAGGGCATCATTACCTTTCTGAAAATATGTAGTTTATAGTACGTTATCGGGCATAAAATTGACCATACTTTACAATGGAGACGATTAAAACGATATGAAAATGACTCTATTGTACAACGGATAACTTAAAACAGCATCAAATTTCATCTCCATATTAATTGTACTTAAATTGAAAATCTCCCAATATCATTTTCAGTATGTGATATATATTGTTATGACTATGCCGACATATTAGAAAATGGTTAGATATTATCCTTATATCTTATATTTAAATCCAATTTCGACGAAAAAATGAATGAGAAATCTATTTCTTTTTTCGTATCGCCGATGTATCTTTCATCATAAGGAAACAAAATATGTAAATACTTGAGAACGTCATAAAAGCATAAATATCGTACACTTTTGTGACATATCTACTGTTTTATCGAATGATACTACAAAGGAAAAGGGAGAAGAAATATAAGACCATGTAATAATTAATCGTTGACCACTAAGCGACATAAGTCCCCTACCTTCAAAAATCTTTGTCCTGAAATTCTACCTAGAAGCCTTCAAATAAACATAATTATGTACAGGAGAAAGACCGACTTGAGGTCTGTATGAAGGTAAGATGCCCAAGAAGAGAACAGGGTGGTGTTTAAAGACCGAGGCCGCACAGGGTGGTGTTTAAAGACCGAGGCCGAGGGCATCTAACCTTCATACAGACCTCAACGAGGTCTTTATCCGACTTACAAACCGCAGATTTTCTTGAATTTTCATAAAAATAAAAATTAAAGTGTTTAATACACCCCTGCTTTTCAAAATGAAAATGACCATGCAAATCATTGGGTGGAAATGTGCAGCGGCAACGATTATTAGGCCAAAGTAGTAAAATAGTTTGTTATATATCCCGATATCCCGGTACCCTGTTTTCAGTCAGAGAAGAAAATAAGTTCTATTTCCATAAACGTTTTTAA
Organism: Pinctada fucata; assembly: GCA_028142955.1. Classification (NCBI taxonomy): domain Eukaryota; kingdom Metazoa; phylum Mollusca; class Bivalvia; order Pterioida; family Pteriidae; genus Pinctada; species Pinctada fucata. The sequence goes on along the minus strand of AP027111.1, from coordinate 48,560,305 downwards.
ATAGGTGATTAGATTATTGCAAATAGAGATAAGGAAAGATTTTCTAATCAAGTGAGGATAATATTTCTTTATTTTGTCCGTCCATTTACTCGATATACATTTATTTAAAGGGCATTTAGAATTACTGTTCGTTAAGAATCGATATAGGGATCTATAGTTTGATTTCAAATGGCATTTTGAGCTTTTCGAGATAGAGGAATCTATTTTTCTTCTGTTAAAATTTCTCATAAAAGGATGTCTTTCGCGGACTTGTAACACAATATTTTCTATACTATGGCCAAATACTCATTATAATCAAAACAACTCACACCCGCGACCGAAATAATTTTCTTTTCTCCGCCCCTCATTGTTTTTATTGACCTCCACACTTCACTGAACGTTCATAATACTTTGTATATTTAGAATCGTCCGCGGTCTTTATGAAATAAAATGACCGATGAATAGCAAAAGAATCACATTTGAAGGTTTGTAAAAATTTGATCTTAACCTGTACTTGCACCAAAAAATGTAAATCTAAACCACGCAGCTACGTTAAGGTGCTCCACGCAATGACGTTAGGAAAAAATCCGCGAAAACATTGTATGACGCTATAAATGACGTCACATCAGTTATCATATGCTAGGGATATTTCAAGGAAAAAGTTGTACTGGATCGATTTTCAATATTATTGAGCTTTCATCCTATTCCTTACATCAACTCTAAATGTTCCCAGTATCTTATTTACGAGAAGTAATAAAAGAATGCATGTTTTTCAACAGTTTTGCACATCGGGTCATTGTAGGTCAAGCATGCGCAGTCTGAGTTCAGGGTTAAAGGGAAGTTTTGGATGAGAAACCGCTTTTAATTCACAAGAAAAAGCTGTTTCTCATCCAAAGCTTCCCTTATAAAAATGAAAGTTTAAAGCCGGTAAATCAGTAAAACTCAATCAATTAGCTAAATATGGACATTATCTAACAAATAGTCTAAAGAAAAATTGTGCTCCTTTATGAGGATACCATTAGCAATTCCTTATATTGATTTACTAAATGAAAATCAGCGATTCCTCTGTGAATTTTAAACTTTCATTTTTATATCTATTTAGTTGTTGTTGCAACCGGTTTTTTTTTGGGGGGGGGGGAGGGGGAGGGAGGGTGCCAGCACATGTGCATTAATACAGTTTATTCTTAAGCATTATTTATAAAGATATATATAATATATATCATCACGAATACGGTGCTGAAATACTTGTGTCAATAAATGGCTATACGGGCACTGTATACAGAGCCGGTTCAACAGAACAATATTGAGACTTCAGATACGGTCCTTATGAATCAATTTAACTTGTACTAGAATAAATCTAAAAACAAATGGAATAATAATAAAACAAATTGTAATCAGCAAGAGATCGGGCGGGTTATAATTAGACTGAAACATAATTAGCCTAGCCGGAAAAGAACCCCCCCTCTTTTATTTATTCAAGTTATATGTATTTGTATTATTATTATTATTTTGTCACCGATAGAACTCTGCTCACGAAAGCACTGTGACAAGTAAATACAAAATTAGAAGACGGTCAGTATCGCGGTCTCAATATTGTCCGCCGGGATGGATTTAGTACGGGGAAATAATAATATTGCATTGATACATAGAATTCAATATTTGATCAGCAGAAGTTTTATGTTCTAGCGGCAACCTCAGCCTACCTCAAACTTTCCCACAAAGAAAATGTATAATGTTTTAACTTGAAAAACATACTAAAAGCGCCGGGATGCCTGGACGAGTCTTACCCTCCTCAGCCCCCCCCCCCCCCCGCCTTCTAAACATATGTATATTACATTCCCATCGTTGATAAAATAATACTGAAATAAAAAATCCACTTTACATTGTATCAGATATTAAAATTCCGTGTTATTATGTTATACACACGTATATGTTGCATGTCAACTAATGCTTTCCCGCTAAATTTCTATGACGTAATCCAGATCAACTGTGCGTTTAGGTCCCATTTGAAAATAGACTGATATAGGGTAGTTTTACCACTTGTTTCTCTTCTCGGTATCTTTTCTCCTCTTAGTCGTGTTAAGTGTCACAATGCCCAGCACATTTCTAAATCTACTGGATTTACTGAAGAAAACGATATAGCATTTATATTATGTTTTCCTTATTTACCACTTGCAAAATTCAATTTAAAATCGAGACAACACTGTAGAGTTATATTTAGGGCTGTCACGTGACACAGGGGAATCCCCCTGGTGATTTTTTTCTTAGCTACCAGACACCTACCAGATATTAAAAAAAATAAAGCTTTGAACTAAAGAAAGAACGTATAAGCTGTAAACGAGGGTTGAATGCCAAACACTGTAAAATTGGAATATTTTCAGCGCGATGTCAGCGTGGAGCACCTTAACGCAGCCACGCAAACTTAAACTTGATCTCAACCACTCTACAATGTTTTCACATACCAAAAAAAGATTCATTATCTGCAATGACAGCCAAGAGAAATCCGGAAAACTGAAAATTTCATGAAATATTCTCACTCTTGTAAAAATTTGTGTATCACACTATAATATATTAACATATAAAAAAATCAGTTCAATCTGCAATAACATCAAAGAAAAATCCGGGAAACTGAAAATTTCATGAAGTTTGCTCAGTCCAAGGGCCATGACTCTTGTAAAAATAGGTCAATCGAAACCAAACTCGAACCTGATCTGTATTACACTGAGATATATACACATTCCAAATCAATAATCAAAGAGGTGTCCATCAGTTATTCATCACTTATTCAGTCTCAATGTCGTGAAGGCAAGGCAAAATCATCAGAATTTCCATAGGAACGGTTGCGAGCCTCGGAATGAATAACATTTCGAAGTGAGACCATGACAAATGCAGTGATTGTACATACTGGCATATCTTGTTTGGTGAGGATTACAGCCAATCAATGGCAATCCAGGATGTCACTGATAATTATGGGAAGGGATATCTGATATGATTTTATTATATCCCCGATGCGGCCGAAGAAAATACCAAGTTAGTTACAAGTAAACATGAGTTCAATATATGTAACAACAACGAAAAAATCCAGAAAACTGAAGTGTGACAGACAGACAGATGGACGGACGGACGGACAGACCCACCGACCGACAGACAGACGGGGTTGAAACTATAAGTATATTGAATTTTATAAAAGGAGAGTGTTTAAAGATATTATTCCAAATCAGTAACGGAACGGAGGGAAGCCCTTTTGTCTTTTTATTCTATACAATTATTGCACAGTGATGAGGTCGATATGATGATTTATGGAGTGATAAAACCAATATCGACCGAGGCCAAAGGTCACTGACGAAGGTTGAGAACCCGAAACGTGCATGTCTGGTCCATGCTACCAATTTATCTGTTCTTAAATGATGCTATTCAATATGAAGATGTTTACATTTATACCACTTGGTGAGTGTCACTGCTGGTGGACCAGGAGTCCCCGAGGGCACATGTAGCCAAGTTCGATCAATTTCGGTTGATCGTTTCTTCAACGCATTCTAAAATTTCTGTTTTCAAAATTTCTTGAAATTTGTAAAACGTGGGTCCTGTAGCATCATATCCCACCCATCCTGCTACGTCTTTCGGTACGCTTTTTCGACATGGCAACTTTCATACTTTTTTGGCATATTACATTGTTTAGATTTGAGGATCACTGACGAGGGTTAAGTACCCGAAACGTGCATGTGTGGTCCATGTTGCCAATTTATCTGTTCTTAAATGATGCTATTCAATATGAAGACGTTTACATTTATACCACTTTGTGAGTGTCACTGCTGGTGGACCAGGATTCCCCGAGGGCACATGTAGCCAAGTTCGATCAATGTCGGTTGATCGATTCTTCAACGCATTCTTAAATTTCTGTTATAAAAATTTCTTGAAATTTCTAAAACATGGGTCCTGTAGCATCATATCCCTCCCATCCTGCTACGTCTTTCGGTACGCTTTTTCGACATGGTAACTTTCATACTTTTTTGGCATATTACAATGTTCAGATTTAAGGATCACTGACGAGGATTGAGTACCCGAAACGTGCATTTCTGGTCCATGTTGTCAATTTTTCTGTTCTTAAATGATGCTATTCAATATGAAGACGTTTACATTTATACCACTTGGTGAATGTCACTGCTGGTGGACCAGGAGTCCCCGAGGGTACATATAGCCAAGTTCGATCAATTTCGGTTGATCGTTTCTTCAACGCATTCTTAAAATTTCTGTTATCAAAATTTCTTGAATTGTCTTAAACGTGGGTCCTGTAGCATCATATCCCACCCATCCTGCTACGTCTTTCGGTACGCTTTTTCGACATGGTAACTTTCATACTTTTTTGGTATATTACATTGTTTAGATTTGAGGATCACTGACGAAGGTTGAGAACCCGAAATGTGCATGTTTGGTCCATGTTGCCAATTTATCTGTTCTTAAATGATGCTATTCAATATGAAGACGTTTACATTTATACCATTTGGTGAGTGTCACTTTTGGTGGACCAGGAGTCCCAGAGGGCAAATGTAGCCAAGTTCGATCAATTTCGGTTGATCGTTTCTTCAACGCATTCTTAAATTTCTGTTTTCAAAATTTCTTGAAATTCCTTAAACGTGGGTCCTGTAGCATCATATTCCTCCCATCCTGCTACGTCTTTCGGTACGCTTTTTCGACATGGTAACTTTCATACTTTTTTGGCATATTACAATGTTCAGATTTTAGGATCACTGACGGGGATTGAGTACACGAAACGTGCATGTCTGGTCCATGTTGCCAATTTTCCTGTTCTTAAATGATGCTATTCAATATGAAGACGTTTACATTTATACCATTTGGTGAGTGTCACTTTTGGTGGACCAGGAGTCCCAGAGGGCAAATGTAGCCAAGTTCGATCAATTTCGGTTGATCGTTTCTTCAACGCATTCTTAAATTTCTGTTTTCAAAATTTCTTGAAATTCCTTAAACGTGGGTCCTGTAGCATCATATTCCTCCCATCCTGCTACGTCTTTCGGTACGCTTTTTCGACATGGTAACTTTCATTCTTTTTTGGCATATTACAATGTTCAGATTTAAGGATCACTGACGAGGATTGAGTACCCGAAACGTGCATTTCTGGTCCATGTTGTCAATTTTTCTGTTCTTAAATGATGCTATTCAATATGAAGACGTTTACATTTATACCACTTGGTGAGTGTCACTGCTGGTGGACCAGGAGTCCCCGAGGGTACATGTAGCCAAGTTCGATCAATTTCGGTTGATCGTTTCTTCAACGCATTCTTAAAATTTCTGTTATCAAAATTTCTTGAATTGTCTTAAACGTGGGTCCTGTAGCATCATATCCCACCCATCCTGCTACGTCTTTCGGTACGCTTTTTCGACATGGTAACTTTCATACTTTTTGGTATATTACATTGTTTAGATTTGAGGATCACTGACGAAGGTTGAGAACCCGAAATGTGCATGTCTGGTCCATGTTGTCAATTTATCTGTTCTTAAATGATGCTATTCAATATGAAGACGTTTACATTTATACCATTTGGTGAGTGTCACTGCTGGTGGACCAGGAGTTCCCGAGGGCACATGTAGCCAAGTTCGATCAATGTCGGTTGATCGTTTCTTCAACGCATTCTAAAATTTCTGTTTTCAAAATTTCTTGAAATTTGTAAAACGTGGGTCCTGTAGCATCATATCCCACCCATCCTGCTACGTCTTTCGGTACGCTTTTTCGACATGGTAACTTTCATACTTTTTTGGCATATTACATTGTTTAGATTTGAGGATCACTGACGAGGGTTGAGTACCGGAAACGTGCATGTGTGGTCCATGTTGCCAATTTATCTGTTCTTAAATTATGCTATTCATTATGAAGACGTTTACACTGATATTGGATTTATCACTCCATAAATCATCATATCGACCGAATCATCTGTGCTATAACTGTTTTATCATATACATGAATACTGGAAAAAAGGGAACTCATAATGATTTGCTTCCCCAGCACTGCTCGATTTCATATTTTTTCTTTCAGATTAACATTTTGTATTCTAGTAAAATGTTTTACTCTTCATCTTTTTTTTATCATTTTTTTCCATTAAAAATGGTGCCAAATAGCATACTCAGTAATATCAGAAACACACGGTTTGCTGCCGCGCTGACTACCATTTTCCTCTAATACACAAAACCGGAAACACGTCAATATGACCGGTTCAATACGACGATTTATCGCATTGCACGTAACCGCGTTTTGGCCAATGGGAAAGCTTATAAACTGTAACGTAAATTAGAGTATATGATAAATGTAATAAATGACTTACTGTCAACGATCTACTACATGTATAATACTATTACCACCAATTAAAGCGATTATAGGAATGATAAAATGATCACAATTAATGAAATACATTGCAACAACAGAAAGTATCGGTATCCTTGATAAAATGCAAAAAAAGGAACAAAATTGACACGAATCTGATCAATTTGTCGGGTTTTGAGTGAATGGTCAGCTTTCTTAACAGCGTGATAGATTATTCTAAAATCGACACAAGAAGTCCTTTGGAGTACTGCATTTGCATTGCATAATAATTATATCTATTCTAATGAATGGGATGTTTGTGTCTTTTCAGGCCATTTTATTTTCCGGCCATACACATATTGCTACTTCCTAAGTCTATTACGTTTGATGATATATGATTAAGTCATTGAATCAGATGTCGTTCAGCCAATGTGAAATGAGACTTTGTTTTGATCAAGTGCAAAAGATAATGACGTATATTAGAAATGAAAATTTTAAAATAACCTTCTATTTTGACCATAGTTTTCATTTGAATGCTGCTGAATCGACTCTTCGGGAAATTTGGAGCCGCGCACTCTATATAATGTAAAATACACAAACGCTAAATTCAAAGAAAAATCAGAGGGCGCTACTTAAATGAATTTGTCTGCTTCTGAAAATCATTTTGGCTGGAAGCATCGATGATAAGGATTTGATATCCGAAACACTTGTTAGGTGCATAATAAATCGGTTTGAAATCGGTTTTTAAATGGTACGCGTTTCTATGTACATATCTTCCATGTTACGAGTTGGTGTTGATACTATTTAATGTATTATAGAATTATAGAATTAGTTGGTAGATTTAACGATACTAGTTGGTAGATATTATGGCACGAGTTATAATGGTAAGAAATGGTTTTGCTACGAGTTGGTAGTAACTTGTGGTACGAAGTGGCAGGTACGAGTTGGTAATTGTACGAATCCATCATACCCCGATAATTCCGGATTTTACTCCCAGTGTTCTTTTATATTTTTTGTAAAACAATAAGCATGTCCGAAGTCAACACTTTCAGATTCGTTTAAATGAATGTGACATGACTTCAGATTAATGTTTTTGTCAAATACATTTAATTTCACAGTATGTACCAGACATGCGTATTTCGGTTACTTAAAACTCGTCAGTGATATCGAGTCCAAAAAAGGAAAAATGACCTTAGACTGTGAAAGTTACGATTAAGATATTCCTAAAGACGTAGTTGGGTGGGTAGGATATGACGATAATATCAACAACACTAAGAATAACTCAGGTACATGTAATGCAGCATTGACGGACTCCTAGCAAGGTAGAGGTGAGACCAAATGCCCGGGAGGATAAAGCAGCCCCTGTTTGGCTAGCTGCATCCGCCATCGATGTTCAAACAGACATGTAAATATTGTGTTATTTATGTTTTGACATGACGCATTATATCAGAACGAGTTCATTGTACTTTCAGAATATTCCAATATCGCTTCTCAAAATGGGGATGTTCCATTGAGCCCTCAAGGTATGTTAAACGAAAAGTATTTTATCTCATGAATATGGATAGAATATCAAAAAGGATTTCCTTGTAAAACAGCAAAGAAATTGAGACCACGAAGTTACAAAAGAAAGTAGGGGATCTTCAACAACACTCGGTTGTAGCACCCATTGCAAAACTTCATTTCATCCAATGAAAAAAACATAAAGCAGACATCCACAGAAAGAGACGCAAAAGGAACAAGAAACACCAACTCACACCTTAGAAACATGAAACATAAAAGACAACACATAAACCAACGAGACCAATGGGTAACCGGTGCCGACTTATGGCAGTCAGCAGCCACGTAAGTAGCAAACGGTGTGGCTTTCCTGGAGTACGTGCCCACAACCCTCCCACTTTTCCTATTAATCAGAGTTATCGAAGAACGTACATTTATGGTGTACAACAACCTCCTAACTGTCAGATGACCACACACAAACAGGGGTCCCAGCAACACAGATGAATATGTAAATGGATATAAAAATAGGACGTGCGCAATAAAGTTCTTGCTCTGCCGGCTGTTGCGAGCTCTTATATCACCCGAGGAGTCCTACTGACATTCAGAGAGGAAATCTGGTTTTGACAAGGCCGGTCATGGAATCTTGGTGCAACAGTCAGTTAGAGTGCAAGTCTTAAGAATGCACTCGTACAAGACTGTAGATTGCTTAAGTATTAAGACTAGTGTCCGTCTGGTGACATTAGGATCGTATCCGCGGAATAGAAGGCGTTTGATGATGCTGTCTCCCTTTGATCCTTCCTACTTTGTTGATTATTTCACCATAAAATACAGGATGTGAAATACCCAAAGTTACTATAATATACTCGTATACTTGTATGGGTCCGAATTTCAAAAGAAGTTGACCATGATTTTAATGAAATTTCTTGAAAGTCTTTACTAGATTGTGAAAGCGAAAACCTTGACCTAAAAGTTTTTTCGTAATTTGTAAATTTCCACTATGCAGATCTAAAACGGTATATGCTCTAGCATACCTGATGAGCTGTGAAATGTAGACATCGTATGATGGATATCAATGAATATCACCGTCAAGCAAGGGAACATTTACTATGTTGTCAAAGAGGAAGGACAAGGCATGACACAGATCACTACATGTCCATGATTTGCATGATTTGAATTCTGTAGTGAAAAAGAAACCCTTTGATACAGATGAACAAATATCAGTTAAAGCACCATTTGAATGAGTTTTGACTCTTGAGAATTAATTTGTCGTGAGGAAGCGTGGTGTACATATACATACTTGAAAAGTCGTTCGGAAAAAAATCGTATTGGCTTGAACATTTCTAGATTTCATTTTCTCAATCACATCCCTCGAAATCTTAAAAGACCAAAATAAATTTACATCATTCCTTTTTAGAACGGTTTCACAATATTTTGCTACGTGTTCATTTTTCGCCATGAGTGTATATTGTAGGAAGATCCATTTAAGAGATGGGGATGTTGAATGAAGAAATGTCACCGTTATGTCAGCTCAAAATGTTGGGGACACTATCATTGCTTTCTATCTAAGTATTCTTAGGCGAAAGTTCCGAAAATTTGATATATAGTGACGTTTTCAAATAATTATTGTGTTGTAGGATGCTTTATGTGTAGGAGCAAAAACATTTTTTTATATAAATTACATCGTACAGACTTGATTATAATGAATGTTGTACCATAACCAACTTGTACCATGATAACCTCCTACAACAGGACTCAAAAGGGACAAGGAACATCAACTCACACCATAGAGACATGAAACATGAAAGACAGCACATAAGCCAACGAGACCAATGGGTAACCGGTGTCCATTTATGACGGACATCAGCCACGTAAGTAGCGAACGGTGTGGCTATCCTGGATTACGTGCGCACAACCTACCCACTTTTCCTATTAATCAGAGGTACCGAAGAACGTAAGAATCGCTGACGAAAATTAGATAATGAAAAATTGCTGACAAAATTTCGTCATCTCTTGAGTATTCAAAAGCTAAGCTTTGAAAAAGCTTTCAATTTGTTTACGAATTGAAAGCGAATATTAAACTTTCGACTGGTCGGGGCTGTATTTAGTGTATTTTTGAACTTATACAGAGAATTCACCTGAAAGCAACACTGATCATTACAGTAGTACTGACCGTTGATATAATTTGGTCTTATACAGCCTTTTTTTTATCTAATTCATGCGTTCAAATTAGGACTATTAGGGTTTTCTGGGAGCTAAAGTAGATTCAATATATTCAACTGAATATTAATTATCAATCTTGGTATATGGTGTTCTTATGATAGGTGCTCCCTGTTTTATCTGCCTTTACGTACTCTTAAGTTCGTTTGCGTTCGGCTTCGTTAAAATAACAAGAGCATATGACAAAGAAAATACCCAGAATATCTTTGCAGGTGTAACATTAACTCCTAACTAGAAACATAACACATACATCATGAACATACCCATATGGTAGGGGAGGTCCCCTCTTAAAATTGGGCATACACATACCTACCCTCCCCCTTTCATGAAGGAAGGCGAGTAATCTCTGCTTTAAAGAGACCTCGGACTGGTACAATGTACTCACGAAAGCAAGGATCTAAAGGGTAATTTGAACCCTGACCTAGTTGAAAGGCCTGTACCCTTAACCCCAACCGAGTATATCATCTAGAACTTCTTCCGGGTTGAATCCCTGCGAGGAACAACCCTAGACACCAGGGGTAAATTTGCATACCAAGATTACTGGTCTCCGGTAAATTACGAATTAGATAAACGGACAATGTAAGAAAAATATTAATTAGAAACACTAATTGCTAAAATATAAAGAGTTACTACAAAAGGCGACGGCAAATACCGTCCATAACTTTCATCATAACGCTGAACTCTTTGTGCCTCGGGAGATGTCATACTTAATTGTTTTTGTTATTTGGATTGGCTGGTTGCTATGCAAATGTCGAGTCTAACTTCGTTCTTCGCAGGCTATTTCTTTCTTTATACATCACAACTGTTATTTAAGAGAGTTAAATTAAAATCTGAACTCAATATGAGCTTCAATTTTGCGTTTAAAATAATGCTCAGTCATTGCTCTTTACGTCTTGTTACAAAGAAAGACGTTATTTTTGCGGGAAAAATCGTTCACTAGTTCGAACCGTAAACGGCGTCATTATGACGTCGGAATGTTTCCATTGTCTTGACGTAAAAGTTAAAACAATGAAATTTCCCTCTAAAATTCTGCGTAGGAAAAATGACCACTGAATGCAAGGATATCACTGACGAGGGTTATGTACCCGAAACGTGCATGTCTGGTCCATGCTGTAAATTTATCAGGTTTTAAATGATGCTATTGAATTTAAAGACGTTTAACATTTCAACTACTTGGTGAGTGTCACTGCTGGTGGACCAAGAGTCCCCGAGGGCACTTGTAGCCAAGTTCGATCAACTTCGGTTGATTGTCTGTCTCTTCAACGCATTTTTCTGTTACAAAATCTCTTGAAATTTCTAAAACGTGGGTCCTGTAGCATCATATCCCACCCATTCTGCTACGTCTTTTGGTACATTTTGGACATAATACGTTTCATACTCTTTGGCCATATTACAATGTTTAGACTGAGGATCACTGACGAGGGTTATGTACCCGAAACGTGCATGTCTGGTCCATGCTGTAAATTTATCAGGTTTTAAATGATGCTATAGAATTTAAAGACGTATAACATTTTAACTACTTGGTGAGTGTCACTGCTGGTGGACCAAGAGTCCCCGAGGGCACTTGTAGCCAAGTTCGATCAACTTCGGTTGATCGTCTGTCTCTTCAACGCATTTTTCTGTTACAAAATCTCTTGAAATTTCTAAAACATGGGTCCTGTAGCATCATATCTCACCCATTCTGCTACGTCTTTTGGTACATTTTGGACATAATACGTTTCATACTTTTTGGCCATATTACAATGTTATACTGAGGATCACTGACGAGGGTTATGTACCCGAAACGTGCATGTCTGGTCCATGCTGTAAATTTATCAGGTTTTAAATGATGCTATTGAATTTAAAGACGTTTAACATTTCAACTACTTGGTGAGTGTCACTGTTGGTGGACCAAGAGTCCCCGAGGGCACTTGTAGCCAAGTTCGATCAACTTCGGTTGATCGTCTGTCTCTTCAACGCATTTTTCTGTTACAAAATCTCTTGAAATTTCTAAAACGTGGGTCCTGTAGCATCATATCCCACCCATTCTGCTACGTCTTTTGGTACATTTTGGACATAATTCGTTTCATACTTTTTGGCCATATTACAATGTTTAGACTGAGGATCACTGACGAGGGTTATGTACCCGAAACGTGCATGTCTGGTCCATGCTGTAAATTTATCAGGTTTTAAATGATGCTATTGAATTTAAAGACGTTTAACATTTCAACTACTTGGTGAGTGTCACTGCTGGTGGACCAAGAGTCCCCGAGGGCACTTGTAGCCAAGTTCGATCAACTTCGGTTGATTGTCTGTCTCTTCAACGCATTTTTCTGTTACAAAATCTCTTGAAATTTCTAAAACGTGGGTCCTGTAGCATCATATCCCACCCATTTTGCTACGTCTTTTGGTACATTTTGGACATAATACGTTTCATACTTTTTGGCCATATAACAATGTTTAGACTGAGGATCACTGACGAGGGTTATGTACCCGAAATGTGCATGTCTGGTCCATGCTGTAAATTAATCAGGTTTTAAATGATGCTATTGAATTTAAAGACGTTTAACATTTCAACTACTTGGTGAGTGTCACTGTTGGTGGACCAAGAGTCCCCGAGGGCACTTGTAGCCAAGTTCGATCAACTTCGGTTGATCGTCTGTCTCTTCAACGCATTTTTCTGTTACAAAATCTCTTGAAATTTCTAAAACGTGGGTCCTGTAGCATCATATCCCACCCATTCTGCTACGTCTTTTGATACATTTTGGACATAATACGTTTCATACTTTTTGGCCATATTACAATGTTTAGACTGAGGATCACTGACGAGGGTTATGTACCCGAAACGTGCATGTCTGGTCCATGCTGTAAATTTATCAGGTTTTAAATGATGCTATTGAATTTAAAGACGTTTAACATTTCAACTACTTGGTGAGTGTCACTGCTGGTGGACCAAGAGTCCCCGAGGGCACTTGTAGCCAAGTTCGATCAACTTCGGTTGATCGTCTGTCTCTTCAACGCATTTTTCTGTTACAAAATCTCTTGAAATTTCTAAAACGTGGGTCCTGTAGCATCATATCTCACCCATTCTGCTACGTCTTTTGGTACATTTTGGACATAATACGTTTCATACTTTTTGGCCATATTACAATGTTTAGACTGAGGATCACTGACGAGGGTTATGTACCCGAAACGTGCATGTCTGGTCCATGCTGTAAATTTATCAGGTTTTAAATGATGCTATTGAATTTAAAGACGTATAACATATATATATATTGATACGGCCAATATCCTTGAGTGCAAGTTGCTAGTATATAACTTAAACTAAACGGCGTTACGAAGCTATGTTAATTAGTCTGTAAAATTTGAGTTGGAGACAGACACCACATGTCTTAATAATGAATAGGACAATCGCCACCAATAAAAGTATTGTGTTCTTTTTTGGTTTGGTGTCCCACTGTCAGATTAATAATACTAGCTCATTATTCCCTCTCTCGCGGAATGAGGGACAGTGAGGCGCAAGGGATCCCTTCTAGTGGAAGGAGTCGCCAAAATACGCCATGCTCATCGTGTTCTTTGTAGGAACACTTTGCCCACCTTGAAACCAAAAACAAATATCTTGAGCTAGGCTCTGTTCTGCTCACCAGATAGCGTTTTAAAAACTGTATGTTTTCATCCCGCGATTGCAGGTAAGCAAATTGATATGCTTTGATAGGTTTTTTTAAGCCAAGAGTTCCTATTCGGACGTGAAGGTTTAACGGGTCCCATAGGTTTCCTATTCCAGTTGGCACGGTGGAATCGGCACCTCTCTTCTTCAGGAGGCTGGGGTGGAGGATCCTGGGTCCCTTCTTTTAAGGCCTCCTTACTGTCATTAGTGATCTGACGTGATGTTTAAGCACCACTTTGATCCTCTTCAAGGACGGTACTCTCTGAAAGGGCTGCATCGGCAGTTTATTCTGTTATGTCAATGTATTGCTCTAAGGGACGACTGAACTTCACCGAAGCAATTTTAGGTGTATAGAATCGGTATTCCTCTGAGCACGCAGGAATTATTCTCGATACAGAGAGCGGCGCGTCACTTGATGTTTTGAGTGGTATCCTCTTGCCCTTAAGTACTAAAATGTCAGGGCAGTCTATGACAGCTCCATACTTTATGAGAAAATCGATACCGATACGCATGTAATCATAGACTGCTCCTTTATACACGGAAAACGCGGTTTGATAGAAACATATCTTCAAGGCCACTGGCTCTAGCTCACTGCCTTTCATGCTCTAAGCATTTCGCATCGCGATTTCTATATGACCCTCGACCTGTCGTTGCAGAGAAAGACGAAAGTAAACCTTGGACTTCGGATGCGGATGTCTACAGCTGCATAAATTTCAAAACCATTAACCATTAAAAGGACTCGCCATGCCCTTTCCTGTACCCTCTTAACAGAGTCATTTTTAGTGGAGTAAGGATATTTGCCCCTATTTTCCTAACGCACTCCGGGGTCTTCCCCGAGGAATTTGAACGGCTACGCGAGCTATGAGACCGATTGTGGTCCCTGGGGCTAATACCATAGTCGACCCTTGCACGAAAACCGCTGTAATTCTCGGTTAGGTCAAAATCACTGTTGTGGTTCCTGTCTGATCCATGTAGTAACTCCAAGCATCCCCTTAACTATACAATTACTGATTTAAGATCATTAGTATAGCGGTCCCTGTCGCATTCAGGAAGTGGTCTAGTCGCAAGCTATCATGCAAATCGCGGCTAGATGATCGGACACCTACTTGTGATACACGTGCATGAATCTTACTTGCAGTAAATGTAGTTGATGTGTTCATATTCAAAGTTTGACCATCCTAATAGCTCCCTCTAGCGACTTAGTTGCTTCCTGGTCCAGACAACAAAGTTCAAAACGCATAACCATCTGTTCCTGCATGATCTCATACGTCGTGATTTTCCCCACATTTTGAGCCATATCCATGACCCGGTCCCCCACTGTTCGAAGGTTCTGTCGATTACTGCGTCAAAGAGATAAATTCTAAGTTAGCCGCAGGGTGTAGAACCCCCTGTCCAATTCTCTAGCTCATTCGACTTAATATGAAATAAGAAAAAGTGAGACTTTCCCTTCTTTTTCTTAGAAGATCGAAAAACTCTAACGCGGTCCCGTCTAGAACTAACCTCATTGCGAACAATTTTTTGCCCTCTGATCAGCAATTGTCTGAAACTTGTACAGAAATGGCCACCATTCCTTATAACCATTATAATTCAGGTGTTTGTTTCATAATATCCTGGGTACCCCTTCCCCCGCTACAAAGGAGGAAATGAGGACGGGTGAACCACCACCTGAACCCACCTGAACCTGATGTCCCAATCC
This sequence comes from Pinctada fucata, assembly GCA_028142955.1. Classification (NCBI taxonomy): domain Eukaryota; kingdom Metazoa; phylum Mollusca; class Bivalvia; order Pterioida; family Pteriidae; genus Pinctada; species Pinctada fucata. The sequence continues at coordinate 48,544,957 of AP027111.1, read as the reverse complement.
CACTGGGCTACCGACTAAAACCTGATTCCCCAGTCCCACTAGGCTACCGACTAAACCCTGATTGCCCAGTCCCAGTGGGCTATATACTGACCCCTGAATACCCAGTCCCACTGGGTTATTGACGGAAACCTGATTTCCTAGTCCTATTGGGTTACTGCCTTAGCCCTGACTGCTCATTCCCACTGGGCTACTTACTAAACCCTGATTTCCTTGTCCCAATGGGCTACTGACTGATCCCGGATTACCCAGTCCCACTGAGCTAGTGAATGAAACCTGTGGCAACATACCAGGTCCCTGGGACACTAAGCCATCTAAAATTGGTGTCACCCCGGACTGTAATGAAGGGATGTTGCTACTCAGAAAAAGAAAGTTTGTGATGCTGAAATTAAAGTCGTCCCTTTTGTCATAGAGTGAGGTGTTAACATTATGTCAAAATAGGATGCTGAATTATTTGTCTCTGTAGTTTCTTTGACTTCAACATCCGAAGGATAGATTCTGCTATGGTAATCCGCGAATTTTGGATTATTGATGGACAACCCATCGTCTATGTAGCTGTAAGTGAAGTTGAAGACAGAAGCTAAGTATCGTTTCCCTTCAGAGACCAAAGATTGTATGAATTCAGTTTCGTAAGAATAAAGAAAAATGTCGGCAAGGAGTGGGACACAATTGGTCCCCATTGGAATTCTGAAAATTTGCTAAAAAACCTTTCCTCCGAACACCTAAAAATGTTGTCGATCAAAAAGTTTAACATCTGAATAATCTCATTTTCAATGTACTTATTTTCAGAAATGGACTTTCTTTTACAAAGTAATTTTTGTCATTGTTAACAACAATAAATTTGCGATTGCCGCTCTTGCTGGTAAACACATTACTTATAATTCTTGCGAGTCTTTCTTTCAATTTAGAATATGGGATTGTAGTGTCAAGTGTCGAAAAATCAAAAGCTTTGATCGAATGGACTCTACTAAAAGGAGTGGATTTCAGATGTTCTAAAAGTTCCTTCGAATTCTTCAAAATCCACATCTGGTTGATACCGCCAAGGGAATATACTGTCGAACAATATTTTTGAAGTCCAGATTTGATTTTAACTTTGGTGAGTAAGATCAACACAGATTTAGTAGAACATGTTGAAGAACCAGCGATGAAACGTTGTTTATACGGATTCTTACATGTATGCATTTTAGGTATGCAGTACACGTATGGTAAAGCTTAATCTAAATTGTTTGTGTCGAAACCAAAGGAAGCGAGAGCTGATTTGTGGTCATCTATTATTTCAGAGGCAGAAAAGGTTTATTGGGATTTCCAGGTGTCGAATTAAAACCCAACTCTTTAACAAGACTGTCGAAATAGTACTTTTTGCAAGTAAATGTGTAATTATTAGAGGCTTTGTCTGCTGGTGTGATGACATACGGAGGTAGTTAAGCTGTGTGATATCCTCAGGGTCTTTAAAGATAGCTTGAGAAATAGTTTTTGTTTCCATTTCCATTCTCCTGTGATATGAAAATAAAATCATATCAATTTAGGCATTTATAGGATATATTTCTAATCTTCGGAAATCTCCCTATCCCAGAAAACAAATATAGAAGAGATTTGTTTTTAGGCAACCGATCGCTGGTAGAAGTTTGAAGAGAACCTATACAAGCAGATTGTTGGGATCCAGATGGGTACAAATTGTGCACCTCCTGTTGCCAATTTACTTTTATACACGTATGAAAAAGAAGATATCCAAAATGTTCAAAAGGAAAGGAAACATGATGATTTGAAATGTTTTATGGAAACTTCTGAAGGTTGTTTCGCACCATAATTGTGCGTTCCTCGTTCTTGGTAATCAGAAAAGTGGGAGGAATATGTGCATATTCGAGGATAATCACACAGTCTGCTGCTTGCGTGGCAGATTGCCGTCCTTAGTCGGCACCGATTGTCCATTAGTGTCGTTGATTTACGTGTAGTCTTTTGTGTTTGATATTTCTAAGGTGTGAGTTGGTGTTCCTTGTCCCTTTTGTGTTTCTTTCAGTGGATATCCGCATTTTTTTTTTGCATTTTATGTTTTGAAGTTTTGCTGTTGATGCTGCAACCTAGTGTTGCTGGAGATCCCCTCCTTTCTTCTAGGTATCTGGATGATATTATTCCTATCGATAATCCCTTTTTTGAAAAGTATGAAGATGTTATTCATCCATAAGCGTTGACTCTAAACAAAGCACCCTTTTAAAACACACGAACACTATTTTTGGACCTAAATATCAAATTGTTCATACAAGTGTGTATGACAAATGAGATGATTTTGGATTCAACATAGTAAATGTTCCCTAGCTTGATGGTGACGCTCCTAAATAACCATCATATGGTTATTTAAATTTCGTAGATCATCCGGTTTGCAAGAGCTGATGTTTTTGATATTCATAGCAACAATTTACAAATTAACTAGAAACCATTCAAGTAGAAGAAAAGACTTTCTGGAAATTTAACAAAAATAACTGTCAACTGCTTTTGAAATACGGACCCATAAAAGCAACAGACTATACAAAATAGTTTGGGTATTTCACAGTCTGCATTTTATGGTGAGATTATTTACAAAATAAGAAGGATCAAAGGAAATTGTTTTTGAATCATCAAACGCCTTTTATACTGTGGATATGATCCTTCTGTCACCAAACGGACGTTTTGCTTGGTACCAGACCAAATTAGCGTATTCTTTAGAACTTGATTGTGAAGATATATCTCCATGACGGGCCTTGTCCTAACGTCGTTAAAGATGACAGGGCTCCGACCACCTGTGTTTCATGTTTCTATTGTGTGAGTTGTTATTCCTTGTCCCTTGTACGCCTCCTTCTGTGAGTGACTGCTACGTGTTTTTCAATCTGGTGCTTTGGGGTGCTGCAACCGAATGTTGTTGGAGATCCGCCCCTATTTTGCATGAAAAGAAAAAGAGACGCTGACTCTTCCCGGGCACCTGGTCTGACCTGAGAATATTGTTTATTCCTAGGTTCCCAACTGTTCCAATTGAGATTCGAATGATTTTTCCTTAACTTCTAGAGTTTGTTCAACTTTGGTTGATCGTTTCTTTATTGTATTCGAAAACTTCTGTTATCCAAATTTCTTGGAATTTCTAAAACGTGGGTTCTGTAGCATCATATCCCATCCCAACTGCTACATCTTTCGGTATATTTTTGGACATAACAACTTTCACACTCTTTGGTCATATTTCATTGTCTAGATTGAGGATAACTGACGAAGATAAGGTACCAGAAACGCACACGTCTGGTCCATGCTGCAAATGTTTTTGTTCTTAAATGATGCTATTGAATTTGCAGACGTTAAACATTGAGACTTAATCACTGATGGACACTTCATTAATGTTTATTAACCGACAATATTAGTCGCTCACATTTGGAGCTTTACCACTTTGCAACACTTTGAGACCGAAACATTTTACCTTCGAACGAGCTTTCCCATACGTGAACCTGATTGTTCGCAATCATTGATTCCGTTTTTGTCGTCATGCAATGTCTCATCAAAAGAGTGAACATGCACACTATCTAGATGCGACCAAATGTCATCCCAATCATCGCAATGTAAAGCGGGACTGATGGTGGGAATGTCGTATATCGATGTGCGTTATTACGACAAGATACACGATTTTCGAATGTCGTTGAATTTTTTTCTTAGGTCGAGCGACCGTTGTACTTTTTTTCATAATTCGATTACATTGGAAACACCTTACGATCTAGTTCTGAGTTCTTCGGATGCACAAACATTTTACCGTTCCATTTAAAGAGAGGTATAGAACACTTTCCTCTCCCACTTTACGAATTAAATTTCAATGATAAGTTATTTGTAACTGAAATATTATACAATAATCAATGTTTACAAGATTTTACATACATTTTACAACTGCAAAATTATGAATTATGGTATTCGTTATTGTATCTTTGCAATTAATATTAATAAGAAAAAAAATGTTTTTAAAGCAATGTGACTAAATTTTAGAACTAGTATCTGTCCAAGGTCTATGACCTTTAACGTCTAGGGCATTCAAAGAAAGATAAAATACTAAAACATATAATGTTTATCTTATTTGTTCATAACTATTTTCACGTTGCATGTTTTCTTTTATTTTTCAGACACAACAGAGACGACTGATAAATTGAGGGATTCAATAATTTCTTGGAATGAGACACAAACAGGCCAAGTTCATGTTGTTCATTATAAATCAGATGGTTTGGCTAACCTTGATGACATATACGTTCAAACATTAATAAGGGAAGAAAGCAATAAAAGTAGTCACACGTTAAGTAACGAGGAGGACATCGAGAAAATAACATTAGACAGCATCTTTACCGTGGAACGAGGGAAACAAGCACGTTTCGTTTTCATGTTGGGAGAAGCCGGATATGGTAAAACAGTTCAATGTCAGAAACTAACAAACTCGTGGTGCCAAGCATGGAAAAATGATAATTGTAAGGATGCCTTAGAAGAAAGATTGAAGGAATTCGACTTTCTCTTTTTCGTTAAAATGCGTGGAGCTCAACACAAGTCCCTCATAGATATAATACTGGATAATTACCGTCAATTTCTTCCATCAAAAAAATGTTTAGACAAAATTCGTTCGATTCTAATAGATGGGCAATTTAAAAGTCTTGTTATCCTTGATGGGCTTGACGAATGGGATAAACCAAGGGATTCCTCTTCGGATAATGGGATACCAAACTATACAGATATGACAAATTGCACAATTTTAATAACAATGAGGTCATGGAAATTTTTGGAAATAAAGCCAATGCGATATCATTGCATTGACAGAGTTGTCCGTTTATGTGGTCTTGATGAAACGGGATTCAAATTCTTTGCTGAAAGATTACTTTGTGATCATTTAAAGACAGATAAAAGTTCTGTAGGTTTCAAGACTATAATGAATAAAATTCAAGGCTTTATGTCAACTTCAGCATATGCGGCTTCATCCGTGATGAAAGTTCCTATACTAGCCGTTTACTGCATCCTCATATTTCATCAAAACGTTCACATTGGAAATTCTCTTACGAGTCTTTACCTTTCCATTCTTGAGATATTAATGAAGAGATCAAATATGTGTGATAAACCTGAAAGGAGCTGTACTGATTTTGAATCCGTCTCCGCTGAATTAGAGGACTATTGGCATGTAAAGAACCAAATTAAGGACCTATCTCACCTGGGAAAAATTGCATTTTCTGGCCTGACATCAGAAAACAAAGCCTTAATCTTCCGACGCGAGGATTTGAATGAAAAAATCGGTAAAAGGATACTTGAAAGTTATCTTGAAATTGGACTTTTAATCAAAGCAGATACCTCGGGACAGTTGCATAAAGATAATGTCGAAATCAGTTTTCTCCATAAAACATTACAAGAACTCCTCGCAGCCATTTACCTCTGGACAGAAGATAAAACAATTGAAGATTTCCTAAGTAAACACGTTATTGATGTAAGGAGAGCATTGGAGTTTTCAATGGTTCTAACATTCATTTCTGGACTTTCACCGGCAGATGGTTGCCAAATATCAAGGCGGATTAAATCTTTGGCATCAAAAGATAATGATATCGAAAATTTTCGATTTTCCTTTTCTTCGGATAGTTATGAAAAAGTATTTCATCTCTATGAGTTACAGCTAATGTGCTATAGGGAAGTCAGAAGACAGCAGTCAATAAAAAGTTTCCGTGAGGCTGATAAATTGCAGTTCTCATTATCTGACATAATCCTACATGGTAAAGATACATACCGCTGGCTTATCAGAGAAAGTGCTGACGTTTTACTCCATCATCCACATGACATAGACTCACTTCAAATGAAATTCATTCCCGATGACGAGCAGAATGGCATAACCAACGATGAACTTAACAACTTTTTGGATAAAAGTAAGTCAATCAAGTCAGTGAATATTGATGGGTACGTTGATGGACAATGCAGAGTATTCACACATTTCAGCGAGAAAATGAAACAGCTGACTACTCTAGGATTACACAACATTGCAATCGAAGGCGAGATCCTGAAAGATCTATTTACAAAAAATACCACAAGAAATTTTCAGGCACTTGCTCTATACTACATAAGAAGTTCTGACGATCCAAATGTCAGATTTGAATATAATTTTCCATCAGAAAAATCAAAACCCAGTCGACGTTCTGGCTATGAGCGAAAAGAAAGAATACGTGCATTACCTACGTCCGATTCTCACAATAACGAGGATAGTGGAAAACCACTTTTGAAGGATATACTGAGGGTTCTTCCGGATTTTGAGCTTTTAACAACATTACACATATCCTACATGGAGTCTTTGGAGGATAGAAACATACTCCTAGTTGTGGCAAAGGAGCTACAAACTAAAGGAAAATTAAAGAACTTTGGATATCGGGGTAGCTCAATATACAACGTTGCTGATCATCAACATGACACTGAAATCTTTGAAGTGATACTAACAATGAATCAACTGGAATACATTTTTCTTTGTGACATTGCTTTGAACGATAAATTTCCAGTTTTTCCTGAAATGTTGCAACTAAAGAAGTTATCCCTTCAAGACATAAGCATGGACAAAATGGAATGGAGAAAACTTGTTACAGCACTGTCAGATCTTTCGAACAAAGCATGCCTTACGGACGTAGTTTTAACAGACACAGATATCGACGATGAAAGCTTGAAAGAGAGTGAAATTGCATCAGGTTTATCGATAAAAAAGATACCTACATGATTTGAGCTATATCAACTAAAGCGTAATTATTACAATCATATTTGACGAAAGTGGGATATCTTTGAATTGAATACAACGGAAAACAATGTAAACAACTTTAGATTTTACTAACCAAAAGGTTAGGCAAAAAACAACACTTAAATATCTATGTCTTTTGTATTACGTAATCTTTCAAAAATCAACGTTGAGAGCAAAATCTGATCCTAAATTTATGTTGTGTTTTCATGTATCATGTCTCGATGTGTCAGCTACTAGTGTCTTTGGTCATTTGTATTAGCTTGGTGTTGTAAGTGGTATTGTACTCTGTTATTAATTGGTATTTTGTCTAATGTCAATAGTTTGGTCATGGAAGTTGATCAGATTCATCTAATTATGACTCTTATTTTCATACGCAAATTTCATTTGATATCCATTTGGATAGATTCGTTTTATGTAGGGCCTTCAAATTGTCTTTTCAAACATACCATATATGATTGTTTCTATAAATCTGTTTTGAGCTTTTGATACCATCGTCTATCTTGATGGATGGGAGAATCGTTCGCTCGTAATTCTGAGGACTAAACTACCGTATAACCAGAAATATTCGCGAGTATCAAATTTCGCGATTTTATAGTAAAATAGGATGTTTTTTTATTCGCAAATACACAATTTTTCGCGACTTCAAAATTACACACGGATATGTACATACAATGTAGCTGGTTTTTTTACGTTTTATCATATAAGTTTCAATTTCTTCACTTCTCTGGAATACACCTGAAAGTGAAAAATGGCAAATGTAAAATAAGAAGAAAATGAAACTGATATATCAATATAAAAATATAAATCATCAAACAAATTTTGGCGAGAAGATATTTTGCGATTTACATTTATTCGAGAATAAAGCGAAAAAGAATAACTCTCGGATATTTCTTGTTCAACTGCAATTTCAATTTATCAATAGTTAATCGTGAAATGTGATCACGTTACCATACAATTCAGTATTCACTATTCAGTTTGCCAAAAAAACCCTTTATTTTACTGTCATTGTTTATCCTTTATCAAATATATATAGGAACCGTATATCGTATTTCAAGTATAAATAGAAAGACAAAGGAGGTTGCTTAGCTAGACATTTCTGCAATGATCACATTTGACCCATTTTACCAGGAAAACGGAACGACGGACAGAGGAAAAAAAGCAGTTAAGTAGCGAAATGTATAATTAACATTACCATAAGTATAAATGATGGCCACACACTTAATAGAGGTGCACATCATGTGAGTGAAAGCTGCGTCGCACATATCCAAGAAGGTAATAACAAAGAGAAGAGAAGAAAAGAAAACAATGTCGAAGGGTTCCAACTCTATACCCTCTTGAAGAAAATTCCAAACCAATTTCCATGCACCGAAGGAAGCGATGTCATCGTCAGTTCTCGGTTTATAAAGAAAGGGGTAAAGGGAAATGTTTGTCAAAAAGTACAGTTCCGTGTAAGATGACAAATATGGATAATGACCATATCCCTGTCTACAGTACAAAATCGATAATTCAAATAATCAGAAACCGAAGGCATACAAAATCAGGAAAAAACAGGAACCAAAGCAAACAAAAACAAAAACCTCCACCATATGAAAAGAAGCGAACTCCCGATATGAGAGTGAATCAGGCAGTTTTAGAAAATACCAATTCATCCACGGTTGTCCGACATTAGTTCAAAAACTGGGAAACAATTTCATTCTACACTATCTAGTTGCGAATTTGAGTTATGCGCATTTCAAATTCAATGGATTATGAAGAACTTATTGTTTCTTGCAATTGGCAATTGTCCAAATTGACATATTTCCTATAGATTACATAGAAAAAATATCTCGAGTTTGCAACAGTGGATTTAGGTAGTAAAGGTGTTTTCGGGAGTTTCTATTACTAACTAAAACAACTCAATGGTAAAAGTTGAGTGTTTTCTTGTCATCATGAATCGCCCCCCTGCGTGAATTTTATAAATAACTGTACTTAAACAAATTCTATAGTGAGAACTTTATGTATAATTTACCGTCGTTGTGGTAGGTATTTTTATCATGCGACATATGCCACTCGTTCGGATATAACCAAAATACATAGAAAGCCATCATTAATGTTTTAATAAAGTTAACATACATGTAAGCTACACCAAATGTTAAGAAAATATTTTATGATGTATCATCTTGATTCATTATAAACCGTGCCATTGATTATAATAGAGAGTCGTTATAAAATCCTAAGTCTGTTTGTTTATGAATCCTTTTTTGCGATCTGAAAGTTTCTTTTTTGTCCTCTTTTAACCAATGGATTATGCTAAATTTATGTGGTTGTTTTGCATTGATATGTTGTACTTTTCTTTTAGCATTCTTGCATGTTTGTGATTTGTTCACTGCAACAATATATTTTTAGTATACAGTTAAAATGTACCATTGAGGGAGTTAGAATGATTCTGGTTTCCCGATACTAGACCTGTTTCCCACGACTTCGCCTCGGGAAATAGGTCTGGTGGAGGGAAACCATAATAATGCTAACTCCCTCAATGGTATACTTTAAATGTTTTATTATACCGTCACGCGCTGTAGCTACGCCCCATTTCGACGTCTCGCGCTGTAGCTCCGCCCGATTTTGAAGCTATTTCCCTAGGGAAATAGTCTTCTCAACTAATGACCCTTTGCAGGGAAATAGTCTCATCAGGCTAGTTACAGCTAGTTTTTATGAGTATCTTTTTATATAGGAAAAACAAGTAGAGGTATAATAAAATCATATATAATCATCAAACATTTTAAAATAATTCTTTAAATCTTTTATGCTTAAAGATAAAACGTTATGTCTCGATTCTCATGAAAACAAGCCTTTAATGTCAGCAAGAAGAGAACTCGACTTAAAGAATTCAAAAGGATGCTAACTGGCAGCAGTATTCAGCATTATTTTTTCTTGAAAGATATGTATAATGTATTAGAAAAATGATTCTATATTTTGCTATATATATACCACATTTAACCCATATTATCCAATTGCTACATAGTTGCAGCGGGATATGACCATGTCGTCGTCGTATTTAAGATGGCATATGCGTGTGTGCGTAACACTTTTTCTATACAGCCTAATTGGCGCAATCTAGTGTCTTGGAGTTTTGCTGTGGATGCTGCAGTCTAGAAGTCAAAGATTTGACAGGTTATTTACCAAACTTTATAGTCTCATAGCTTATGACGAGAGAAAGAATCCTACTGATTTTAAAGATTATAGGTCAAAGGTCATATTCTAAAAGTTTAATATTCTTGAATACAGCCTACAGGTCACAGTTCTGATGCGATCTTTACTAAACTTCATAAACTTTTTGCTAATGGCTAGAGAGGAAATTCTTTTGATTCATAGGTTACAGGTCACATGTAACAGATTGAAAATGTCTGGCTAAAATTCTTGTATATAGCGTAGAATGCACATGTTGAATATATATTTACCAAACGTATTCACTTATTGTATTTGACATGTCGAAGATTAGTATTTATTTCCTGGCCAAATATCAAGGTCACTGATGAAAATTAAGAAAAAAAAAATAATTGTAAACAGCCTTGATGGAAAAATTGTATTGGAACTTAACCAAAGATATTGGTTGGAATTGGTAATAGATTAGATATAGATTGGTTATATATTGTTGCCTATTTGTATGCGAGTACATTGATCTTGATGCCTTGTGAGAAGATGATTAACCTTACGTTTCTGAGTTGTTTTTTTCTATCATAACTATTAAGGATAATATATTTCTTAAACTTCATTCTTTTTACGTTACTTTAACTAAAATGTATATATGTTTTTTTATGTACACTGCTAAAAAAATTTAACATGTTTAAGGGAGCAAGGTTTCTACTTTCATATCACACATGTTTACAGCTGCTTATTCTATATCATGAACGTAAATATATTGAAACTTATTTCGTACTCATTTCTTTATCACTAATGTCTGTATTGAACAGATTAACCATAAACACATGATAAAATTTGATGATGTAGCTTTGCTTATCCCAAAAGATTTTACAAGCTATGTACCATTATATTACAATGGGAAATCGCTCCTTTAATTTTTTTGAGCAGTGTATATAAATCGACTTCCTTATAAAATATATGTACAAATATGAAATCAAAACTTTTGGGATGATTAAATATTAAATGTGTGAGACGAGTTTTATTTTGAGGTATCTTTAAACTGGTTGAGTGCATATAGAAATATGCACTTGAATCATTAAGTAAGACAAAGAAATCAAAAGCTAAACGCAGTATAAAAACAATCACATCCAAAAACGAACAAATATAACATCAAAGAAGTACCTAACCGTTATTCAGTCTCAAAGTCAAGAAGGCAAAGCAAAATCGTGAGAATTCCCATCGAAACGGTTGCAAACCCCGGAATGAACAACATTCCAAAGTGAGACCAGATGCCTGGGGAGAGTCAGCGTCTCCTGACTGCATGCAACACCCGTTGCAGCAACAGCTCCATGGAAACCTGTCAAATTCGGCGATTGTCTCGATGTTCATTTTAATGTTGGCTCAGGTAAGTATGTCGATGACGCAGCCATTCAATCACATTGTAGAATGTCGCTTTTCATTCTGGAAAGGGGGATTTGATATGCTTTTTCAATATCCCCGTATCGACCGAAGAACTTCCGCAATGATTATTTCAGCCTTTGTGATATAACCCTGCACAAGTAGCTTACCTGCAAACTGTCTGGCTCTAATGATGGAATCTTCATATTTCGAACATGCCCTGGCGTATCGGATCAGCTGAGAAACAAAAACGCCATAAACAGGAGAAGACGGAATGTTGCTACTCGTGAAAGGGAAGTTAGTTATGTGGAATCTGAAATCGTCGCGCTTGTCATACAGTGAGGTGTTCAAATGACCGTTTGCGTTGAAATATATCAAGTACGAAGCGGATCTGTCGCTCTCTGTTGTTTCCTTGATCTCTAGTTCATGAGGATAGATTTCATGTAGATGGTCCTTAAATTTCGGATTATTGATGGACAACACGTCATCTATGTATCTGAAGGTAAAATTGAACTGAGATGCGAGGTGCTTTCACCAAGTCGAAAATCAAGGTCTGGATGAAGTCCGCTTTGTATGAATATAAAAATAAGTCCGCAAGCAGTGGGGCGCAATTGGTACCCATTGGGATTCAGACTATCTGCTGGAATACGGTTCCTCAAAACACCACAAAAATGTTTGAAAGAATGGTGTTGCAAATAATATTGGCAAGTCTGTTTTTGAGTTTTTGGTGTTGGATGGTAGCATAGAGCGAAAGACTTTGTGCATGTTTTATGATTGAAATTGGTGGCCTTTACATTTTCCAAAAGTTCCTAGAATATTTTAGGATCCATATCTAATTGATTTCATTTCTCGAATATATTGTCTCGCAGTATGTTTGAAGACCTTGCTTGATGTGAGTTAATATTTTCGTAAGCAAAATGGAAAGAAGATTTGTGGAGCACCTAGACGAACCGGCGATGAAGCGGTGCTTGTAAGGATTTTTGTGCATTTTGGGAATCCAGTAAATATAAGGTAGTTCAAGGTCAGAGTCATCAGTGTGAATACCGAAAGACTTAAGAACATATTTTTTTGTGATTATCAAGTATTTCGGATACAGATAAATTTGTAAGTGTGTATGTTGGATTTCTAGGTGCTGAATGTAACCCAAGTTCTTTTTTCAGGCATTTGAAATAGTACGCCTTGCAAACGAAAGTAAAATTGTTTGCCGCTTTGTTAGCAGGAAAAATGATATATTTTTCATGGAGGTCCGAAAATTCTTTGGCCACAACAGAGTCATGAAAAATTTACCAGTGTTTGTTGTTAATTAAATGCCGAAGACGACCTATTCTTCTTTTAAGTAAGTCTCCGATGGATTTCATCCATTCGGAGAGTGTGTCTAGTTCTACGTCCTCCTTTTTGTCCACCGTCTGGCTTACTCCTCACATGCATCCATAATTAATCATACGTTTTCCCGCCATGTGCCGGAACAAGGATACGGTGTAGATGCGTGCAGCCACAGAGAAAGATACTTTATGGCACTACATAATGAGGACAATCAGACAAATGTTTTCTGAGTAAAGAAACATAAGGCAAACATTTTATGAACGATTAAAAAAAAGGGAGTTCAATTTACATAAATGATAAAAATAAAGAAGTCCAAAATATAAAAAAAAAAATCTTTGTCTCCAAAGCTTATCGCATTCCTCAGAAGCGTCCATTGCATCGTACTCTTTTAAACGTCTCATCATTGTACTTTGCTTTTTAATTAAAGATCCGAATAAATCACAATGTTTGATATGAAAAGGAGTATATGCATTAAATCTAAATTCCCATATAGATCCATCGCTAAATTCGTAATATGTACATTCGATTTTTACTATGACTTACAGTTAGTTCAAATTGAAAACGAAATTTAAACGAGGGTCCTGTAGCATCATATTCCACCGATCCTGCTACTTCTTTCGGTACATGTGTGAACATAATAATGCTCACACTCTTTGGTCATATTACATCATTTAGATTAAGGATCACTGACGGGAATTTAGTGCCCGAAACGTGCATGTCTCGTCCATGCTGCAACTGTTCTTAGATGATGCCATTGAACTTGAAGACGTTTAACACTTAAGAATGAAATAATCAGGCAAGACTCTGGCTCAAGTAAATGTCAGTGATAAGACACACCATAGTAAATGTCAGTGATAAGATACAACATAGTAAATGTCAGTGATAAGACACACCATAGCAAATGTCAGTGATGAGACATACCATAGTAAATATCAGTGATAAGACACACCTTAGTAAATGTCAGTGATAAGACACACAATAGTAAATGTCAGTGATAAGACACACCTTCGTAAATGTCAGTGATAAGACACACCATAGTAAATGTCAGTGATAAGACACACCTTAGTAAATGTCAGTGATGAGACACACCATAGTAAATGTCAGTGATAATACACACCATAGTAAATGTCAGTGATAAGATACACCATAGTAAATGTCAGTGATAAGATACACCATAGTAAATGTCAGTGATAAGATACACCATAGTAAATGTCAGTGATAAGATACACTATAATTAATGTCAGTGATAAGATACACCATAGTAAATGTCAGTGATAAGATACACCATAGTAAATGTCAGTGATAAGACACACCATAGTAAATGTCAGTGATAAGACGCACCATAGTAAATGTCAATGATAAGACACACAATAGTAAATGTCAGTGATAAGACACACCATAGTTAATGTCTGTGATAAGACCCACCATAGTAAATGTCAGTGATAAGACACTCCATAGTAAATGTTAGTGATAAGACGCACCATAGTAAATGTCAGTGATAAACACACCAAAGTAAATGTCAGTGATAAGACACACCATAGTAAATTTCAGTGATAAGTTACACCATAGTAAATATCAGTGATAAGACACACCATAGTTAATGCTTGTGATAAGACACACCATAGTAAATGTCAGTGATAAGATACACCATAGTAAATGTCAGTGATAAGACATACCATAGTAAATGTCAGTGATAAGACACACCATAGTAAATGTCAGTGATAAGATACACCATAGTAAATGTCAGTGATAAGACACACCATAGTAAATGTCAGTGATAAGATACACCATAGTAAATGTCAGTGATAAGACACACCAAAGTAAATGTCAGTGATAAGATACACCATAGTAAATGTCAGTGATAAGACACACCAGAGTAAATGTCAGTGATAAGATACACCATAATAAATGTCAGTGATAAGACACAGCATAGTAAATGTCAGTGATGAGATACACCATAGTAAATGTCAGTGATAAGACGCACCATAGTAAATGTTAGTGATAAGACACACCATAGTAAATGTCAGTGATAAGACACACCATAGTAAATGTCAGTGATAAGACACACCATAATAAATGTCAGTGATAAGACACACCATAGTAAATGTCAGTGATAAGATACACCATAGTAAATGTCAGTGATAAGACGCACCATAGTAAATGTCAGTGATAAGACACATCATAGTAAATGTCAGTGATAAGACACACCGTAGTAAATGTCAGTGATAAGACACACCATAGTAAATGTCAGTGATAAGATACACCATAATAAATGTCAGTGATAAGATACACCATAGTAAATGTCAGTGATAAGACACACCATAGTAAATGTCAGTAATTAGACGCATCAAGGTAAATGTCAGTGATAAGACGCACCATTGTAAATGTTAGTGATAAGACACACCATAGTAAATGTCAGTGATAAGATACACCATAATAAATGTCAGTAATAAGACACACCATAGTAACTGTCAGTGATAAGATACACCATAGAAAATGTCAGTGATAAGACCCACCTTAGTAAATGTCTGTAATAAGACACACCATAGTAAATGTCAGTGATAAGATACACCATAGTAAATGTCAGTAATAAGACACACTAAAGTAAATGTCAGTCATAAGATACACCATAGTAAATGTCAGTGATAAGACACACAGGTTACAAGTTTACATTATTCAATCAGTTTAATGAATCTGTGAATTTTACATGTACGTCTGTGACAAAACAACTGTTCCTTTAGGGTTTCTATGTGAGAATGTCAGAATAAAATTGGAAAATAAGAACTGTTATTGCAAGTGGTATACCCACAAAAAGAACTACGTTTTAAATCAGTCACCCTACGCATATCATAATACAGAGACGACTTCATGCGAAATTATAGTAAGAGCAGAAAAGAACAATAAGAGACACAAACAGGACTAAATACACCGAAAATGCCATTAAACAATACATGCAATATCATAAGACATTTACCAAAATGATAATCTAGCATACGGAACCTAAACAGGACGGTTATTCACCACGCTAGCAAGTCTTATCAAATTCTTTTCGAGGTTCTTGAAATGGTAATAATGTATTCAAGTCCTTTTTTATCTTATTTACATCAATAATGATCAAGTTCTTCGGTCTGTTACATTTTCTCGGGGAAAGAAGAATCTGAAAGTATGACAACCCCTTTATCCTACTGGTGTCACCTGTTGGTGATGCGGATAACTACAATACCTGCTTTAGATATTTTAATGTCCCGACCGACAAAGCTTCATAATCATGACAATTGTTCATATCGAAATATATGTTTTAGTACTAGGCACGTGTTTCGAATATTGAATCCTCGTCAGTAGTACTTAATGTCAAACAGACTGAATTAAACCAAAATACATTTTCCTAGAACTTTCTTGATATTTTCTAAATAACCTAACAAGGGTAATCGTTTTTCACGTTCGATTCTATTATGTCTTTAATCATTGATTTTTGAATCAAGTCAGCCTTGAGGGTAGGGACACTAAACCCTTAAATTTGCCCTGTAAATTACGCATCATTTCCCAGCCATCCTGCTGCGTCTTTCGGTATGTTTTAAGATAACTTTAGATTGAGGATCACTGACGGGGGCTCAGTACCCGAAACTTGCATGTCTGGTCAACGCTGCAAATTTATCTCCTCTTAATGAATTTGAAAACTTAACATTTGTATGAATTCGAAAATTTCTGTTATCAAAATTTCTAAAACGTAGCATCATATCCCACCCATCCTCTTGCGTATTTCGGTACATTTTTGTACATAATAAGTTTGACACTCATTGGCCAAATTACATTGTTTAATTGAAGATAACTGACGAGTGTTAAGAACTCAAAAGTATGAGTATGTCTGGTCCATACTACAAATTTATCTGTCCTTAGATGAGTCTATGAATTTGAAGACGTTTAACATGAGTGTCACTACTGGTTGACCAGGAGTCCCCGAGGGCACATATAACCAAGTCCGATCAGCTTTAGTTTGTCGTTTCTTCAGACGCATTCGAAAATTACTGTTCACAAAAAGTTCTCGATATTTTTATGAAAAGTGGTTAAAGTATCCGAAACGTGCATATCTGATCCACGTTGCATAATTTTTTTCTGCTTTTATTTGATGCCAAAGAATTTGATGACGTTTTACATATCTTTCAGATTACACAAAATGAGAAATACTCCGTGTATCAGATAACAATTTGTGAATATTCCCTGTCGATATCATCAAATGTTTCATCGTAGGAGGTTAAAAAATGACGTCATTTTTACGTCTTTGACAAAACACGAACAAAGTTCCAGAAAATTGGGCCTTCAATGAGTATACATGTACGTTCGTAGCTTCAAAACTAACAGTCACAGATAATGAAACATTGCATATAGAAAAAGTATGTTTCAATCATAAACATTTATAATTTTTAGGAAAATGAAATGATAGAATCTTTATTCAGTCTTGCTGTCCTGGACCTTCTTAATGGATAAGAAAAATGAAAAATATTAAAAGGTTGTAGGGCATTTTTCTTTGCCATGAGGTCTTGAAATATGTACTATGATGATCAATTCCAAAATGAATTTCAACAGTTTATTGTAATAAAACATTATACTAATTTCACCGTGTTCAAACTTCATTTGTTGTAACATTCAGCTATTTGATTATTAAAAGTGCAAAAACATATTGCGAAAAAGGAAAATGATAAGAATAATGTATGACTGCATGAGCGATTTCATGTCTAAAACTCCTTTAGTTACTTTTGTTGACATTTTGGCCAATAATATTTCTAAACGCAGGTTTAGAGGTACTTTTTCTTGTTTTCATCCCTCGCTCATATCATAATCAATCAATTGATGTAAAAGAAATAGTACCTTTCTTGACTTTCGGAAAATTATGACGCATTGAAGTACCCTACGCTTTATTGTTTTCTTATATTTTTTTAAACAAAAAGCCTTTAAGATATATATCTAGATTTAACGATAATTTAACAACTTTTATGTACACATATTCATTACAATATCTAGCAAAATGAATAATGAGGTAAAGCTTATCATAAAAGATCTAGCAAACAAGGATATTTAAGAAATATTGACTAATCAATTATACATTAAATTTTTCTTTTAATTTTGCGCTCATAGATTTTATTTGGATATGCTACTGAATCGATCCTACAGGAAATTTGGAGCCGCGCGCTCTCTGTAATGTAAATGTATAAAATTTAATCTAACTTCAAAAGATTTAAGAGGGCGCTACTGAAACTATTTATGGTGGCGCCGCCGAACGCATCACTGATGAGAATTTAATATTCGAAACACGTGTCTGGTGCATGTAAATTGATTTGGAATTTTCTTCAAGAAGGTAGAGAGTTTGAACCCTTCGACATTATTCATGATATTATACTCATTCTTTTTAAGATTTACACAAAAATCAAAATTTCAGCAAATTATCATTTCTTTCGAGGCATCTTACTGAAGGAATTGATAAATAACCAAATTTTTCCTTATTATTGCAAACATCAAGCTGCAGAGAGTGTATTGATAAGTGTTTGATCCAGTTATGACACAGGAGTAGGGAGTCACGTTAAGGTATCTATATTTGTATTAAGTATCAATCGGTCAACAAAAATGACAGTCGAGGTCTCTGATTGACTGATTATTTCGTCCCTTCTGTAACTGCGGCACAATTTTTTCCCGAATCATTTAGGAAGTACATTTAAGTACTCCAGATCATCTACTAAGTTTGTGTTGATCGTTCAACAAATATGGCCACCAAGGGCTTTGATCGGTTGAAGGATTTTCGACTTCTTCTCGAAAACTGCAGGACAGAATAATACGAAACCTTACAGGAAGAATGTACTCAAGATCTTCACCAAAGGCAGCGTTTTTCCTGCCGATCGGTCAACAAAATCCGTATATTTGGTACTTGCTCTGGCATAGCGTATCAACTGAGATATGAACACGCCATAAGCAGGCGATGAAGAGATATTGCTACTCAGAAAAGGAAAGTTTGTAATGCTGAAATTGAAGTCGTCACGTTTGTCATAGAGTGAGGTGTTCATGTGATGCTGCATGTGAACAATAGAAAACTTTCTCGACAGACATTTTTTTTATCTCGGCATGCCCTGCAAAAGAAGAGAAAATGTAAAAATGATGGACTTTCCTTTTTTAAGATATTGACGCGTCTGAATCATGCACTCGGTCCCTTCTTGAGTTTACGTACGATCCAGAAGCCACTTTGTTTCAAAAGGTTCTATCGGTACGAAGGCATCCCCCCTTCCGAACTCCAAGGAATCGGAGGCCATGTACACCCCTCCAATACTCTTTCTCACTCGGGCATTCTTGCCTCGCAATACATCTCAATCAAAAGCGTATCTCCTTTCCAGCAGATGAGGTTCTGGATCCACCCTAGTTCAAGGGGTGTTCACCTAGAAAAACAGATTCTAGGTTCAAGAGATTTGCGTAGACAAAACCCCTCGTCCATCGAGCACGACGTTCTCGCATAAAATTAAACAACATAAAAGGATAGAGCTTGAATAGTAATTAATTCTCAAACACTTAATGTTACTGTTTGGAAGAAGGCATGGATAAATAAGCCTTAAAATACAATAATTTAATGTAGTTGACAATTTCTTCTTTTCTTTCCAGATTCACTCTGCCTTAATGGAGGAATTCGTGACCTTGACACTTGCGAGATCGATACGAGAGCACTACAGGACAACTCGACTGACCATACTTTTCGATCTGATTTTGTAAACAAAATCGTAATTCGTCATTATTTGCAATAAAACACGAACAACAGCATGATTTTTCTGTTTTATCTTAATGACCTATGTATAAAATGAATAGCAGCCATATAAAATAATAGAGCTTCGTACAATTTTTACATGTAACAGAGAGAAATTTAAAATGAGGGGTTGTATCAAAATTCAGAATGGATGGTTAAGATCTATTATTTTATATGGCTGCTATTCATTTTATACATAGCTAATTAAAATAAAACAGAAAAATCATGCTATTGTTCGTGTTTTATTGCAAATAATAACGAATTACGATTCAAGCTCGATCCTTTTATGTTGTGAAATTTTATGCGAGAACGTCGTGCTCGATGGACGAGGGTTTTTGTCTACGTGAATCTCTTGAACCTAGATGCCGTCCATACAGATTTCATAGGCAAACTAGGTTCAGCTGCTTGAACTAGATCCACCCCTACTTTTTGAATATGACAATTCTTTTTCAAGCTACTACGAAATGATTTACATGTGATAAAAAAACCTTGTATGTGTCATTATGAAAAAAAAATAAAAGAAAAACGATAAAATAGATAAAATTTGAAGAAAAAAAAAATAACTCTTTAAAGACTCATCCTTGTCAAACAGGGTGCAATGAGAACGTACACTACACTATAAGCTGAGTAAGTGAAAGATGCAGGTAGTTTACACATTTAATTACAATAAAATCAAGTCATTTGATAAAATGTATTCTATGTAAAATTAAAAAGATTAAAATTCAATGCATTCTTAATAATACGGAAGTGTTCCAAATCTATACCTTCATGAAGAACATTTCAAATCAAATTGTCTGCACCATACACGTTTCGAATATCATCAGTGATGCTTCCAGCCGAACCACAAAAATTTATTTCAGTAGCGCCTTGTTTTATTTTTTGATTTGAGATTTGTACATTTACTTTACAGAGAGTGCGCGGCTCCGAATTGTCTGTAAGGTCGATTGAGTAACATATCCAAATATAATCTATGTTCAAAATAGCATTGAAGGGATGGTGCTAAGATGTTAACCTCCTATAATTTCGATGATAGTTTTGAATGGAATTGCAGGTTTCCGAAATAAGAAAATAAATGATGCTATCAAATTTGAAGACGTTTAACATTCGATGAATCAGGGATGAATCTTTCGGAGAATGAATCCGCACTTAGATCAACCAACATGAACCGGATATGACGTCATAAACATACAACAAAAAAGGAAACAACACAACACAAGGAAAAAAACCATAGGCAAATAGTCATATAATCAATAAACATGAGGCCCAAGGGGACATTATCGCTCAATTCAGTTGCTGAAAAGGGGTTTAGAGTGACTAAATTTGACAAGAACATTGAGTACTAGCCTCCTGTGTGGTTTTGTAAAATTATAGTCAGCAGTTACGGATGATATGTTACAAATGATACAGTCAAACAGTTGTCATCTCTTTTAATTAATCTGCTTGAAACCCACACACAGCTTGGTATTAGATCTGCTGTATTTGCGTCAGAATGATCAAATGCTTTTTATACCATCATGGATATTTTCCACACAAATGGACACTCAGCATTTAGGACTTTATTCTAATAGATTTTTGTCATATTACATTGTTTAGACTGAGGATCACTGACGAGGATTAAATACCCGAAACGTACGAGGGCTGTTCGATAAATTCGTAGACAAGAGTAATAAAACTTATTTCATTATCTTCAAACATTTTGTTTATATAATAATTTATTCCTTAAGATTGGATATTCTTATTGTGCAAATTTTAAAGCAATCTATCAATTATGAAAGAAATGCGGTGTTTTTCTGTGGGAGTGACTTCGGAAAGCGGCGCAGTAAATGTCGTCAAAAGCAACGCAACGCAAATTACGGAGTACTTATCATTTTTCACCTTTTGTTCTGTCTCTAAATTTAAAATCATATTGGCGCATAAGTCGATTATTGTATGTCAATCGGCTCAAAAATTAATAATACAGAATAAACTAGGCAATCATGTGCTCAAATAATTCCCTGGTCCTATTCTATCTGTTCGCAGAAGACGCATTAAGAATTTCATTTAAGAACGTATGGATCATTCGGTTTTGCTTTCTCAGGTAGTCCAAACCATCCTCTTTGAATGATTTTTATCAAATGATCATTTTCTTTGCAAATTGAGGTCATATTGACGTGCGCTCGAGACATTTTCTTGGGTTTCATAGCCATTTTTCTCATATACAATGTCTTTTGTGGAGTTTGTATCAGCTTGAATAACAGATCAATGATTCCACGTTCTTAAAAAATGCAGGAATACGTCATTATTTCCACGCATATGTATTGATTGCGCTTCTTGTAACAGTGATATCTAAATACCAATTCATCGTAAACGTTCAAATTTCAGCATGATAACTTTCAATTACCACTGTGCATCACGTGACTTAAATCGGTGAAACCACGAACACAAAATAGAGACATACCGCTCGCTTGAAGGACAGAACACAGGTACTGTAATGATTTTATTGATTCAATTTTATCTTTTCATAGCCGATGTCCTGGTAAAAGATATTATTTTGATGATTCTTTGTTTGTCAATCAAGAAACCCTTGTAGTTTTTACAAACATTCTGACAAAAGGAACGTCGTGGTCGAAATATGTTAAACACAATGTTGTGGTGGTTTCCACGAAAATATCTACAGCTTTTGTCACAATGTTTGTAAAAACAATGGCGTCTTACTTACTAACGAGTCCTTGATTGAAAAAGTATTAGTTTTGACAAGGTTATAGGCTATAAAAAGACAAAATCTAATCAAAGCTATTATTGAAGTTCCTGTTTTCTTTCCTCCAACCGAGCTTTTTATTCATTCGTGGTTTCACCAACTAAAGTCATGTGATGCTACACAGTCGTTACTGTCGAATAATAAGTATATGCATTGACTTTCTCGGCGTCCGCATTTAGAAATGATAAAGGAATTATGCGCGTGTACACAATTTTCGATATCTCAGTTTTCGTATTGCGCCGCTAAACGTCACAACACATAATTTAAGATAATTATTTAAATGACATATTTTTTTCAGTAACCTTGATATTGTATGAGTTTATTATAATAAACCTCATTAATGTATTGTGAAAAAATTGTACTGTTACCGTCACGCATTTCTGAAATATTGCGATTGTCTACGAACTTTTCGAACAACCCTCGTACATGTCTGGCGAATCCTGGTCCACCATCAGTAGAACTAACCAATCGGTACAAATATTAAACATCTTCAAATTTGATAGCATTATCTAAAAACATACCAGACATGCTTCTTGTGGCTACTTAATCCTCGTCAGTGATCCTTAATCTAAACATGTAATATGGCCCAAAAGTGTCAAAGTTATAATGTCTAAAATGTACCGAAAGATATAGCAGGATAGGTGAGATATGACGTTACTTGACCAACATTTTAGAAATTTTAAGAAAGGATCCCGGACATTAAGGCCCCTTTTTGATCACCCATAAATCAAAGAATCTAATGTCATTTGTATGACTTTTTACATATCATGAACAATTGACCATTCGCGTATTAAATAACTATTAAAGTTTCGCTTGTATTCAATGTGTTACTCATTGTGATGTCTGTTTTATAGCAGGGGTATTTGGAAAATCCGGATAAATCGCCATCGATTCCGGCCTTGAATATTGTTTTCTCAATACGTATGCATGAGAGTGATCGAACAAATTGTCACATGATCACATATTTTTTAGCACGACCAATCTTGTAATTATCGATATATGTTAATGAATCGATACTGTCGGTTGCGTGATATTAGAGGTGTGGCTTTATGTTAATCAGTGTACTTTTGATGCTACTTATTTCGTTGGTTTTCTCTAATTTGAACATGAAGGCAAATTAGAATGGCTAATTCCTTCTCAAGGAGAATTTGTCAAATAAGTATCTGTCTGTCTTTTTCTGAATTAGGCATTCTGACATGCGTGCATGCCTTATTTTGAAAAAAAATCTATCAGACTACCTGGGATTTTGTGCATAGTTCAACCAAAGCTGGCGAAGGGTTGGTAAATTTTAGCTGACTATGTCAGCGTTTCGGGCAATATCCTAGCAGAAAGGGGCAAGATACTTGTTGTTTATACATAGTTCAAACAATTTATCAGGCCACTTCAATAAATTGTGAAAATTTTGAAAATCATTTTTATAGCCTTTCCGTAAGGTCCGGGATCCTTTTAATAACAGAAACTTTCGAATTCGCTTGAGAAACGATCAACCGAAGTTGATAAGGCAGCAGTATTTGGAAACCTTGATCTCATACTTTAGAAAGGTCATAGTTTTTCGCTTTGGTGCTGCCACACATGCTGCTTAGCTAGGCTTTTCAGAGTGCTACATTCAACACCTCGTCCATTATCAACCTGCTTATGAGGTGTATACATGTATGTATGTATGTAAATGTAAACGTCTTCAAATTGAATAGCATCATTTAAGAACAGATAAATTGGCAACGTGGACCAGACATGCACGTTTCGGGTACTTAACCCTCATCAGTGATCCTAAATCTAAACAATGTAATATGCCAAAAAAGTATGAAAGTTACTATGTCGAAAAAGTGCACCGAAAGACGTAGCGTTTATCCCAATTGATACGTTATGTCAGAGCAAGTAGCAAATATAAATATTTTTGTCTGGGAGCTAGGTGTCTGTCATATAAGCCTCTCAGTCAGGGATACGTTTATGATGGACTAACATTGTCACTGAGGAAGTTCTACGCTGGATACGGGGAATTCGTCATACGCTATAATGTCCCATTGTCCAGAATGGTTAATGATATTTTGTCTCAGACCATTGGAACCATCAAATCACGGACTCTACTTATATCTTCTGAAAGGGAAATAACCGGATGTAATATTTCTGCCGAATTGAAGCGATGGATGTTGCATGCAAGCAGGAGATGCTGACTCTTCATGGGCATCTGATTTGGAGTTCGTTTCTTTTCATGAGGTGGGGTTTTTTTGTTTGTTTGCTTTGGTTCCTGTTTTATTCTGATTTCGTATGCCTTTGGTTTGTGATTTTCTAAATTATATATTTTGTACTGTGTAATGGGATATGGTAATTGTCCATATTTTTCATTTGTTAAATATTCTGTTTCATTAAATATTTCTAAACTAAATACAAAATAACTTGCACCACCCTCAATACAAACCGTTAATGCACTGAACTCTGGAGTTTGCCGATAGATAATGTTTTCATTCGTTTTGCAAGGAAGCTGTGTTGTTATTGTCTCTTTCTGTTTGTCAGATTTTTCTTTTATCGTGCGAAAGTTCTGCTTTATATTCTCTCAAGAATTCATAAGCCGCTTGCACACAGTTGTTGGAATCTGATTCTGGGTGGTTTTGTGAAATTATATTCAGCAGTTACGGATGATATGTTAAAAATGCTACAGTCAAACAGTTATGCTAGCGGATGTGACTAGCCAACTAGCTTACTCCTCCCAGGCACCTCTCTAGTTTACTAGGGGTCTATCATGTGCTATTGAGATTATTGCAGGATCTTCTTTAACTCATGTATGTATGACCGTGAAAATAAACATATGAACTAATAAGACTATTGCATTTCATATTTCTGTCATAAATGTGCAGCATTTTCTTTTTGAATTTTTATACCCCCGCCATGAAATGGTGGGGGATATAGTGATGCACATGTCCGTCCGTATGTGCGTGCGTACGTGCGTCCGTCCGTCCCACCTGTGGTTTCCGGACATTTAAAAGAAAACAGTTACAGATAATCAATTAATTTCTTGGATTAAGCTTTTACACAAAGAAATACAGGTCAAGTTCGAATAAGCGTCGTGTCCCTCAATTATGTGCAGACTTATGCCCTTTGAAACTTATATAAATTCATTTCTAAAATTCAGATTTTACACTCAGAACTATAGGTCGAGAACCTATCGTGCTATATAGGGTATATTGGATGTCCCTTGAATCAATATTTTGTGGTTTCTTGATATTCAAACAATCATGTTAAAGGAAAACTACCTCAGAGCATCAATTCATTGTTAAAGATTTTACACCATGTGAAGCAGGACAATTTCAAATATGTGGCATGTTGCTCTATTATGTATAGACTTATTCCTTTTTTTTTCTTTATTTTTGTTACACTTCATTACATCATACATTCTAAGTATGTTGATCTCAGTGTAATTTTTTATATAGAGAATGGAAGAAAAGAGATAACTCTTATACCCACATTCACTCACTCATTCATACTAAACTAAGCAAATATATAAATATAATTAATTATTTCATTTTGTGCATGAATACTTATGAAAATAGCATATGAAATGTGCTCCATCTTCTTTGGAATGTATCGTGCATTCCTTTTGTTATATAAATATATTTTTCTGTTTTATAGTAGCTTATCAAAATTCATTTACCCTTAAGACTCTGTCTTCAAATATTTTTCTAAAAATATAGAGTTTTACTAGAACTATTACAATATTTAAGGTATGTTCAATTCTTGTATTTTTTAGGAATAGAATATCTTTTAACGACAGTGTTATTTCGGCATTTGTTATTTCCTTAATCCATTCTCTTAGATTATCCAAAGTGAACTTACATAAAAACAGTAAAACAAAACAGATGTCCTATAGTTTCGTCATCATTATCACAAAAAGAGCATAAGGGGTCATTTCTTATTTTTATACAATATAGATACTTATTTGTTGCATAATTCGATGAGCAATTCTATACTGAAACCAAATTATTATTGTATCTTTTGTTGATCTAGAAATATTACTGTTCAAAATTTTGCAGTCATCCCCATTCTCAAACACCAATGATCCCTCCCACTTGTTTTCATATTTTGGTTTTGAATACATTTTGGTAATGAAAATGTCAAAAAGTGCCCTTGACCCCCTAGTATCCTTACACATATGTTCAATGATTTGAGGCCGCCGGAAAGGAGATAACTCTTTCTTACTACAATCTTTAATTTCTGGCATTTTTCTAAAATGAATGTTTTTAAACCATAGAAATAAGTGAATGGTGTTTTAATGTTATATTTTCGACAGAAAGTTTCATGTGTATACATAATATACCAATTTTTGATAGTAGAATTCATTTTTGCATTTATATATTGAGAAAATAATTAATATACCAATTTTTGATTTTAGAATTCATTTCTACATTTATCTATTGAGTGAAAATATATTCCCTTTTCCTTTAACCATGCAATCTATTTTTATTCAATCAAATATTGATCGAATTTCAATGTCCCATTTCGGCGACACAGATATTTAGCAAGTTTTAGTTTTGCATAACTTTTGAGTCCTTGTCAAACATTCTAAAGCACAGGTCAAAATTTTCAATAAGAGAGATCGCTGACCAATCATCTGCAAATTATCTACAAATCGACAAATATGTTTACTGGTCATTTTGACCACCGGTCTTGCTGACCAATCCATATATTAGCAAATTACCTACAAATCGACAAATATGTTTACTGGTCACTTTGACCATCGGTCAGAATCTAGAATTAAGACAGAAAATAATTTATGCAAGGGACATCGAGTTGAAGACCGATCGTACGATCATCTGGTAATCAGCCTGTGATATAAAAGGGATATGTTTGGCCCTTTATAGACCAGTTGCTGTTACCACTATCAATAAAATATTAACTGTCAACTCGTTGACTCCTTTTATAGATATCCTGAAAGTCATTGGTCATCCAGAGAAGACCAAGAAAGGCGTTGTCGGAAAGGCGGCCCGGGGAATCGTCACCCCCGTGGCCCGCCATCCCCTACGTTTAGGACTTATTCTAGAGAAGAATCCATCAACCCTCGCAGCTGAAATATGTGTAAAGGACACAAATTTATTGTTTTGCATACAAAAAAATTCGTACAAAAATTGGTGATGAATCCCCGGCAGGATGAACATTATACGCTCTCACACGATGGACTTCAGTTCTAGTACCAACGTACAACGTCAGGGGAGAATCCGTTGAGCTCCATCAGATGAACAAACCTATAATTTGATTTGGACTGCACGGTGGAAATTTGCTTATAGGAAGGAATCGTACAGAATTCCGTTTTTTACACCGTAGAATGCACGTACGAGAACATTTAAAAAATCAAAGATTTCCGCACAATCCATGCCGTCTAAACAGACAACAATCATGACAATAGTGATACTATCCCGTCAGGTGAAGACAGCTCTGTTACGGCCCATCCTTTCAAAGTTCTGGGGAGATATGATGAGAACAGTATCTTTGGACTCCTGATATTGTTATATTTTGTGAATCAAAGAAAAAACAGACAAAGGACGAAAACGAAGACCGATATCAAATCTTAAGGACTCTTCTTTTTATATATTTTGTGTTTGTTTAGGAAATACGTCATACATAAACATTGGGTAAGAGTATTTTTCTCAAAATATTATATACATGTATTTAGAAATGGAAGCGGCTGAATCAGTATATTATAGAAAGATTCAATTGACATGAGACATTTGTGTATTGATCTTTTATTTATGTTCGTAAAGCATTTCACAGACCAAAACATTCTTTTAAGTTGAATATGAAATATAGATTATCATTTGTTTGTACATGTATGTTTATCTGAATATGGTCATGATTATAATTATTCTTGAATTACACATCGAACAAGTGTACAAACGCACGTTTACGTTGCACGTATGTATAATGATAAGACCTCACATTACGACGAGTCAATCAAATGGAATACGCAATACGCAATAATTTACTTTTCAAAAAGTACAAAATGATGTCATTTTTCATAGAAATAGTCATTTATTTCTTGAAGTATACACTGAGACGATATCTACGCGAACGATTTTCGATGAGGCTTATTTGGCAATAATAATTCTCGTTTATATTGAATTTGTATTTCAATCTCGAGTTATTTATTCAAGCGACCTCAAATAACGACACCTATGTACATGTTTTACGAGCAGGCAAAAGGAAATTTTACGCCGAAGGGGAGGACGGATCTAAATCCTGGGAACCCGAAGAGAATATATCAGACATTCTCAAGAAGGGAATATTTTATTTCTCACACTAAGATCAGGCAAAAGCGAAAGCGGCTGTCGTTGCTACATGTTAACGATTTTGCATAAATTTTATCTTTGAATTTATGTTAGCAATCATTTGATACCACGGGAAAGAATGTTTCCTACATAAATCGGGCCTAATTGTGAAATTAAAGTGGTTCAAAGATGGTGTTTAGAATCTTTGTTATAGTGGTACTATTTCTTTCTTCGTAAGACGAATATATACAGATTTTCTTCATTGTTTGGCTCATACTACGTACCAGTCTCCTACGCATGCCTCACAATCCACTATGATCCTAATGTAGTTGGCTTTCCCAACTCAAAAATAATCATTTAGGTAGGGCACATGTCTACACATATGTAATATACAGACAAACTTTACTTATCTCTACGTTCATGCAAGCGCAGATTTAGACTGGAATTTGACATAAATGAAGATTTTCCCGTTTTGAACTAAACCATTGGCTGGAACCCCCCCCTTCTGATAACTTTGGAAACCCCTCCGCGGAATTTATTTTCTAGATCCACCATGTGTTTGTGAATGCAATATGGAAGTAATAGGGGACGTCGCCATCAAGATAGACGCGTGTACATGAATAAGCAAAAAGCATGCATTTTCCCGCCTTCAACTCAAAATTTGTGTGCACTGTTCATGCGAAAACGGCGAACGTTAGAGAAGATAGAAAGGTTACGAATGGAAATGCACATCACAGGCTGCCGATATTTATCTATCAAAAAATAAAAACCAACCTTTTGTTGTTTTTTATCGCACATACAGGGAAAGAAGAACAACAAACGGTCAGCTTTTATCTTTTATTTATTTTTTAAATAGATAAACAGCTTGTGATCAGTGATGTTCATTATGACGTCGTTTGTGAAACGTAAATGCGCGTGAAGTTTTGTGTACAAGTAAAAAATAAAGAGGGAAGATGCCTTTTGAACAGAAATTTAAACACGAAATGAAATATTTCATCGTAAGATCGTACTGCCGAACCGCACGCAACATGTAACAGATCGATTTCAGTCGAAACTACAGTTAGAAACGTGTGATAATCACAACCTACCTCGACATAACATTTCACTGGTGAAGATGAATGACAAAAGTAGATCAAACATTCAACCTTAATTTTTAATAAGTCTGATCCACTAATACCCGAATTTGCACAGTATACATCCTAAAAACTAATGGAACCCATGGGTACCCACAAGTGCTGTACACACTGTACACAGTGTCGGTGCATGCACAGCCAGTCCTTGAACTTCGTCTGGCATGGCGCGTCATTGACTACGTCACATTGACATTTAGGTCACTCACACAATGTCACGTGAACTCATGCAACTACAAGGAGCATGCCATGGGGAATCGCCAAAGATAAAGTACATCGATGATCAAATTGACAATTTAAATTCCTTGGTGGATCTTTCTTTTCCCTGTACTTATGATAAATAACACCAAAGGGTTGATTTTTACTTTTTAATAGATATAATTGAATAAACATCGGCAACCTGTGGTTTCTACTATAATTATATATTGTTGACTTGTACATGTACAGCTCTTTATCTCCAATAATTGAATTCAAACAATAATTTTTGGAATGACACGTAAGTCGTCATTTATTTCGAGCTGGATTTATTATCATTATCATTCTTCTTGAAAAAGGTGGTGGGGGGGGGGGGGGTATTTTTTATCTATCATTTTTATTTATTTGTCTATCATATATTTATCTATAGCTACATCTCTTTATCTTCAAATATTGATTGAAAAAAAAAAAAATTCGGAATGACATGTCGAATCGTAATTTATTTCATGCTGGATCTACTATTATTTCATTTTCCTTGGAAGGTGAAGGGGGGTGGAGTGTTAATTAATTCTTAAGCATTAGCCCTTTTATCTGTTTTTGGTTTTTTTTTGGGGAGGGGGTTTCTTACTATGATTTGATGGGAAATCTCAAGTCAGTCATTTCATTTACCTAGAACACCCCACCTTCCCTCTGCTACATGTAATAATGTTTCCCCACAATAATTTAATGCAAAGGCCATACTTAGCTTGGAATACCAACGGATATTGCAGACAGACACTCATGGAAAAGCAACAGATACATGTACATGTAACATAAGATTTTCATGAAAATTGTGTTGTCCTTGAATTGATAGGACAGCACGTTTTTGGTTTTCAAGGTCAGAGTACATGTGCAGCGCTCCTTAACCTTTTCATTCATTCATTCATTCATTCATTCATTCATTCATTCATTCAAATTATTCTTTCATTCATTCATTCATTCATTCATTCATTCATTCATTCATTCATTCATTCATTCATTCATTCATTCATTCATTCATTCATTCATTCATTCATTCAAACTATTCTTCACTTTCTCATTACATGATGTTAAGAAATGAATAATATAACGATCAATAGAATCAGTTTTTCATATACCTTCAATCTAATGCAAAAGAAGTAAATTAAAAAAGAGACAATATCATTTCGCTTTTCAGGAGGCTAGTAAGAGGTTCATGTCATCATGCTGTTTTGTCCATGTAGTAGAAATTATAATGTCATTTCTCTCTGGCTAAATCACCTGTGTCAGTGGCAGATCCAGCACTCCCTTTGTTGGGGGCCAAGGTGCTAATTTTGTCGATTTTTACTGGAAATGGGCCAAAATATACCTCCTTTTTGGGGGGGGGGGATTTTGGGTCAGTGCCGGGGAGGGGGACGCCCCCTCCGCATCCCTTGAATCCGCCACTATGTGTGAAATTTACTGATAAATAGTTCCAATGTTGAGAAAAAATATGCAAGAGGCCACGTGTAGCACCGCGAGCTTAATGTCATTATGCTGCTGAGGTAGAAATCACTGTGATTGGCACAACTAGGAGGATAACTTTAGAGAAGACAGGGCCCCCAGTGGC
The DNA here is from genome assembly GCA_028142955.1 of Pinctada fucata. Lineage (NCBI taxonomy): Eukaryota > Metazoa > Mollusca > Bivalvia > Pterioida > Pteriidae > Pinctada > Pinctada fucata. The sequence goes on along the minus strand of AP027111.1, from coordinate 48,513,680 downwards.
GGATTCAGAGGGGTGCGAAGGGGCCGCCCCTTCCGGTACTGACCCAAAATTTTCCAAAAACAGGTATATTTTGGCACATTTTCAGTCAAAATCGATAAAATTCGCCCCCTGACCCCCCTGGCAAAGGGGGCGCTGGATCCGCCACTGGCCCCGACCACCTGTCCTCTCTGAATGTCAGTCGGACTCCTCGGGTGATAACATATATGAGCTCGCTACAGCCGACAGAGCACGGACTGTATTACGCATGTCCTCTTTTTATTGAAATATCCATTTACACATATTCTCTGTGTTGCTTGGGCCCCTTCGTTTTACGGTCTTGTTTGTGTGTTGCCATCTAACAGTGAGGAGGTTATTTTACACCATAATTGTGCGTTCTTCGAGACCTCTGGGAAATCGGAATAGTGGGAGGGTTATGCACACGTAATCCAGGATAACCACACCGTCGCTACTTTCGTGTCAGATGGCCGTCCTAACGAAGTCGGCACCGGTCGCCCATTTGTCTCGTTGGTTTATAAGTGGTCTTTTATGTTCAATGTTTCTCTGGCGTGAGTTTGTGTCCCTTTTGCGTCTCTTTCTGTGGGTGTCTGTTCTGTGTTTTTTTTCTTTCTTATTTACATTGCAATGGGTTGTTTGCTGTGGGTGCGGCAACCTAGTGTTGTTGCAGATCCCCTCCTTTCTCTTAACTTTTCTATCAGTGTTACGTCCCCTTCATGGCTTTGCCATAGTTCATATTGCCATAAATGGTATATCATTTTCGTGTATAATGTTCTATATAACATCATATGATGATATAATGCACATCAATTTATCAAATAAAAATGTCATAGGAATGGAAAATGGATCGGAGTAAAAAGATAATTAGCCTGCCCGAGATGTTCAGTGTGAGAGACGGTCTCTCTACTTTCGCGGCTATTCAGGGTCAAATGAGCAAAACAGTTGTCACATAAGTATATAGCAATAAAACAATCAACGGAGTCAAAACGGAAACTCGGTAGTATCATACAATGAACTCTTCGGTGTGGAAATTTAAATAAATTGAGTCCTGTGTCTGTCCTTAACCTCGTCAGGCATCAAACATACAATGTGACGTAAATAATTTCTGCAATAGAGGATGTTTATACTCTTTAAAGTCGATTAGTGTCAACCCTATCGAAATTTTTAAGTCTTTATTACGACTAAGTATGTCGTAATTAGTCGTAATGTCGACTTTTACAATATCTCGTAATTAGGAATTAGTATGTCTTAATTACAACTTATTATGTTGTAATTATGACTTAATACGTCGTATTTGTGACTTAGTATGTTGTGATTCCGACTTAATATCTCGAAATTACGACTTAGTTATCTCGTTATTACGACTCAGTTTATAAAAATTTCCAGTATGACCAACAAGGACCTTGAGTCCTCTCTGTAAGGTTTCATTGAATTATATAATGCAGCCATGGAGATTTCATGAACTATATGCTAAGAACACAGAAGACCAAAGTTGGCCTAAATCGCTCAACCGACAACCTTATTCACATCGTTGAAGAAGAAGAATTAAGAGGAGAATAAAAATTCATGAGAAAGACACATTCATTCTCTTTCTCTAATAAGACAATAATCATAAAAACTAAAAAAATATATCTCTATAAAAGCATTGCATAAATAAAGAGCTATCATGTTATAAGAATTTACTAATGTGATGGACGAAAAAAAAAAGACTGTTGTTAATGACAAATATGAATAATGACCGTATCCCTGAATACAGCACAAAATCGATAATTCAGAAAATCAGAAACCGAAGGTATACAAAATCAGTTAGATCAGGTCCCAAGGTAGAGTAAGCATCTCCTGCTTGCATTCAACACCCGCCGCTTCAATTCGGTAGAACTGGCACATCCGGTTAATGTTTTATAAACTTCAAAAAGACGTAATATGTGTCACAGATTCACTTCAGAGGGAATAATATTAAGTCGTAATTACAACATAGTTAAGTCGTAATTACGACATAATTAAGTTTTTATTACGAGATAGCGAAGTCGTCATTACGACATTCTGAGTTGTACTTACGACATCCAAAGTCGTTATTTCGACTTTAAATTTTCACTAAGGTTTCTGTTTTATCCTGATTTTGTATGCCTTCGGTTTCTGATTTTATACAATTATTGCACAGTGATGAGGTCAATATGATGATTTATGGAGTGATAAAACCAATATCGACCAAGGCCGAAGGCCGAGGTTGATATTGGTTTTATCACTCCATAAATCATCATGGAGTGATAAAACCAATATCGACCGAGGCCAAAGGCCGAGGTTGATATTGGTTTTATCACTCCATAAATCATCATATCGACCGAATCATCTGTGCTATAACTGTTTTATCATATACACGGAAACTGGAAAAGAAAAGGGTAACTTTTATGTTCTGCATCCCTAGCACTGCTCGCTTTCTCTTTTTTCTTTCAGATAAACATTTTTATTCTTGTAAAAAATTTTTACACTTCATCTTAGTATTATTATTTTTCTATTAAAATGCTGCCAAATAGCATACTAAATCATGTCAGAAACACACAGTTTGCTGTCGACTACCATTTTCCTCCAATACACAAAACCAGAAACGCGTCAATATGACCGGTTCAATACGACGATTAATCGCATTGCACGTGACCGCGTTTTGGCCAATGGGAAAGTTTATAAAAGGCAACGTAAATTAGAGTATATGATAATCTGAATTATTGATTTTGTGCTGTCTGCAGGGATATGGTCATTATACATATTTGTCATTGGCACTGATCTGCTTCAGTTATATACATTTAATCTACCAATCAACTGAACATTGCGTTTTGGTAGTATGTCTGTTCGCCACTTCGTCCTTCGTTGTTTTCGTTAATAAAGAGATAAAGGGAAGTGTGAAGAATTTATTTTAGGTTTTCACTTAAAAAATGTTGGGCGTCTTTTCGGACAATATCAGAAGTTCTTATTTCCGTGCCATTTCCTCAATTAATTCAATAAAAATATAAATGTATAGGTCAGTCTGTACATCGTAATAAATTCACGTCATTCAATGAATCTTAAGGTAAAATACTCTTAAATGATGCTATCGAATTTGAAGACGTTAAACATTTGAACCACTTGGTGAGTGTCACTACTGGTAGACCAGGAGTCCCCTAGGGCACATGTAGCCAAGTTCGATCAACTTCGGTTGATCGTCTGTCTCTTCATCGCATTTAAAAATTTCAGTTATCAAAAATCTTGAAATTTCTAAAACGTGGGTCCTGTAGCATCATATCCCACCCATCCTGCTACGTTTTTCGGTACATATCTGGACGTAATATTTTTCATAGTATTTGGTCATATTACATCGAATTTGAAGACGTTTAACAATTGAACTAAGATGCGAGGTGTTTTCGCCGAGTCGAGAGCAAAAACCTAAGGTCACCAATAGCTCATACTAAGTCACCAAAAGCTCAATATTAAAGGCCGGGTGGGGACTACAAAAGAAGAAATATCCTGTCATAATATAAATAAATTTCCTGTCATTTACCCTCTGAGCGCTGTAGGGTTAACATCTCTAATCGCAATCTGATTGGTCCTATGTATCCTTTATAACCCTCTCAATCTTTGATTGACAGCTTCATATAGGTAAAAACGTGGTATATCTAATTAATATAATCTCGTATACCTGTCGGTATGTCTTTGATGTCACAAACCGCTTGCGTCTCTAGGAATAGCACTGGTCAGTAGAAACCGCGTTTATCACGCCTACCAAGCTAAAGATCTCTCAGTTGTGCATATCAATTACCACTCGGTAAAAACCCCGGCCTTTAAGGTCTCTCAACGAGACCTTAACATCGTCTTTAACAGAAAACTTAGAAGCCTTCTCAGTTAAGGCCCAAAATACAGGGAACCCCGTTCTTTCATATTGTGGAAAAACTTTGGAATAATTATGGATGCATGTGAGGAGTACGCCAGACGTTGCAGAAAAAAGAAGACGTGGAACTAGACACTCTCTCCGAATGGATGAAATTCATTGGAGAATTACTTAAAAGAAGAATAGGGCGTCTTCGGCACTCAGTTAACAACAGACACGAGTCAATTTTTCATGACCCTGTTGTTGCCAAAGAACTGTCTGACCTCTATAAAAAAGATATCATTGTTCCTGCTGACAAAACGGCAAACAATTTTACTTTCGTATGCAAGCCATACTATTTCAAATGCCTAAGAGAGGAACTAAGATTACATTCAGCACCTGGAAATCCAACATACACTTTTACACAGGAGTAGTTGCGGTAACCTGCCATTTCGGCCCTATTTTCAAAGTTGTTTATATTTCCATAATATTCTAGTTTATAAAATGTCAAATGTATAGCGAATCCAAATCAGGAAATCTTTGATTTCACAGTCCTTAAAGCCTCAAATAATTACACATTTACTTGCAAAAAGTACTATTTCGACAGTCTAGTTAAAGAGTTGGGTTTAAATTCGACACCTGGAAATCCCACTTACACCCCAACAAACCTTTCTGCCTCTGAAATAATAGATAACCACAAATCAGCTCTTGCTTCCTTTGGCTTCGACACTACCGATTTAGATTTAGATTTACCATACTTATACTGCATACCTAAAATGCATAAGAATCCGTACAAACAACGTTTCATCGCTGGTTCCTCAAAATGTTCTACCAAATCTGTATCGATCTTACTCACCAAAGTTTTATCTGAAATCAAATCTGGGCTACAAAAATATTGTTCGACAGTATATTCTCGCAGTGGTATCAACCAGATGTGGATTTTTAAAAAACTCGAAGGAACTTTTAGAACATCTGAAATCCACTCATTTTAGTAGAGTCCATTCGATCAAAGCCTTTGATTTTTCGACACTTTACACTACAATTCCACATTCTAAATTGAAAGAAAGACTCGCAAAAATTATAAGTAATGCGTTTACAAGTAAGAACGGTAATCGCAAATACAAATTTATTGTTGTTAACTATGACAAAACCTACTTTGTAAAAGAAAAGTCAGATTCTGAAAATAAGTACACTGAAACAGACATTATTCAGATGTTAAACTTTCTGATCGACAACATTTTTGTGGTGTTTGGAGGAAAGGTCTTCCAGCAAATTGTCGGAATTCCAATGGGTACCAATTGTGCCCCACTCCTTGCCGACATTTTCCTTTACTCGTACGAAGCTGAATTCATTCAATCTTTGGTCTCTGAAGGGAAAAGATACTTAGCTTCTGATTTCAACTTCACTTACAGATACATAGACGATGTGTTGTCCATCAATAATCCAAAATTCGCGGATTACCTGAGCAGTATCTATCCTTCGGAGCTTGAAGTCAAAGAAACTACAGAGACAAATAATTCAGCATCCTATTTGGACATAATGTTGTCCTACGACACTGATGGTCACATGAACACCTCACTCTATGACAAACGTGACGACTTCAATTTCAGCATTACGAACTTTCCTTTTCTGAGTAGCAACATCCCTTCATCGCCTGCTTATGGCGTGTTCATATCTCAGTTGATACGCTATGCCAGAGCAAGTACCAAATATACGGATTTTGTTCTGAGAGCTAGGCGTCTTTCAGATAAGCTTCTCAGTCAGGGATATGTTTGTGACCGACTAACATCGTCACTGAGGAAGTTCTACGGTCGATATGGGGAACTCGTCATACACCATGATGTCCCACTATCCAGAATGGTGGATGATATTCTGTCATAGACCATTTGAACCATCCAACCAAAGATTGTACTCTATATCTTCCAAAATGGAAGTAACCGGATGTGACAGTTCTACCGAATTGAAGCGACGGGTGTTGCATGCAAGCAGGAGATGCTTACTCTTCCTGGGCGCCTGGTCTCACTCTCATATCGGGAGTTCGCTTCTTTTCATGTGGTGGAGGTTTTTGTTTTTGTTTGCTTTGGTTCCTGTTTTGTCCTGATTTTGTATGCCTTCGGTTTCTGATTTTCTGAATTATCGATTTTGTACTGTGGACAGGGATATGGTCATTATCCATATTTGTCACCTTTACTGAATAACACGTCACTAAAAACGTCTAAAAACGTTGAAATCATTTGAAAATATCAATAAATGAGTGATATTTCGATACAAAACTATGAAATCAAGTAGCACTCCAGGCCTTGCCTATCAATATTTTTGTATCAATCGATGGATTTCTGATCGGCCTTATAATTTGTATAAAAAAAAATTCGTGGGCGAGGCATGGAGAGTAGATGATTTTTGAAGTTTTGTGTGTAAAATACGATAATTTTCCAAAATCATGACGCGGTATTTTCTCAAACATTCAACATTGCAAAACGTAAAAATGAATAGTTCGTTTATCAAAAGCGCTTTTCGTCAAAATTATAGGGCCGATATGAAGGGTTAGCGCATCTAGTCCTTCATCTGTATCTGAAATACTTGAAACCACAAATCTGTTCTTTAGTCCTTCGGTATTCATACTGATGGCACTTATCTTGAACTGCCTTATATCAACTGGATTAAAAAATCCTTACAAACACCGAGTCATTGCCAGTTCGTCCAGGTGCTCCACAAAACATATTCCATTTTGCTTACGAAAATATTAAGTCGCATCAACTACGGTCTTCAAACATGTTGCGAGACAATATATTCCAGAAATGAAGTCAATCAGATGTGGATCCTAAAGAATTCAAAGGAACTTTTGAAAAATTTAAAAGCCACCAATTCTAATCATATAACCAGCATAAAATCTTTCGATTGGAAACTGGGAATACAAATGTTACACGTCTTCAAATTCAAGAGCATCATTTAAAAACAGATAAAATCAAATTCAAGGAATTGTGGTCCCTCGCTTTTGCATGTTTGACTTTAAAGAATGTTTACAGACCCTCCCCCCCTTCTTAAGTTCTCATAATATATCTCATATATAATCAACATTCTAAATATGAAATATTAAACTCCAAGTAAAGGTCAAAGAGTCCAAACTTTTGTTTTGTTACCAAGGGACAGGGCTTATGAAAAGTAATACGTATGCACATGTGAAATATTAAAGTCCTATCATTTAAAGTACCATCCAAAACTTATGGTCGAGGTTGAACTTTTTAAATGTGGGTCAACATCCAAGCATGAGGACACAAGGTCAGAATGTTGTTACCAACAGAAAGGTCTTGTCACAAGGAATACATATGTGAAATCTCCATCACTTTTCGTTCAAAAGTTTTTGAAAAGTATGTCAAACTCCAAAGTTAAGGCCTCAAGGTAAAAAATTTTGGTCTCCATGGAAAGGTCTTTTCACAAGAAATACAAATGTGAAATATCAAAGCCCTATCACTTTCCATTAAAAAGTTATGGACAAGGTTATAGTTTTTTGAAAAATAGGTCAAAGTCCAAGGTCAAGGTCACAAGGTCAAAAATTTTGGTATCCACGGAAAGGTCATGTCACAAAAATACACATGTGTAATATGAAAGCCCTATCACTTTCCATTCAAAAGTTATGGTCAAGGTTACATTTTTTGAATAGTAGGTCAAAGTCGAAGGTTAAGGTCACAAGGTCAAAAATTTTGGTATCCATGAAAAGGTCTTGTCACAAGGAACACACACATGTTATATGAAAGCCCTATCACTTTCCATTAAAAAGTTACGGTCAAGGTTAAAGTTTTTAATAAGTAGGTCAAAGTCCAAGGTCAAGGTCACAAATGTAGGTCAAAGTCCAAGGTCAAGGTCACAAGGTCAAAAATTTTGGTATCAATGGAAAGGTCTTGTCAAAAGGAATACAGATGTGTAATATGTAAGCCCTATCATTTTCCATTCAAAAGTTATGGTCAAGTTTAAAGTTTTTGATAAGTAGGTCAAAGTCCAAGGTCAAGGTCAAAAGGTAAAAAATTTTGATATCCGTGGCAAGGTCTTATCACAAGGAATACACATGTGTAATACGAAAGCCCTATCACTTTCCATTCAAAAGTTATGGGCAAGGTTTAAATTTTTAATAAGTAGGTCAAAGTCCAAGGTCAAGGTCACAAGGTCAAAAAGTTTGGTACCCATGGAAAGGTCTTATCACAAGGAATATACATGTGAAATATCAAAGCCCTATCACTTACCATTCAAAAGTTATGCACAAGGTTAAAGTTTTTGTGACTGACGGACAGACGGACAGACGGACGGACAGACAGACGAACCGGTTTTAATGTCCCCGCGCTTTCGCGAAAGTGGGGAACAATAAATGTACAGCATGGACCAGCCATGCACGTTTCTGGTACTTAACCCTCGTCAGTGATCCTAAATCTTAACAATGTAATATTGTAAAAGAGTGTGAAAATTATTAGTATTCATTCTCCTTCCTTCAATTCATATAAATAAATAACAAAACGCAAAATACAATTTACGAACAGCCCGACGTTGCTACTAGTTACCATAAACTGTAGAGCCTGGGACATAGTCCCCTTCCGGTGTCATGAAATAGCCACCGTAACCTGTACCAGAAGCATCACAAAATAATTTCAAATCTGTAACTGTTTTCACAGTCAAATGACTGAAATTAGATCCACGTACATTTAACTCAAATGAGCTTTTTTAACCAAAATCTCAGTTCGGTCTCACATTGACTAGTGATATACACACGCCCTTTCCAGGATAATCTATCCTGTATACATTCATATGATCTTCTAGTGTGTAACCTGGCTAAGTGTCCAAACACAGGCTGGGCAGAGATCAACTGACCTACCACACCTGCTAAAGTTCTTACAGCAACTGCTCTATCACCATTACTTAAATGAGATAAAATCAGCTCAACTGAGCTCATTAATTTTGCATTCTCTCCTCAGACAAATGTAAACTACCATCATGCATGTTCCAACATAATCCCAACCAAGTTATTTCTTGTGTTGGCAACCAATGAGATTTTTCCTCAGCTATTATGAAACCAAACTTTTTCAGATCATTCTGAATGATCTGACTCAAATATAAAGACTCATCATGGGAACGTGCACCTGCAATCCCATCATCTAAGTACATTATAATTTTGTGACCTTTAGAACTCCAATATTTCACTAACTCTCTCGTAACCTTAGAGAAAATAAATCCTGCAGTAGCAAGACCAAATGGCAAAACAGTAAAAGTCATAAACTTTCCTTTCCACTGAAAACCCAAATAAGTTTGAAATCTTTTGTCTATTGTAATATGATGGTACGCTGACTTTAAATCAAAGAAATAAAAAAATCTCCTCTATCAAATAAAACTTTTGCTACTTCAAAATTCTCGTACTTGAATTTGAATTGAAACAAATAAATATTAATGTGCCTACAATCCAAGACCAAACATTAATTTTCCAGCTTTATTTTTGGCAACCGTAAGTGGATTAACAACATGAGGTTCATCATAAACTTCAACGATGCAACCTTTCTTGATTAACTTATCAATCTCTTCAGAAACAAAAAGTTCATTGTCCAAAGCTGACTTGTTATTTTTCAGAATTACTTTTTGGAGTTCATTTTTGAAAGGTAACATATAACCCTCTTTAATAACTCGTAAAATAAATTCACTAGTACCTATCTTTACCCATTCATCGATAGATTCACGTAGACTACCGACTGGTGATTCAAACCCCTGCGAATTTACCTGTTCATGTGACTGTTCTCGAGCTTGATCGCTCACATACCTCACGGTTGGTTGATTCATATCCAAAACATTGTTTTGACTCAATGATTTTTCAAAATGCAAATGCGATAAATTGAAAATATCACTTATCTTATCATTTGTCTGTTCCTTTGGACATTCATTTTTCCAATGGCTTTTTTCGCCACACCCAAAGCATCGCCCTGGTTTCGTCGATGAAGATCCGGCTGCTGCAGACTTTTCAGCAAAGGGACGTTTGTATGCCGTGTATGGAGTAAAACGCCTGGATTCCTTCCTCTTTTTCTTCTCCTCTTTCAGTTTTCTATCTGCGCGTGTCTAAGCCTTAAAAATTCGTTTCTCGTCGTCTGAATTTTCGGACAAAGTATTGGACTCATATTCGTGAACAACTAGCCATCCTGCCTCGGAAGAATCGGCCAATTTTATAAGTTTTTGTCTCTGTTGCAAAATACTCATACCTTGCGATAAGACTTCTCTGCAGTCTAGAATGTTTTGCTCAGACAGTTCGCCCATATCGACAGCCAGATGATCGTCGGCCTCCTTTAGCTTGGAAAAAAACTTTGTTGTTATGTTTGAATTGCTCTTCGTTGCCACGTTTTTTAAATTTATAAGAGTCAGTGAGCGATTCTTCAATTTTCGAAATTTGTTTGTCGGCCAGCATATGCATTTTGTTATGTTTCTGAAGCTTCCCCATCTCAGATGAAAACAGATTTCTCATTTCTGTCATTATCGTATTCTGATTATCTGTAATTGTATTTTGTATTTCGATACTTATAAATTTTTTCGTCTCGGCGTCCATTTTGATGAGAAGCGGTGATCGTACGGCTAGAGAATGACAACCCTTGACCACCGTACATTGACCAGTACAATACTCTAATCTGATTGGTTATTACCAATGATACCACAATACACAACTATAAAGCCGTTCGGAACATTAATACAAATTTTTCCCGCTATACTACGAAACGCGGGAAAATAATATGTCCAAATATTGGGATATAACACTGCAGGACCCACGTTTCAGAACTTTCAAGATTTTTTGATAACAGAAATTTTCGAATGCGATGAAAAGACAGACGATCAACCGAAATCACCTTGTCATAGGGCGGGGGGATACTAATTCCCTGAAGGAACTCTCTGATTCAAACAAAAAGTATACCGAAGACGACATCATCCTGGTGCTCGAGGTTTTGATAGATATCATTTTTGTTGTGTTTGGAGGAAATGTATTCCAGCAAATATTTGGCATTCCCATGGATACCAATTGCGCCCCACTGCTTGCGGATTTATTTTTATATCCATACGAAGCTGACTTCATCCAGACATTGCTCTCGACTGGGCGAAAGCACCTCGCATCTCAGTTCAATTTTACCTTCAGATACATAGATGACGTGTTATCCATCAATAATCCGAACTTTAAGGATCATCTACATGAAATCTATCCTCATGAACTAGAGATCAAAGAAAGAACTGAGAGCGACAGATCAGCTTCGCACTTGGATATACTTCTTACTTTCGACTCAAACGGCAATTTGAACACCTCACTGTATGACAAGCGTGATGATTTCAGCTTCCACATAACTAATTTCCATTTCATGAATAGCAACATTCCGTCTGCTCCTGCTTATGGTGTTTTTGTTTCTCAGCTGATATGATACGACAGAGCATGTTCAAAATATGAAGATGCCAAAGGGCTTGCAAGTAAGCTACTTGTCCAGGGTCATATTGAACAACGGCTGAAATCACCCTTGAGGAAGTTCTTTGGTCGCTACGGGGGTTTTATAAAAGCATATTAGATTCCCCTTTCCAGAGTGTCATCGTTACCAAACAAGAAGTGCTTAACTAATGTGTACATCAGTATGTACATCGAGACAATCACCGAATTCGACAAGTTTTCATGGAGCAGTTGCGACGGGTGTTGCATGCAATCAGGAGACGCTGACTCTCACCTGGCACCTGGTCGCACTTCGGAAAGTCATTCATTCCGAGGTTCGCAACTGTTCCTATTGAAATTCTAATGTTTTGTCTTGCCTTCTTGACTTTGAGATTGAATAACTGATGGGCACTTCTTTAATGTTTGTTCTACACAGCGAAGCTCAAGTGAGATATTGAGGCAAGGTGTTATGCTTACTAATCACTTCCACAGCAAGTTATCATTTGTGACCTTTTCACGATACTTTTATTAATGAATATATGAATGGATATGTTAAGCATTGCTCAATATTCAAATGGACCAGTGACTCCAACTCCAAGTCCATTCAATAAATGATTTCAAGTAACCCCAACCCCATCCTCTGTGATATTGCCGATAATTATGTGGTTACATGTTATTTCTGATGTTGCAATCAAACATAAAGTATAAGTTGATCATTGTAAGATGATTACACTTTGCCGAAATAGATTTCTTTTTCGTTTAAGTTTTTTTCATATCAATATTATCTATTGTCTGGAAAGAGAAGTTTCTTAATTTTTTCATTTATACTTAAAGTTGGAATAATGTCATAGCAAATCAAAACATTTGCATACTAGAAATTCAAGGCAGATATTCAATAGAAATGTAAAATTCTTTAAGCATTTCCAGTATGGTATGGTGTTACATAAAATTACAATGATATGGGGCTCTTATCAATTACGTATACACTAATTATATACTCCAAACTATCATTTCATGTTTTGGATTACTTTGGTATCAAGTCAATTTGAAATTAAGTAACTTAGCACCAGGTCATTTTGCCGTATTAACGTATGTTTATTAAGGACGACTATCTGTCTGTCTAATTGGTACTCATGTGGGTCATTCTTATTCTTGTTCGCTTAAAAATATAGTTCCTAGTGTGTGTAATTATTATCATCTTTATATCCCTTACCGATGGCCTCGTACTAACGTTTTGTTGGATATTTGATATTGAAAAAGGATAATAGATTGTAATTATGTTTTTCATTATATCTAGTGTAAGACGACGGAGTTTTAAACCGATCAATAGAGACGAAGTGCTTGTCAAAATTGGTTCAAAGTATGATCTTTTCGTGTCTAATTAAACGAATTTAAAATTTATCAATACAATAATTTGGCAGGTAGCACCTCAAACATGTGTTCTCGTGAAGGGTCATAAGATGGACCGATTAGCATAAATTCCTTATAACGAAGGATGTTTGAACATAGAATTGCACTAAACGATAGAATTGACACAGTCTGTTTATGGCTTTTAAAGCATAGAGACTTTAGATATTTGCGTATAGATAAGAAAAATGTACTGGCCTACGAGAGTTTAAATGCAGAACAAAAATATATTCTATCTTGTTTTTTTTTTAATTTATTACAATCTATAAGCACAGAGATTGAAAATAATTTCAATAATTGACAGGGGATATGAAAACCTAAGAATTGAGAGTTTTCTAAATGGTGTAAGTGGGGGAAAACCAAATTTAAAATGTTTCATTCGCTTTACACAATTCAATTCAATTTATGAATCGCGAAAATAGATATGACTCAGTTTAAACAAAACGAGTGTTTTTTTTTTATATTCATTTGATTTGTTTGGCACGATGACTGTCTAATTGTGTTGCATTTAACAACTTACAGTTAGAGAGTTACTTAAGGTGGGTCCTTACACATAAGTTTGTATTTAAGGTTTTTCTTCCTAAACATTATTGGCAAAACGAGAAATAAAACACAGACATAGGTATGTTATTTTTTCATCAAAGATATAGTATATTTTAGAAAGGTATCCTTGCACAATAAGATTGTTGAATGTCAAAAATCAAGCATGTGCTGTTGAACCCTCCAAATTCAGTAATGATAAGAATATGTTTATTAGTTTAATTTCATGATAACAAGTCATTTTTTGCATAAAAGTACCGATTATTTTTGTTTCGTTTTGTAATATTACATACAATTATGAATGTAGATGACGAAAAAATCACATATAGGTCCACAGTTTTATAAATGATCAAGATATTGCTCCAAACATAAGGGTACCCCCTTATAATTTAATCACATTTTTAACTAAGAATATATTGTTAGATTGCCCAATCTTTTGTTTATTTCGGCATTTAAGACCTTTTGTCTGCATTTGACAATGTGCTGGCTCGTTCGCCACCAGCCATTGTAAAACTTTATACGCAGACTGCTGCATATCAGGAAAAACTATATCGGTTCGAGTAGGGATATACCTTAACGCGTTTGAGACCTCATAGTATACGGAAACATTTGAGAGTTACTGGTACGTAAATCGGTTTAGTCCCCGATGGTACATGTATCCAAGTTCGATCGACTTCGGTTGATCGATTTGTCAACACATTCTTGATTTTTTTTAAATCCCTTAAACGTGGGTCCTGTAGCATCATACCCAACCCATTCTGCTACATCTGTCTGTATTGTTTTAGACAATAACTTTCACACTATTTTTGCCATATTACATTGCTTAGATTGAGGATAACTGACGAAGGTGAAATACTCGAAACGTGCATGTTTTGTACATGCTGCAAATTTATCTGCTCTTAAATGATGCTATTGAATTTGAAGACGTTTAACATTTGTACCATTTGGTATAGAAAAAACCCCATTTTGGATATTAACGATCAGAGATAACTACCACAAACATCCTCATCTTTTTGAAAGTTCTAAATCTGAAACATATTTCAAATCCAAGCTATGTAATTTACATGAAAGATGTGTCTTCACACCTGCAGACATTAAGCAGCCAACAACACCATAATCATTTGACAACGCCGTTACATATCAACTTTAGTTTCGGAACTTTCCTCTACAAACACTTATATCGAAAGCAATGAAAGTGTCCCCAACATTTTGAGCAAACGTAACAGTTCAATCTCTCCATTTAACATATGAACAATAAATTGGATCTCCATACAATATACTTCATACCAAAACTTCATAAGTCTCTTTACAAATTTCGATACAGTGCTAATTCTAGCAACAGCTCAGCTACAATTTTGTCCAGATTGTTAAACATCTTCATATTCAAAATTTTCTGCATGGACCAGACATGCACGTTTCGGGTACCTATCCCTCTTTCGTGATCCTCAATCTAAACAATGTAATATTACCAAAGAGTGTGAATACTATTATGTTCCCAAATTTGCCGAAAGACGAAGCAGGATGGGTGGGATGTGATGCTACAGGACCCACGTTTTAGAAATGTCAATGAATTTTTCGAATGAATTGAAGAGACAATCAACCGAAGTTGATGGAACTTGGCTACATATGCCCTCGGGGTTTCCTAGTCCACTAGCAGTTACACTCAACAAGTGGTACAAATGTTAAACGTCTTCAAATTCATGTAAATCTCACGTCAGCACTCACGGATATAGATGAGTAAAAGGTGATCCTGACGATAATCTCAACAGCACTGACAATGGAGCACAGAGTTGAGCATCGACGGACCCCTACCAAGCTAGAGGTGGGACCAGGAGCGCGGGAGGAGTAAGCATCCTCTGTTTGGCTGATCGAACTCGCCGTCCATGTTCACGCCCGAAAATGAAAACAATGTCCAAAATACATGCACTGTCTGGAGTTATGTCTACATAGAAAGTGCTATGGCGATCATGTCAGGGAAAATATTCAAAACACTTACTGTAAAAGAACACGTATCCAAATATTGTGAAACTGTAATGAACAGGAAAGGTGTAAATCTCTTTTGGTCTATTAAAAATTCAGGATATGTTATTGACATAATGAAATCAAGAAATTTTCAAGATAAAAAAGGTTTCTTCACACGACTTTTCTAACATGTACACCACGCTTCCTCACGACAAAATTAATTATCAATTGTACAAACTCATTAAATGGTGTTTTGATCGAGAAGGGAAAACTTATTTACCCAACAAAAAAAAAAAAAAAAGAAACGCATCACTTAATCTTCATTCTATAAAATGTATCATGTAATCCACAGGTATTCTATTATTTTCCATCATAAATCGTAGGTATACGAGTGACCTATTCTGCCAAAAGCCAAACGAATCCATCTGCATGATCAGACACAGCGTCATGATAAAGACACTTGGTTCGAAACGCAATGTCACGAATGGCTTTTAAGAATTCAGTTCACTTTTAAGAATTGATTAAAGCTGTTGAATCCATCCAAATTGACATAACAGGCATTGTGATTTTTTTTTATGATGATAAACAATTTTACCTGAATACAAATTAATTTAATTGCTTCAAATGACGTCATCAAATACAAAATCTAAATTTGAGTAAAACATCCCAAACATTAATTTATTTGAAAATGAAGTCCGTGGTTTGATATTTTTCGCACTCAAATGTGTCGCAAAGCACAAAATTACCATACAACAGCTAGTATCTGACCTTTTTTCGCAAGCACAATCTTCAAAAACAATACCTCTATCTTGACAGGTCATTTTTACAAGCATTTTCAATGGTTTTGGACGTTAATTTAAAGCCTCCCTGGTATTTCATTTGGTTATTTCAATGAGATGATAAAAATAAATGTGCAACAGATAAATAAGCGTGGCTGAAGATAAATTTAGAATGACTGAAGATAAATTTAGAATGACTGAAGACAAATTTAGTGTTCCTTTGGGATTGCAAAATATTGATAACCTTTATTGTAAAACATACCCCAATATATGGACATTTCCAAAAAGACATTCAATTTTCAGATCTATTGGAATATTTTGGCTACATTTGAATAGAAAAACATCTATTCATCAACATTTATACCGCAAATTTGCTGAAAATGGTCTAATCACAAAATTTCAGAAGGATGCCAAACTTGCGGCCATGCAACAAGAGCTAGAAACAACGTGCTTTATTCAGCATTATCATTGTGATATGTTGCGAAAAAAAAAAAAAATGATCGAAACGTCTTTTATCCTCGGTAATCGAGTGCTGGAAAAAGAAAACTATAATGCAATGTCTAACTAAATATTTATGATCTATTGAAAAAAATCACTATATGACATGATGTGCGTTTCTTTTTTTGTCGGGTATATTTGTACATCTGAATCAAAGGGTTTCCTTACCGCCACAGAATACAAATCATACAAATCAAGGACTCGTCATGAACTGTGCATTGCCTTGTCCTACTTCTTGGACAACATTTATGTTAGATTTGGTGAGAAACTCTACAAGCAGGTTGAAGGAATCCCCATGGGAACTAATTGTGCGCCTCTTTGTTGCAGATTTATTTTCATACACGTATGAAAAAGGATTTATCAAAAATCTTCAAAAGCAAAGAAAACATAATGATGTGAAATGTTTCATCGCTACTTCGAGGTGTCTGGATGATATTCTTACTATAGACAATCCTGTTTGTTAAAAGTATACAAATGTTATTTATCCACAAGAGAGGAAAGTAGTCAAAGTAAACAAAGGGTTTTGATGCTCCTAGATATGTGAAATGATTTTGGTTTTGCTTTTATCACATTCTTGTCATGATTGCAGCGCTATTGGGTTTAAGTCGAGTCTCAATCTCCTGCATTCCTCTCAGTGTGTTTTTATCATAGCGTATTCTAGTCGCATTCTTCTCTAGCCCCGACCACCTGTCCTCTCTGAATGTCAGTCGGACTCCTCGGGTGATTACATACATGAGCTCGCTACAGCCGGCAGAGCACGGACTGTATTACGCATGCCCTCTTTTTATATCCATTTACATATTCATCTGTGTCTTTGGGGCCTCTGCGTTTCGCGGTCTTGTTTGTGTGATCTCATCTTACAGTGAGGAGGTTGTTTTACACCACATTTGTACGTTCTTCGAGACCTCTGGGTAACTGGAGAAGTGAGAGGGTTGTGCGCACGTAATCCAGGATAACCACACCATTTGCTACTTGCCTGACAGATGGCCGTCCAAAGTCGGCACCGGTTACCCATTGGTCTCGTCGGTTTATGTGTAGTCTTTTGTGTTTGATGTTTACATGTCGTGTGTCTCTTTTCCGTCTCGTGCTGTACTCGTCTTTTGTGTTTTTGCATCGGGTGTTTTGGTGTTTTACTGTTGATGCTGCAACGGGGTCTTGTTGGAGATCTCCTTCCTTCTTTTCTTCTCACATTCGTCTCACTATCGTAGCAGACGCGTACTTGTTGTATTCGCGGTGCTATCGTATACCTATCGCGCCAAGAAATACTTCATGAGAACAGACAGGAATGGGACACGATTGTTCATTCGCCTCTGAACGTAGCTCATCCTCCTCTTCATTTGCGACAGTTGAAGCCCGGCTTAGGGAGTTGCTTCATTATCATGTCGTACGTTGAATATATTTGCCTAAAGATGAAAAATACGAAACTACAAATATTTTTTAATTTGCCGAAAGTGAATCAATAACTATTTCTTTGATAGCTTCAAGTACTTCCCTCACCCCTATAATATTCCAGTACCCCCTTATCAAAGCCAAATAACATCGAAACATTTACATGTATTATTATCGCCTCCCTGTCCCCTTCCTCCCACCTTGAGAAACATTACTTTACTTCACAGAAACCTGGTTAGGGAACATAGTGTTTTTCTATTGATTTCTTTGAAAAAAACCTATTTGTACGCAAATAATCCTCTAACAGAACAAGGATAAACTTTAATTTTGAGGAGGTACTATGTTTAAGTGGTACTATTTATCTTTTGAAATTACGATAAACTCTGTAGAAAATATGGAATTATGGTCAAGACTTAAGGTTTGGATCAGGATCAATGTTTGCAAAGTCACAAGTTATCGTCTTTATAATTATTTAATGATAATATATTTATAGATTTATTAGATGCATTATGATAATATATTAATAATACAACATAATATAATCTATTAGCAGATTACCTTCTGCATACACGAAAACCGAGCCTCACAACACATCAATCAGCCCTCGTACATCTGTAAACGAATTTAGTTGTTTTTGCTAATAGAAATTGATCTCACAAAGTCTTGCATTGTAGGTTATTTCGTTTTCTAAGTTGATATTGAAAAAAATACTCAAATATGTTTTTCTTCGTTAAGAAACATTTTCCTTAACTCAATATTTCTATTTGTGATACATGAATAAATCTAATGTCATTAAAATGAGTTAATAATTATTTTTAATTTTGTGTTTGATATTTAATCACTCATTCATTTATTCACACTTTAGGCTTCTCGAATGGTAATTAGTACAGGATGTAGACGTCATCCATGTTGATCTTCTGAAAATAGAAACAGACATATACTTTCTGATATTTACCTACCATGCGAATACAAAACGACTTCATCATCTACTACTACCACCTGGACATCTTTAAGGACCTGTATAAAAATTGATTTTTTTTCAAATAAAAAAAAATTACAGATAATTAATTCTCATTTATGCAAATATAGAAAATAAATTAAACATTAAATGTGGAAAGAAAAACAGATATTATTTTTGAGAATTTTGTAAAATCATGTTGTCTTATTTATTTCGACATCGCACTTGCGTTACAAATGGTCGGGTTACGCCATATCAAATAATCAATGAAACCTTGAAAGGACATAAACGATCCCATGCAAAGCGAAGCGTTGGTCTAGTCTTTTATCTCAAATGATATTTTTGAATAAAGATATGAAAATGTTAATTCATAATACCCTAATTACAAAAAAAAAAGATTAAAATCTGGATGACGCAATTTGTTGCAATATATGGCATATACTAAGTGCTCTTTTAAATCACTTACATGCACGTTAGGTCAATGGGATTCATTCTGTTAACTGTTTTACAGCATTCTGTCCTTACAATACTTTAGCTTCGTGAAAGTCGATCTCTCAAACACAAAGATGACAATTTATAATTTTGCAACTCCTGTTTTGAAACTTCTAGATGACGGAAAAAAAATAAGAACTGTTAAGTAGATTGACGGAATAAATACACATCGGGCTGTATATATGAAGGACATCGAATGAAAGATCATATTATGGATTTCGTTGCGTTCGAAGCATCGCACAAAAACTTATACTCTCTTTACCAAAATTAGATTCATCTGGCTAAAAAAGTAAGAATTTTTTATGTTAATAGAAACGTATTTATAGGGATACCAAGTGTGAACTTTATCCCATTTATTTAGATTAGTCTTTTTTGTGAATAATTAAGATTCTTAAATGCCTTAACCATAAAGAAGAAAAAGTCAAAGTTTCTCATAATTCAAAGGTTTTCCATTTGATATTTTGAAACATTATTTTTCTATTTCAGTTTCAATTATATTTTACTATTACCGGAATTAACTTTTAATCTGTATGAGATGTAACCATATCTTAGCAAATCACATAATGTATGAAAACAAAAGCGTTTACGTTATTTTTTTTTCAGGATTGGTCCGTATCATCAGTATGGCTAGTTCTTCATATGTGTCTACATTAGAAACTGCAAACCTAGAAAGGATCAGTCGTGTATTAAATGGTCCTTGCACGGATCAATTATGTAATGTCCTACGCAATCGCGTTCCGCCACACTCTTTTAATCATGTAGTAAAACAGCAAAGAACAAAATTAGGAACACTTTCAGCAACACAGAGGGAACTTATCTTACCCAGGACTGGTCAATATACTGGTGATTACAGTGATATGGATATATCATTACTTTATAAAATACTCAGAAATATATGTAACATTCAGCCGCATAGAAATGGTTGGGGGAAAAGTGCAGAAGATACAGATAGTTCTCTTTCAGCATGTATTGAAAGAATCCGAGAAATCAGAAATAGAACAGTACATTCCTCAAGCACCTTATTATCTCATGTAAACTTCATTGACTATTGGTCTAGTATTAAGATGTCTGTGAAATATATAGACACATATCTTAAAAATGGAAACACGTATGTAAATCAGGTAGATTTGATTCTCAAAGAATCGATGCAAAGAGTGGAACCCTACTTGTATGAACGAAACAGGAAATATCAGAATTATTCGAGAAAACGGAAAATGGCTTCGAATTCAGGAAATGGTAAATAGTATGAAGTTCACATACTTTTGTATCAGGTTTTAGATCTAAGATTAAATTTTAGATTATGTTGATGTGAACATAACACTTACATCAAAATTTTTATTATGAAAAAAATTGCTTTTCTGATAAAAAAAATATTGATAGATATAAAACATAGAAATTGATAGGCAGTCTGAAAAAAAAACATAAAAAACTAAATAGAAAATGTTGCACTTTCAATCCCTGTAGTATCAACAATCAAATGTATTAACATAGTCATGCAGCATCTAGCTGACAAAACAGGTATCAGTTATCTTCTTTCGTCATAATTGAAAATGAATTCTGATAAATATGTTTTTGTTTTCGTGTAGGCATGTGTAATGATGAACTATAATTCAAAATGTTAATTGATTTTGTAGGGGAAAGAAAGAGAGTAAAAATGCACCGACAAAATGTTCCGGGTGAGTTTTGACACACAGTAAACTCAAAATGAGTATGTAAATGTAATGAAAAAGACACTATTTACGAAAAGAGATAAATAAATGAATTTAAAAATGTCTGTTTCAAGAAATTATTTATGACCGTTTGAAACCTTGATTTTATATGCACCGAAACCAGACATCACATCTTCCGGCAAAATTTTGAAATTTTGAATTGGGATGTCATATTTGATCGCACTGAATCTATGGATGTAATGTTTCTATTACATAATGTCGAAGGGTTCCAACTCTATACCTTCTTGAAGAAAAATCCAAACCAATTTCCATGCACCAGACACGTGTTTCAAATATTAAATTCTCATCAGTGATGCTTTGAGCGGAGCCACCAAAAATAATTTCAGTAGCGCCTTCTTTGATTTCTTGAAGATATATTTTTACATTTACATGTACAATGAAAATATCGCCATAAGTTGTGATATCTGGTGACTATTCGCCCAATGAATTTACTGAAAAATCAGCTACTGGTAAAGATGACAATCATCCGTTTTTCTGTTATTCTTTAGAAATTAAAATGCATTCAATCAAATGGTTACGAGACATTGTTACACGAATGAAAAATGAATCTCATATGTTTGTCTTGCATGGTCAATAACTATTTAAACTTAATATTTTTATTCTTTTGATCAGATTTCAACAATCTGCGTGGCAAAATACGCTCTATCAATGAATCCGAGGCAGACAAAATTCAAATACTTCCTTTCAAAAGAGACGATACTATAGAGGTTGAAAAAATATACGTTCAAATATCGATAGTAGATGAATACGAAAAACGAAATATCACAACGACTAATGAAAGTGAAGTTTCAAATCTCACACCAGAAAAGATCTTTCATGCCCAACTTGGAAAACCAGCGCGTTTTGTTTTCATGCTCGGGGAGGCTGGATATGGAAAAACAGTACAGTGTCAGAGAATTGCGAAATCATGGTGCGAAGCGTGGCTTCATGAATCCAAGGAAGTAAAAGAAATACCACATTTTGCGTCTGATATGGAAAAATGTCTCAAAGAATTTGAATTTCTTTTCTTCGTTCAAATGCGTGATGTATCGAACAAACATGTGTCCCTGATAAAAATCATACAGGATGTATATAGTCAATACCATCTATCAAAAGACAGTTTAAAAAATATCAAAAGAATTCTCACTCACAACCATATAAAAAGTCTTGTTCTTCTAGACGGACTTGATGATTGGAATATATCTGAAGATAAGAGGGAACATCTTTTGGATAAATGGATACCAAACTGTAGGGACATGCCAGCATGTACAATTTTAATTTCAATGAGGTCCTGGAAGTTTATAGATGTTGAAGTAATATGTCGGCGAAAATTGGACAGAGTAATACGTTTAAATGGTCTGAACGAAGATTCTATGAAACGACTTACCACAAACATTCTATGCAATTATATCAAGATAAACAGAGAATCAGACGAATTCAGACAAAGATATCAAAGTGTTCTGAAGACTATTTCCTCTGTATCATTTGAGTTAAAATCCCTAATGAAAATTCCATTACTAGCAGTTTTCTCGGTTCTTACATTATATGAGGAGGTTGAAACTGGATATTCCCTTACAACCTTTTATCTTTCAATGGTTGAGGCTCTTATCAAGAGATCAGTCGAAAAGCAGCAAACTGAAGTTAAACAAACAACATTTTGTCAAACTGAAACAACTTTCCCCAGCAAATTAGAGCAGTATGCGCTTATCACTCTACACTTACCTCAGTTATTAAAACTTGGGAAAATAGCTTTCGAAAATCTAGTTTCTGAATATTCATCATTGGTATTTTGCACCAGTCGATTGAATACACAAATTGACAATGAAGACTTAGACCTATATCTTAGGACTGGACTATTAATTGAAGACACACCATCTTCGAATGAGTTAAGGAAGTTCCACCAACACAACATTCGAATAAGTTTTCTTCATAAAACCATTCAAGAATTTCTCGCAGCTCTCTACATATTCTATGGGAAGAGAGAGACCAATATCATAAAATCTGTTTCCGCTGAAGTTAAAACAATTGCGAAAGTATTGAAATTTTCTTACGTTCTTACTTTCTTGTCTGGACTCTCTCCTGGTGTTGGTTGCAAAATATCAAGTCTCATCAAAGAATTGGCAAGCAAAGATAAGGATATCTGCAATTATCGTGACCATTTTGAGGCTGAAAGTTATCAAAAAGTTTTCTACCTATACAATTTGCAATTACGGTGCTATAGAGAAGTAAGGGGTACTAAATCAATTAAAACCTTTGAAAATATAGGACGGAATCCTAAGTTTTCGTTCACAGATATAATCGTAATTGCTAACGATTCGGAAAAGGTAACAATAAGAGAATCAGCCGAAATTCTAGAATTTCATGCAAACAGCATCATTTCACTAAATGTTGTAGGTATTTCGGATGAAAAAGAAGATGGAATCACCAATGGCGAGATAAAACATTTCTTGGATAAAAGTTTGTCTCTAGAGTCCCTATACATCGATGGATATATTAATGGACACTGTAGACTGTTCAATAATTACAGTCAAAGAATGTCTCGTTTACGAACGTTAGGTTTAGCGAATGTTGCATTCAAAGGTAACAGTCTTGAGGACTTATTATTGAAAAAGAAATCAACAGAAAATATCCGTGCCTTGGGACTCTTATACCTTAAGTCGGCGGATTATTTACGCGTTGACTTCGAATATCGTATGCCATCAATTCATTGGATCAGCACGGGGAGATCAGGGTTTGTGCGGAAGATTCGTTCATTGTCTACAAAATCAGGCCGTCGTCCGAAGTTGGAGAGGAGAAATAGGCTTTTCACGGATTTCTTTGAAATCCTTCCAGAATACAAACAATTATCAACATTGTATATAACTTACATGGAAGCTGAAACGGATAGACAAACATTCCGAAAAGTTTTGCCGGAATTGAGAAAATTAAAAACATTACATCATATTGGATATCGTGGAAGCTCAATCTATCCCATTCCTGACTACGAATATGACGCTGAAATAATAACAATGATCATGCAATTGAGAAAACTTCGGAGGATTCACCTCCGTGAAATCCACTTGGAGAAAAACATTCTGAGTTTCGAATTTATGACAAAACTGGAACGTATCTGGTTAGGAATGTTTGAAATGAACTCGCCTCGTGACTGGGAGGATTTTCTTTTGTCATTGTCCAAAATTAATACGCTTGAAAGGGTTACTCTATATGACACAAATATTGGCGCTGAAGTGTTAGATAAATTTAAATCAAAGTCTTCTAGGAACTTGAATATTTTAAACATCGAAAGTACCAGTTGGTGATAAAGTGCAAAATTATTCCGTGATCTTAAATAAAATTGCAAATCGTTACATAAAACCCTATCATTCTTCGCACTTTGATATAGCTACACGATGCCAACGTAATACTGAATATTACTGTAAGTTATCAAAATGTGAATATTTCCGTAGGAAATTTGTTAGAAGTATGACACAAACAATGATTGTTATGCTCGATTTGTTAATAAATGGATACTTGCATGTAATATTACTTTTGTTTTTGATAACCTAAAAGTGTTCTTTTCAGAATTTCGTTTCGCATATATTTCTTTTGTGGATTGATCCATTTCTGCCTCGAACATCACTAATGAAATATAATATTTGAAATGCGTATATGGTGCATAAAAATCATTATCGTAAAACACCTATCAAACATTATACATATTAGCTCGTTTCATATTATCAATAAATGATGAGAACGAACGAAAGTTATCTTTTATTTTTGTATCATTTAAAAGATTTAAAAAGATTTTTGTATTAGAGATGCTTTATCAATGTATAAACTTTATATTCATATCACACCGTTTCTCGTCTTTCGTCGTCGTCCTACTGTCCGTCCGTTGTGTCCGGGCTATATTGTGGCAGTCTGGCCGAGACGGGCAACATCTCAAATTGTAGAAAAACGCCTGCAGAAGTTCAAACAGTTTATTCAGGAACATCATATCAACGAAATCATCACATCAAATAAGAATGACATCTCTCATAGTACAAAATAACGTTTAGATGGCATTGACACTCTTTACGACGCAAAAGTATGATGGAAATATCAAATGAACCCTTGTACCTAGCTGGGACTTTTGTTGAAAATGAATTTTGTTGGAAAAAAAATTTAGTCTTAAGATATTAATTGAGCTCTAGGATGACATTAGGCCTCTTGTCAAAATGTGAAATTCACTACAAGTACTTGTTAGGATTTCACTTTATCTCGATTTTCAATAGTGTTATCTCATCCAATAATTAATGTACTATGTACCAACATTGTCTATTTACATTATTTACATCTCAATATCTATCTAAATCGACTTTAGTCTTATTTGCTTTTCATCGTAACTTATAAAAACTATGATCATCAGTTCTCAAACAATATGGCGTCACCCAAAAGCTCGTAGTTCAGTACGATGTAGAAAAACGGGAAATATTCATAATAAAATCACTCTCTAAACAAATTTTACGATTATTCTGAGCTAAACAAGATAATCAGACATTGAATTAAACCAGAAATGACCAGGTAAAAATTGTAGTTCACTGGAATCTTCTCTGTTGCTAGTTATACATGTCAAAACATGTGAAAACGAAAGTTGATTGACGAAAAGCTGTCATCAGAAAACGACTAAAATCGGATTTATTTCTGATTACATACAATAATGAATTATAGCATGAACTAGGTGAAAATATCTAAAATATCGCAAAAATACGGCTAGACAAAAGCCTTTCGCTTCATGAGATCAAGTATTTTCAAAGAAAAATAAGTTTTTTCCATGCACAATATTGACCTAAAATGATACTCATCAAATTAACGTGTGAGGGAAACAAGTCTTACAATACTATACTCATTTGATATAACCTTTGCAATATACATGCATAATTGCTTGTTTATAAACAAAACATTTCACATAAATCTGAAAACCATCCCACGGAACACGCACCTGCTAGGGTAAAACCAGTTTGTTACAATATCTCCTGAATCGTTTGTCCGATCACTTTCAAATTTTAGCAGCTTGTTCCTTATGACCGAAGGTTTCACACATCCTTCACCCAAGGCCATGAGGCCAAGGTCAAGGCCACTTAGTACATTTTAAATGAAATTGTAAAATATTTCTGTCCGCTTACATATTTGAGTATATTGGTTGTAATGATCTGAGGATTTCACATCACCTTGACTCAATATCATGTGACCAAGGTCAAGGTTACTTACTACAATTTTACTGAAAGTTTACATGATATCCTATTCGAGCTATATCTGTTGAACTCTATATCATATCAATCACTTTCATATTTTAGAATTGTGTTGCTTATGGCCCAAATGTTTCACATAACCTCGGTCGAAGGTCATATGTACAAGGTCAAGGTCACTAAGTACATTTTTGATGAAATATTATATGATATCCTGTCCGAGCTATATCTCTTTAACTTTTTACCAATTTACTTTCCTATTTTGTTACTTTGTTGCTTATGACCCAAAGGTTTTTCACGTCATCTTGACATTTTCAATGAAATTGTATATTCATTCCTTACCCGGCTATATTTATTGAACGGTTTACCGGATCCCTTTCATATCTTAGCATGTTCCTGCTTATGACTCAATGGTTTCAAATCACCTTGACCCAAGGTAATGTGGCCAAGGTCAAGGTTACGATGTTCATTAGTAATGAAATTTTACATTTACTATTTTCTGTTGTGTTCGTGATATATGTCTTGAATGGTAAACTGAATTATTTAATACTTAAATCCAAAGTCGGCATGGGTTGCCCAATGGTCTCGTCGGTTTATGTGTAGTCTTTTGTGTTTGATTTTTACAGGTCGTGTGTCTATTTTCCGTCTCGTGCTGTACTCGTCTTAAGTGTTTTTGCATCGGGTGTTTTGGTGTTCTGCTGTTGACACTGCAATGGGGTCTTGTTGGAGATCTCCACCCTTCTCTTTAGTTTGCTGTTGTTGATGATCGAAGGGTTTCCAATCACTTTGACTTAAGTTCACGTGTCAAAGGTCAAAATTATTTAGTTCTTCTTCATGAAACT
Organism: Pinctada fucata; assembly: GCA_028142955.1. Lineage (NCBI taxonomy): Eukaryota > Metazoa > Mollusca > Bivalvia > Pterioida > Pteriidae > Pinctada > Pinctada fucata. The sequence goes on along the minus strand of AP027111.1, from coordinate 48,486,642 downwards.
ACATTATTATCCTGTCTTGACTTTATTTGTTGATCCGTTTTTACAATTGTTTTCATATTTTATTATGTTGTTTTTCAGGACTGAATGTTTTTTGTCGCATTGTTCTAAGCAACTTGCAACAAGGTTATAGGTGGCACAGGCTTGCGATATAACCTTGCCGTCATCGCTATTTTCTTACGCCAAAACCCAAGAGGCATCGCATGTTCGGCATGCCGTCACAGTGACGTCATTCGGACTGACGTAAACAGTGCAAAAGATTTAAAGGCAGAGGCACATATCTGAGTGTTTAGGGGCGAGTAAATACTAGCTAGACTTTGAATTTTTTTACTGGAGACTTCTCGCTCAGTTTATTCGTGTTGGCAACGTACGAATGAAGAAAGGATCCCTGATACTGCATCGTATTGCATCAAAAGAAAAGCATTGCATGTACACTGTATATCACATAAATGTAGTCAAACCTGATGATATATACTTGAAATACTTTATTTACAAATAACAAGCCCCAGTTTCAGTCTGCAAGAATCTTGCAGACAATCAATAGGCGATTACGGCAGACTGAGGTATATTTCAAAGTGAAGGAAAGCGGAACTAAAATCGGACGCATGCGTAGGAGATTGTGTTTTAAGGTCACATGAACAGTTAGATTGCAGCTTGTTTCTAGAATATGAATATTGTTCTTGTAGTGTAATCATCGGATATTATTTTTTAAATCAATATAGTTTAGAGAAAGGAGGGGACTCAGTTGCAGCACATTTTGCGGGACTGCGAGAGACAAGAAGCGTCAAACATCAAGGCAATCGACAAACTCAGTAATACATTTACAAATATGTCAGCACATGAAGACATACCGCTTCTTCAAATTGAAGACATACCGTATCTTCAAACTGAAACTGGCATGTCGCTATATTATACATTTTTATAATTCCATATTATCGTCTTTGATTTGATAAATTTATATTGACGCAGTACTGGGCGTCAATTTATTCGAATTCATCAAGTGTCCATCTAAAAGCTGTACAATAATATTATTTCAATGTTTCTTATTCAGATTTGAGAGAACTCCTTGACTTATAACATTCAATCAACGAGACTGAAGCTGACAAAATACAAATTCTTCCTTCTAGAACACTTGATACGATGGAAATGGAAAAGATATGCCTAGTATGAATTTTACTAAACGTTTTAAGGACGGGTACGGCTCTCTATTAACGTGTCAAGAACGCAAAAGGTCGTCATATTGCATATGTATTGTGGTCTTCAATGGTTATTTCAAAAAGCCCTTTGAGTGAAAAATGCCATGTTTCAAGGACTTCAAGGGCGTAACAAGAACGTCGTGAGAGAAAGTGTAGGTGTGACAACGGCTGTGTTGACTGCGCATACTCTAATGTTACAATCATAGCAGTCATTCCACGGTTTGGTTTGAATTGATAGGTGTTCAGTCAAGTCTACATGAGGTACAAAATCACATGGTTATTTTGCTGTTTAAACTTAAGTTAGTTAAAGACGACTATCTTTTTAATTGATTTAGCATTCCTTGTGTTCTAATCATTGTTATTGCTAATTTGTTTAAGAATTTTTATTTGTTCTGTACAATAATTATCAGCTGTACATCTCTAACCGATGGCTTTATACCTTTGGTCTTGAATGATATTTGATCTTCGCAAGGACGAATAGATCACTATATGAGATTTTATTATATACTTATAAAAAAGTAATGCATAGAATTTTTTCATGCCATCTTTAGTGCGCATATAAAATAATCACATGTATCGTTTTAATAGACAAAATCAAACCAAATGTACATAACGTTATTTTCAGACCCTAAGCTTTCAAGGTCACATTGCTGTATAAGCCAATCAAATTTGTAACACACCTCAGGTCACGAAAATTGACGTCAGAGCTACAACGTGTTTACGATGAAATGTTGACAATGACAAGCATTATAAACTTGAATTTGATATCAGTATAATCTTTGAGGATAGACGAAGACATTTCGGAAAATAATACATATGTGAAATCATTCTTTATATCAAATTCGATACGATTCTGATCATGGGGGTCCTAAGAGGTAATCATCCACGCATGTACGTAAACAGAGTGTTGTGTACTTTATGTGTAATTATTTTTCGATTAATAAACACAAGGTATACTTTTTTTGTTCTTAAAATAAAGAGTTAAGATCAGACTTCAAGACTAGATAGGTGAAAGTGTCCACAATTTTTTTATATGAAAGAAATGTCACTTATACTTTGGTTGAAAACTGCATAAAATCTTATACAGCTGTCACACCTTTCAACGGAATGTCTTAAGTGCTTTAGAATGTTAAAATGACTCAAAACAATATGCCCTCGATGTTCTTTTAGAGGCCAAATTGTGTATCTTTCAGGGATCGGTGAGCGCTCGTTTTCCATATCATTTGAAAATGTTTTGAAAAACGGATACACCATACTAAAAAGCGTCAATCTCATAATGACGGCGTCACTACACATGATGAAGTTTTATTCAATGACGGAATCAGTTTTATCGACAGAAATTTATTTCATAAGGAGAAAAAGCTTACTCTTTGATCTTTGAACTTTACAGAGTATATTCACTTACAAATGGGAGTCATTCGATCATGTCACAATGTTCAAACGCATGATATCAGGCAGTGTAATCATGCATTGCATTACAGCGGAAGTGACCCACAGATAGTTTCCGATATTTTCCGATTTTACAACACTAATAGATATGTATACGTTCATTTAATTATCTTTTGGCTTTAAACGAAAGAGCTATAGAACGATCCATAGCAACAAAGTGATTGTCGAAAACAGTTCAAAGTATGAATGTTCCCTGATCGTTTAATATAATTAAAGATTTATGAATAAGATATTTTTAATAGAAATGTCCTAGATAAAGATTTAAGGATCGACCGATTAGCATGAATTCGCAACCAACAAAGGACGTTTAGATATAAATTTTCATTAAACGGCAGCATGCACGCAATCTTTTCTTTTGGCTTTGTTCATGGCTTGTCAAGGTTATGGAATTTTGATATTTGAATCTAGATAAGAAGAATGTACTGGCCTCCTGGAGTTTATGAGCAGAACAAGGATATTTTTTTTTAAATTTTGTAATGCATTCAAAAATAGAGGGCATTTCATCATCTTATTTCCTGTATGATTCATAACATTTGATTGACTTCAGAATATCTGGCATTAACAGTATAGAAGAAAATTATATCATTCCTTTGGATAGAAGATGGTGATTCACTTAAGGTTGTTACTCTATGTACCCTATTTAGGTGTTATTCGGTACCCTGGGTAGACGTTGTATTTATACATGTAACCATATGTATTTTCTGAGTTGTAATTCTTATTCGGGTGATTACATACATGAGCTCGCTACAACCAGCAGAGCACGGACTGTATTACGCATGCCCTCTTTCTATATCCATTTTAAATGGATTTTTCAGGGTATTTTACTTTGGGTCCAGGGTCCGTTAAAATTGGGAAAAAAATTGCGGCGTTTCAATGAAATTGGGAATTTCTTACAGTTTAATTGATTCTCAATGGAAGAAATCATTACACAGAGATAGAACTCCTTCTTATTCAAAGTGTCTTCAATATAAGAAACAAAGTACTAGTAGTAAAGCCATCTATTTTTAGATTGTGCTTCAAAGGACATCAACTTCTAGGATCTGGAACAGGCATCTGTTCAGAGTCAGAGGGGCTAATTTTGATCATGATCAATCAGGATTCAGATTCAAAGTCAGTGTTTGACGGGGGACATTACCACTGACATTGTCCGAGTCGCCTCATTCTGTTTACTGAACATCTGTTGTTTCTTTTATAGTCAATATCCAAAATTTTATTTTGAAGAACGTATCTATCCTCTACAAAGAAGTTGTACTCCCTTTTGTAATTTTTTGGTATCAGATTTGCTTTTTCTGAGATGACATGGTCCTGGGTTCCCAATACTGGAGATACGATTTGATGACTAAAATGTAAACCTACACCGGATAAAAGATTTTTGACCAATTTACATATCGATCATTAATGTCATATTTCTGCTAGGTATTTCAGTTGACATTATTTTGCTCTTTATTGAAGAACACGATAATCGGACCCAAAAACGGACTTGAAAAATCCCTGATTTACATATTTATCTGTGTTTCTGGGGCCTCTGCGTTTCGCGGTATTGTTTGTGTGAGGTCATCTTACAGCGAGGAGGTTGTTTTCCGCCACAATTGTACGTTCTTCGAGACCTCTGGGTAATTGGAGAAGTGAGAGGGATGTGCGCACGTTATCCAGGATAACCACACCATTTGCTACTTGCGTGACAAATGACCGTCCAAAGTCGGCACCGGTTGCCCATTGGTCTCTTCGGTTTATGTGTAGTCTTTTGTGTTTGATGTTTACATGTCGTGTGTCTCGTTTCCGCCTCGTGCTGTACTCGTCTTTTGTGTTTTTGCATCGGGTGTTCTGGTGTTTTGCTGTTGATGCTGCAACGGGGTCTTGTTGGAGATCTCCCTTCTTTTATTCGTATCAAACCAAATTTTGAGTTAAGGTATTCAATGGGTAATACATGAAAATATGTCAAAATATTGAAACTCGGTATATCTATCATTTAATATTTTTCTGTGTCATATTTTAGAATTATTTTGTTCTAGCCTAGTAGATATCTAAGAAAGCAGGGGATCTCCAACAACACTCGGTTGCAACACCCACAGCAAAACTCCAAAACACCCAATGCAAAAACAAAGAGCAGACATCCACAGAAAGAGACAAGGAACACCAATTCTCACCATAGAAACACGAAACACAAAAGACACGACATACATCAAAGAGACTAATGGGCAACAGGTGCCTACTTAAGACGACCATCTGCAACGCAAGTAGCAGACAGTGTAGTTATCCTGGATTACGTGCACAAAACCCTCCCACTATTCCGATTACCTAGAAGTCTCAAAGAACGTTCAATTGTGGTGTAAAACAACCTTCTCACTGTTAGATGACCACACACAAACAAAATCACAAAACGCAGGGGCCCAAGCAGCACATGAATATATTAAACAAACTGAAAATGGTTTGAGTTGAGTTATCTCATCTTTATGAAAAAAATTATAAGAAAAAGTAATTGCAGACAAATCAATCGGTGAACTTGTGATTTTTTTCAATGAAATGAGCCCATAACTCTGAAAGTTATATTTCTTCGATATACAAATGGATAAAAAAATTGAATTGAATTTTACATTATAACTATTATGTGATCTTATGCCTCAGGGTTCCATAAATGTGTGCCCCAATAATATTCTCAAGGGGGCGCTTCTGGAATACATTTGGTTTGGTCTGAAAACCACTTCGGCATTTAATTTAGTACCACTGATGAGAGTTAGCCATCCGAAAAATATGTCTGGTACATCAAATTGGTTTGAAATTGTCTTCAATAAATTAAAATGTTGGAAAATAACGTATTATGCTCGTTTCCCTGTGGGTACCTTACGTTTACAAAGACAAGAAACACCCATACAAAACCAATATGACCATTTATTTACTTACTGTATCATTTTCTTGAAAATAGTGAATGAAAGTTAAATACAAAACCCAACATCAGAATCCAAAAATCATATCAATAGGCTTAAAAATACTTGAAAAAATTGCTCCCCGTGACTTGATGTTTATTTTAAAGTGTATTACTTACTTCTCTCCAGCTCTGTCGTCTGAAAGAAGCTTTCGGTATATTTAGGATATAATTTTCACAGATTTTGGTCATATTTCATTGTTTAGACTGAGGACCACTGACGAGGGTTTATTACCCGAAACGTGCATGTCTGGTCCATGCTGTAATTTTATCTTCTCTAAAATGATGCTAATGAATTTGAAGACATTAAACATTTGTACCACTTTGGTGAGTGTCACTGCTGGTGGACCAAGAGTCCCCGAGGGCACATGTAGCCAAGTCCGATCAAAATCGGTTGGTCGATTCTTCAAACGCATTTGAAAATTTCTGTTTACAAAATTCTTTTAAATTTCCAAAACCTGGGTCCTGTAGCATCATATCCCAGACATTTTGCTACGTCTTTCGGTATATTTAGGATATAATTTTCACATATTTTGGTCATATTTCATTGTTTAGACTGAGGACCACTGACGAGGGTTTATAACCCGAAACGTGCATGTCTGGTCCATGCTGTAATTTTATCTGCTCTAAAATGATGCTAATGAATTTGAAGACGTTAAACATTTGTACCACTTTGGTGAGTGTCACTGCTGGTGGACCAAGAGTCCCCGAGGGCACATGTAGCCAAGTCCGATCAATTTCGGTTGGTCGTTTCTTCAAACGCATTTGAAAATTTCTGTTTACAAAATTCTTTTAAATTTCCAAAACCTGGGTCCTGTAGCATCATATCCCAGACATTTTGCTACGTCTTTCGGTATATTTAGGATATAATTTTCACAGATTTTGGTCATATTTCATTGTTTAGACTGAGGACCACTAACGAGGGTTTATTACCCGAAACGTGCATGTCTGGTCCATGCTGTAATTTTATCTGCTCTAAAATGATGCTAATGAATTTGAAGACGTTAAACATTTCTTTTGGCCCTTTATCATTGTGACATCATGTATATAGATATTGCTATTTCGGAAACATGCCATTTCATCGAAAAATATCAACGAAATTAAAGGAGGTTAACATCTTAGCACCATCCTCCAATGCTACTTTGAACATAGATTTTATTTGGATATGCTACTGAGTTTACCCTACAGGAAATTTGGAGCCGCGCACTCTCTTTAAAGTAAATGCAGGAATCTAAATTCTAAAAATAACACCAGAGGGCGCTAGGAAAATGAATTTGGGTTGCTTATGAAAAACACTTTGGCTGAAAGCATCACTGATGAGAATTTCGAAAAATGAAAAAAATTGGTTTGGAATTTCCTTCAAGAAGGTATAGTGTTGGAACACTTCCGTATGATTGAAACTAAGTGAAGATAGAGAGGAGATGCCCAACAGCAAAAAACAGCGTACCGTCACTTCACGTACCGTACCGTCCCTTCATGTTCAAAATGAAAGGTACGGCGTACCGTCCCTTCATGTTTAAAATGAAATCTCGAAATTTCCAAGCCAATACGATTTCTTCATACGACTTCTCTAATATGTACACCACACTTCCTCATGACAAAATTAATGATCGATTATCTAATCTCATTAAATGGTGTTTTGATCGAGAGCGGAAAACTTACATTTGTACATCTGAATCGAAGGGTTTCTTTTCCTCGACAGACTACAAATCATGGACATGTAGTGACCTGTGTAATGCCTTGTCCTTCCTCTTGGACAATATTTATGTTAGATTTGGTGAGGATCTATACAAGCAAGTTGTAGAAATTCCTATGGGTACTAACTGTGCGCCTCTTCTTGCAGATTTATTTTTATACACTTATGAAAAAGAATTTATCCAAAATCTTCCAAAGCAAGGAAAATTTGATGATCTGAAATGTTTCAATAATACTTCTAGGTATCTGGATGATATTCTTACCATTGACAATCCTGCTTTTGAATTATATAAGAATGAAATTTATCCACAAGAATTAACACTTAACAAGGCAAACGTTACAAATACAGAAACACCTTTTTTGGACCTAAATATCAAAATTGTAAACGGAAAGATTTATACAAGTGTATATGACAAAAGGGATGATTTTGGATTCAACATAGTAAATTTCCCCTGGCTTGACGGTGATGTTTCAAGATTACCGTCATACGGCATTTACATATCACAGCTCACCCGGTACGCTAGAGCATATACTGATATTTTTGATATTCACAGTAGAAATTTACAAATTACCAAAAAACTTTTAGGTCAAGGTTTCCGCTTTCATAAACTAGTTAAGACTTTCTGGAAATTTTACAAAAATTACAGTCAACTTCTTTTAAAATTCGGATCTATACACGCAACAAAGTACATTACTTTGGGTATTACACAACCTGTCTTTTATGGTGATATGATAAACAAAAATAGAAGGATCAAAGGTAGGCAGCATAACCATCGAAAATGCGTAAGAATCATCAAACGCCTTTTATACCGTGGATATGATCCTGATGTCACCAGACGGACACTAGGCTTGGTACTTGACCAATCTACATTATTGTACAAGCGCATCCTTTAGACTTGCATTCTAACTGACTGTGACGACGGGACTCCATGACGGGCCCTGTCCAAACCTCTTTAGAGAAGACCGGGCCCAGACCACCTGTCCTCTCTGAATGTCAGTCGGACTCCTCGGGTGATTACATACATGAGCTCGCTACAGCCGGCATAGCACGGACTGTATTACGCATGCCCTCTTTTTATATCCATTTACATATCCATCTGTGTTTCTTGGGCCTCTGCGTTTCGCGGTCTTGTTTGTGTGAGGTCATCTTACAGTGAGGAGGTTGTTTTACACCGCAATTGTACGTTCTTTGAGACCTCTGGGTAATTGGAGAAGTGAGAGGGTTGTGCGCACGTAATCCAGGATAACCATACCATTTGCTACTTGCGTGACAAATGGCCGTCCAAAGTCGGCACCGGTTGCCCATTGTTCTCTTCGGTTTATGTGTAGTCTTTTGTGTTTTATGTTTACATGTCGTGTGTCTCTTTTCCGTCTCGTGCTGTACTCGTCTTTTGTGTTTTTGCATCTGGTGTTTTGGTGTTTTGCTGTTGATGCTGCAACGGGTCTTGTTGAAGATCTCCTCCCATCTTTCACAAGATATAAGAAGCAAAGTAACAGACGTAGACAAAGAAACTGCACGATAGAAGCACGAAGAATATCACTATCTCATGAGAAATAAGAGTCCAATGCAAGATGAACATAATTGAATATTAGATGAATCATGTTACAGATACAATGCAAATGAGTTAAAGAAGATCCTGACAACAATCTCAACAACAATCACAATAGAGCACAAAATTTAGTATCGACGGACCCCTAGTACTGTAAGCTAGAGGTGTGATCAGGTGTCCGGGAGGAGTAAGCATTCCCTGTTTGGTTAGCCGCACCCACCGTCGATGTCCATGCATAAATATAAAAAGAATATCTAAAAAGCATGCACTGTCTAAGGTTATGTCCGTATAGAAAGTGTTATTGCGACCATGCCAGGGAACCCCTCTCGGGGAACTTTTATACGAGTTCCAAACGGCAAAGGGCATAAGTTTGACACAAATGAGTTAAAAAAGATCCTGACAACAATCTCAACAACACTCGCAATACAGCACCAAATTGAGCATCGACGTAATTGAGAAAGTAACATTACTTAATAACGTTGGATTTAGAATGATGTTAATTATGTAATGAGATAAAGAAGATCCTGACATCAATCTCAACAGCACACACAATAGAGCACCAAATTGAGCATCGACTAGTAAGCTAGAGGTGGGATCAGGTGCCAAGGAGGAGTAAGCATTCCTGTTTGGCTAGCCGCACATGTAAGATACATAAACACTAAATCCAGAGCACCCTGTTTTGGCGATTTATTCTGTGATCTGAAGAATTTTTATATAAATTATAGGTTCCGAGAATTGAGCTCCTTTAGTCGTAACTGGAAATTAACTTCAACTTACCCTTTCAGCTGCATTCAAACCGCAATACGAAAAATAAAAAAGTCCACGGGAAATTCCCATGTTAATTTCAAGCCGCCGCCATATTGTTCTCCATGTCAACAATAGTAAACAGTGACGTCAAAGCTCCCGACGTCACGCATTTTCAGCGAATGTACTATAGAAAATCCTCGTAGACTTTTTATTTTCTGTCCTATTTCTAACTTAATTGAAGTACAGACAAAACAATGGTATTTTCTGTTACGAGAATATATGATAATAATATAACTGTAACTGAATTTTCAGGAACGAAATTATCATTGAATTCGATTTTTTCCTCCTGCGAATATAAAATATCGAAATAATAGAGAAGTTAAAACAAACAAAACTTGTATGTGTGCCTGTACGCGCATGTCAAGATGTTTTTGTGACGTTATCACTTAGTGAGTGTCACTGCTGACAGAACAGTAGCCCCCGAGAGTACATGTAGCCAAGTCCGATTAAATTCGAGTGATGGCATTCGAAAATTCTGTTCACAAACTTTTCACGAAATTTCTCAAAAGTGGGTCCTGTTGCATCATGCACCACCCATCCTGCTACGTCTTTCGGTCTTTCGGTATTTTTGGACACAACTTTTACGATCTTTTGCCAAATTTTATTGTTTGGATAGAGGATCACTGACGAGAGGGTTAAGTACTTGAAACGTGTATGTATAGTCCATGCTGCAAATTTATATTATGTTATTGGTTTTGCAATTTATATGTTTTTAATTGATGCTATGAATTTGAAGACGTAACAATTGTCGAGAAGAGTCTAAAAAGCTGACCGAAATGTGCATCCTTGAAATTTAATTTTACGTTATAAATTTCCGATAGCAATTAATCGAAATATTGATTTACCATTTTCGCTAAATTCTTCTTTCTGTAAGATACTAGACGATAATATCTTTATGAATAATAGACAATTTTCGTCACAAAAACAAATACTTGTTCTTCAAATACCAGTACGTGCAGTGATATATGTTTTGCTAAAACATTTCTTCAACGCGTGAACAGTCATCGCTTGAATCTCATACAAGTTCTCGTACACAATCCACCTTTCTAATGTCATGATCAAAGAATTTCGCTCATCATACACGCTATCATACATGCTATCATACATCCGATCGTATCGTATCAAACACATGTTATAGCCCACGCCTTTATCTCTGGCTTTGAGCTGATATCTTCTGCATTTCTTTGTGAAACACATCTTACTGTAAGAGTTTTAACAGATCTTTGCATAACAGCTATATTCAATTGCGTGTCACGTATTGTACATTCGCCCTTCTTTGTGTAACGTTAAAGGTGTGAGGGTTTCTAATGCCTAAATAAATTGATATAATTTTTTGTTTCATGCGAAGCATTGCGACAGTTAGGGATCACTTTTCTTTATCTAATTGAATTGAAAATTAATGAGAGAATGTAAATGACCGTACCCTCAAAAGGAGACATAATAGTTCTAAGACTGCATCAAAATTTCAGAACACATACTTCCTTTACCAATCGAAACATGAACGTGTTAATGTGCTTGTGAATTGCAGTGAGCAGGAATTATCAAGTTAGTGTTTATGAAAACAGCCAGAAACTATCAGGACTTTAAATTACATCGGTCAAATCAGTTCTTTTAATTGTAGCTAAATGCCGTAAGATAAATCTGCTTTGTAAGATATACGCTTGAATGAGAAAATGTGATTTCCGTCGTTTGTAGAATCATTATTGTGTTCAATACTGTATGAAGGTATTTAAAGGATAATACAACCACAAAATTAAGATTATTTACTTCTTGCTTTTAGAGTTATGCGTATGAGCAGAAAATGCTTAAACCTCATAAATGTAACAACTGCAGACATCTGTTCCTTTCTCATTGCATAGCAAAAGGACGAATTTTTGCATACGGATAAACGAAATATTTTTTTTGATAATGCTATGAAATACTTTGACGGTTTCTTAAAGAGCATGTATAAGATGGACTTATCATCTATAAATCATATCGGATAAAGAAATTGTCAAGGTTCTGACTTGATGTTAAGGGCTAGTGTAACGTCATCACGTTTTAAATAAAATGGCTGACAATGAAGATCCAAAACGTATCCTGCACAATAGGCTACTTTATGAGACTATCGCAATTGATTACCTAAGTGAAAGAGTAAATAATGGCGAAGATTTACAAAGATTTAGGAGTAAGTGTCGAAATTATCTAACACAGGCTGGTATTGAAGACAAAGATAGCGAACGACTGCTTGGAGAACTAGAGAGACAAGGTCATATAAGAGTTGGAGAATATGAAATCCTGAAGGAACTTCTCAGCTTCAATGTGCCTTTAATTGATGATATAGAAAATGTCGAAAGGGAGATTAGAAATGTGGGTAGCGGAGCTACAAACACAGAAGGTAATGTATATATGCACTTTATCTTAGACGCAAAAAATACAGGATTTGACCCTTTCTGTAGTAGCAGGAGATGACTGCTCTCAAAGGGTATCTGATATTATATTCACAGGGAATTCACTTTAATTTGCTCCTTTGCGGAGTGCTACAGTTATTTATGTTTAATATTCATATGAATAAAATGTTACGGGTCTGATTGCAAATTTGTATTCGAAATTCACTCCTTATGACCAACAATATTACCAAAATTCTCTTTCATGATCCGTATGTAGTCTATGATTAGTTATAATGGGTTCATTTCATTTACTATGGAAATATAGCGATAATCAACGTTTTTATGTTACTGTTAAAATAGTTTTGGGAAATTACTGACTACTACTGTAGTGCAACCTTCAAGTCCTACGTCGGCACCGATTGCCTATTGGTTTCGTTGACTTATATTTGGTTTTTCTATGATATTATTTGCTGTTCCTTGTTCCTTTTTCGTCTCGTTCTGTGCGGTCTGCTCTGTGTTTTTGCATTCATGAGGTGTTTTAATTTTTTTTCCTGTGGGTGCTACAACTGAGTGTTGATGGAGCTCCATCCATTCTTTCAATTATTGTTTTCTTTTAGAAATACAAATAATCCCCCTAGAAGATCAAGTAGAAGTGACCATACCGTAACATGCAAGTCCAGAAATACTTCATTTTACAGCCTCATTTATAGGACAATTAGATCACAACACACCAATCAGATGACAAACAAATAAATAAGCGATGATTGACGTCATTGTAACAGTACAAGCACAATTCAGAAAAAAGAGGAGGTTAATTTGAATCCATTTGAATTTGTATAATCTACAACATTTTTATCAAATTGTGCCATGCGCACAACTGTCTTCTTATAATGCGGATGCACAGAAATATGTAAGGACACTGAGAAAGTGTGAAAAGAAAAATCGCTGGGCCGCATTCAGGTATTTTGGGGTTAAAACGATTTCAAATAATAGTTATTTTGAATTGAATTATTTTTCAATGTTTTTTTTTTGTCTCTTATTCAGATTACAAGGGTCTTCTTCGCTTATTACTTTCAATCAACGAATCGGAAGCGGACAGAATACAAATTCTACCTTTTCAAACAGACGATTTAATGGAAATAGAAAATATATACACCCCCATATTAATCATAGATGACAGCAGAAAACGCACTAGCCAGAGAAGTGATGAAAGGATGAATTCAATCATAACACCTGACGAAATGTTTAGATTAAATTCAGGAGAATTTCCAAGATTTATTTTCATGCTTGGAGAAGCTGGATATGGAAAAACAGTGCAATGCAAAAAGATAGCAAAATCATGGTGCGATGCGAGACGACATGAAAATGAAGCCGTTGAAAATCAGCGTCCACTATCGCAGTTGGCAAGATGTCTGACGAATTTCGAATTGCTCTTCTTCGTTCAAATGCATGACTTCTGTAATGAACACGTGGACCTGATAGATATGATTATGGATACTTACAGTGACCACAATCGATCCAAAGAAACATTATCCTTTATGAAGGGAGTTCTTGAAGATGGCAAATATAGAAGTCTTATTCTACTCGACGGCCTTGATGAATGGAACATATCGGACGATCAGAGGAGACGTCTATCAAATAAATGTTTACCAAATTGTATGAACATTTACAACTGTACAATTTTGATTTCTATGAGGTCCTGGAAGTTTATTGAAGTTGAGAGGATTTTCCGTCCAAATGATGACAGAGTGATACGCATAAAAGGCCTCGACAAAGATGGTGTAAAAGAGCTTGCTAAAAACATGTTGTGCAATTATTTCCAGGTTGAATCAGATTCTGATAAATTCAAAACAACATACGATGCAGTTTCCAACGCTGTTTCCTCTCCTTCGTCAGAAATAAAATCTTTGTTGAGTATACCTTTGTTGGCACTTTTCTACATTCTTACGTTGTATGAAGACGTTGCAACTGGTCATTCTCTGACAACATTTTACCTTTCCATGATTGAAGCTTTGATTAAAAGATCTACATATGACATAGAAACCGAAGTAGATTTCTCGCAATCGAATGTGACCGATGTGTTACATGAATATCCGATTGTCAGGAAGTATAAACGTCAGTTATCTCTCCTCGGTAGATTAGCTGTCGAAAGTCTCACTTCTCGCAACTCAGATTTAGTTTACAGTGATGAACGTTTAAATCTACGTCTGGGCAAAGAAACAGTGGATTTTGTTCTAAGAATTGGTCTTGTCATCAAACAACAGGCAAGAGGAAACTTTCATGAAAACACTGTTCGAATACATTTTCTCCACAAGACAATAAAGGAGTTCCTTGCATCCTTGTATCTATTTGATAAAGGAGCAGAACCTACGAAGCGTACTCTTTTGTCTGAGGTATTAGATATTGAAAAAGCTCTTGAATTGTCCTCCGTCTTAAAGTTTCTATCTGGATTATCCCCTTCTATCGGATATATTATATCAAGGCATATTCAGAAGTTATTACTCAAAGATAAAGATACTAAAAAGTATCGAGAATATTTCACTGGAGAATGTTTTCGAAAATTCTTTTACTTGTTTGATTTTCAAATGAAGTGTTACAGGGAAGCTAGAGGAACGAAATCAATAAAAGAGTTTATAGATGATATGCCAGAATGCAAATTTGAGGTTTCCGATATAGTTTTACTTTCTCAAGATACTATTGTACAGACGATTAGAGAGTCAGCTGACATTCTGCGACATCAAGCAAATGACGTGAAATCACTTTATATGCTATGTATACCTGATGATAACAAAAAAGGAATAGCTAATGAGGAGCTTAATGCATTTTTGGAAAAAAACCAATCTATCGAGTCTTTGAACATAGACGGTTATGTTGACGGAAAATGCAGATTATTTAGAGAAATAAGTCCGAGAATTTCATCCCTTAGAACTCTTGGTCTTTGGAATGTTGCCTTTTCTAACGATATTTTGAATAATTTATTAACAGCTAACGAGGCGAAAATGAATATCCGTGCCTTAGGACTTTTCAATATAGCATCACCAAGCAACTTGGATGCTCAATTCGAATACCAGTTCAGCTCAATCCACATGCCCTTCAATAGCTGGTGTGCTTTTCTGAAGGAGAAAGTACATTCACAAAAAGCTGCAAAGTGTCCACCTCACTCGGTGGCAAATGCAAACCCTATTCTGAAAAATATTTTAGATACCCTTCCGAAATTTGAACATCTTTCAACGCTTTATGTTACATATATGGAAGCGGATCCTGATAGATATGCGCTTCTTAAAGTATTTCCAGAATTAAAAGGGTTACAAACTGTTGGATATATTGGAAGCGCACTCCGTCCACGAAAGGACGAAGACTATGATGCTGAAGTAATTGACATTATTTTGAATGCTTATTACCTGAAAGACATTCATCTTGACGAAATCACCTTGACAAAAAAGGGTCTGAAGTTTAAAGAAACATCAGAAGTAAAGGGTATTTGGTTACAGAGATTTAATATGAATGAATCTGACTGGGAGGCATTTGTAAAGTCTATTTCTGACATCAAAGCTCTACGAAAAGTTCTTCTGTTCAACACAAATATAAGTAAAACAAACGCTAAAGAGTTAAAACAATCTCAACAAAGTGTGATGATCGATAGATATGAATTTTGATACTATTGACAATGAAAATAAATAAATGGATTGAGATTTGATTGAACATATAACATATGAAGATTGTAAATAAATATTATCATTGAATATAATATTATCGGAATAGTACTTTCACATTTTGTAATTACTTTTTTGTCAGCCGGAGTGAGCTTATGCATGATATCAAGCGAGGAGTCTGACGGAATTTTCAGAAATAAATCCAGTTCTGAAAGCAGAAAATGATTGTTTAAAGTAGGCCTTTCAACTAAATTTTAAAATCCAATAATTTTCCTTTGAAAGTGCTTCACGACTTGTGAATCTGTGTCTAAATAGCAGTAAGGAACTTTGAATTGGGAAAGACACGCTAATTATCGATAAATAATTAATTTTTTCTACCGAATTTTAAATTAAATCTGCTTAAAGAGGGAGGTAATTCAAGCTATAAAATTTAACAAACATTTGATTCCCGGGACTCATCTTGAGTAACCGAGTTCTACGGGTTCTTTAAAATATGAAACGCACAAGAAACGAAATGAAAAGAAACGAAACGATTTTTTTTTGGTCGGCAAAGAATTTTAAAAAATAAACGTAATAGTAAACGACGCAGACATAATAGAAAAAGCCCTGTAAATTTCAATTTTAGGTTCTTGTTATCATTGAACTTATTAAATCAAAATTCACGAAAATTTAAAATCAAACGGTTTAAACACAAGTTGTTCAAAAAAGCAAACAAAACAAATTACAAAAATGAAAAAAGATGAAATTTTCATGATTTTCAAATTTCTAAACTGAGTTGTACAGAAAAAATCTGAGTGACTAGATGAATACATTTCATTTAATTTCAGAGATCCCTTTTCTTTTTGCATGGAATGTTTGCTATAGACATGTAAAAGAAATGTCCATATCTTCATGATTCTTCACTTTGGAAACAACATCTTAAAAAAAAAGGGGGGGGGGGGGTCCTATCCCATATTTCATTGAACAATTACTGGTCGACATCATGCAGTGAACTTATGATGGTTTTCTTTTTTGTTAGTTTAAAGCTGAGCAAAATTTGTCAAAAACATCGATTACGTACGTAGTTTATTTTATTGATGTAAGAACCTTAAGAAACGTTTTTTCTTTCTTCTCCAGAGGGAGGGGATGGGGCGGTCAGCCTATCTAACACATGGTTTTGAAAAAAAAAAAACTGAAGAAAAAAATTGAACTCGCGTATACATGTACGTATATTCAAATAGAGTAACAGAACATTTTGGATCAGATAAGAACTGTAAATGACTCAAAATGAAATTTGATCAAAAATAGGTACTGAAAAACAAGTTTTTTTTCACATTCATGGTAGTGTCCAAAAGTGGAAACCGATTATCACAAATAATCGATTATCACTCGATACTTGATTCCGATTATCGATTATGGCTCTCAATAATCGATTACATAGTGACGTGATTTAAAGAACGAATCTTTATGAAAAGGTTTCAAGTTGAATTGTCTCAAATAATGTAAAATTACAGGCGTCCCGCCTCTTGCATATTCTTGATTAAACAAACCACTAAACGGCTATGTACAGGGTAGTCTTCTTTTTCAAGGTTGTTCTGATGTAAAAGGAGTTACCAAATCTGAACTGCAAAAAAAGGTATAGCCCATCAAGTCTTTTCAGTTGAGTTTAAAAAGAAGTAAACTTTTCTGTCTTTTTTTTTTTTTTGGAAAGGAGATATCGAGGCAGTAAAACCCTATGCCCACAAAAATAAACATATGAATAAGCAAAACCTGACTCTTTTATCACAAAAAGTGTATTTCGTCATTAAGCAGTCAAATGTATTAATTTTAACACATATGAAGTGCTGAAGTCATCATTGTCTTGACTGAGAGTAAATGGAACAAATCTGCGTAAATCGCATTGGATGGCGAAACCATAGACTATGAAGGCTCTGCCGATTCATCGTCACTTATGATTTTGTATATAAGCTGGAAAAACATAACTAACTTTTTTGTAAATTCAAAGGGGGGGGGGGGGTCGGACTGATCACTCTCCCTAACCAATCCCCCTAGCTCTTGATCCACGCTTTCAAGTGCCTTGTCAAATTTAGGTGACATATTTTGAGTATAAGTTTATACAATTAAAACTCATAAAAATATATAGCGATGTATAAATTCATCAAATATTGAGAAAAAGAAAATGTAGAGCACAGCCCTGTACTCACACTTTTAGAAATAGATCAGTGGCGGATCCAGGATTTCAGAAAGGGGAAAGGGACGTATATGTTTCTCATTTCTCCCTCTGGAGTCCTTTATATGTGACCTTCAAATGAATTATATTTATGCTAAATTAAGTGATGTAGGCGAGCGAATAAGAGCGAGCAGTTTTTTTGCTGCGTCTGGGGTAAAAATGTCAGAATTTTTTTTATCTACCCTCTATAACTCTTTAAGGAGAAAGGGTACATCGGTAAGTCGCATTGTTATGAAATGATCATATACATATAAGTGGTTAAAAACTGGCGAGCGAAAGCGAAAGTCAGTGAATGTTTTTTTTTAATCGTTACAAAAAGATGGTCAATATTTATCAATTACGATCTCCATTGCATAATATTCATATATTCAAAATCAAAATTCATAAACCCCCTCTACCCCCTATTGATATGACAGAGATCAATCCAATCAAAACATTAAAAAAGAGAGAAAGCAGAATGCAGAAATGTATTGTAAAATCTGAATCGGAAATCGGAAAGTTCCCGTTGGTCTTATCCAAATCAATAACTTTTGATTGAAGGGGGGGGGGAGGCGCCCCCCCCCCCTATATGCATATTAAGGTGTAACGAGTGGCTGGTAAGCGAGCTAACTCGCATAGTCAATTCCTTCGTTTCAATCCGTGTTTAACCGTTTTTCTGTTATTAAAGTTCGAGTGAAATTTTACAATTATCGGAACTCTTTCTATTATTGATGGAAAGGTGTATCAAAATTACTGTCATACTTCAATTTTCAGTAAATTGTAAAAATTCTATTCAGATTTTTTATTTCTTCTGTCATTTATACGAGCAGACGCTCGTTACCCCTTAAGCAGATTCACAGATTTTAACATTTAGAACGCCAGCTGGGTATACCCTACCTCTTTAGCGAATGATTGAATTACAAAATACATGTATATCCATAACACAAACAATTTTCAAACATTATTCACTTTTCATGTGTTCTTTAAAAACTTCTTGTCCGACTTGTAAACCCTTTGCAAGCACGGCATAGGCGCCCGACGGCCAACGCCCTCCAATTGAAACTGAATCATACAGAAATGATTTGTTTTACAGATTGTGGACGAGGGGTGATTACATCAGTACCTCTTGTATGAGAAGTAAAGCTGAAATCTGTATTAAAAACATTTCTACGTCTTTTTTATAGGGTGGGGGTCATTGCCGTCACTTTTTTTTTATAAAAATGTGTAATATTGAAATAATTTTTTAATGTTATGGATAATCATAGACATGCGCTCTCTCTCTCTCTCTCTCTCTCTCTCTCTCTCTCTCTCTCTCTCTCATTTATTCTCTATATTTTCCCGATAGTTTTGATGATGTCTTCGTTATGCATACTTATCGACATATTACTTGTATTTTTGTTCCTAAATCATGATATTTATCTTAACACATACAGGTATATCTGCTTTTTATTTTTTTATGTTAATCTATACTGAGAAGTTCGGCATACAATTTTTAGTGAATACTAATGCCCCCCCCCCCCCCCTATCCCCCTTTATATAAGCAGAGTTTAACGAAATCGGTTACATCTATGCCTAGATTAAACCTTGTCAGCTATAAGATAGTCTTTTGCAGATCTGAAATGTAGATTATGAAATATGTATAAGACGTACATGTACTGATCTTTGACTCGCAGTTCCCTAGGCACATAGGGTGTGCAAGGGAAAAACATTACCACAGTTACAAAATGTATATCGTAAACGAATGATGAAATGGTAAAATTTGTAATTTTGTTTTTCGTTTCATTTCGTTACTTTTTACTTCGTTTCATAGTTTAAAGGGTCTCGAATTTTACAGATATTATTGAAGAGTTTTCTCCCTTCCAATATATTACCACATGAACATTTGTAACTCGGTCTAAAAATCTGATGTGCAATTTTGTGCTATCTTTCTCTGTCCTTTTATTGTCTTTAGTACATGAAACAAATTAAAATATTATACTCAATCCTACCAACTTTGTCCAACAACCCAAAAGAGGTAAATAAATAAGAAAATTCATGATTTGAAGTGATTTTTGCGCTACTTTTTTATGATGAAGCGCGAAATGTTCCGATTCTGACACTTTGGGTACGAGTTGTCGTTACTCTCAGTCGACACCTAGCGTTTGTTGAAAGGCCTATTTTAAGGGGTATGGACAAAATGTTATTCGCCGTATTGGAATTTTTGTAGTGTATTATTGAAAATCTTTCCTGACACTGAGTCATGGCTCCAGCTTTAACTATTTTGACCTCAAGTATTCTCTTCCTTGTAAGCTACATTTTCCCATCTTTTCTACGGAAAATTGCACTAATATTTTTTACATAAGAAAATTTTAATTCCATGCACCGAATTGCAGAGCTGCCCCTCAGAAGATTTCATGGATATTATTATAACTTACCTTAAGCATTATATTGATTCTATATAATTTATATACCAACATTTGTTCTTCAATTTTGAGTACACGGTCTCATAATATTATTAACCTAGTGTTTATACAATACTGGGTCTTTTCGAACACGAATTTATACGGGTAGAAATTTCTTGTGCAGATCCGCCCCAACAAAGGCAGAAAAAAATAAATGATTTCTTGGGTAATTTATTATAGTTTCAACAGTTTTCGATTTATCTATTAATTATTTACATGATATATGTTAGAAAAGCTGGATAGGCTTGTTTTATTGGTGACAAATTACTAATGTACAACATTACGGGGATCGGCCCCTAGATTCCTTTCTATGTTAATATGGCTACTAGCTCCTCGTATACCCGACATTTTGAGAAAGTATGATCAAAATTGAAAGACAAATGTTTGTAGGCATATGTTTATAGTAACGTTTAAGGTAAGTTAAGTATCATTCATGAATTTTGCAGAACTGTAGCTGTGCAGTTCGGTGCACTAAGTTCTTATGGTCGTCGTGAAAAAAAATTTGATGCAGTTTTTACTCTGACAGAAATAGAAGTTGTTAAGGTACAGAAATCTTTAAATTAAAATGGTTAAATTTGGATTATTTTATCTGTAGAACGACAGATTTTCAAGAAGTGCTTCAAGTGAAATTAAATATGGCCGATTAACTTCTGTCCATACACCATAATGCGGAATGATAATTGTGGTGTCAGCTTTATACAATACATGTCATTCATGGATATTTGAACGTTTTACACTGGGCTGAAAGTCTTAATCGGAAGGGGAACACAGAGTCCAGTCGCTAACTAGTGTCTACCCAATGGTCATTCAGATGCCAAAGGTCCGGGGGGAAACGGCATAATCATGAAAGTCTCCATTAACAAGACAATCGCCCTAATGGATGCAGGACCAGGTACATGGGAGGAGTAAGCGTCCTCTGACTGCACACAACACCCGACGCGAACGCCAAATAAAAACGTGTCAAATCCTTAAATATCCAATAAGGTAGACACAAGTGCACACAATTATTTTTCACCTAACGGATAATCATAAGGTAATATATTAAATTGGTGGGGTATATAGTGATGCACATGTTCGTTCTTGTTTCATGCTTCCGTTCCTCCTGTGGTTTCCGGACGTTTAAAGGAAAACGGTTACCCATAATCGATTCATTTCTTGGATGTAGTTTTAACACCAAGAAAAACAGGTCAAGTTCGAATATGGGTCATGTCGCACAATTTTGTGCAGAATTATGGCCCTTGAAACATAGCAGAATTCTGTATTTTATGATTTCCTGACGTGTATAGGAAAACCGTGACAGAAAATCAATTCATTTTTTGGATATAGCTTTGTTGCTCATTTTTGTGCAGAGTTATGCCCCTTCAATCTTAGAAAAATTCAATAATTTGTGATTTCCGGATAGTTGAAAGAAACCCTTTACATATAATCAAATCCTTTCCTGCATATAGCTTTTACATTAAGAATAACAGGTCAAGCTCGAATTTGGGGCATGCCCCTTAATTAATTACTTACAGAGTTGAATTTGAAATAACGAAAGAATTCAATGATTTGTGGTTTCCGGACATTTCAAGGAAACTATATCAGATAATCAATCCATTTCTTGTATAAAGCTTTTATATCGAGAAATAAAGGGTGAATTCAAATTAGGGGATAAACGTACTATGTTTTGTGGTTCCGTCAGGTATTTGTTGGATATACTGTTGGAAACGCAGTTATACCGTCGGGGCTTATCCCCGACGGTATAACGTATGTTTCTAACAGTATATCCAACATATACCTGTCGGAACCACAAAACACAGTACGTTTTTATCCCTATTCTAATTCATGCGACATATTTTAACTTTTTATACCCCTCAGAGGGTCTCACGCATCGCTTCGGAGGTGACGTTGCTACGGAGGACTAACAACGACCAACAAAAATTATTGCGCTACCAAATAAGTAATACAATTACTTTGTATTTACAATGTATTACAAAGGCGAAAAATCAAAGTGTTATCAATAATAAACTTACTTGCTCTGTTGTTTACATGCAGAGAATGCCATTTACAAGCTCAGACCTTGTAGTTTTACGTCACAGTATGACGTCACAGGAGCGAAGAACAAAGCGAAGCATGACGTCATACGTAAAAAGTGCGCTAAAGCTTGTAACGTGTAAATTTACGTAGGAATACATTTTGAAGTATGTCAAGTGTCAAGTCGGTTTGCGGCATGTATATCGTCGTTATACATGCTTGTAGAAACCCTTTGAACCAATCAGAATGCCTGAAACAAACAGAGATAATTAGAATATGATCTTTGTCGTTTAATCATGTGCAGAGTTATGCCCCTTGAAACTTGGAAAAATTCTATACTTTGTGATATTCGGACATTTGAAGTAAAACCATAAAAGATAATCAATTGATTTCTTGGATATAGCTTTTACATTTAGAAATACAGGTCAAGCTTCAATATGGGACATGTCGCTTAATTACATGCATAGTTATGCCCCTTGATACTTTGACAAAGTCAATAATTTGTGCTTTCCGGACATTTAAAGAGAAACAATAACAGGTAATCAAAATTACTGATTTCTTAAGTAAATTTTTAACATCACGGAATACAGGTCACGTTTGAATATGGTTACATCACTCAATAACATGCAGACTAAGTGCCCCTTCAAACTTTTTATACATTGCTTATATGTGAATCATGTCGGGCAGCGGTATCATTGATCCTTTGATCATTTCTTTTTTCATTTCCAAAGGGGTTTATCACGCTTCTCTGTTTCTTCACTTAACAAGGATTAACACCGAACAATGCAAACATTACAAATACAGAAACACCATTTTTGGACCTAAATATCAAAATTGTAAACAGAAAGATTCATACAAGTGTATATGACAAAAGAGATAATTCTGGATTTCCCTTGCCTTGATGGTGATGTTCCAAGACTAGGGTCATACGGCATTTACATATCACAGCTCATCCGGTACGTTAGAGCATGTACTGATATTTTGGATTTTCACTGTAGAAATTTACAAATTACCAAGAAACTTTTAGGTCAGGGTTTCCGCTTCCATAGATTAGTTAAGATTTTCTGGAAATTTTTCAAAAATTACAGTCAACTTCTTGTAAAACTCGGATCTATATGGCGATATAATAAATAAAATTAGAAGGATCAAAGGTAGACAGCATAATCATCGAAAATGCGTCAGAATCATCAAAGTTTTATAGACTGTGGATATGATCCTAATATCACCAGATGGACACTATGCTTGGTTCTTGACCCATTTAGAGTCTTGTACCAGCAAATCTTGAGACTTGCACTCTGACTGACTGTGACGACAGGACTCCAATACCGGCCAAAACTCATTAGAGAAGACAGGGTCCCGACCACCTGTTCTCTCTGAATGTTAGTCGGACTCCTCGGGTGATTATATACATGAACTCGCTACAGCCGGCAGAGCGCGGACTGTATTACGTATGCGCTCTTTTTATATCCATTTTTCATATCTATCTGTGTTGTTGGGCCCCTGAATTTTGCGGTCTTCTTTGTGTGTGGTCATCTAACAAAGAGGAGGTTGTTTTATACCACACTTGTACGTTTTGCGAGACCTCTGGGTAATTGGAGAAGTGAGAGCGTTGTGCGCACGTTATAAAGGATAACCATACCATTTGCTACTTGCATGGCAAATTGCCGTCCAAAGTCGGCACCGGTTACCCATTTGTCTCGTTTGTTTATGTGAAGTCTTTTGTGTTTAATGCTCATATGTCGTGTGTCTCTTTTCTGTCTCTTAGTATGCTCGTCTTTAGTGTTTTCGAATCGGGTGTTTTCGTGTTTTGCTGTTGGATGGTGACCCGGGGTACTGTGAATTTTTGCCGAAATATGTTGTTTATCAATTGAATTATTTCGTTTCCATTTTTTAACATCGGTTATTGAATAAAACGCTTATCTTAACATTGTGATGTTGACAATAGTAATAACATCATGCATGCAATTTGAACATTCAAAGTAACAGATATGAAGGTAATAAGGTGTAATCGTCAATGTTCGAAAAATTGACGTTTTCTGGAAAGGCGGAGCAGAGAGCAGTGATCAAATTTTGCGTATGCTTCCGAAAAACACCGTCAGAGACCCATAGATTGCTTAAACAGTAGGAATAACATGACAAACTAGCTGTTCGCAAGTCCTCAAGTGGCAAAGTTGATTTTCAGACGTAAGGGAAAGTATAAAAGATGGTATGCGCTAGGGAAGACTTTCTATCAAAGAAAAAAGCGCTCTTGAAGAACGTGACGTGATTCACAGTGATCGGCAACTAACAATTCGGGAAATTGCAGGTAACTGTAAAATTAAAAAAAATCGTGCATTATATCTTGTCCCATGGTCCTACAACGAGTCATATCTGTGCTGAATGGGTTACGAAAATTCTTAGAAATCTAATCTTAGAGAGGAGAGTAGAGTTGTCAATATAATTTATGACTGAAAACGTGAATGAAATTCATGTAAGTGCGTGTATGAGGATGCGTCTTTTTATATGATATAGAAATATAACTGTTTGTGCTTTGTTTGTCATTCAATTTCGCATAATATTAATATGAAGCTTGAATATAATACAAATGGTACTTTCATTTATCTTACCATTGTTTGCTAGCTTTTATCTATGACAAATATGGATAATGACCATATCCCTGTTTACAGCACAAAATCGATTATTCAGAAAATCAGAAACCGAAGGCATACAAAATCAGGATAAAACAGGAACCAAAGCAAACAAACAAAACCTCCACCATATGAAAAGAAGTGAGACCAGGTGCCAAGTAAGAGTAAGCATCTCCAGCTTGCATGCAACACACGTCGCTTCAATTCGGTAGAACTGTCACATCCGGTCAAATCAGTCCATGAACTTTACGGACGACCCTCGTACAGTTCGATATAACGCTCAAATTTGGGTGAAAAATTACACGTTTTTTTGCATAAAAATCAATAGAAAATGGAAAAGTTTTTTTCTACAACATTGTTCCATCCGAGATATAGCATGCCAACTTCACCAAATCTGTATATCACCAAACAAGAAGATTTTCTGACCAAGTAGTGTTCTGTAACTCGAGGTTTAACAGTGTCCCGTAAGCCAGAAGCAAAACAAAGGAGGGAGGGGATGTATTATTTGTCTACAATCGTCATTTAAAACGCTAAGATTAATTAAAGTTGCCAATTTCTTCTATCTAACTAGTGGAGTAAACTATGCCAATTGCAATTTTATGAAATAAGAAACATTTATACCAATGAACAGTGTAAAGTTGTATGTTTCTACGCAGTGTTTATTTCGCGCCTAAAAGCATACAATGTGGCTGTTAAGTACAAACCGGTACGGTTATCAGTATCCAAATAGCAGATTTTCCAATTTTATGAATAAAATACGTTCAAAATTGATTGAACGTTTTCTTTTCACTTTAAATTTCAAAGAAGACCAAATCATTTCAAGTAAATTGTTTGCTTTGGTTGTTATTTTCTTGTTTGTTTGTTCACCATTTGGTATTTTCGATATTGTTACTCTCTTTCTCTTCGAAATGTAAATAAAAATCTTGCAATACATTTATTAGAAATATAATACCTATAAGGAATTCTCTAACACACGAAATTGTTATATGAACCATCATCTATCTTCAAAATAAGGACACTGCATGAGAAATAAAAGCGTACCCAGGTCTTGAAGGATATTTGATCTTCACGAAGATTATCATATATTTAATTACTACATTAGATGAATTGCTATAGACCAACCCAGACCAACAAAGAGATTGTCAAAAAGAGTTTAAAATAGTATTGTTCCGTGTTCGTTTAGACGAATTCAATATCGATCAATTGAATAGTTCCAAAGATAACATTTCAAATATTAGTCCTTTAATAGGAATTTAAAGATTAGCATGAATTTGCAAAAGACAAGATATGTTTAAAAGTGCACAAATCACAGCATGCACTCATGTCTTTTCTTGTGTCAATGTCCTTGGCATGCAATGTTTAAGGAATATTGATAGTTGAATATAGATAACGACAAGCTACTTACCTCCTGGAGCTTAAGAATGCAGAAAAAGAGTGAAATATTTTTCTATTGCATGCTTATTTTGTTAACTAAATGCAAAGTACAAAGTCAGAATATTTTGAGTGCGATTTCTGAAACTTGTCATGAGATATGAAATCTTAAGTAAAGAATTTTATGTGTATTCTTAGCGGGGAACAAGTGGAAAATAATCTCCGTTGTCAGTTGACGTCATTTTGAAAAAAAAATCTTGCATGTTATATGGAAACGAACAACGAAGGCTGCTTACATTAAGTTTGGCAAAATCCTCAATGAACAGGCTTTACTATATTTCAATTATGAATTATTCCCTCGTTTGTTCATTATAGAAATAATCGCGCATTGTACACTGACCAACTGTGACGGCGGTTCTCAGTGAAAGGTAGTGTTAAAACCTAATCAGAAAAAGGCAGTGCCCTGATCCCTTGTGCTATCTGAAAAAAAGATCTAAGGTGATTGAACTTGAGGTTCCTAAAGTCAGCATAGTACGGACTGTTTGTATTATGCAACTTCCCTTTAACATATATCTACATAGTTTATGTATTTTAAAGGGCCCCTTCGTATTACTGTCCTTTTATGTAACCCAATATTGAGAAGGAGCAATACGTCTTAAAGACAGCTGTGTATCTGGGCAAGAAGGGAAGTTCTGCGCATAACCAGCCTCTTTATAGCTTATTGTTGTCCACAGAGGGAGCCAGTTGCTAGAAATCAAAGAAACACTTCAGCCTCCAAACTAGACTTACTACTATCGCTCAGTAACAACGGTCATTTGAACACCTCTCATTATGACACAAGGCAAGATTTTAATTTAACAATTACACACGCCCACTTCATGTGCACTTACAATCCTTCTTCGTCTGCCTATGGCTAACTAGACGCTATACAAGAGCATGTTCTTCGTACAAAACCTTCAAGTTGAGGACAAAAAGGCTTCTTGCTATCAAGGTTATTTAGGGAAAAGGCTTTTAAAGATGTTACTGCGGAAGATCTATGGTCGCTTCAAAGAACTTATTACGCATAACGACGTGTGCCTATCAATGTACATTGTGGACATATTTGAGTACGACCTGTCCAGTTCACCGTCTTTTTACCTATATGGACAATAGCGGAGTTGAAACATTTCTATTAATCATTCGCAGTGGGTGGCAGAGGACGCTTACTCCTATCGGTCCTGCCTCCATTCGGAGAATCGCGATTGCCTTGTCAATAGAGACTTACCCATGCCATGGATCTTTCACTCCTCAACAACAATTGGTACTTATTATATGGCATACTTGAACGTTTATAATCCTTAAATTTTGTATTGTCATTCCTTTTTAGCTCACCTGAGCCAACGGCTAAAGTGAGCCATTGTCATAGTGTTGCGTATGGCGTCCGTTGTCCGTCGTCGTCGTCGTCGTCCATTCATTTTCTGCTTTTTTTCTATAACCTCTCTTCAGATTGTCATGACAATTTGTAGGTATGTGGTACTCATGTATGGTACCTTACAAGCGAAAGAATTTTGTCAAGATATCCACTTTTGGATTTTTAAGGAATATTTTTTAAGATTGTACAATATGTATGTTTTCCATGCCCAATCGACCCATGGGGAGTGGCTTCAAACCCCGGCGGGACCCCAACAAATTTTTTCCCTTTTTCAGTTTGTACACAAAGGTTTGTGATACTTAAAAATTTTATCTCTAGAAAAAGTGACCACAGAGTCTAGAAACATCTAGCCACTTGAAGTTTTAGGTCCATTTTTGCACTTAAATCTAAAATACGATTTTTGAATTCATGGGACCCCTTTTAGATCGACCTTTCATCCATAGTTACAGCTGATAGTTCAACAAGTGACACATGCTTCAATGTCTTATTGATTGATCTTTTATGTGATATGATTCAATTATTTAAATTCTTTATACTTATTTAGAATTTTATTTTTAAAGTCGGGAACAAGATTTCAAAAGCGGCTATGTTTTGTCGTGTACCCGAAGGGGATTCCCCCTTATTACTGTGATAACTTTCAGGAGATACAGTGCAAACGGAATAGATTTTTATTTAATGTGCATTATACTTGGAGCACTTTCATAATGGCCATTATTCATGTACTTTGAACATTTGCATATACTTGTTATCATGTATAAAGTTTGCTCGAATTTCCTCTGTCTTAGACTCTCTTAGATGAAGTAATTTACGGACTGATTTCTTGAAGAAACGTCTAATGAGTAATCTCTTCTACTGAATTTTGAGAATGCATAGGACATTTAATATCTGAAATTCTTGAAATAAATAATTCAGTTCAGAGTTCCTGAAATGTTCCAATGAAATGTTGGACCACAGGAAGCTGTTGTTTTAATTGAGAAAATAAATTATTATTCACAACTTAAAGCCACTGTGTTCATCTTGTATGTATAATATTTCTAAGAGGAACACGGAGGCCTGAGGTTGTGAATAATAAAACATTTTTTCTCTCATAAAACAATAGCTTCCTGTGGTAAGACATTTGGGAATTTTTATCTGTTCAAATAATAGATATAACATGAGTTTTTATCGGACCAAATAACTTTTTGTCGGCAAATCCGATGCTACCGATACATTTCATGAACTCTCTCCGCTAACAACTTGTCCGTGTAACAGACCTATGATGAGGTAAAACAATTAGTTAACAGTAAATAACGACGTCGTAGGTTTGCTAGTTGGACAAGCTTAACAATTTTATGGGCCTTTTAATTTGTTTCAAACTGCGAAACCTAGCGAAACAGGTGATAGAGGTTTCATATTTCACATGTGTATTCCTTGTGACAATACCTCTCCATTGATACCAAAATTTTTGACCTCGTCACCATAACCTTGACCTTTGACGTACTTTTCAAAAACTTTAACATTGGGCATAACTTTTGAATGGTTAGAGATAGGGCTTTCATAATTTACATATGTATTCCTTGTGACAAGATCTTGCCATTGATACCAATATTACGCTGACCCTGACCTCTCGCATACTTAACAGAAAATGGCGTTTATACTAACAAAGATGCCGCCGTGGGCATTCTTGTTTCACAAACACAGGCTTTATAATTTCTGGCATGCTAGCTATCAATAATGAAAGGTTCGGTGTTCAATTTTCAATAAACTTAATTTATGAAAATCATTTCATTGTTTTATTCTTTTTCTGCTGCACATTAATGTGGAATTTTACAATATGATTTATTTTTGATGTTGCATAATTGAATTATGCTAGCTGGGCATATGACTTTGCACCACTTTATCCGTCTTTTCAAATCAGTAAAAAGGTTATTGTTTTGAAATGTGACTATTTTTTCTTTTTTGTACTTTTAAAGGTTGTCTGGAAAAAACATCCGGCAAAAATCTTTTTAGAAAGGTCGTGGGCTAAAATCCTGGTACTGTCACTATCAGTATTCAATGCCAGTATGTCAATTAGAGCATGCATGGGTATCAGGTGAGCGTTGTGCCCCCTGGGGCTCTTGTATAATGTTTCGTAGTAGATACTTTAATTTCTACTTGTCAGATCATAAGTGCGGGTTTTATATGTTTCGTTGTTTTCGTCCAAGAATGTTTTGTAGTGCCATTGTAAGTCGCTCTCAAATACACGCTTGGTTCTGTTGTTTTTCGATAAGTCTCCTTCCTCTTAAAACGAATTCGTCATAGTTTGAGCTTGCTTTGGAATGGCGTATAGATTATGATATGAATGCACTATAAGCAGGGGACAATGAAAGGTTATTACTTAGTAAAGGGAATTGAAGCCATCACGTTTGTCATATATTATATTGAGGTTTTTAGGTAGACCATTTTTGTCAATGGATAACATGTGATCTAAATTCGTAGCAGGATTAATGCTTTCCATTGTTTCTGTCACCCCGAGTTCACACGGATAGATTATGCTAAAGCAAAAGGCAAAATTTGGATTATTAATTGAGAGCACCACTTCATCGATATATCTGTAGAATTGAAGTAGAGTGATAGCATCTTCTTTCCGTGAGAGAGAATTAGGACCGAAGAAACTCGGCTTCTTATGAGTATAGACAAATATCTGCAAGAACTGGAGCACAGTGTGTGTCCATTGGACTACCTTTTGATTACCTTTATGCTGTGTATCTACACAAAATAAGTTGGTTTTTTTTGCCCAAAACAATGCTTTTGTATTTGCGATTACCATTTTTGCTTTTGAATGCTTTTTGAATGATTTGATATATTCTTTCTGGAATGTGGAACTGTGGATTAAGAATCGAAAAATCGAATGATTTCGCATTTGTTGTTCTTATCATATTGTGTTTCCATATCGCATTTTGGTGTTCCTTGCCCCTTTTGAGTCTCCGGCTGTGTATGTCCACTCTGTGTTAATAATTAGGAGTGGTTGGTGTTTTGTTGTGATAAGATTAAAGCGCACCGACTCGTTTCTTTCTTCAAAACGTTCAAGCCAGTCTTAATACACCAGACACGTGTTTCCAATTGCAAATCCCTATCAGTGGTACTTAATGCTTGTTGTGTTGCAACCGAGTCTTATTGGAGATTTAATCTTTTTGTATGAATTAAGAGTCGCAATGTTTGCGAGAGTAATAAAAAAATAAGTTGATGAACATTGCAACACGATCAATTTAGGTTTTTAGGGGTATAGTAACAAAATCGTTAAAAAACTAGAAATTATGTACTTCCATATCTAACATATGTTTGGTTATCTGTTTATGACACCTTTTAAAATGACTCATTTATCTTGCAATGGAATTGTATGGTCCCGAGAATTGCCGAGGTAACACGTCTTTGGACAACGTCGTAGTAGTTTATTTTTGTGTAGCATGCGAAGCACTTTGAGTTCGTTGTCCGTCTGTCCGTCCGTCTGTCACACCTTGCGTGTCACTGCCCATAAATTTTGATTTGTAAGAGATAGGGTTTTGATATTTCACATTTGTATTCCGTGTGACAAGACATTTTTCACATACCATATTTTTTGACCTAGTTACCTTGACCTGTTGATGTAAAAAATTGACCTATTTTCAAAAAAGTTAAAATTTGGTATATCTTTGGTTTGGTAAATTATTCACGCGTGTAATCATTGTGACAAGACCTTTCAAAACTTACCATTTTTTTTGGCCTACTATCCACTCAGTTCACTTCAGACATCGGGAAATTGAAGTTTTCTCTACAACGTCGGCAAATTTTCCAAAAAGAATGTATATAGGCGGAAAGATCTCGAGCTCTCATAACTAACGGTATATGACATGTGTACCTACGACTAATACTACGCTCATGGTGGAAGAAAATTATTCTAGATAGAGAGTTTTCTATATTAATTCTAGCGCGACATCGCCAATGTTTAACACTGAGTCTATGGAGTCGACGACGTCATGCTAAAATTAACATAGAAATTTCCCCATCAAAAATTATGTTCTTTCACTGTGAGCATAGTTTTGGTCGAACAGACATATCATACACCGTTTGTTATGAGAGTTTTAGATATATCCCCCTCTATGAATTTTAATCGGAAAAGATGCCGACAAAGTAGATGAAACTTCAATTTTCCGATTTCTGAAGTGAGCTACGCGGACACTAGTGACCTGCGCGGACAGTAGTGAGCTGCGCGGACAGTAGTGACTAAAGCACGGTCCATTTGATATTCTGGGGGGGGGGTTCCGAAAAAATAATTTTGCTCTCAATTTTGATGAAAAAAATAAATTTGCTTATGCTGTGACAGAAAAAAATAATCTTGCTCTTACAAATAATCTGAATATGAAGAATTACAATAGAATTTCGCTAAAATTCTTGAAAAATTTTCTTCGCTCGCCACAGTTTTCAATTTGTATCGAAAATTTTGGCTCGCTTTGCTCGCCACAGTTTACTATCAAAACATTACTTACTAATGACATAGTTCATATATTTGAAGATAGCAAAAGATAAGCATGTATGTGAATGAGAAAGGGTTTCCTTATAATCTTAAACATATTATCAATATTTATGTATTACTATTAATACATGTTGCATGTATCCCATAGAGTCTAATTTTATGTTCTTGTAAGCTTGGAAGGAGAACTTCAGTTATTCACCTATTTACAATTCTACTTTGATTTTTAATTTAAAAATGTGTCTAGCCTAGACCTTCCCCTAAGACCCTCTTATACATGTTATATACATTTACTCTATATGAAATATTGAGAATTCTATTGTAAAAATCTGTTATCTCTTTAAATTGAATACTTGCATAAAAATAAACTAATATATTTATATTTAGAGTTTTGAGTAAAAATTTAAATAATTTCTATTGAAAAAACACAAATATTCTTAATATGCGCATCACTTTGTAAAACAAATTTCCTTGCTCCAACTTTGCAAGAAAAAAAAAATTCGCTCCGGTCCGGGGCGAAAAAAAAAAATAATCTTGCTCCGACAAAAAACCCAAGCCCCCCCCCCCCCCCAGAATATCAAATTGACCGTGCCTAATTGTGTGCCTCTTGTTGCAGATTTATTTTAAAGGAATTTATCCAAAATCTTCAAAAGCAAAGAAAAAATGATGATGTGAAATGCTTCATTGGTACCTGGATGACATTTTTACTATCGACAATCCTATTTTTGAAAAGTATAAAAATGGTATTTATCCACAAGAATTGATTCTAAACAAGGCAAACGTTTCAAACACAGAAACACCATTTTTGGACCTAAATATCAAAATTGTTAATGAAAAGATACAAGTGTGTATGACAAAAGAGATGATTTTGGATTTAAGATTTAAGTAAATTTCCCCTGGCTTGACGGTGATGTTCCTAGATTACCGTCCTATGGTATCTATATTTCACAGCTCATCCGGTATGCTAGAGCATGTACTGATGCTTTGAGATTTCATAGTAGAAATTTACAAATTACCAAGAAACTTTTGGGACAAGGTTTTAAATTTCACAAACTAGTAAAGACTTTCTGGAAATTTTACAAAAACTATTGTCAACTTCTTCTGACATTCGGACCAATACAGGCAACAGAGTATTTTACTTCGGGTATTTCACAACCTGCATTTTATGCTCACATAATTAACAAGATAAGAAGGATCAAAGATAGACAACATCACTATCGAAAATGTGTCAGAAATCATCAAACGCCTTTTATTCAGTGGATATGATCCTAATGTCACTAGACGGACACTAGGCTTTGTACTTGACCAATCTACAGTGTTGTACCAGATCATTCTTAAAACTTGCACTCTGACTGACTACGACGACGGGACTCCATGACGGGCCCTGTTAAAACCTCTTTAGAGAAGACAGGGCCCCGACGACCTGTCCTCTCTGAATGTCAGTCGGACTCCTCGGGTGATAACATGCATGAGCTCGCTACAGCCGGCAGAGTACGGACTGTATTACGTACGCCCTCTTTTGATATCCAATAAGATATTCATCTGTGTTGCTTGGGCCCCCTGCGTTTTGCGGTCTTGTTTGTGTGTGGTCATCTGACATTGAGAAGGTTGTTTTAGACCACAATTGTGTGTTCTTCGAGACCTCTGGGTAATCGGAAAAGTGGGAGGGTTGTGCGCACGTAATCTAGGATAACCACACCTTCTGCTATTTCCGTGGCAGATGGCCGTCCTAAGTCGGCACCAGTTAAAATACGCATATGGTGTCCAGGAATTAATACTGTTGTACACTCATTCTCTTCCCCGAATTATCCCTCTTTAACATGTACGCTTATGTTAAATATCAATCCGAGGTGAAATGTAGCGGGAACCTTGTCTTACAGAAGATAAAAAGCGCTCCTGATTTTTATTTCATTCTTTTCATAGTTTTATATAACTATTTGCATGTTTCTTTTATTTACGTTCCAGAATCAATACATATATAGATGTCACCAGATGGACACTAGGCTTGGTACTTGGCCAATCTACAGTCTTATACAAGCGCATTCTTAAAACTTGCACTCTGACTGACGGTGACGACGGGACACCATGACGGGCCCTGTTAAAACCTCTTTAGAGAAGACAGGGCCCCGACCACCTGTCCTCTCTGAATGTCAGTCGGACTCCTCGGGTTGTAACATACATGAGCTCGCGGCGGCAGAGTACAGATTGTATAACGTACGCCCTCTTTTTATATCCATTTACATATTCTTCTGTGTTGCTTGGGCCCCTGCGTTTTGCAATCTTGTTTGTGTGTGGTCATCTGACAGTGAAGAGGTTGTTTTACACCACAATTGAACGTTCTTCGAGACCTCTGGGTAATCGGCAAAGTGGGAGGGTTGTGCGCACGTAATCCAGGATAACCACACCTTTTGCTATTTCCGTGGCAGATGGCCGTCCTAAGTCGGCACCGGTTGCCCATTGGTCTCGTTGGTTTATGTGTAATCCTTTGTGTTTAATGTTTCTGTGTTGTGCATTGACGTTCCTTGTCCCTTATGCGTCTCTTTCTGTGCTTGTCTGCTTTGTGTTTTTGCATTGGGCGTTTTGGAGCTTTGCTCTGGGTGCTGCAACCTGGTGTTGTTGGAGATTCCCTCTTTTGTTCGATCTAGATATTTAACCTTCTTTTCTAAGAAATTTAGATTGTACACATCTTTTGATTTGTAAGTAAAAGGGCTTTAATATTTCACACATGTATTTCTTGTGTGACCAAAATTTTTACGTAGTGACATTGACCTAGAAAATTGACACTCTCTTCTGAAATTTTGAGATTGACCATAGCTTTCAATCGCTAAGTAAGAGGTCTGACCTTTCACATATGAATTTCATTGACGATACTTTTGTACTGATACCAATAATTTTGAGTCAAGTGACCTTGACCTACATATGTGATCCACTTTCTAGATCACAGAGACACGAGCATTCCTTGGATTACTATTTTTCTGTTATCAAAACAACTTGGAGCAGAGTACAATATCCCTAATGCCTTAAATATTTTGATTTCAACAATTAGTGTGTACCTCTGGAACAGTATAATGTTCAACTGTATTTTTTAATCATTTTCTTTTCAAAGATGTATGGTTTAATTGATGGAAACAGATTTAGGGAAATATTTAGGCAACTCAGAAATGAAGCATTGTTCGGAAAGGGAGTTTTGCATTCTTGATATGCTGTTAAATGAATAAAAGGAGAATAAGGAGATCACCAACAAGTCGCGTTTCAGAGGGTTCCGGGTCGTTTCTCCCCGTTTCCCCTTCGCCACCTTGAGGGGCGAAACGACCAGGGCGAAGGGGAAAAGGGGCGAAACGACCCGGGGGCGAAGGGGAAAAAGGTGAAACGACCCGACGCCTTTCAGAGAACACAACGAAGCATACTTGCGAAAGGTAGAAACATATCAAGGAAAATAGTAACAGAAAACTCAAACTAACACGCTTCGAAAGAATATTTTCAAAATCAAAGGATTATCATCAGAATACACCAATCAACGACAACATAAATGACAAACATAATAAGAGGAAGACCGAGTTGCAAGTGTTATGTTTATCTGGTTTTCATAGACAGAATTCTTTTAAGAACACATGTATCCTCAGATTCACTTAATTAAAATGTTTCTATAGTTGATCCTAAAAGGTTCTTACGAAAAAGAAAAACAAAGGACCTTTTGAATGTTTGATACTTTACGGAACAATTTTCAAAAAAGTCTTTGCCAAATTTGCTTTGCTTTAAAAACTTCTTTACGATGAGAAATTCCATAGAAAAAAAACTATGCGTTGAGTGTAAAAAACATTCCATCGACCGCTAGTTGTCGGCTTCGAGAATCAACAATTCTTACACAAAACTTAGATCAATTGGAATCTTTCGCGATTTTGTTATAAATATGAAGTAAATAAATGTGTTTTCAATCTTCTGTTCATGAATTGCCTAATTTCCTCATTTGTATGCTTCAAGGAGTTTTTGGACAGATGCCTAATGCCGACCTACGACACACGAACGCCTTACTCTATGATGACGTGTCGACTTCAATTTCAGCATAACAAATTGTCCTTTTCTGAATTGCAACATCGCCTGCTTATGGAGCGTTCATATCTCAATTAACACGTTATACCAGAGCAAGTACAATATATACAGATTTTGTTCTGAGAGCTAGACGTCTTTCAGAAAAGCTTCTCAGTCAGGTATACGTTTGTGATCGACTAACATCATCACTGAGGAATTTCTACAATTAACACGGGAACTCCTAATATACTATGATGTCCCATTGTCCAGAATGGTGGATGATATTCTGTCTTAGACAATTAGAACCATCCAACTACAGAATATATTTGCAACTTCTTGAAGTAACCAGATGAAACATTTTTACCCAATTGAAGCGACGGATGTTGCATGAATACAGGAGATATTAAATCTTCCTTTCTTGGCACCTGGTCTCACTCCCATACTGTATTTGGAGTTCGCTTCTTTTCATGTGATGAATGTATTTGCTTCATTTTTTTTTTTTTGCTTTGGGTTCTGTTGTATCTTGCTTTATCCGTGCTGCATTTTTTTTCTTAAATAATGCCATTGAATTTGAAAACGCTTAATATTTGTATACCTTCTGATATTCTTAATTTTCAATTGTGTGCTGTGTATTGGGGTATGTTCTTTATCCATATTTTTTAATATGATCAGTAATTTGGAAAATTCGTCAATCCGGACGAATTCCTCTTACACCAATTCGTCCAGACTAACGAATCATCACTGTAGTTGATTTCAATCGATTGCAAGCTTCCAGACATATATTTTGATACTTTGGGATAAAGGGCTGGTGCCTTGTGTGATATGGTGCTGATATTTTTTCAATCCCTTATATTTCGATATATGTACTCGGTTACTTAAAAAAAATTGTCATATTCTCATGAATAAAAATTATGGGAAGGTTAAAAACTACTTAGCTTCTGACTTCAACTTCAGTCTTCAACTTTAGTCTCTGAAGGGAAAAGATACTTAGCTTCTGACTTCAACTTCACTTACAGATACATAGACGATGTTTTGTCAATCAATAATCCAAAATTCGCGGATTACCTGAGCAGTATCTATCCTTCGGAGCTTGAAGTCAAAGAAACTACAGAGACAAATAATTCAGCATCCTATTTGGACATAATGTTGTCCTACGACACTGATGGTCACATGAACACCTCACTCTATGACAAACGTGAAGACTTCAATTTCAGCATTACAAAGGAGTAGGTTCGGTAACCATGGAATTCGGCCCTGTCGTACTTTTGAATGAATTTTTGTATGTTAAATTCCTTATGTCTGCAGTTTCTAAATCTGTTTTCTTTTTTCAAATATCTTAAAAATTGACGAAAATATGTGGAATCGTTTGTGGCATGGTTAAGCGTATTGAGCGACGTCAATGACGTCGTCACATGACGCCATCACGACGTTGTGTTGTCAAAAGATTTATGAACACTAGTTGTAACGGAAGCAATAAATTAAAAAAAAAAAACAAGAAGAAAAGAAAATATTTACATATACGATTAAATTAGACGATTTGAAAAGATATGAGCTGGAATAGCCTCAAGGTAGAGAAGATGCGTGGCGTATTTTCATCGGAAACTCGAGATCCTTGTCCTGAAAACTGCCCGTGAACACTCAGTCGGGAGCGTATTTTTCACATATTTGATTTTTTCTGCAGAAGTTTATTTCGTTATATAACAGTTATTAGGTCAAAAGATCCTTCCATTAAAAAAAAGTCGCATAAAACTGTTTTACTAGTATACATGCAAAATCATGAACAGTTTTCTACGGAAGCCAGTTCGTGCCATGTTATATTTTTTACTATTTAGAAATTCGAACGCACTTTTTCTCGTAACAACGAGAAAAGT
Source organism: Pinctada fucata (assembly GCA_028142955.1). NCBI lineage: Eukaryota > Metazoa > Mollusca > Bivalvia > Pterioida > Pteriidae > Pinctada > Pinctada fucata. The sequence continues at coordinate 48,448,584 of AP027111.1, read as the reverse complement.
TTCTCGTAATTACGAGAAAAGTTACACGTAACTACGAGAAAAGTTTCTCGTAACTACGAGAAAAGTTTCTCGTAACTATTAGAAACGTTTCTCGTAACTACGAGAATTGTTTCTCGTAACTACGAGAAATGTTTCTCGTTATTACGAGAATGTTTTCTCGTAACTACGAGAAAAGTTTCTCGTAACTACGAGATAGTAAAAAGATATAACATGGCACGAACTGGCTTCTGTAGTTTTCTAATTGGTATACTAGTATTCCATTCGATTTTGGTCCTGTTATTTTTCTTCTTCTTTTTTGTTTCTTATATATATTTTTTTTCATATACGCTTGTGCATTCAAGGTATCCATAAAAGTATATTTTATTTATTAAATGACCATCAAATTGTGTTCAAACTTACCTTACATGCAGATAGTGCATGTGTTATGCAGGATCAAGGAAGGTTGAGGGGTTATTGTTGAGGGTGTCGACCGGTACGATTTAAGTGACATGCGAAATAAATTTTCTTGTCATCCTTCAGTCTTCTTAAATTACAACTTACTTCGATGAATCTTTTTACCAGTGTAAATGTAACTGTTGCATCATACATGTCGTTTCTAATCTTAAAATATCCCGGACACATAAACAATGTGTGGGACAGACGACATACGGAAGCTATTTCACAATGCGCACTCAGGGGCCGTAGCCTGATTTTTTTCTTACCCATGAAATAGCTGTACGTAGCTGATTAAATGGAAGGAGGGAAGGGGTGGAATTTTGATATATGCAGAATAAAAAAAAATCTGGCTACGGCTCCTGTGGATGTGTACGAATGAAATGATCTCTGAATAGATAACGTATTGACACCTGAAAAAAAAAAAATAAAAATAAAAAACACTTGCTCCCTGGACAGTTTCTTAATTTCAACGGGGCCCGTTGTCTTTAGCTCATAATGATCCATTTCAGTGCCTGGTAAATGTATCTTTTACATTCTACAGAACTTAGATTGTGTTTCATTTCCAGTTATTGTGTATTTTTACCAGATTTGAAAATTAACAAATCATACCATTCAGATTATCGCATCGTCCATTTATGTAATCGTTTGCGAAGTATAGTTGAAAAGTGCACATCCGATGCGGTGATATTTCTTTAACGTCTTCAAATTCAATATCAGCATTTAGCATATACTAGAAAAAATGTAGATCTTTGCGCAAATTTGAAAAAAAAGATCGATTTTCAAGCCGGAAGCTGCATATTACAAATTGATTGAAAAAAAATGAAATAGATAACAACACAAAAACAAAGAATTGTGTGTTATACCTAGGCTAAGATTGGATTATGATATATGAACATAAGCAAATTTAAAAAAAGTTCGTCTCATTATGTTAACATCGCTTTCCTATAAACAAGGGCACTAAGAAGACGAAAAGAAAATGAAAAAGACACGAATAGTGGTTTTTATTCCAATTCTCCGAAAAAAAAAAAATTCGCTGGCTCGCTATCGTTCGCCATTTGTTTTAATCACATAATAGAACTGACAATCAATAATCAAGTATTATGATGTGAAAATTCAAGATTTTCAGCTTTCTGCAGGTATACGTAAATCACCAAAAAAATTTGAATGAAGAATGTATTTAAGCATTCATATACATGTGGTTCTGCAAGTGTAATGGAAGGTTAATATATATATTGAATAGAATATTCGCTTATTATCCAACATTATTATTTTCAAACACTAAACAGAAATAGTAATAACTGTGACTACAGTTGATACCTTCTCAAATTCAAAACGACAAACAGAAAAACGAAATTTCTAGTCAGAAAATGAGAGAGAGAGAGATAGTATCGGAAAATGTTATTATTATTGGTATGACTTATAAACTCCAATTTAGATTATGCAAATATGATCATGTACGATAATCTAGCTTATTACTTAGCTTGTGTTCATGTTTGATACAAAATGTACCCGGGATCTGAGTTCGTAATGTATTAAGAGGAAGGAAATAAAACGGTCTGTTTTGTATTTTAATGAATCCAACATCAAACTGAAAGCACTGGTCTAAAGAGATATCTCATGGGCCGGGTCAGCACTAGTGTTGAAGACATTTAGGAATCGATAATCGTTTTTCGTTTTTTTTTTCGTAGATAATCAGAAAGAGTAAAATGGATTATGATAAATAACAATGAGCACTCTCTATCCACAAATAATCCGAGTGGCCGAAAATTTGTGGATAGAGAGTGTTCATTGTTATTTATCATATTAAACTTCCCTACGCAGGACACTATTTCATTCTTTAAAATGGATTAAATTCAGAAAAAAAAAATATTTCAAGAAAAATGCAGCATGACATTTACCGAAAAGGTTGCATTTTTTCTGCAAGGAGTAAATCTGAACATAATTGAGCGACATGGGTCATACTTGAACATGACCTTTTTTTGTTAAAGCTTTATAAAGGAAGTAAATCGATTCGTTGCAAGGGTTTCTTTAAAATGTTCAGAACCATGTTTAGGGCGGCGGACGGACGGACGGACACACACACGGGTAGACCGATTTAATTCAAAAATCTTTTACCGGCATGAATAACCTATTAGGAAGCTCGACTAGGAAGTTTGATGGACGGACATGTCCTCGCTCAATAGCCCCTATGGTCGGATCCAGGAATTTTTTTCAAGGGGGGGGGGGTCCTAAAGTCCGAATTTTTTGAAGAGCAAAAAAAAAAAAATAAATAAATGAATAAATAAATAAAAAAAACGCAAACGCAAGAAAATAGTTATTGATTGATGATTATCAGTTCTGTATCTTATTATAATTATTAAAACAGGTGACTGGAAAGCATATATCGTCCATCTTTTTTTTTGTTGTTGTTGCTACCTTCCGCGCAGCACACTTCAGAAATCGGAAAATCAAGATTTTGTCATCTTTATCTTTTGAAATTTTGATAAGATGTAGACCATTTGATAGTTTTAGTTTTAATTTAAATTCAATACTGATACGTACATCGTATATTTATACCCAGAAACTCGTTTACTTTAACGTACACGATGTACTGAGCCTAAAAAAAATCTCATAAAATCGCCCTTTCAAACTAAGTTTCTGGTCCTGGTAAATATGTTATACTAGCACTTATTATGTTAGTAGTTACGAGAAATCAAAGAACAATCAAACTGTATAAAAATTATTCTCAAAATCTGTAGACACTGAAAAACAATTCTCGATTTTCTGATATCTAAAGAGAGCTGTACACGCTAAATATCTCTCAGGTTGGTAGAAATACAACACAGAAAACCTTAGAATAGATGCACAGCACAATGCGTCACAGAAACGAAATTCTCTATATAGCAAGATTTGAGTATAATCTTCAATTTAATACCAATTCAATTTCTGTGACAACGTGTGCTATGGGTAAAGTTTCAGGATAAAGTCTCTAAAACATGTTAAAAACACGGAAATCAGCATACCGTCATGGATTTACGACGTCATAGATGACGTCACAGCACGTGCAAATTCCCGAACGTCGTATTTTTCTGAACTATCAAAGTTTGTCATTGCTTTCATAAAGAAATAACATGAAATAAAACAATTTTAGAATCTAGGTTTGAACAGGGCCAATATCGGTAGTTTCTGAACCTACTCCTTTCCTTTTCTGAGTAGCAACATCCCTTCATCGCCTGCTTATGGCGTGTTCATATCTCTCGCTATGCCAGAGCAAGTACCAAATATACGGATTTTGTTCTGAGAGCTAGGCGTCTTTCAGATAAGCTTTTCAGTCAGGGATATGTTGGTGACCTACTAACATTGTCACTGAGGAAATTCTACGGTCGATATGGGTAACTCGTCATACACTATGATGTCCCACTCCCAAGAATGGTGGATGAGATTCTGTCATAGACCATTTGTACCATCCAACCAAAGATTGTACTCTGTCTTCCGAAATGGATGTTACCGGATGTGACAGTTCTACCGAATTGAAGCGACGATCGTTGCACGCAAGCAGGAGATGCTTACTCTTCCTGGGCACCTGGTCTCACTTTCATATCGGGAGTCCGCTTCTTTTCATGTGGTGGAGGTTTTTGTTTGTTTGCTTTGGTTTCTGTTTTATCCTGATTTTGTATGCCTTCGGTCACTGATTTTCTGAATTATCGATTTTGTGCTGTATACAGGGATATGGTCGTTATCCATATTTGTCATGACAAATAATATATCTTCCCTTATTTTCTTGTCCCCTAGGTAGAATACAATAACAATATGAATAATAACTTCAGGCCTCTCATCTGCACACGAAAGTCATCCTTGTACAAGTTCAATTGTGCATTTAAAAAAGAAAAAAATATATTGATAATGTGAATAATTCAATAAAAAGCTAGGGTGGCCTGTCGTCAGATATGGCATGACCGATTTAATACAACACATTATTAAAACTCTTAAACCAACGGAGAGCTTATCTCAGTTCTAGATCTAGCTAAATTTAAACATATTAAATGCTCGACGGCATATGGAGTATCTGCTAACATCTATTAGCATTTGAAGACGTTTGACATTATTGAACATGAATGAGTTTAAACAATTCTCACGATTTGGCCTTGCCTTCTCTACTTTGAGACTGAATAACTTATAAAGTAATTCTTTCATATTTATTATTACTAGTAGTCTTTGGGCTAGGATGGTTTTCGTATGCATACGAGAGGCCCAAAGTTACTCTTCATGTTATTTAAGTTAACCACCTGGGTGATAAGAAAAGTAAGCGTAGCATTTTGAATCATCTCGCATATTAATGAGGTAACAGCATCTTTTTCAGGTCAATGAGATTAACATAAAAAATCACTCGTTGTCAGGACACCTTACATGGTGTGGATACACTCAGGAAAATTTATCGAGCCTCCTCTCTCCCTAATATCAAAGAAAATACCATATGAGACAAATGTATACCTGAAACAACCGTCTTATTGCGACAACAAATGAAACAGAAAATGTGCACTATTTGAGAAAAAATAAAAGAAAGGTGGTAGGGAGGAAAGCTACATGTACATATTCCTGAAGTTTAAAACCGTTTCTCATATTTTAAACCACGCAATGTTTGTAAGGGCATATACACTGGATTAATATCAACAAAATATAGATGCGCAGAATGGGTAATCCGTCACTGGCTTGCAAATGTGAAAATTGGGATTCAGACTTCCATATCACTGCTGCTTATAAAGGCTTTAAATACACCAATGAACTTTTCTCGAGCTTCCGTAATATAAAAGGAAACACAATATCAAACAAATGTATACCTGAAGCAATCGCCTTATTGCTGCAACAAACAGAACAGAAAAAGTGCAATCGCTGCATATTTGCACAATTTGAGAAAAAATTAAAGTAAAGGATAGGGAAAAGAACATTTATATATATCTAAAAGTAGTAGGCCTATAACATTATATGAAGTACCGATATCTTTCTGACATTGTGTACCATTGTGTACCATTTACTCCGCAGCAGCTGAAATCACTTCACCAGAGATGTGATGTATTTAAATTTGCACCAAAATCTTGCAAGTACTATTCTTGCATACATTGCATCCTCTCACCACATGTAAACTGTCGGTATAATATGGCACACAAAATGCATGTATAACCCCCTGAGTGATGATAAGAATAAGAATGGGTATTACACGGAAAAATTGCTTGATCTAGAGATCTTCAATACGACTTCTTGGTAATGTTTATATATTAAATGTATATCAGTCTAAACTCCTTCATAAGGTCAAAATTGTTGTACAGTCAAACATTTTAAAGAAGTATGCAGTACCGATTTACCTATTTGAAGTATATATCCATTTAAAGCAAGCATGCCAATAGCATGATAAGAAATTGTCTTACCGCATTAAACAATACTTTATCAAAAAGGAAAACAAAAACTTGTGAACCAATGCAGTGTTAACTCAATTCTTGATCTTGTCTATAATATAATGATAAACAAAGAAATGTCCTCGGAATCTTAAACGATGTTAAAACGCACTATTGATCTATGGAGCACTATTGGATAGATATATACCAGTCTTATCTCATACATAGAGGCGCTGTCTAATCATTTAAAGAACTATATAAACAATGTACTTTACCATTTTTGGATAACTGAGTTTATGAGTTTAACACAACAGGTCCTTTAATATCTGTCACAATCTTTGGCAAGATATGGATGCATTTTTAGTTTATAATAGGTAAAAGAGTCATATTTTATCGAGAAAATATCTCCCCTAGATTTTATGCACACAGCTACAAATTCTGTTCACTGAATTCTTAAAGGAGCACTATTGTACTACAACATTATTTTCTTTATTTGTACTTATTTGACCTATTTTGAATTGTTGCAGCTGTATAATTATGATTTTAAGTTTCTAAATCTACAATAAATTTTGTCTTTTACAGTTGAAATGTAAACGTCTTCAGATTGAATAGCATCATTTAAGAACATGATAAATTGGCAACATGGACCAGACATGCACGTTTCGGGTACTTAACCCTCGTCAGTGATCCTCAAATCTAAACAATGTAATATGCCAAAAAGTATGGAAAGTTACCATGTCGAAAAAGCGTACCGAAAGACGTAGCAGAATGGGTGGGATATGATGCTACAGGACCCACGTTTTAGAAATTTCAAAAAATTTTGATGACAGAAATTTTTGAATGCGTTGAAGAAACGATCAACCGAAATTGATCGAACTTGGCTACATGTGCCCTCGGGGACTCCTGGTCCACCAGCAGTGACACTCACCAGGTGGTATAAATGTAAACGTCTTCAGATTAAATAGCATCATTTAAGAACATGATAAATTGGCAACATGGACCAGACATTCACGTTTCGGGTACTTAACCCTCGTCAGTGATCCTCAAATCTAAACAATGTAATATGCCAAAAAGTATGAAAGTTACCATGTCGAAAAAGCGTACCGAAAGACGTAGCAGAATGGGTGGGATATGATGCTACAGGACCCACGTTTTAGAAATTTCAAAAAATTTTGATGACAGAAATTTTTGAATGCGTTGAAGAAACGATCAACCGAAATTGATCGAACTTGGCTACATGTGCCCTCGGGGACTCCTGGTCCACCAGCAGTGACACTCACCAGGTGGTATAAATGTAAACGTCTTCAGATTAAATAGCATCATTTAAGAACATGATAAATTGGCAACATGGACCAGACATTCACGTTTCGGGTACTTAACCCTCGTCAGTGATCCTCAAATCTAAACAATGTAATATGCCAAAAAGTATGAAAGTTACCATGTCGAAAAAGCGTACCGAAAGACGTAGCAGAATGGGTGGGATATGATGCTACAGGACCCACGTTTTAGAAATTTCAAAAAATTTTGATGACAGAAATTTTTGAATGCGTTGAAGAAACGATAAACCGAAATTGATCGAACTTGGCTACATGTGCCCTCGGGGACTCCTGGTCCACCAGCAGTGACACTCACCAGGTGGTATAAATGTAAACGTCTTCAGATTGAATAGCATCATTTAAGAACATGATAAATTGGCAACATGGACCAGACATTCACGTTTCGGGTACTTAACCCTCGTCAGTGATCCTCAAATCTAAACAATGTAATATGCCAAAAAGTATGAAAGTTACCATGTCGAAAAAGCGTACCGAAAGACGTAGCAGAATGGGTGGGATATGATGCTACAGGACCCACGTTGTACAGATGTTTCAATGATCTAGTGCTATTTATTGTCGTTGTATTCGAATGTCTGTTCCTTTAGATCACCTGAACTAAAGGCCCAAGAGAGCTATTGTCGTCGTCCGTCCGTCCGCCGGTCGTTAGTCTTTAAGCTTTTCCTTGTTTGGTTTTTCCTCCAAAATCGGATTGAAGTGGTCGATATACTAAAAGAGCACCAATTTTCACCAAGCGATTGCTCAATTTCTAAGTGCGGCACGAAGAACTGCAAAACTTGAAACATCCTAATAACAGACATTTCATTCTCATGTAATCTTACAAAACAAACATTTAACACGTATAGTTTTGAAAACCTAAACTGAAAGACATATAATGTTGTGTACGGAATAGAGTGCTCACTTTGTCGATTTATTTATGTGGGTAAAACCCACAACGTCAGCTCTGTCAGGACATCGTTCAAAAATAAATAATAAAGGAAGTCAACTTCTTTATCGACATTTTGACCAGGCCGATCATTCCGTTTAATCTATGAGTCAGAATCCTGGAGAAAATATATCACCCTACAAACAATCCCAATTTGAGCACACCTTTCCGTCGCAACATAGAAGAGTTCTGGATAAAAAATCTTAACACTGCAGTGCCCTATATGTACAACGATAATATCAGCAGCAAAGGAAACTTAAGTCCCGGTTGTCAATCGGTAAATGTGACTAGCTTATCCAACAGACCACAAAGAGATACATAGTTTCTCCTTCGACGACTTGGTTCCATTTTTTAATGAGCCTCTTGGCCTGCATTGTATTCGTACCAAATTATACTCTGTTCCTTTACGGAAGTTACACGAAATCTACGAATATACGAAGGACCTCACATTTACCGATACACGTTCCCCAGAATACAGACTACAAGGAGTCATCTTGGACATTTCTACTTTTCGTTTATTTCAAGCAGTTAGATCAGATAAATCAGAGGAGAAAACAAACCGTCCTTTCATTAAAGTAAGATTTACAAAAAAAAGGTATTGATAAATTGAATCTTGGTCAAATTTTGAATCACAAAAATGTCACAGAAAAAAATGCCACTATATTTCAAAAGAAAAAAAAAACTCCTTGTATTTCCTATAGCTAAACACCAAAAGTTGCATCTAAAATTTACAATTACAAACGATTCTTGCAGAGTATTGAATTGAATAATCCCTCACTACATCCACTTCCTTTCGCATGTTCTTCATCGGATTTCAACTACTTTCCTTGTGGACACGTTATTACTGGTGACCTTAGTATAGTCAAGAACGACAAACTGAGAGAATTGTTAAAAAGGTGTCCCAAATACTGAGAAAATATAACCTTTACATGGAACCAAAATTTCAAAATTATCATGGACTACTGTGAGGAATATGCAAGACGTTGGGCAAAGAAAGAGGATGTACACCCTTTCCGAATGGATAAAATCCATCAGAAGGTTACTTTTATCTAGAATTTTCCAATTTAAATCAACTGTGAACACCAGATTCGAGTCTATGTTTAAAGACCCTGATGTTATCACAGAGCTTACCTACCTCCAAGAACATTATGTCATCACACCAGCGGACAAAGCCTCAAATAATTACACATTTACTTGCAAAAAGTACTATTTCGACAGTCTAGTTAAAGAGTTGGGTTTAAATTCGACACATGGAAAACCAACTTACACCCCAATAAACCTTTCTGCCTATGAAATAATAGATAACCACAAATCAGCTTTTTCTTCCTTTAGTTTCGACACTAACAATTTAGATTTAGATTTACCATACTTATACTGCATACCTAAAATGCATAAGAATCCGTGCAAACAAAGTTTCATCGCTGGTTCCTCAAAATGTTCTACCGAATCTGTATCGATCTTACTCATCAAAGTTTTATCTGAAATCAAATCTGGGCTTCAAAACTATTGTTCGATAGTAAATTCTCGCAGTGGTATCAACCAGATGTGGATTTTAAAGAATTCGAAGGAACTTTTAGAACATCTGAAATCCACTCATTCTCGCGAAAAAATTTGTTATATAAGGTATATTATAAAGTGGTTTATCAGCTACATATGTTCTCATTGTACAAGTTTCATCCTTCATCACCTTTCCCAGCTAAAATTATAGAAAAGTTAATTGGGTAATTGGGTATACTCTTATGAAAGAATTAAGTAAAACTTTAATAATGAAAAGTACAAAACAGTTACATGGTATGTACATATTTGTTTGTATTTAGGAATCCCGAAAAAATGTACCCGCGAAAATAACGACACCCTTCTTTACCATAAAATCGCGAAATTTGATACTCGCGAAAATTTCTGGTTATACGGTATTTTTAGACATCTGAGAAATAAGATAAAATACGCAATGATAATGCCAATTACTAGTTCTTCTTTCCAGCTCTGTCGCATGAAAGAAGCTTTGTTTTGGTCCTTAATCAACTTGACATCATATATATCATATTGCTATGACGATCATAAGGATGTTAAAATCAATGCTATTTTGGGTATTTCAGTCATATCTTATCTATCCCTGTTACTTAATCGAGCCGTCTGGACATTTGAAGCCAGTTACTGCAAACAAAATGCACAGGTTGAAATGAGAAAAAAAAAAAACCCAGAAGGCACTAATGAATTGAATGTTGTCTGTGACTGAAAATTACTTTTGCTCGAAGCATCACTGATGAAAATTTACGACCGAAACAAGTGAGTGGTACATTATTTGCTTCTAGAAGGTAAAGCGTTGAACCACTTCCGTATTACAAATGTGTGAAAGAAGATCCTGACGATAATCTCAACAAAACTCACAACAGAGCACAAAATTAAGCATCGACGGACCTCTAGCAAGCCGGAGGTACGACCAGGTGCCCAGGAGAGGCAAGCATCCGCTGTTATCCAGTCCAATCCGCCGTTGATGTTTCAGCACGAAAATGAAAACAATATATAAAATTCATGCAATGTCTGACGTTATGTCTATATAGAAAGTGCTATGGGGCAATGTCAGGGAAATATATTCAAAACACTTACTTTCAAATCCCTTGCGGTGAACTTTTTTACGAGCTCCACACGGCAAAGGGCGTAAGTTTGACAAAAATGAGTTAAAGAAGATCCTGACGATATTCTCAACAGCACTCACAACAGAGCACAGAATTAAGCATCGACGGACCCCTAGCAAGGTAGAGGTGGAACCAGGTGCCCGGGAGGAGCAAGCAAACCCTGTTGGTCAACCGCACCCGCCGTAGATGTTTCAGAACGAAAATGAAAACAGTATATAAAATTCATGCGCTCTCGGAGGTTATGTCTATATTGAAAGTGATATGGCGACAATGTCAGGGAAATATATTCCAAATACTTACTGTCAAACCCCTCGCGGGGACATTTTTTACGAGCTCTACACAGCAAAGGGCGTAAGTGGGACACAAATGAGTTAAAGATCCTGACGATAATCTCAACAGCACTCACAATAGAGCACCAAATTAAGCATCGACGGACCCTTAGGTAGCTAGAGATGGGACCAGGTGCCCGAGAGGAGCAAGCATCCATTGTTGGTCAGCCGCACCCGCTGTCGATGTTTCAGCACGAAAATGAAAATAATATATAAAATTCATGCACTGTCTGACGTTGTGTCTATATAGAAAGTGCTACGGCGACAATGTTACGGAAATATATTCAAAACACTTACTGTCAAACCCCTCGCGGGGAACCTTTTAACGAGCTCCACACGGCCAAGGGCATACGTGTGACATAAATGACTTTAAGAAGATCCTAAAGATAATCTAAACAGCACTCACAATACAGCACAAACTTAAGCATCGACGGACTCCTAGCAAGCTTGAGGTGAGACCAGATGCCCAGGAGGAGCAAGCATCCCCTGTTGGTCAGCCACACCCGCCGTGGATGTTTCAACAAGAAAATTAAAACAATATATAAAATTCATGCACTGTCAGACGTTATGTCTATATAAAAAGTGCTATGGAGACAATGTCAGGGAATATATTGAAACTACTTACTATCAAACCCCTCGCGGGGAACTTTTTTACTAGCTGCACAAGGCAAAGGGGATGAGTGGGTCACAAATGAGTTAAAGAATCAATAGACCGCACGCAGACAGAAAGCGGCGAAAAATTTGGCATGCATTAAATTGCTACTTCCTAACTATGAGCTCTCAAATCCGTATGGAGACCGTACGGACAACATCTTTATTTACTTACTGTACGCACAAACACCGCACGGTTCACCAACAGACACAACTTTATAGGAATCTCATTTTATTTCAAAGCTATCTCTCAATAATAAACCTCGAAGAAGTACCCATCACTTACACAGTTTTAAACGCAAGATCACAAGACAAAACCGTTCGACTTTCCAGTGAAAACACTAGCGAACCTCATAATAGACAATATTCTTAAGTGAGTGCCCAGGGGGAGTAAGCGTCTCCTGTTTGTATACAACACCCGTCGCAACAGTTCCATACATTGGTTAAAGAAGATCCTGACGATAATCTCAATAGCACTCACAATAGAGTTCAAATTGGGCTAAACGACCTTAATTATTTATCTCAAATTTATAGATTATATCATTATACAACAAATAATACCCAGATATAATTCACTACAAGTGACTGAATTTCTTCTGAAAGGGATTTTCGATATTTTTCAGCACTGCTAAAGATCCATCGAAATCGTGCATACACCGTTGATTTCAAAAGCTGGCACAAATGCTCCCCTTTGCGCTTCTTGTCAAAATTCAATGAATCAGATAATCTTTTCAACAGAATCCAATTATGATACCTACGTAGAATTTTATTCAATAAGTACTGTATAAATACCCATAAACACGATATTACGAGGACCAGATTTAAGTAAAAATTCATCATTACGGACACAGACTACACCGAATGAAGTGGAAATGGAATTTTGAACATTTGTTCTATGGTTTGATATCTTGTAGATGACTTAGTGCCAATTTCATCTTTCATTTGGCAAATATAACCACTTATGAATGCCGACTTAGGTACATGTGTACAAATTACTCTCTGTTTACAAACGAGTTTACATACGTTGAAATGGAAGATTGATGCCCGAACAGCATATCAAAGTTTGAAAGGGGACATAAGCTCCTTAAGGCAAAGATCGGCAAACCATTTTTGGTTTTGGTGCCTCTAGTGATATATAAAGTTTACGTTCCCAATCTTTCCCAGGTGAAATTTTAAAAGAAAATAAGTAATAAAATGCAGTTAGACAGATCGCTGGCGACAGTCTGCCCTTGACAACTTCCGATTTTTTCAAAATGCCACAAAATTTACCTGATTAAGTGTTATGTATTGAAACGGTATCGCTATTGTCATTTTTGTTTACACATGCAGCACAGTCAGTATGATGCGTTTTTGATGACGTGACACAATGTCGTCATATTCAAAACATTTGCAACGTGACTTCATTTTTAAACTTCAAAGACAAGTGTCAAATGGCGTTCCGGCTGTGTTGCACCATATATGAATATTATTGATAATTAATCTCCGTCCATGTACTCTAAGCCAAAATTATTTATAAATGGAAAAAATAGCATGGCGAATTGACAATCGAGACACAAACATGATGTGTCAAGAAAGATTCATCGGTTCTTCAAGAAGGGCCTCGAATTGATGTAAAACCCTATCAGTTTATACTGTTCACTCTAGATAATTCTATACTTTCATCTTTTTGTCATACTTGAAATTCATGAAAGTATCCCAGTCCCCCGAAAAAAAAAACCACATTTAGAATAAGGTTAAAGCTTCGGTTTGGCTAAGGAATAGTAATATTGATAAAGTGCCCCCCCCCCCCCCTAAAAAGTCATTTGCATCTATTAGCATTTCATCCCAGCATCCTTGTACAGTGCAAATTTTGATAAGGTTAGGCGTCCGACTTTTGAAATATATGTGATTCATATAGCAAGTGTCGACAAAAATGCATAATTAACTTTCTAATTCATGACTTGTGAAGATCACATTTCTACTGAAAATATATTTCTTTTTTTCCAAAGCAACTTTATACCGATGTCAGTACCACATGACATATTATTAACATCTCTACATAAAATTCGAATCTTGTGTACAATTTGGAATCCATGGCTCATTGAAATTGAAAAGTTGGTTGACGTAAGAATAATTTGTTGATTTACTTTATATATATTTCTTTATCGATCTATTTATTCATTCATTTGCTTTTTTCTGTATTTCTATTTCTGCTTTTATAAATATTGTGATATCAAAGTTCCTTTATATGCTTTATAATTAGTAATATGATATTCTGTATATGATAGATATCTGCTCGTTATTATGGGCAATATAATATAAATTATTCAATGTCGTTTCCTGAAAATTATATCTTATAATAAGCTAAGATCTTCACATAACAATTACCTAACGCTCGATTTCTATTTATTAAAAAATAAATAAAAACAAATGGACGACACGTTTACTCAATTTTCCTTTCGGAGGTTCACTCTTGATTCTTTCCAGATTTTTTTTTTTCACACAAGAGTATATAATACGGGATGGGGACGCAATATGACATAGTTATTCTGCTGAATAATGTGTTGTCTGGCGTCTGTGTGTAAAATCTAATGTTTAAGGATTCTTATTTTGCATATTGTGTTCGTCTTTCTTTCACTTACTTGAGCAGTATGCTTGGTTTCAGATGGATGTCCGTTTGTGACGGTAAGCAATGGTGCTATACATATAAAACAGAAACAGTGCGAGGACAATGAACCAAGTTGCCAGATTGCAAAGAATAATTACAAAATCTTCTCAAGCGAAATATTCAAATGTACGTTCAAAGAACAATCTTGTAAATTTGTTTGAGTGGATCAAAGTTTGAAATGCTTTTAATCTATGTTATTTTAGTAATCGTTTTACTTTTAAAATATGCCTTCTCTTGATGTTTACATTTTGTTTCAATAGCATAATTGCATATAATTGCTGATCGATCGCGTTAATTCCAGATTCAAGATGTCTTCCTATAGCTCAGAAGAAGTAAGTATGAATCATATGAAGTGATGAAAATACAAATCATTTAGCTCGACTGCACTTTAGTGCAAAAGAGATATTGCAATACCCCCGGCGTCGGCGTCGTCCGCAATAGATGATAAGGTAAATGTTAAGATTACACAATTTCCTTTCCTATATTTATATTCTGTTGATTCTTTTTTAATGTTTAATTATACTTTGCTTGATATTACAAGATGGGAGCGTAGTCCCTGGGGTTGGGATTTTTAAAATTATTACAAATGATAAGGCAAATGTTGAGATCATAAGGTAAATGTTAAGATAGCAATATTTTGCCTTTAATCGCCAATATTAAGCAAAGTTGAGTGCTCGTGTTCCAAACTTTCATGGTGGATGTATCTTTGATTAAACTTTCATAACATGACCGTGACCTACTGATTTTGCCATTAAAAGCCAATATTAAGCAAAGTATAAGTGCTACATGTTCCAAACTAACATCGTGGATATATCTTTGATCAAATGTTCATAAAATGACTGTGACCTACTTTTTCCGCTTGAGTGATTTTGCCTTTAGACGCCAATATTGAGCAAAGTACAGTATAAGTGCCGCATGTTCCAAATTTACATGGTGGATGTATCTTTGATGAAATGTTCATAAAATGACCGTGACCTTTTTTCCGCTTAAGTGATTTTGCCTTTAGAAATCAATATTGAGCAAAGTATAAGTGCTAAATATTCCAAATTTACATTGTGGATGTATCTTTGATCAAACTTTCATAAAATGATCCTGACCTACTTTCTTCTCTTGAGTGATTTTGTCTTTAGAATCCAATATCGAGCAAAGTATAAGTGATACATGTTCCAAACTTACATGTTGGATGTATCTTTGATCACACTTTCATTAAATGATTGTGACCGACTTTTTCCGCTTGAATGATTTTTCCCTTAAGAAGCCAATATTAAGCAAAGTATAAGTACTACCTGTTCCAAACGTGCATGGTGGATATATCTTTGTTCAAACTTGCATTAAATGACCTTGACCTACTTTTCCCGCTTGTGTGATTTTGCCATTAAAAGCCAATAATGAGCAAAATATAAGTGCTACATGTTCCAAATTACTTTTATGGTGGATGTATCTTTGATCAAACTTCCATAAAATGATCGTGACCTCCTTTTTTGCTTGAGTGATTTTGCCTTTAGAAGCCAATATTGAGCAAAGAATAAGTGACAAATATGGATAATGACCATATCCCTGTATACAGCACAAAATCGATAATTCAGAAAATCAGAAACCGAAGGCATACAAAATCAGGACAAAACAGGAACCAAAGCAAACAAACAAAAACCTCCACCACTTGAAAAGAAGCGAACTCCCGATATGGGAGTGAGATCAGGTGCCCAGGAAGAGTAAGCATCTCCTGCTTGCATGCAACACCCGCCGCTTCAATTCGGTAGAACTGTCACATCCGGTAACTTCCATTTCGGAAGACAAGTGCTACATGTTCCAAACTAACATGCTGTATGTATCTTGGATCAAATTTTCTTAAAATGACCGTGACCTACTTTTTCTGATTGTGTGATTTTGCCTTTTAGAAGCCAATATTGAGCAAAAGATAAGTGTCACATTTTCCGAACTTACATGATGGATGTATCTTTGATCAAGCTTTCATACAATGACCTTGACCTACTTTTACCACTTGAGTGAATTTGCCTTTAGAAGCCAATATTGAGCAAAGAATAAGTGCTACATGTTCCTAACTAACATGGTGTATGTATCTTGGATCAAATTTTCTTAAAATGACCGTGACCTACTTTTTCTGATTGTGTGATTTTGCCTTTTAGAAGCCAATATTGAGCAAAAGATAAGTGTCACATGTTCCGAACTTAAATGTGAGATGTGTCGTTAATCAAAGATTCATAAAATGACCCTGAACTATTTTTCCCGCTCGAATAATTTTGTCTTTATAAGCCAATATTTAGCGAACAATAAGTGCTACGTGTTCTAAACTTTCAAATTGGATGTATCTTTAATCAGACTTTCGTAGAATAACCCTGACCTACTTTTGCCTCTTATATGATTTTGCCTTCAGAAGCCAAAATTGAACAAAGTATAGGTGCTACATTAGTATACAAGTGTGTATCTTTGATACACTGCTCAAAAAGAATAAAGGGAGCATTGTTTCTACTTTCATATCACACACGTTTGCAGCTGCTTATTCTATATGATGAACATAAGTGTACATGTAATAAGACATATTTGATAGTCATTTCTTTATTACCAATGTCTGTTTTGAACAGATTAACCAGTTACATGTACAACTGATAAAACTTGATGATGTAGCCTTGCTTATCCCAAAAGATATTACAAGCTATGTACCATTATTTTACAATAGGAAAATCGCTCCTTTAATCTTTTTGAGCAGTATATAAATGGAGGAGGGAAATGAGCTTAGGAAATTGGCTGTCATTTAAGACATAATGCTATGCAGTCGAACATTAGATACTCTGGCAACTATTTTTAAGATAACTATTCCCTAATTTTATGGTGATATAGTTGTCATTCCAAAATATTTCACTATTAATAAGTTTAACTTTTAGGCTGTGCTTAAGTCTGAAATCTATAATAGATAACTGTACCAACAAAATTGTTCTATGATACTTTGAAATATGCATTTCAACGTATACGTTGATTCTTTCATGACCTCATATCATAAAAAGTATCAGTCTGATTCTTGTAAAGCTATAGGACATTTATTTTCAGTTAACTTCCAAAATTTTCATAAATTCGTTGCATTTCCATATTGAACAGAATTGTGTTTACATCAGGCAGGATACTGGAATAAAATATTACACTGTCGCTCAAATGATGCCAATTTTGAGTCAATCAAGTTTAATTGTTAGCTGTTTATTAAGAATTCTGAGTATATTTTTTAAAATCTAACAAATTGATCAACAACGTCCATATTATTTTATAATCAAATGAAAAAAAATGAATTTAGGATTAAAGAACTGCATGGCTTTACATTTCCGATTTTTTCTTCTAAAATCGTTAGTTTTCATTAAAGTGGCATCCGTTTTCCTATAATGTTAATTTTTTAACAAATTTACTGTGATACATATTTAATATTGAATTTCATACGTGCAACGTTTCAATACCATACATTTAGTATTAGTGTTTTTATGACAATTTTAATGAGAAGGTTAGTTTCACCATTTTACCGCGATAGCGTCAAAATGACGCCGTGTTTTGCTCATTGATAAAATCTGCGAGACCTCTGGGTAATCAGAAAGGAAGGGGGTTGTGCACGTAATCCAGGATAACCACACCGTCTGCTACTGACGTGGCAGATGGCCGTCCTAAGTCGGAACCGTTTGCCCATTGGTCTCGTTGGTTTGTGTGTAGTCATTTGTGTTTATATTTTTCTGTGATTTGACGTTCCTTGTACCACTGCGTCTCTTTATGTGCGTGTCTCTGTGTTTTACAGAGGGTGTTTTGGTAGGTTGCTGTTGATGCTGCAACTAGGTGTTGTTGGAGATCCCCTCCTTTCTTTTATCAATTATGTACTACGACCGAACAGTTTGCTTCTAAAGTGGACGCTAGCCGTCCTTAGTCAGCACCCATTGTCCAATAATCTCGATTATTAATATGAAATAATTGTGTTTAATGTATAAATGTGATGTTCCTTGTCACATTTGCATCTCTTGCAGTGTGTACCTTCTCTATTTTTTCGATTTGGTTGTTTTGTTTGCTGTGTTGCAACCGAATGTTGTTGGAGATGCCTTTCTTACTTCCATTGGCGTGTACTTTTAGCGAATAGAAAAAAAGTTCTACAGTAACTGTCTTTAAGAAAACTTTCAAACTTAGCCGATTCAAAAGTATATCTCATAAATAGATTTGCTAGAGCTTTACAGTGTTATATTTTTCTTTTGTTAAAGGAGGCGGTCTCATCGTATTTATTTGTATTTTCGTCGGGTGTGTAGTGTTCGTCCAATGTAAAAGGTATGACTTTTCAAACATATAAGACGAAAAGAATTTATTTATTTGATTCAAGATTCGAGATTAATATTTCCTGCTAAAGGATAAAATGTTGGAACACTGACTCATACATGTATTTTATGAAAAAAGGAGGGGATCTCCAACAACACCAGGTTGCAGCACCCACAGCAAAACCCCCAAAACACTCCATGCAAAAACACAAAGCAGACAAGCACAGAAAGAGACGCATAAGGGACAAGGAACGTCAACGCACAACACAGAAACATCAAACACAAAGGACTACACATAAACCAACGAGACCAATGGGCAATGAATTACATTTAAACTTATGAAATAAATTTCAATAAGATTAAGATAGAAACATACTTTTGTTTTTCTTTTGCATCACAGGATAACAAAACTTAAAATACGTATGGAAGCTGTGAATTACATGTCCTCCGTCCCGTACAACGAATCCAGCACGCATCCATATCAGGAATCAGAGAATGAAGCTATCTATGATTATGCATATGACATAAGTGAACTATCCAGGAGGGATTCTTATGTGGAGCCAAATAAAGCAACAGAGGAATGTGCATATCCCCCAATTACTGAAAGTTGTAATGATGAAGAAAAACATAGTTATATAATTGTCATTGCCGATCCTGAACAAAGTTTGTAATGCCATGCTATTTTGACTATACTATATTTCTTTTGAAGGCTGATATGAATAAAATGACTCAGTACAATTGATGGTAAATTAAACAGGGAAAGATTGAGTTAAAACATGATTAAACTTATACAACTTGTTTACCATATAAACGGTAATGCCATCTTGCGGTTTGACAAGGTCAATTCCTAAAAACACATTGATAAATTCATAAATGATATCTTTTTTTGTTTAGAACACTCCAAATTTCAAATAAACAACGATTTATTTCTAAATAAGGTACCGAAAAAATAAATGTAAATGTCTATGACATTAATACGGAATTTTTAAAAATAATGATGTTTAAACCTCACTATTGAATCGCTTACTCTTATTTACATTACTACTAACTATGAAAATAACAATCAAAGGAATGCTTGAGTCACCCGCGAAGGGACTATTTTTAGATATGGATAAATTAAATGGTCCAAGGTCAATAGGTAAAAACTATGTGTATTTGTAGCAATGCTTTGACAACTTATTACTTAGCAATTGATGTTCAGATACGATCAAATTTTCAGAAGAAAGGTTAATCATCTAGGCCAAGGTCGCTAGTTAAAAAAAAAAACTTGTAACAAAGAATATCTCATCATTAGAAATTCACTTGTGAAATATTAAAAGCCCTATCACTTATCAATTTAAGATATATCCCATCTTACCTTTTCAAAAGAAGGCCAAATACCTAGGTCAACATCTTACTTTTTCACAGAAGGTTAAATATCTAGGGTCAACACTGACTCAACAGTGGTCAATGTCATTCCGTCAATAATTTTCATTTGTATAAAAACATTACATTTGAAAAATATTAAACTTCTATCACTTTAGCAGTCAAAAAATGTAGATTATATTCTTTTTTGGAAAAGTAGGTCAAATATCTCTGTAATGGCCACCAGATAAAGAATAATTGTATCAAAGGTCTTACCACACGAAATAAACTTGTGAAATATCGATCAAAGCCCTATCGCTTACAACTCAAAAGAAATAGCCAATGTTAATTTTGTGAAAAGTATGTCAAATATGTAGGTCAATGTCACTTTGTCAAACATTATTGTATGTTTAGATCTTATCACAAGGAATACATATTTGAATTATCAAAGCCCTATCATATATCAATCTGACGGTTTGGAGACTGACAGCAATTATAGTGTAACAACGGACAAAGTGATCCCTGAATGTCGCTATGCTTCGCAGGCGACGCAGATACGATATATTATACTTCTCATAAAGGGACAAAAAGAAAGAAAAGATAGACGATTCTTGTAACAATGTGTTGTATTCCTTGTGTCTTTGAGATGCATCCCTGAGATTTAAATGAATTGGGAAGAATTGTCAATATAAAGAATCGCTCAAAAATAAAATCATTTTCTGTGACTCCAACATTTAAATAACAATTTACTATTCACTTGGCTCACTTCGGAAACTGGAAAAATGCAAACATGTAACATAGATGACTTTACAATATGCGGCATGCCATTTGAATTAAAGATAGAAAATAAGGGATAAAAAAGAAAAAAAAATACTTTAAATGTGTAACACATGTTTCAAACCAGTTTGAAAAGCACGGAATCTATGACAACGAAATATAATATTCTTTATTTTGAGATAACCTTTTTATTAGTAGAGAGATTTTAAGAAGAGAAATTAACTGAAAGTTGTCGAGTAAATGCCTATTAGATAAACTTCGATAATGAATAATTAAAATAAAACTTAAACTATTGCTATATTGGTTTTTTTTGCAAGGAGTCAAGAATTGTTAGTCGAGTCGTATTCTTTCTACTTTCTCTTTCGTCAGTCGGCCATTACAGAAGAAGGAATCTAAAACATGGAAAAGGAAAGTGTCAAGTGCTTGCATTTAAATTTGGAGTATTAAGGTTTATTCATCCAGGCCTTCTCAGCAGTAATATAAGTTCTTTTAAATAGATACTAGAACGTTAAGATGCTCCACGCTATGAAATTCCGCGAAAACTTTGTAAGACGTTATGAATGACGTCACGCTAGTTATCGTATGCTAAGGATATTTGTAGGGATAAATTTTACTGGATAGATTTTCGATATTATTGAGCTTTCATCCTATTTCTTACATCAACTCTACAAGGTCCCAATATTTTATTTACAAGAAATTATGAAAGAATGTGTTTTTTCCGAAAATTTACATATCGGATCATAGGGTTAAAGTGAAGCTTTGAAAGAGACTACGCTTCTTATCAATACTTATTAATAAAGGAATCGCTAATTTTCAATTAATAAATCAATTTACAGAATAAGTTTTAACATGTCAAATGAAAATACGGTATCCCAAAGAAGCTAGTGCATTCGATTATTCGTTAGATATTATTCATATTGAGCTGATCAGTTAACGGAGATTAACAAGGCTTGATTACTAAGATTATTCAGTTATTTCTTTTAAGTTTATTTTAGATCCCCTCCTTTCTTTTATATTTATCCAGGTGTTGTTAATTGTCGGGTCTTTTTTTAGATAAAAGGGGGGGAGCTCTAGTTCGTTCTACAGTTTTTTCATTCCAGCTTTAACAGGAAATTTGGAGCCGCGCACTCTCTGTAATGTAAATGTACAAATCTAAATTCAAAAAATTAAAGAGGGCACTACTGAAATGATTTTTGGTGGCTCCGCAAGAAGTCTCACTGATGAGAATTTAATATTCGAAACACGTGTCTGGTGCATGAAAATTGGTTTGGTATTTCATTCAAGAAGGTATAGAGTTGGAATCCTTCGACATTATTAATATAAACACTTATTTCACGTTGTAGTGTGGAGCAGTTAAAATCGTTCCTCGTGACCTGATGTTTGTTAAGTGTATTAATTACTTCTTTCCAGCTCTGTCACCTGAAAGAGGCTTTGTTTTGGCCTTTTCTCAATTCGACATCATATATATATATATTTGTCATTTCGGAAACTAGCCATTTCACCGATAAATATCATCGAAATCAAAGGAGTTTAACATCTTAGCACCATCCCTCAATGATATTTTGAACTTAGATTTTATTTGGATATGCTACTGAAACGACCCTACAGGAAATTTGGAGCCGCGCACTCTCTGTAATGTAAATGTACAAATCTAAATTCAAAAAATTAAAGAGGGCACTACTGAAATGATTTTTTGTGGCCCCGCAAGAAGTATCACTGATGAGAATTTAATATTCGAAACACGTGTCTGGTGCATGGAAATTGGTTTGGTATTTCATTCAAGAAGGTATAGAGTTGGAATCCTTCGACATTAATAATATAAACACATATTTCACGTTGTAGTGTGGAGCAGTTAAAATCGTTCCTCGTGACCTGATGTTTGTTAAGTGTATTACTTCTTTCCAGCTCTGTCACCTGAAAGAAGCTTTGTTTTAGCCTTTTCTCAATGTGACATCATATATATAATATTTGTCCTTTCGGAAACTAGCCATTTCATCGATAAATATTATCGAAATCAAAGGAGTTTAACATCTTAGCACCATCCCTCCAATGATATTTTGAACTTAGATTTTATTTGGATATGCTACTGAATCGAACCTACAGGAAATTTGGAGCCGCGCACTCTCTGTAATGTAAATGTACAAATCTAAATTCAAAAAATTAAAGAGGGCGCTACTGAAATGATTTTTGGTGACTCCGTAAGAAGCATCACTGATGAGAATTTAATATTCGAAACACGTGTCTGGTGCATGGAAATTATTCAAGATGGTATAGAGTTGGAACCCTTCGATATTACTTTTAATATATATCATCAAAATGGGTAATGTTTTCAATGTTGTACTATATAAATACCGAGTGCCCATTTTGATGATATATATTAAAAGTAATATCGAAGGGTTCCATTTCAGTTTCATTTCAGTAGCGCCCTCTTTAATTTTTTGAATTTAGATTTGTACATTTACATTACAGAGAGTGCGCGGTATTTATATAGTACAACATTGAAAACAATACTATTTGAACAATCGTACTGAAACCAGTTCAATTTAATTTGAAATAACTTGTGATAAATAATAATAGAAGAAAGAATGAAGTAGTGTCCTCCGTAGGGAAGTTTAATATAATAAATAACAATGAACACTCTATATCCATAAATTTTCGGCCACTCGACCTTTATCAAGTGGAAAAGCAACAAAAGAATTCTACGTACATGTAATATCCATAACTGCTGCTAAACAAAGCCCAGCGTAAAATGAATAAGGTATGACGTCGTAAAATGAACAAGGTATGACGCCGAAAATTTGCGGATATAGAGTCGCAGCACATTTAAGGCCTTCCATGACGTCATTGACAAAATTAGATGTCAGTTTTGATAGCTATTTTCAAGGAATTATTAAATTGTCCAAATAAGATGGAATGAAATAGTTTATGTATCAGTATAGATGCTATATCATAATTTATCTGTTAATTACTGATATATGCTCCCCGAACGTCGTGTTGTCACGTGACACGTATATTTCCGTAGATCAACATTGGTCATACAAAATCAGATGGCGCAAGGTGAAACCTTAACATTCAAAGAAAATATTGATACCATTCTACAAAGGGGGGTTTCATTTACCTACTTCTTGCTGGGGAAATCTTTGATAAAGAACGACTACTTGAAAAATCGAGAAAAATATACCCATTTCATAAAATATTATCGACACTGGCACGAATTGCAGAAAATTTAAAAGAAAATATAGAATGTAAACGTTCCCCCCTGTTGAATTATTGAAGAACACCTATCACTTAAAATGTGTGCCAAATTTCACTTTAATTTATGCACGGTAACATCTTGCGCCGTTGCAGTTTTTCTGACAGGTGCTAATCGGTAGTTCGTTCGTTTACCAAATAAACGTTCTGTGGAATCAGATTTACTCAAGGGACGTAATCGCGCTCTCTGTAAATTCCGTTTTAATTTTCTAAATACATGTTAATTTGAATAAAATTTTCATTTCAACATATGAAAAAATATCAAGCAATATTTATTCAAGTATGTTAAAGTTTTATTTCACTTTATGTATATTGAGGGGTGAATCGCGGGGAAAAAAGGGGGGAGGAGGGCGCGACGCCGGGGTGTCGGTCTTGCCCGGCGGTTACCGTACTAACCAATGAACCCAATATACATGAGATTAACATGATGCTATATAATATCGGACATGCATTAGAATTGCATGGATTGATTATATTAATTCGTAATATTTATTTACATACATTATACGTCCCTAGCTTTTATAATTATTACCGTGACAGAAAATAAACCTTGTTCGACTTATAGTTATATACATGTATAATGACGCCTTTGACCGCAATGGGATCGATAACATACATAAATTCTTCACTGTTTATACCAAAATTTCTTTATGTTATGGATTCTCTGATTTTTTATCTTAAGAAAGGAGACCTTATCTACTATATACTAGTATAGTCCTTTGCTCTGGACAACAGGTAATTCTAGATCCAATATTATTTTTTCTAGACATCGGGAAAAAAATAAGGGTAAAAAAAATTAATAAAACTGACGTTTGTTTCCCAGCAGAAAAAAAACAAAACAAAACAAAATTTGATCTAGATTGGAAATAGAGGAATCAGCAAATTCCGTGGATGATGTCCATTGTCATATCAATATTAAAATTTAGGTATACTTTCATACTGATTTAAAATTTAATTTCAATGTGTCAGAAGACGCATAGGCACTGTTACTTTTCTTTTTTTAAAAACATTTTCAGTGTATATTTTCTATAACAAAAATAAATAAATAAAAACACAACCCATGTAAAAGCGTAGCTGACATAGACATTGAAAAGCACTTATAATTGACAACTTGCAATTGCATGCAAAAGTTGATGAAAATTGAAAGTAAAGCGTGACCTCGAGTTTCTTTTCATCGCCCACGCTGCATTGATACATGTATTGGGAATCTTCTGCTCGATTTTGTTTAATTAGATTTCATTTGTTTTATTTGAATTCAATGTCCCCTGAAAGTGAATTAGTACTTATAAATTCTTCATGAGATCGACGAAATACATGGTAATGTGTTTGACAGAAATTTAAAGAGCGGTCATTGATTTATGAGGCCGGGAAAGGGGGTGGGTCGGGATAGAGGACTTTTCAGTGTATGTATAACGGCTTTGTTTTGGGTGGGTTTTTTTCTCTCCTGTCGTTTGCATTTTAAGATGATGAATTTATTTGATAGTCGTCCAGACAGGATTATTATTTATAGCAGATGCAATATTCAGAGATTTTTGGGGTCAAATCTATAGCCGGATTTCATGCAGCAATCATGTTTCCCTTCGCCCTTCAAAATATTTGAAAGGTTACTTCTTTATTATAATATCGGATCCTTGTCGTAACAAAGATTTGTATGTATATGATCAATAAATGTGCCTCGGAATGGTCGAGCAGCAATCCTACCTTGTTTCATTTCTCCCGATATTTTCGTGACAACATGATGGGGGGGGGGGGGGGGGGGCAACAGACAAAGTGATCCACCAAAATTTAGATAAACGACTGTCCTATGACAAATTTGATGTAAGCATTAAGCAAATTTGTTGAATATTTTCAGTATTTCAAATGTGTTATTTGACCGATGACTCAATCTTATTTTTTCTGCATTGCAGATATCAAATAAAATAATTGTAACTGGAACAAATAAATGGTGCGTAAATAACTCTTGCCAGGAGCTTGAGATTATTTGTCATTTTTTCCTAACACCATGTTAAGAGTGACCGACATTTTAAGAACTTGTATTAATTTTAAGGGACCTTTCCTTAATAGCCACCTGGTACGAGATGTTCTGCAAGTACAACAATAATTTATTTACGTGTCTTTGTTACATACCATGCAGGTGTCAGTAGCTACATGTATCTTTTGAAAGCAAAGTCAAGCTTAAATTTCAAATCTTCGTATCTGCTCTTGCCATGCACAAAGAGATTTGTGTACATGTTGACCTTGAAAGCCCTCTCATGCTCGGCTAAATGCTTCAGGCAGACAAAGTATCAAAACAAAAGCAATTTAACCCCCCCCCTCCCCGCTCTTGGAATTTTGAGCATGAAGTCTAGTACAGATCAATTTAAGGAGATACTACTGTAGTATCAATTTTCTTTATTATATATTCAAAGTAACATTTCTTCATCTGTAATGTGTGTGGTTGTTCAAAGTTGTTATTCAAGCATTCACTCTTCAAGGCAAGGATCTGAAATAGAAAAAAAAATATTGACTATATAAATCTAGCTTTTAAAATCCAAACTGTATGGTACAGGTTGGACACAAAATTCATAATTTTACAAGTTAGTTATATAATATACATGTATGTCCTAGCGACATAAATTACAAAGAATTCGCAGTGATATGTTATTATTTCATGAATAAACAAATAAGTCTGGTTTGGCTATAGTTTTATATTATTCACTATAGATAGTAAATGCATTTATTCTATTTGACTTCTTTTTTAAATCATTATAATATTCCTAAATAGGCAAAACAAAAGTTACTCTACACATAAATTTAAAAATTATGTACCTGCAAAAATATCCAAAATGAACAGTACTGTATGGCTATGATACATGTGTTTCTGAAACTTTCACAGTGTGTGACAATATTTCTTTTCATGCAGCAGCTGGTGTGAAATCCACCATAAGTTAATATTCTGAAAAAAACAACAACAATAATTGGCATTTGAATATTTCGATATTTCGGTGCACATACTACTTCAAGTATAACTTACTGTACAACTACAAGTGTACTCAGATGTAAACATTTTGATAGGTACATGTTATGAAAACAACATATACATGGGCATGGACACATTAGTATCTATCATATTCACCCTTATTTCCTCATCATTCAACTTTCGTACGAACTGATATCATAATTTACAAGTGTCTAAACTATTCACATAAAGTTTAGCTACTACTCAGCTTTGCAACAACAGTGTAACTAAAGTGAAACGCAATGAAATTCTGTCATTTTTACACATACATTTCACACATGTCTCTTGGTAATCCAAGGAGTTTCCTTTTATTTCTATGAATAAATTGATTTCATGATGTAATTGTATTAATTCTAAGATATTTTCTTCATACAGCACCAGTTATTGAAGTTTGATATAGCTTATACTTACCAAAATCTGCCTTTTACTTCGTTTTACCCGCTCTGTAAACTGTTGATTCGCACCTGTTCGTCACCTCAAGCTTCTAAGTAACGCAGATCGCATTCTTCGGTGTACGGGGTCACAGAGTACAGATATAGATTAGGGGTTTTCTCAAAAGTATATTGACCCGGCGATGTGTCAGTGATGAAGTAATTTGTTTTGTTATTTGTATAAATGTAATTTTATCTGGTAAATAAAGGAATCAACGATAACGAAAGCTAATAAATGTGTTGCTACCTAACCTGACGACACGGGGTCCATGACGTCATATGACGTTACGTTATTTGGCGGAAAAAAATTCTACGTCATTTCTATGGAAGGCCTTAAATGTGCTGCGGTGTTCACTGTTATTTATGATAATAGAACACATTGTGATTAGCAGGAGACCCGGCGGGTCATATTTAGGCTGAAACTGCCCATAAGGACTTGATTAGCCTTGACCCGGAAAAAAAGGACTCGGAACCCCCCCTCCCCCCGTTCCGGGTCCTATCTTTCTGTCACTGATACAGAGCTTTTCACAAAAAAAATTTGACAAGTTTAAAATAAACACTAGAAATTAACATAATTAGAAGACGGATGAAAGATGTCAGACAACAAGACAATCATTATGGACTATATACATATTTCGCCGGCCGGGATTGAAGTACGGGCTCCAGGCTACAAAGCATCGATACATAGAATTCAATATTTGAACAGAAGTTGAAATTCCTAGTTGCTATCTTTATCAGTAGACTGATTCCCTATCACTAACTCTTTCGCAAAGTAATTATACCTGTATATATTATCTTAAATAACTAACTGCAAGCGCAATCTGGGTGACCTGCCCCCCCCCCCCCCCCCTCTCCTCCCCGGCCCACACTACTGTTTTCACTCTTACGATATATATTACATTCTCATCGTTATGAAAAAATACGAACGCAAACACCACTTTATAATGTATCATAGAACATTGGAGATATTATTAAAAACCGTTTCTTATCTATAGATATACACGTATATGTATGTTGCATGTTTAATGCCCTGTGCTTTTCCCGCTAAATCTCTATGACGTAATCTTGATCTCTTGTGCGTTTCTGAAGGTCCCATCTGAAACTGGTCATTTTAAAAGTTATAAATTGCAGATGACTACTCTTATACAATTTAATTTCTTTATGCAGCATCTGTAAAGGACACTTCAATTTACCAGGATTTTGATGGGCATTAAATGGGAATTGTAGTAGTTATGCAAAATGTGGTTTCGGTAAGAGTATGTTATGGTACGAGTTGGAATAAAATTGGGTACAAGTAGTACCCATGAATTCGCAATGGGTACGAAATTACTTTTTATTTTGGTACGAGTTGGTCATGGTACCATGATCATGATACGAGTTGGTAAACTTTGGGTACAAGTTGGTTATGGTACGAAGTGACCATAAACAGTATGGTCACTGTTTGAACGCTGAATGATGTTGGCGTACATTGTGGTCGTCGAAAAATTTTGTGCATGCACAAAAGCGCCGACGACTGCCCAACGTCCAATCGTTTGTTATGGAGTCATTAGTAGGTCGCTCTGCATGCGTTGGGCATGCGTTCCCGTGCGTTGTGCAGTCGTTACTCAGAAGTTGATAAAACGTTGAGAGGTCGCGATTAAGTCCAATGACCGTGTAACGACAGCGGAGCGCATGTCTAACGCGTACAAAGCGACCTTCTAGCGATGGTCTAACGTCCTCAACGTGTGCCAAACGACAGTATAACGACAGCCTTACGTCCTTGGCATGTGCATAACGTTTTGACAACGATCTTAACGATTTGTTCATTTATATTTTGATCATAGAATTAACGAAATGTTTTCGGAAGATGAAGTTTTGCTGATACAGATAGTAATTAAAACTAAATTTGAGAATGGTGGGCGATGAGTTATAATATAGACACTTACAGCTAGCTCTTCTAAATCATCGGAACATCATTATGGAATTATTGTTATTCCTGAAGAAAAAAAATGTAGTAAACATAATCATAATCGGAATGGGGTGGGAGAGAAGGAGGCGGGAAGAAGAGGATCAATGTTGAGGCATGCAATATGATTTGTCCTCTTCCCCCTCTTTTATCTCTTCGTAGTGGCGTCCTTTGTCTTCGTAGTCTGTTTTTAAATGGCTGAAAAAAGAAAACAAACTATTTTTTAAATTTTTGATTCGATATCGATCAGTCATAAGAATGTTCACTGACAGTACGTTGGCATGTCGCTGGCAAGTCGTTAGACGAACGTTGCGAGGTCGTTGGGCACGCGTTATAGAACGTTAACAGGTAAATCGTAAACTAGTTTCATGCATTGGGAACGCGCCGTGATCGTTGGGAGTACGCTCCCCGTGCGCTAAAAGGTCGCTACACGCGCGTTGAGAACGTTGCTTCTTGAGGAAATTTCGAACAAAACCTCGACATACGCCAGCATGTTGAAGGTCGTTACTCGTGCATTGGCCAAAAAGGTGAAGGTGTGACTGAGTCATAAGGGTAAACTTTACATGCATGGAACGCAATAACTTAAATATGCGTCTACAAATTTTCATGATATTAAAACACATTGATCAAACATTGGAGGGGAAGACGACTAATGATTTTAAGGTTATGCGATTTGTCATGACAGAGTAATGATTACTCTATTTTTTTGGTATTTGAAAATAAATCCCGACGGACGTATCTTGCTGCGTTAGCGTAGGCTTTTTGTCAATTTTCGCTCGATACTTGAAGTTTTCTGTTATTAGTACCCTATACTCGTCGAATCGTAACTATAGCATCTTTCGCTAAATCTGTTTGAATAAAATACCTACTAAGAATCTTCTTACATGTTATACAAGTATTTTCATCAGCGTAGCGAAATAACCAAGTGGTTTTAGGGCTAAATTAAGATTTTATCTTAACAGTTCTTCGGGCAGTTGACCCTCGTGAAAGAACATATACTTAGGGGCTTTGGAATTTCCATTTATAAAATATATTTAGCTGCAGATGTTCATGAATAATTAGGACACTGTCAGAGCGATTGATACAAAATCGTATAAAACTTGCAACACGAATAGAGCACTGCGCACGATCGCTATTACAGTGTTATACAAATTTCTGAAAATCTCACAGTACAGTGCATTAAGGATGTAGACACGATAAGATTCTGTATTTAATACAAGTCTGATAAGACAAATCTTACAGTGTGAACCAGGCTCTAGCAACACCATTCTTCACAACCTAGCACATGACAAATATGGATAATGACCATATTCCTGTAAACAGCACAAAATCGATAATCAGAAACCTGAGGCATACAAATGATAGCATGTATTTAACTCGGCAGAATTTGAATGCTACAGTCTGTTCTTTGTACTTTAAAAACCACTAAGAACTGAATCATAAAACAATCAAAAATCAAAATCGCTGTTCTTCAATAACACAGCAATCGCGGATCAAGACGGAAGACGTCTAGTTGGCGCCGTGGTCTAGTGGTAAGGGTGTCGGGCCAGTGACCGAGAGGTTGCTTGTTCGAGCCTCACTAAGACCACGGGTCGGCCGTTATATATACTTATCTATGTTAGGACGTCTGCTCCTGCAGTTGGACAAAACTTCTGATTTTTCATACAATTTCACCTCCAAATAATAAGCTAGACCCCCTTTCCAATATACAGAACAGCCCACTCCCCCGGAACAAATGTTCTTGTAAATCGCCCATGAATAGCACACTTAAGAAGTATTGATATTTTCAAATGGAATATTCACATGCCATTGATCAATTTAAAGACTGAGGTACCGTGCAATTTGATGTAAAAGATTTTTAAATTCTATTGGACTCGCGAAGCCGTGCAATGCAATAAAAGGGTTATTAATAGGCACTAACTATTTAAAAAGAGTCACCTTGAATTTGGTCTAAAAGTCATTCAAAGTATCTGGTCACAAGATCATACTACTTCTAGAATGGCGTGGTTTTGGTACTTTATCTTTCAAAAATATTTAATGTCTATTTCATGTGAGTGATGATGCTGACGAAGGTACTGATTTTTGCATGGACTTTCGGCATAATAAATCAGAGAACAACTCCTTTTATTATTGATTGTCTTACAAGAGTGCAAAAATGTCCCATTGGAAAGGAAGCTTGGGCAATAAAGAACGATCGATATAGGTGCAAAGGAAGTGAAACTTATGTCTGTATACAAGATTCCAATAGAAACCTATACGAAGGATGTATGTCCAACTTTACGATTCAAGCAAACTCGGGTAAGTTATAAAGCAAATTAAAAATGAGATGAAACCACCTAAAAACAAAAGGCAAATGTTCATACAGGATTTGGTCAATAAATGTACCTGTCCTCCATTAAAGTTTCACACGTTGTTAGTACTTTGAATTTGTTTGATTTTTCCACATTTATCATGGTTATTCTTTCGCAACATATTGCCTATGCATGAGATCAACCTTTAATGATAACTTAATAAAATATGAGTGCGACCTCAAAACATTATTTTTTTTTCACGAGAATTTTAAAAAGGCAATGAGTACGCCAAATATACCACATTCTGTAGTTATCACGCAGCTTCATTCAAGCGGTTGGCTGAATTCGGCTTTGAACTCACACTACTGCTACGTGACAAATATGGATAATGACAATAATCCCGTATACAGCACAAAATCGATAATTCAGAAAATCAAAAACCGAAGGCATACAAAATCAGGATAAAACAGGAACCAAAGCAAACAAACAAAAACCTCCACAACGTGAAAAGAAGCGAACTCCCGATACGGGGGTGTACGTCTTTCGGTAAATGCATGTATGTCTTTCGGTACAAACATGTATTTCGACATTATGAAATTCACACTCTTTGAGTATATTGAATTGTTAGTCCTCTACCGGCAACGAAGAAGGGGACTCTTAGTTTTTTAAGATTGAGGATCATTGACGAGGGTTAAGTACTCTTATATGTCTAATTCATGCTGCAAATTTATCTGTTCTTAACGAGGCTGTGTCTAATTAGAAAATGATGAACTTCTACCCAAGGTATTTTGACTAAATTCGGATCATATAATTGCAGTATTATAAAATTCATTTTATTGGAAAGAAAATAGAAGTTGACCATTCAGTATTATGTAGGGGTCATCTCAAAGATAATGGTATCTTACAATGAAACCTTGTGGAGTTTTACTGCAAAATAATGATTTTTCTCAAATTTTAATATTTCTGCGCAAGAGATTTTAATTAAATTCATGTTATTTATTTGTTGCACTTTAAATATCATTTTAAGAAAACGAAATTGAAATTTCACCGTCATCAAATTTTTCTAATTGTACTCATCCTCGTTAAATGATACTATTGAATTCGAAGAGTTTAACGTCTGACCTGAGTATGTGAGATATTTCTAAATACTGGATATGCAGATAACTATTACAGAAGTATTGTTTAACCGAGAATAAAAATCAATTATTGAAGAATTAATACGAGTAATACAGATCTTTAAGTGATAGTATTGAAACCATTTTACGATAAATTTCCGTTATCGACAGTTAAATAATAATTGCAAGACCATATGTAACTTTAAAGGAGACAGGAAATATGCTCTTTTAATATTCGTTTTTTCAAACACATTCAATATTTTGAATTAAAAACTATTTTTCTTTTAAAGAAATCGATAAGATTCAGCGTATAAAAGATGGGAAAGGGCTTAGGTTTTTTACATCGATCTCGGTGATCTTTGCAACTATCCGTGATCAACGTCATATCAACCGAAGGCTAAAATGTAAACAAACAAGCATGCAGTTGATTAATCACTCTTAAAAGATTACTGATATACTTTTTTGTTAGTTAAATAGTAAGTCTATACAGATGAGGCAGGAATTTACTTTTGTTGCATATTAAAAATTATCTGAATATGAATGTGAAAACGTGTTTTTTTTTTTCTTCTAAAAATGTCCGATTGACTGTTCGTATATAATGATGACCATTCAATGCATGAGTAATTACATACTACATACCTCGCTTATTCAAGCCAGTCTACCTTGAGTAAATCACAATTTTTATACGCAACTCATTCATATATATAGGATCTGAAATGAATTTTCATTTCATACGATGTATTATCAAACGAGTTGTGCCATTTTTGTATCCCCGAGCCTTGAATCATTTGAGATTCTTTTTATCACATGATATTGCCTAAATATGTGTATTTCTAACGTGAAATCAACATTTCTGAGAATAAGAGGCGAACCGCGCCGTGACCTGCAGGTCGTCTGCTACGCCTTGAGAAGTAGTTCCCCATCGTATAGATATATTCTGTGTGT
Organism: Pinctada fucata; assembly: GCA_028142955.1. Taxonomy (NCBI): domain Eukaryota; kingdom Metazoa; phylum Mollusca; class Bivalvia; order Pterioida; family Pteriidae; genus Pinctada; species Pinctada fucata. The sequence goes on along the minus strand of AP027111.1, from coordinate 48,414,868 downwards.
AAGAGAAAAAAAATTTCAAATTTGTTAGTATTTTTATGCAATAAATAATTTTACAACAATTTTAATCATTGATATTGAATCCGCGTCTGCATTTAACAATGGACCGATATTTGAAAGATCACACTTGTCAAAGTTTATGTGATTAGGTTCCAAACTTGATCAATCACATTCAAGCAGAATAATATGTAACGTGTTATCATCTAATTTATTTATGAATTGGCTTTATGAAACTGCATGCATAACGGGTGAATCATGTGATAAAACTATTATCGAGTAATTCAAACACGTCACATATCAGTCCAATGAAATCTATTGATTTCACTAGGGGCATAACACTCGCGCTCCTTGCAATTTTTACGAAAATTATGGAAAATACAGTGATAAATGCGTGAAGAAGAAGACGCTCAATCATAATTTGATTAATCAATTTTAATTATCTTTGGAAAAAATCGAAAAAGGGCATTTTTCTGTTTTCCTTTAAGGGGACGGAACACGTGAAATATGCATACTTCTGTAAAAAACGAGACAGTCAGATGTTCAATGTCAACATGACGAAAGAAAGCAATTGAAAATATTATTTTGAATTACATATTAGAGTGGTTGAGATTTCCTAGGTGTAACTTGCACAGGTGCGTCTAGTGTACACGTTGAACTACACGTAACTGTTGTAGAAATTTCTTTTCAAAGACCACTACGCGAGTTGACTTTTTGTCAGTTTAAATTGAAAAGGAGCATTTAGTTCGGTAAATCTATATTGAAATAGAAACGTGAAATCATATTGAATTGAATTACATACTTTTTACACTATTTGATAGAACAAAGGAAATGAAATATATTGAAGTAAAGACCTACGTGTATCTCGCACTTTACACGTTCACTGGCGACGTGTACTTTGAAAAGCAAATGACGTCAATCGCAATAAATGATGAGGTCACAAAAGCGGACCAGAAAACAAGTACACGTTCAAGTTACATGTAGGAAATCATAAATATCTCTATTGTTACAGGCTTTTATCGTTCATCTTCTTTTATAGGAAATTGTCCAGTTCTGATCGTCTGTGTGAAAAACAAACCATATTTGGGTCTAAAAGAATCATATTTCCCCTGTCCAGAGGAAGACCCAGGCTGTCCTGCGAAAAATCATCCAGAATACAGCATACAGGAGCTCTATAAATGTTTAAAATTATTATTATTGCTTTTATATATTCGGCTGGTTTTACTTTAATGTTTCTTTAAATCTACATAAAGATTGTTTGTATAATATGCAATCTACATAGAATTGTATTTAAATATTTTCAATCAGAGGCTTGACCTTTAAAGTTCGATATAAAAAACTAAGCTATTGTTAAGGGTAATTTTCGACGCATCGTTACATAACACTTCAGTGAATATATTTGATAAGCTAGACGAATGATTATTTAGAATCAAACTAATGCATCATGGATTTATATTGCCTAGCCTTAGAACTGTAAAGAGAATTGCATATTTCCTACTTTCAGACCCTAGATGTTCCGGTTCACAAGTATTCTTGAACACCTCAAGAACCAGGTAATAAAAACAAATATCATAAATGAAAAAAAAAAGGAATAGATCAACCTTCAACAGTATGAATGATTTACATTTATTACACATACAGATTCCTATTCCAATAAAATTGTTCGAAAACGATCACGTGATTGTATCTTAGAATCCCGTATTGGACGCCGGAAGTGTCGTATCGGACAGTTCAGCCGTTCTAACTCCATCCATGTATAATGACGTCAAATAGCCAGTGACGTAAGGAATGCTATTTCGCCTGCAGGTTGGCGATGATATGTAAAATTAAATGATTATTGAACAGTTTTGTCGTCTATAGACTCGTGCAATTTATTTTCATAATGTATACAATAAGGAAATATTGTACCCGCCTAGAAAGAACGAAAATCCTTTAGTGGACGAGACGTAGGTCATAGACTCAATATATTTTCTAAACTGTTTACAACACTGTTCGATAACCAAGTAGTACTGTATGATAGAATAATCGGTATTAACGTCTATCCATGATATCTGTAGGTATATTTATGATACTTGCTTACACCACAAAGCTTTATTCTTTAGGTATATTCATGACACTTGCTTATACCACAAAGCTTTATTCTTTAGGTATATTTATGACACTTGCTTATACCACAAAGCTTTATTCTTTAGGTATATTTATGATACTTGCTTATACCACAAAGCTTTATTCTTTAGGTATATTTATGATACTTGCTTAAACCAGAAAGCTTTATTCTTTAGGTATATTTATGATACTTGCTTATACCACAAAGCTTTATTCTTTGGGTATATTTATGATACTTGCTTATACCACAAAGCTTTATTCTTTATAAATTGTAAAACTGCGGTGTATTACTGCTGATGTCGGGAAATTTATATTGAAATTTCTAGATTTTGTATATCTATTGATTGTTATTTTTAATTGAGATTTTGGCCTTGTAATTAACTTTCATTGATGAAAGATTGAGCACTTGAGTATTTCCTTGAGTGTTTGCTGTGGGTGCTGAACCTAGTGTTGTTGGAGATCCCCCTTTGTTCTATATGTTCCTTTTTGGATTACAAAGCGAGCTTTTCGGATTTTTGGGATAATAAGACGAGAGTTAAGAACCCCATACATGCGTGCCTGGTCCATGCTTCAAATTTATCTGTTCTTAAATAAACATCAAAAAAGTACCTATCAGTTATACAGTCTCAAAGTCGAAAAGGCAAAGCAAAATCATTTGGAACAGTTGCGAACCTCGGAATGAATAACATTCCGAAGTGAGACCAAGTGCCCGAAGAGAGTCAGTGTCTCCTGATTGCATGCGACACAGTTTCATGAAAACTTGTCAGATTCTGTGGTTGTCTTGATGTACACATTAACTTACATATCAGATACATATTTAAACGTAATATTTGTACCAATTGGCGAGTGTCATTGCTGGCGGACCAGGTTTCCCCGGGGCACATATAGCCAAATATTATCTACTTCAGTTTATCATTTCTTCAAACGCATTTAAGAATTTCTGCTCTCAAAATTTCCTCGAAATTTCCGACATGAGGGTCCTTTAGCATGATATCCACCCCATCCTACTACTATTTACTGTACATTACTTCTTTAAGGCTCTGTCGCCTTTGACAGAAACTTGGTTTTGGCCCTTTATCAATTTGACATCATATATATTATTTTGCTTTTTCGGAAACTTGTCATTTCATCCAAATGTATCATCGAATTTAAAGGAGATTGACATCTAAACACCTTCCCTCTAATGCTATTTTGAACATAGATTTACATGGATATGTTCTGAATCGAATTTCCTAAAATAAATTTGGAAGTGCGCATTTTTTTTAAATGCACAAATTTAAAATCAGAAAGTAAAGCCAGAGGGCGCTACTAAAATGCGCCCTAATTTCAATTAGATTTATAAAATTCAATATAATTTTTTTTACAAATGTATTTCAAGTAGATGCAGAACCACAGTTAAACTGACTAGGAGATATATAAGGATACCTAAACATTTGTAACAGATAAAGCAGACATTGATTAAAATTACGTCATCTATATACTTACATGTGCTGAGATTTTCAATTTACCCTCTATAACATTCCAAATGAAAATATATGGCTGTCAAAAAGATCCTATTCGAAAACTTGCCGAAGCATGGAGAGGATGTGGGCAAATTTTCCCACGAGATATAATGTAATGCACACGAGATTACGATTTCGTTCCCAACAGTTATTATGTTGTTCTCAAGAGGTATAATATCATGCGCAAGAGATAATGGTGACGTTTCTGTTAGTTCTTCTGTCATGCACACGAGATGATGTCGTTTCCACGAGTTCTTATGTCATTCCTACGAGAAAACGTGTGCACAAGTGTTATTTTTTTCGCGTTCTCAAAAGTTATTATATCCCACCTACAAGTAATTATGTCAAAGGCATAGTTATGTCGTTTCCACGAGATTTAATGTTATCCACGACATATTACCTTGTGCCCACAAGATAAGGAGTGGGAAATTATTTCGTACGAATGACTTTGACATTGTGCGGCGAGTGTTGAATGCAAGCAGTAGATGCTTACTCTTCCTGGGCACCTGGTCTAACTCCCATGTCGGGAGTTCGCTTCTTTGCATATGGTGGAGGTTTTTATTTGTTTGCTTTGGTTCCTGTTTTATCCTAGCCAGCAGGGGATGCTTACTCCTCCCGGGCACCTGGCCCCACCTCTAGCTTGCTAGGGGTCCGTCGATGCTTAATTTTGTGCTCTATTGTGAGTGCTGTTGAGGTTATCGTCTGGATCCTCTTTAACTCATTTGTGTCACATTTTTGCCCTTTGCCGTGAGGAGCTCGTAAAAAAGTTCCCCGCGAGGGGTTTGATAGTAAGTGTTTTGAATATATTTCCCTGACATTGTCGCCATGGCACTTTCTACATCGACATAACGTCAGACAGTGCATGAATTTTATATATTTTTTTCATCTTCGTGCTTTAACATCGACGGTGGGTGCGTCTAGCCAACAGGGGATGTTTACTCCTCCCGGACACCTGGTCCCACCTCTAGCTTGCTAGGGGTCCGTCGATGCTTAATTTTGTGCTCTATTGTGAGTGCTGTTGAGATTATCGTCAGGATCCTCTTTAACTCATTTGAATGCCTTCAGTTTCTGATTTTCTGAATTATCAATTTTGTGCTGTATACAGGGATATTGTCATTATCCATATTTGTCATTAATAACTCGTGTGAACAATATGATTAACAAATTTAAATACATTAACAATGTATTTACAGGTATGAAAACAATAGAGGAAAAAAAAAACAATAGAGGCAAACAGAAAATACACAATACAAATTAAACTTGAATCCAAATGGATTGACATTGGTTGATAATGTCATTTAAACGAGTTTTGAACAGGTCATTCACACGAGAAAATCATTCAATATTTCGTGCGCAGTAGATTTAATTTCTCGTATGACATACTATTTCATGGGGCCTACACAATTATGCCATGTACACGATAAAATATATTATGGGAATGACATAATAACTCCTTTCAACGTCAAAATTATGTATGTGCATGACATAATATCTCTTGAAATCGACATAGTTATGTCATGTATACGGCATGATCTCTTTTGGGATCGACATTACAATATCTTATATCGTCAGAATGGCATATGAATGCATGGGATCGATATAATTATCTTGTGTGGACGACATAATTTACATGCATCCCCTCTTTGCTTCCGTTCAAACTAGATTTTAAGGATTATCAAGTCAAACGATTTCCTAAAAAGAGATGTAAAAGCAGAATAAGTTGTTTTCTTCAAGGGAATCATTATCCTCAAACATGCTGCAAACCAAAATATATGTTTGGATCAACTGTGACAGAATTTTATTCGAATATATGTGTTAAAATAAACTCATTGATATACAGCGCGGGTATTAAAAAACTTCATCTTCAATACATTTCAATCTTGATTTGAACTTTTGAGATTCTTCTTTAAATGGTTTTGGCCTTCATGTATGAAAGGTTCTGTGTTATTGTCGCCATCTTTTTTATCTTTTCATCGTAGGGAAACGTTTTCACTGATGTGAATTAATTCCCTGCTATGTTCTGTTTTATATTTCTAAGATTTTGATTTAAGTTTGATTTGAATATTGATTATCATTAACTGATTTCGTACTCTTCCAATAGGCAAGACTCAACCACTTCTGGTTTCAACAGTACAATGGACCAAGTGCAAGGACAGGGACACACCTATATTATATTCATATTGGTCGTCATACCTGTAATTATTCTATGTTCAATGATAGGGTGTTTCCTTGTCAGTAAGTATTACATCGATGACATATTATTCTTCACAGTTAAAAGTTATAAGACCAACAATGAATTTGAAGACGTTTAACATTAATACCATTTGGTGAGGGTCACTGCTGGTGGACCAGGAGTCCTCGAGGGCACATGTAGCCAAGGTCGATCAATTTCGGTTTGTCGTTTCTTCAAACGCATTTGAAAACAAATTTCTAACATCTGGGTCCTGTAGCATCATATCCCAGCCATCTTGCTACGTCTTTCGGTATATTTAGGACATAATTTTCACAGATTTTGGCCAAATCACATTGTTTAGATTGAGGATCACTGACGAGGTTTGAGTTCCCGAAACTTGCATGTCTGGTCCATGCTGTAAACTTATCTGCTCTAAAATGATGCTAATGAATATGAAAACGTTAAACATCGGTAGTTAACTGGCTACGGTATGAAAATTAATGTTATCATATATCTAATAGGAAGTATATTTTTGTTGTCTTCAAGGATCCAGATATAAAGCGATTCATTCTATCGTATTTAATTTCACTTTGACCTCTTTTTTGAATTTTCATGGAATAAAAGATTAACATTTGTTTAAGCCCTTGGTCCCCAGGGTCGTGGAAAATGAAAGTGATCATGTCTTTGTAATCTTGTGAACACCATATTTGTCGTATTTAAGTCTTGTAATCACCAATTCTCAGATGGTATTTAGGATGGATAATTCTTTTTGCATTATTTTCCGTCTTTGGTCTAGTTGCACACCTGATGTTTTTGTGCCTCTGACACCTATGGTCTTGGAAAATGGGTGTGGTGATTTTCTTATTTAACTCTTTGTTATCTTATGAACACGGTATTTGGAAAGATATGTGGTAAGTTCTTCTGTATAGATCTATGTAATTTTATGGACACCAATTCCCAGAAAAAATGATTGATGGAGAGTCGATTCTTAAAATTATAATTGGCTAGTGGTCTAGTTGTTTCCCTGATATTTTGTTAACCACCGGGGACGCCCGTTGCCGGAACTGTACCCCGTTTATCGTTGCTTCCTAGGGCATTGAGACCATAGCAAGTATTGTTGTAAATGAACCCCTGACCCCAAGGTTTTTTTAATAGTTCTGGCATCTTTTTTAAAATTGATAGAGATAACCCTGTGGTCTAGTTGTGCACCTGATGTTTTGTTTGAGCCTCTGATTCCAGGGTCATCGAAAATGAGTGTGCTTGTTTCTCCTACAACTAGATGTAATCCTAAGCTTGAATTGCCGATACTCAGAAAGTATTGTTGGTAGAGAATTAATTGCTTTTGCATTATATTAATCATTTTCTGGTCTTATATTGTTCAGGTCTTACCCTGATCCTCGGGGTTTTAGCGGGGTTTTAGTTTGTCACTGAGATTTATTTAAGCAAACAGTAAGGAGAGCTTCAGTCGCATCCGAGACATCTTGTCTTAGTAAATTTTCTTAATCCAGATATCTATTTTTTTACGAGCGAGATGCTCTAAATTTTATTTATGTTCAACCAAAAATCATTGGTGAAATGATACAAAAATGACAGCAACTTAAAGGTAGGTGATGGTTAAGAATAAAATGATTAATTTCAGTTATATTAGAGAGTGAACTTTTCTGAGGATTTTATTCAAATACGTCTGGGCATGTTTTCAAAATCAATTCTAAAGAAAACGAGTCCTTTGACGTCATAAATCCGATTTTAAATTTTTTGTCTTTTTTTCGAAATAAAACAATTATCGTAATATTGTGAAAATCCAATTCATTTTTTTTTTCAGATAAAAGATGTAAAGCAACAACTAACGAATATTATGGTGAGAATTTTTGGTTCTTATTAGCTATATAATTTATAATATAATTTATAAGAAAACAGATACATCGAAAGAATTATGAATAAAACCTAGGTTACCGTGCTTCAGGGTGTAAGGGATATTTGGCATGTTTTAGGTCCTTTGAAATTCGTATCGGAAAACAACATATCCGACTTATAAATTAGCCAGAATTACTTGAGCCGCGCGCTCTCTGTAATGTAAATGTAATAAAGCCTACGCTCACGCAGCAAGATACGCCCGTTGGGATTTTTTTTCACAACACCAAAATATCTAAGTCCCATAACTCCATAAGGACAAATTGGATGAACCTAGCTGAAAAATCGAAAGGCGGCTTCCTCTTCAAAGTCTGATCAAAATGTACAAATATCATGAAAATCTGTTGACACATATTCAAGTTATTGCGTTCCATGCACCTATATTTTGCCCTTAACTTAACATGTATGTGCATATAACCCCCCATTACACATAATTTCTGGATTATGTGACAAAAAATTCAAGAACCCCTTATATATGTGAAAGAACATCCTTTCTACTTGAAGTATACAAAATTTCAAAACATTTCGACCAGAAATAGATTTTTAAATAATTTTTAACTATTTTAGTATATTTTCACTGTATTTTAAAATGTCTAAGTCCCATAACTCTGTAACGACATATCGAATGAACCTGAAAATCGAAAGGCGGCTTCCTCTCCAGAGTCCAATCGAAATGTATGAATATCATGAAAATCTGTTGACGCATATTCAAGTTATTGCGTTCCATGCGCCTACATTTTGCCCTTAGCTTAACATGTATGTGCATATAACCACCCCTCCCCCCTTCCTATTACACACAATATCTCGGTTATGCGACAAAAAAATTAAAAACCCGTTACATATGTCAAAGAACATTCTTCCTACATGAAGTATACAAAATTTCAAAACATTTCGACCAGAAATAGATTTGTAAATAATTTTTAAATATTTTAGTATATTTTCACTGTATTTTAAAAATCTAAGTCCCATAACTCTGTAACGACATATCGAATAAACCTGAAAATCGAAAGGTGGCTTCCTCTCCACAGTCCAATCATAATGTATGAATATCATGAAAATCTGTTGATGCATACGCAAGTTATCGTTGTGTGGAGCTCGTAAAAAAGTTCCCCGCGAGGGGTTTGACAGTAAGTGTTTTGAATATACTTCCCTGACATTGTCGCCATAGCACTTTCTATATAGACAAAACGTCAGACAGTGCACGACGTTTTTATATTTTCATTTCTATGCTTCATAAACATCGACGGCGGGTGCGGCTAGCCAACAGGGGATGCTTACTCCTCCCGGGCACCTGGTCCCACCTCTAGGTTGCTAGAGGTCCGTCGATGTTTAATTTTGCGCTCTATTGTGAGTGCTGTTGAGATTATCGTCAGGATCTTCTTTAACTCATTTGTGTCACACTTATGCCCTTTGCCGTGTGGAGCTCGTAAAAAAGTTCCCCGCGAGGGGTTTGACAGTAAGTGTTTTGAATATACTTCCCTGACATTGTCGCCATAGCACTTTCTATATAGACAAAACGTCAGACAGTGCACGAAGTTTTTATATTTTCATTTCTATGCTTCATAAACATCGACGGCGGGTGCGGCTAGCCAACAGGGGATGCTTACTCCTCCCGGGCACCTGGTCCCACCTCTAGGTTGCTAGAGGTCCGTCGATGTTTAATTTTGCGCTCTATTGTGAGTGCTGTTGAGATTATCGTCAGGATCTTCTTTAACTCATTATCGCGTTCCATGCGCCTATATTTTGCCCTTAGCTTAAAATGTATGTGCATATAACCCACCCCCCCCCCTTCCCATTACACACAATATCTCGGTTATGCGACAAAAAAATTAAAAATCCGTTACATATGTCAAAGAACATCCTTTCTACTTGAAGTATACAGAATTTCAAAACATTTCGACCAGAAATAGATTTTTAAATAATTTTTAAATATTTTAGTATATTTTCACTGTATTTTAAAAATCTAAGTCCCATAACTCTGTAACGACAAATCGGATGAACCTGAAAATCGAAAGGCGGCTTCCTCTCCACAGTTTGATCACTATGTATAAATTTCATAAAAATCCGTTGACGCGTATTCAAGTTATTGCGTTCCATAGGCGGACGGACAGACGGACAGACGGACGGACGGACAGACGGACAGACGGACAGACGGACGGACTTCGCCATACCATAATACGTCCCGTCAAATGACGGGCGTATAAAAATCGAACTTCAAAAAATTAAAGAGCGTGCTACTGAAATTATTTTTGGTGGCTCCGCTGAAAGCATCACTGATGAGAATTTAATATTCGAAACACGTGTCTAGTGCATGTAAATTGGTTTGGAATTTTCTTCAAGAAGGTAGAGAGTTGGAACCCTTCGACATTATTGAATTAGAAAATGATATTATGAGACCACATAGACCTAAATTTATTGAAATAATATGTAAACAGAAAATGGGATCCAAATCAATAACTGACATATATGCAATGTATATAAAAACCTAAATATGAATATAACTGGGAAGTGAAAGTCCAAATAGAAAATTCAGACCAATGGAAGATTATTAATGAAAATACTTTTAAAAGCACAAATGACACTACACTAATTTGGTTTCAGTACAAAGTGGTACACCGAATAATAGCAACTAATATTTTTTAACTTTATATTTCAATCAATGGCAACTCACAATTTACTTTTTTTAACATGACCAGGAAACAATTGAACACTTGTTTTTTGAATGCGATTTAGTCAATGAATAAATTAAAGATTTTCAGGGGTGGTTAAAAGACAAAGACTAATTTTGAAATAAATCTAAAATTATCTGATAAAATACTTTTGGTTAAAGTTAAAAACATGAAAGCCTTTAACTTAATGTTGTACATTTAAATGAGAGTCACTATAAAGTAGAAAAAATAAGTTGTGAGACAAAGGGAATAACCCTTAAATTTGAAGCAAAATGGGAAAAATACCACAATTTATTCCCATAAAACTTCTAATTGTTTGTTGAAATACTATCTTGTTTGGATGCAACAGACTTCAAAACATATTTGCTGGTTTCGCAGGATTTAATTTACACAGAAAAACAAAATTACGTTAGAGTTATCTTTCTTATATTGAGAAAAATGTGAGTGAATGCTTCTCTTCTTTCTTTCCTATAAAAAAACCTCATACTATATATTGTTTTTCATTCAATGTCCTGTTTAACATTAGAATGTGTGAAAAAAATATCCGACATTTTAGTAGTAAGATATAAAACGAAGAATTGTAGTATCGGTATCAATTCTGTAAAAAAAAAAAACAAAAACAAAACAAATGGAATCTGAAATCAGGGAGCATAGCATCATAGCATATACTGAATTGACACATCAGAAGAATATACAAAAAAGTGGAAGTTACCACAAATAAAAAATAATTCGCGATCACAGCAACAACGGACATCAAACAACCAAACTTATCTGCTCTAACTTGACTCAAAAATAAATATATATCAGACATAGTTTAAGGAAAGAAAAAGAGATGGTAAAATGAGCACTCCCTTAGACTTTATATAGGTATCTAAGTACTACAATTATAACAGATAAGATATCTGGAAAAAAGAAAGGACGCACGGTGTTGAGTGAAAAAAAATCTCAATTGCTTAAAGAGAAAAGAAAGATGGGGATCTATGAAGTACCCTCACATGAAACAATCCCAAGGTGAAAACACAGAGAAGACAGGTGTACAAGCAAAACAAGAAAAAAAAAGGAGACGACATGATATCAAAACACTAAAAGACTATACAGAATCCAAATTTTCTACTTTGGACGGGTATCTGTAACGTTCGTAGTAAATGATGTGTGTAAATGATTATCCAGATTTTGTGCGCACAATCCTCCCACTTGTCGAGTTGCCCAGTGGTATTGGTGAACTCTTAATGGCGGTGTATAATAGCTTCCTCACTTTACGTTGACAAAACAAACAAGATAGCAGAACACAGTGGCCCAAGTAGCACATAGATTATTATTAAGTGAATAAGAGAAACATCCAGACGACATTTAAAGAGGACAAGTTATTGGGCATCTGCTTTATTAAGGAGATTTGGGCACTTCACGTCATAGCAATGCAATTCTGAAAATCATATTTTACATGCATGGAATTCTATTTAAGTTCCGCAGGAATATTATTTATCAATAGGATTTGTTCACGATAATTCTTTGACTTGCCAAGTGAAAAATTGAGAAATAAAATAACTTTGTGCAAACTTTTCTATCAATCGTCTTTTAATTCCTTATGTTTGAGGACTACAGTCTTTGTAATAATAATTACAAAGCGGCAACTACGCAAATGCTTCAAACTGTCTAAAACATTCGCGTCTGAATTCTTATTCGCCTCACACTCGTGGCACATGCGCAGCGCATTCGCCTTTCATTCTCCTCCATTCGCAGCGCGTTCTCCTCACATTCGTGTGCATTCTTGTTCCCAAGGTGGAGGAGAATGAGCCCCGATAGAGCCCCGACAAGAAAGAATCTGACACGAATGTGATGCGAATGCGCCGAGAATGTGACGCGAATGAAAAAAATCAACGCGAATCAGCCACGACCTTGACACGATATTGCCACGATAGTACTACATACACATTCGACAGTGACAATAATAATTATCTCAGAGTTGATGTAAAAGTGTGCGGATCAATATTTCGTAAACTTTGACAGTGCCTTTCAAGAGAAAACAACCTGGAAAGAGGTCAAAGTCAACAAAGGGTATTGGTGCTCCTGGATATGTCAAATGATTTTGATTTTGCTCATGTCACAATCTTGTCATGATCGCAGCGCTATCGGGTCAAAGTCGTGTCTCAATCTCCTGCATTGCAGCGCTATCGGGCTAAAGTCGTGTCTCAATCTCCTGCATTCGCCTCTCATTCGCCTCTCATTCGCCTCAGTGTCTTTTTGTCGTGGCACATTCGTGTCGCATTCTTCTCTATTCTTATCACACTCGCCTCACTATCGTAGCGGACACGTAGCATATTCTTGTTGCATTCGCGGCGCTATCGCATGCCTATCGCGCCAAGAAATACTTCATGAGAACAGACTAGAACGTGACACGATTGTTCATTCGCCTCTGATCGGTGCTCATTCTCCTCTACATTCCAACAATGGAAGCCCGGCTTAAAACGTGGGTCCTGTAACATCATATCCCACCCATTCTGCTACGTCTTTTGGTACATTTTTCGACATAATAATTTTCATACTTTTTGGCCGTATTACATTGTTTAGACTGAGGATCACTGACGAGGGTTTAGTACCCGAAACGTGCATGTCTGGTCCATGTTGTAAATTAATCAGATTTTAAATGATGCTATTGAATGAAAGACGTTAAACATGTAACTCGTGAATGAATCTACTCAATTACAGTTGAAAATACACTTCTGTTATCATCATTAACAAATGCAATAGATTCAATAAATATTCTCCAGAAATCAGTGATTTTTAAATGAAAAATACCTTTTTTCTCCAAAAGACACTTCAGTTGTGGATTGAATGTCAGTAAAACATATATAATCTAAAACATATGAGAAGATACACTTCAGATTGATTTCATAGTGGATTATGGATTTTTAAATTGATATACAGAAATCAGAGATTTCTGACTTAAAACACAGGATTTTGAATAAAAACGACAATTTCGAGAATTTTTCAAAATATTAGAGTTTGAAATAAATGTCCTTTCAAAGAGAAAATTTTAAAGATATTTTTAAAATTATTTCTGAACAAATTTATGCAATGCTGCGGAACTGAGAAGCGAGAAGAAATTAAAATTTTCTCAAAATTCAGTGAAACTTTGCAAAACATCTACTTTTTGACCCAAAACATACAATATAAATAGAAATTGAAACTTATAACTTATTTCATCTGAAAGAGCACAAAAAATACAATATATTCACAGTTTTTGATTTTTAAAACCGACATCCAGTCGAAAGAAAAAACAAAATTCCTATTTTCGGTGATTTTTATAAATTATAAAAAAGTTACATCCCCCCAAAAAAATATTTCCTCACATATTTGAGTCTTAGATTTTAATATGTTATGCCCTATATGATTATATGACAAACAAGTAAAAATTATTTCTGTTGCAATTTGTTTAAGGTTTGGCCATTTGTTCATCAAAATTGACTGGACTACAAAATTGCTTAATTTAAAAAAAAATCTGGTACAACATGTGTGAACGTCAAAAATACAAGTATATGAATATATATATAAGTGTTAACGCCGCAATATCAATTTTGAGAGAAAAGCATAATGTAGGAATCTAAAACATCCATTTCTTTTTCTCTTTGTCTAAAATGAAAAGAAATAAAAACACAAACACTCAAAAACTCAATTTGCTTTTATTTGTTATCATCCCTTCCCTCTGGAAGAAATATTTCAATCTACTAAAATGAAAAGTATATCATATCGACGAGCATTACCTAAAGTGAGCGTCACGATGTTCGCTAGGTCACGCTACGTTGTCGGTGCTTATAAAAGCGCTTATTGAGGAAAAATGAATAAGAAATTGGTCAGAATATGACTCAAATTTGTAGTCTGAAGTCCAGATTATAAGAAATATCAGATCAAATGAATAGATATATAAAAACTTTCCATTTTCAATCATAAACAATGGATTTATGGTTTTCAGAGGCTTGGTCAGAGAAATTCTAAGCTAATTATCTCTAAAACGGCTACACTTTTTATTTTTGAATTATTCTTTATCTTCAGCATGTTTATCTAAATGATAAAAGAAACATTTCATGAAAATTCTTTTATGGCAACTACTTCAAAAATCAATGTTTATAAACTTTTCATCTATTTTTTTTCTGTAAAAAATGGGATAAAATAAATGTCCTTCTTCAGCATGGTTACCATGGTAACAAAATTTTTTTTTCGAAAATGATACATTTACTTCATTTATAAGGTGAATGGATAAAAATTTACTGTGCTATATTGATTTTTAAAAAATAAAGACCAAAGTTGGGACATTGTTCTACCTCCCTTTTTTGTTTGTATAAAGGTGACAAACGGCATCATCTTTTTCATGAAATATTGCAATCGATGAAGGAAAGGATATTCTTTTATATCTAGGCAATATTTTCAATTACTATTATTCCATCAAAAAGATAAATAATGCGGTTCACACTCATACCTCCTTAATATAAACCCATTGTACTGAAAATCATCAAAATCCACGACATGCTGTGCCACTCGATTTTGGTCCTTACAGAGAATGGCTATGAAATATCCACAGATAAAAAAATAATATTTTCAGTCTCATACCGGCTCACCAGAGGGGACTTATAGCACCCACTTACGTCTGTCTGTCCGTTTGTCAATCTGTCTATCCGTCATACTTCATTTTCCGGACTTTTCCCGCTGTCTTTGCATATGTTGATCTCATATTTGGTATGTGCATACGTCTCAAAGTGATGCAGATCAAGTTTGACTTTGCTTTAGATTTACATATTTTTACAAGAGTTATGGCCGTTGGATTTAATAAATTTCATGAAATTTAACGTTGTTTTCCAGACTTTTTGTCGGTTCTGTTGCAGATATTGACCTTATATTTGAATAACTCTGGGTGTGATGCGTATCAAGTTCGAGTTTTGTATCTATTTTATCAAGATTTATGGTCTTATTACATTTTAAATTTAATGAATTTTTCAATTTATCGGACTTTCCCTCGCTGTTATTTTAGATTATGAGCTGAATTCTTGTATGTGAATACATCCTTAAAACACCAATTATTTGAAAGTACCAAAAAGTTTTGGCCACGCATGTTCTCCGATTTTCATTGAAATTTCATATATGGTTAGGGCAAAATGTCAGGAATAGAAAATGATCAACATATTATTTCCAAGTGACTTGGTTGCCATGGTAACCGGATCATAAGATACCAAAATGAAAATTAAACAATTTTGAAGCCTTGTGTCTCATGCAAATGGTTAATAATCTGAATTGTTATGAAATTCGGAAATAAGAAACACGAGATATTTAACCAAATTCATTATCTTTTCAGAATTAAGGAATACAGCTCGTCACCAAGGTAATACATATTGCTCATTCTGACAAAATTCTTCAAGACGTTTAATTTGATTTTCTGCTGTTAAATTGCTTTGACTAAAATAATAAGCGATTTTATATATTTGTTTGAAAGAACTAACAATAAACACTAAAATTAGTAGGTTACCAAGGATCTAAATCTCTCTAGCAACTATTTCTAGGGTTTGAAATACTAATAAATTGGATTTCCTCAGCTTGATAGGTAAAATGTGATAACATAATTATGTCACATGTAATGCACCCTTTCTAAAGCTTAAATGAAATTGGTGGGTTAATCATTACCATGGCAACCATTTTATAAAATGTTGAATTTTCAGAATAAAGCATTGTTATAGTAATAGTTTCTATATCATCAGAAACGACCTTATTAATGTAATTCATTTCGATTAAAGCAGGACACATTTTTGTATGGCTACTATGAAAGCAAGAGTGATGTACCAAAATAAAATCTTCTTGTTTTGAACTTTTTAAAAGCTTTTGAAATAAAAGTTCTAATGAGGTTACAAAGAAAAAAATCTTTGTGCAGCAAGGTTGCTGAAACATCTTTACAGAAAAAGTTTATTCCATTATAATTATTGAAAATGACCGTATCCAAGTTAAAAATAAGCCTATTTCAAAGGAGTAGGACAACGAAGCCCCATAAACAGCCCTGCAATTTTCCTTAAGATTAAACTTAATGAGAAATACTTAACATATTACATAAGATATAATTTTGATGAAAGGAACATATCACCAACCGAAACATCATAGGAAATATTATGACGTCATCAAGTTATTGACAAAGCATATAGTCAAAAATGCTCGAAAAGATGTCTTTAGTGGAGAATTTCGATGTGGTCGATTGCGTCGAGAAACATAAAACTTTTGTGACAAAAAGATACAATGATTATCTTTCATTTGTAAATGTTTCATGTTCCTCGAGGCATGTGGCCAATGCTAATCTAAAGAAACATGTGGGTTTTGCAGCAATGTTACTAAACATTGTTGATTTTGAGGTTTTCAAAGGGCTTAAAGCATTATTACAAAATATCAACACATTATTCAGTAAAGAACTTTACAAAGTATCAAATCACGAGACATATTCAATTTATTCCAATGAGATCAGAAACAGGGCCGATTTAGGAGCTTCATGGAAGCTGTAGTCTTTTATATATATCCTTAGCAACAGTCTATTTATCTTAGTAGAATGAAATATTTCTACCAGAAGGAAGGGATCATACAAATAAAAAACAAACACTATTGGCCTTTATTAAGTGTAAAAACCGCGAAAACTTAAAAGTCTTTGTAATAATGAACGATCTAGCCGAAGATATGTACTATAGGCATTCCTGTAAGACTTGAAGCTTATCATATTTGTGTGGTTTTAAAGAACTTAATCATAATTTATACATAAATATAACATTGAATTTAAAATATTACACATGTATACATAACCTATTTAAACATATCCAATAACTGTGCAATACAAGTGCAAATGTGATACCTGCAAGTATACCAAGACAGACCATGCCGAAGACAAACAGACAGACGTACAGATGAAAGTAAAGTAGGAGATGATAGCAGACAAGAAGGGGGACAAACATAAACAAGTGATCCCACATATTACGGACACGCTTTGTAAAGCCAATCATATGTATTTATAATATAACAGGATTGTCGTATTATATAATTGAGAAAAAATTCCTTGGGAAGGCAGGTGCCACGGTGTGCGTGTAATTTTTTCAAAATTATGTAAGTGGTGGGATGGTATATATAGTTGCGATATGTCGTATTTCTAAGATATGATATACATTTGTACAAATGATATCATAAATAAGATAAATGTTAAACGTCTTTAAATTCATTAGCATCATTTAAAACCTGATTAATTTACAGCATGGACCAGACATGCACGTTTCGGGTACTAAACCCTCGTCAGTGATCCTCAGTCTAAACAATGTAATATGGCCGAAAAGTATGAAAATAGGTATGTCCAAAAATGTACCAAAAGACGTAGCAGAATGGATGGGATATGATGCTACAGGACCCACGTTTTAAAAATTTCAATACATTTTGTAACAGAAAATTTCAAATGCGATGAAGAGACAGACGATCAACCGAAGTTGATCGAACTTGGCTACATGTGCCCTCGGGGACTCTTGGTCCACCAGCAGTGACACTCACCAAGTAGTTCAAATGTTAAACGTCTTTAAAATCATTAGCATCATTTAAAACCTGATTAATTTACATCATGGACCAGACATGCACGTTTCGGGTACTAAACCCTCGTCAGTGATCCTCAGTCTAAACAATGTAATATGGCAGAAAAGTATGAAAATAGGTTTGTCCAAAAATGTACCAAAAGACGTAGCAGAATGGGTGGGATATGATGCTACAGGACCAACGTTTTAAAAATTTCAATAAATTTTGTAACAGAAAATTTCAAATGCGATGAAGAGACAGACGATCAACCGAAGTTGATCGAACTTGGCTACATGTGCCCTCGGGGACTCTTGGTCCACCAGCAGTGACACTCACCAAGTAGTTCAAATGTTAAACGTCTTTAAATTCATTAGCATCATTTAAAACCTGATTAATTTACAGCATGGACCAGACATGCACGTTTCGGGTACTAAACCATCGTCAGTGATCCTCAGTCTAAACAATGTAATATGGCCGAAAAGTATGAATATAGGTATGTCCAAAAATGTACCAAAAGACGTAGCAGAATGGGTGGGATATGATGCTACAGGACCCACGTTTTAAAAATTTCAATAAATTTTGTAACAGAAAATTTCAAATGCGATGAAGAGACAGACGATCAACCGAAGTTGATCGAACTTGGCTACATGTGCCCTCGGGGACTCTTGGTCCACCAGCAGTGACACTCACCAAGTAGTTCAAATGTTAAACGTCTTTAAATTCATTAGTATCATTTAAAACCTGATTAATTTACAGCATGGACCAGACATGCACGTTTCTAAACCCTCGTCAGTGATCCTCAGTCTAAACAATGTAATATGGCCGAAAAGTATGAAAATAGGTTTGTCCAAAAATGTACCAAAAGACGTAGCAGAATGGGTGGGATATGATGCTACAGGACCCACGTTTTAAAAATTTCAATAACTTTTGTAACAGAAAATTTCAATTGCGGTGAAGAGACAGACGATCAACCGAAGTTGATCGAACTTGGCTACATGTGCCCTCGGGGACTCTTGGTCCACCAGCAGTGACACTCACCAAGTAGTTCAAATGTTAAACGTCTTAAAATTCATTAAAGATGATCCTGACAACAAACAGCACTCACAATAGAGCACCAAATGGGCATCATCGACGGACCCCTAGCAAGCTAGAGGTGGGACCAGGTGCCCGGGAGGAGTAAACATCCTCTGTTTGGCTAGCCGTACCCGCTACCGATGTTCATGCACAAAAATGAAAACGATATTTACAGAACATGCATTGTCCGAGGTCATATCTTTATAAAAAGTGATATGGAGACCATAACAGGGCCAAAATCATAACACTTACTGTAAACCCGGTCGAGGGGAACTTTTTGACGACCTCCACACGGCAAACGGCATAAATGTTCAAAAAGCCAGAATTGAATATTAAAGTCGTTGTATCCGATGACAAAATATATATAAAATGATTTGATGTCATCCAACAGGCTTAAGCAAAATTCGCCTCTAACTATAAGAAAGCAATATACTACAGTATCTTCTTATCCGTTTTTTATTTCAGAAAATTCGCAAGCTAACACTTTGGAAGACCAGAATAATAGGGAAACCCAACTCAACGGTAATACATATTTAAAGAACATCAAATGGATTCAATATTGAAAATTATTATGTTTAGATAAATTGAATATGCTTGTTTCCATTATTTTTTATGCCTGATTTCTGTTCCATCTGCTGTTGCACTCATGAAGTATTTATTTGGGATAATGTTAGGTCCCGTTGCGACTTTCAATGGACATGAGGTAGATGAAACATGGAAACGTCATCATATAGAGAGGAATCTCCTCAAACGATGCAGACGAATAATCAAAATTTGTCCGTCTTAGTTTATGGCTAAAAATGTCACTTCTGGCCTATTTAAGCATTCGTCAGTTTTGAGAACTCCATACGATACTTTTAGATACCTTTGTATAATTATATTAATGTTATGTTAATTCTGAACAGATGAACTGTTCCAAGGATAGTATCTTCTTATAAATACAGATTTGCTGTAAATACGTAAATCTAAACCAAACTTAAACTTAGTCTCAACCACACTATAATGTATTCACATACAGAAAAAGCAATTCATTAACTGCAATAACAGCCAAGAGAAGTCCTCACTGTTGTTAAACTTTGTGTATCACACTATAATGTATTAACATATCAAAAATTAGTTCAATATGCAATAACATCTGGTCTCACTCTCATATCGGGAGTTCGCTTCTTTTCATATGGTGGAGGTTTTTGTTTGTTTGCTTTGGTTCCTGTTTTATCCTGATTTTGTATGCCTTCGGTTTCTGATTTTCTGAGTTATCGATTTTGTACTGTAAACAGGAATATGGTCATTATCCATATTTGTCATCAAAGAAAAATCTGGGAAACTGAAAATTTGAGTTGCTCAGTCCAGGGGCCATAAATCTTGTAAGAATAGTTCAATCGAAACCAAACTCAAACTTGATCTGTATCACACTTAAATGTATTCACGTTCCAAATCATTCCAACATATGCAATAGAATCGCAGAAAAGTAAAGAAAACTGATTATTTACAGACCGACAGACAGACAGGATCGAAACTGTAAGTCCCCTCCGGCGAGCCAGTAGGGGACTAAAAGGCTATAACTCTGGCAAAAGTAGGTCAATCGGAACCAAACTCCAACTTGATCTGTATCACACTTAGATATATACACATTCAAAATTTTTAATCAAAGAAGTACCCATCAGTTATTCATTACTTATGCAGTCTCAATGTCGAGAAGGCAAGGCAAAATCATAAGAATTTCCATTGGAACGGTTGCAAATCTCGGAATGAATAACATTCCGAAATGAGACCATGTAAGCTTGTCAAATGAGGTGATTGTATACATACTGACATACATGTAGTAACATTAAAAAACGGAAACATTACTACTATCCTCGTATAAACACGACTGTAAATGAATTGGTGAGTATGATGTTGAGTGTTTTATGTTTACAGTTCCAGTAGATGTGTTATGTTTAATGTTACAGTTCTAGAGTAATATATGTGTTATGTTTAATGTTACAGTTCTAGTATTATGTGTTATGTTTAATGTTACAGTTCTAGTTTATGATGACTAAATTGAACGTTCATACACTACATTTATATTCATTTAATCTATCTTTTTTGTAAAATGATATCCGATAAGTTCTCAGTAGGCAAGTGGCAACGAACTTAATTACGTTTTCTAATAATAAAAAAGATATATATATACTCTTACATTAAAAATTGTCTCTAAAGTTAATTGTTCATGAAAATTTGATCTTCAATTTAAAAGGAAATTGCATTATTGGCAAAATACTTATGGAGTTAGATTTGTTCTTGCAAGTTACAGAGGTTTTGTACAGAAGGACTCAAGAATCAGGTATGATAAAAATAACACATGGGCAACACAGAATCCTTGAAATTTCTTTGAATTTAATGAGCGAATTAAAGAATGCAGACAAAGTTAATCATTGTATATTAGAATAAAAATAGTCCTTTAAATATTCTTTCGCTAGGAAGTCCATCGAAAACTTTGTTGTAGCAAATATAAATTTACATCAATTTCAATTCAAAAGTGGGCACGAATAATTGTCTCATACTTAATTTCTACATGTATGTCTCTTTCTTTTTAGGTTTCAAGGCATTACTACTCTTCATTAACGAAGCTGAGACCGGAAAAATTCAGATCCTACCTTTGAATCCAGGCGATACGATTGATTTGGACAAAATATACGTACCCGTTACACTACTCGAAACACGCTTTAGTAGGTCAGATAGAAGAGAGGTCGCACAAGAAGTAGCGTTAGACAATCTATTAGACGTGCAGAAAGAGAAGCCAACACGTTTTATCTTCATTCTTGGTGAGGCTGGGTATGGGAAAACAGTTCAATGTCAACGAATAGTGAAGTCATGGTGCCATGTCTGTTATGATGAATCCGCCGAAGAAAGAGATCAAAGATTAAAAGGGATCGAAAAAAGCTTGGAGCAGTTCCAGTTTCTTTTCTTCGTTCGTATGCGCGATGTTAAGAGTGAAAATACACATCTCAAAGACATAGTTTGTGAGGCATATAGTCATTATAATAATGAAGTATCAAGCAAGCATACGGACACAATTCGAAATATCCTAGAAGATCAGCAGAAAAGGTGTCTAATCTTGCTTGATGGCCTTGATGAGTGGAACATTTTAGAGTGGAAAAAGAAAGATCTGAATGGAGGTATTCCCTTCTGTACATATATGCCCAGCTGTACAATACTGATAACAATGAGGTCTTGGAAATTTTTGGAGGTTGCAAATATTTATCGTGAAAAGTACGACAGAGTAGCCCGTTTGCAAGGACTAAACAATGATTCCAACGAGGAGCTAACGTCAACCTTGTTGATCAATTATTATCAAATACAAACAGATTCCGAGGAATTCAGGAGAAAGCGTAAAAGAATCAGAGATGTCGTTTCGTCGGCTTCCTCCGACATGACATCTTTGATGAGAATTCCTTTGCTAGCAATTTTCTGCATTCTTACATTGTATGAAGACGTTGAGACTGGGTATACCTTGACAACGTTATATCTGTCGATGATTGAATCCTTGATCAAAAGATTTTTAAAGAAAAATCAGAAATCGACAGAAAGAGATGCTTTCTCTCAAAATGTCCCAAGTATATTAGCGAACTATTTGAATCTAAATCATTACATGTCTGAACTAACAAGTCTGGGAAAACTTGCGTTCGAAAACCTCACTAGCAAAATAAGTTTAGAATTAACTACTGATCAACTGCATAGGTTTATAGACGAAGAAAATATAGAACTTTTTCTTGGAATAGGACTAGTCATTAAAGAAGATTCAAAAGGAAGAATTCATGAAGATAAAGTCTGTATTAGCTTTCTCCATAAAACGATACAAGAATTTGCTGCTTCCTTGTATATATGGAATTCAAGAGCAGAGGAAGATATTTTAAATGAAGTTTCAAATATTGAAAAAGCACTTGAATTTTCATCCATTCTAGTTTTCCTATCAGGATTATCGCCTTCCATCGGAGGCAAAATATCTAGACATATTCAGAAGTTATTACTCAAAGATAAAGATACTAACAAATATCGAGAATATTTCACTGGAGAATATTTTCGAAAGTTCTTTTACTTGTTTGATTTTCAAATGAAGTGTTATAGGGAAGCTAGAGGAACGAAATCAATAAAAGACTTTATAGATGATATGCCAGAATGCAAATTTGAGGTTTCCGATATAGTTTTACTTTCTCAAGATACTATTGTACAGACGATTAGAGATTCAGCTGACATTCTGCGACATCAAGCAAATGACGTGAAATCACTTTATATGCTATGTATACCTGATGATAACGAAAAAGGAATAGCTAATGAGGAGCTTAATGCATTCTTGGAAAAAAGTCAATCTATCGAGTCTTTGAACATAGACGGTTATGTTGACGGAAAATGCAGATTATTTAGAGAAATAAGTCCAAGAATTTCATCCCTTAGAACTCTTGGTCTTTGGAATGTTGCCTTTTCTAACGATATTTTGAATAATTTATTAACAGCTAAGGAGGCGAAAATGAATATCGGTGCCTTAGGACTTTTCAATATAGCATCACCAAGCAACTTGTATGCTCAATTCGAATACCAATTCACCTCAATCCACATGCCCTTCAATAGCTGGTGTGCTTTTCTGAAGGAGAAAGTACATTCACAAACAGCTGCAAAGTTTCCACCTCACTCGGTGGAAAGTGCAAACCCTATTCTGAAAAATATTTTAGATACCCTTCCGAAATTTGAACATCTTTCAACGCTTTATGTTACATATATGGAAGCGGATCCTGATAGATATGCGCTTCTTAAAGTATTTCCAGAATTAAAAGGGTTACAAACTTTTGGATATATCGGAAGCGCACTCCGTCCGCGAACGGACGAAGATTATGATGCTGAAGTAATTAATATTATTTTGAATGCTTATTACCTGAAAGACATTCATCTTGACGAAATCACCTTGACAAAAAAGGGTCTGAAGTTTAAAGAAACATCAAAGGTAGAGGGTATTTGGTTACAGAGATTTAATATGAATGAATCTGACTGGGAGGCATTTGTCAAGTCTATTTCTGGCATCAAAGCTCTACGAAAAGTTCTTCTGTTCAACACAAATATAAGTAAAACAAACGCTAAAGAATTAAAACAATCTCAACAAAGTGTGATGATCGATAGATATGAATTTTGATACTATTGACAATGAAATAAATAAATGGATTGAGATTTGATTGAACATATAACATATGAACAAATAAATATTACCATTGAATATAATATTATCGGAATAGTACTTTCACATTTTGTAATTACTTTTTTGTCATAGCGTGGCGTCCGTCGTCCGTCTGTCGTAAACTTTTCCACATTTTCGACTTCTTCTCAAGAACCATTGAAGGGATTTTGATGAAACTTGGTAGAAATGAAGTACTCATGGCCCACACTTTCCAGAAAAGCTCCTGAAGATATCAATGAAACCGGGTGAGCTTTGATCCGGCGTTTGCTATTTTTCTATAATCAATGTGTACATACATGTATATCTATTATATCGCGATGTACATTAAACGTCTGACAAGAGAAAATATGTTGGCACTTATTCGAAGAAAGGAGGTTCTCCTCAGAAATGCTCGATTGCAAGATATCGCAACACCACAAACGAAAATACAGAAAAGACATACACAGAAAGAGACGGAAGGGACAAGGAACAGAAAATACGACATGTAAACACCAAACACAAAATACTTTACATAAATCAATGAAACCAAAGGGCAAGCGGTGCCGACGGAGGACGGCTATCTGTAATGTTTTAAGTATATGATGTTTTATCCGGATAAAGTGCACATAATTTTCTCACTTATCTGGTAACGAAGATGTCTCGAAAAATGCGTAATTGTTGCGAATGATAACCTTCTCACTGTAAGATGATCATACCAACAAGACAGCAAATCGAATGGACCAAATTTAAAGCAACACATCGACGGCGGATGCGGCTAGCCAAACAGTGGATGCTTACTCCTCCCGGGCACCAGGTCCCTCCTCTAACTTGCTAGGGGCCAGTCGATGCTCAATTCTGTGCTGTATTGTGAGTGCTGTTGAGAATATCGTCAGGATCTTCTTTAACTCATGTGTGTCACACTTATGCCCTTTGCCGCGTGGAGCTCCTAAAAGTTCCCCGCGAGGGGTTTGACAGTAGGTGTTTTGAATATTTTCCATGACATTTTCGTAATAGCACTTTCGATATAGACATAACCTCAGACAGTGCATGTATTCTAAATATTGTTCGTTTTCGTACCTGAACATCGACGGCCGGTGCGGCAAGCCAATAGGGGATGCTTACTCTTTCTGCGCCCCTGGTCCCACCTCTAGCTTGTTAGGGGTCTGTCGATGCTGATTTTTGTGCTCTGTTGTAAGTGCTGTTGACATTATCGTCAGGATCCTCTTTAACAAAAATGAATACATGTATGTAAATATTCATTTACAGGCAAACGAAAAACCGATCATGTTCTTTCAGCCGGAGTGAGCTTATGCATGATATCAAGCGAGGACTCTGACGGAATTTTCAGAAATAAATCCAGTTCTGAAAGCAGAAAATGATTGTTTTAAGGGGTATGGACAAAATGTTATTCGCCATATTGTATTTTTTGTAGTGCATTATTGAAAATCTTTCCTGACACCGAGTCATGGCTCCAATTTTAACTATTTTGACCCCAAGTATTCTCTTCCTTGTAAGCTACATTTTCCCATCTTTTCTATGGAAAATTGCACTAATATTTTTTACATAAGAAAATTTTAATTCCATGCACCGAATTGCAGAGCTGCCTCTCAGAAGATTTCATGGATATTATTATAACTTACCTTCAGCATAATATTGATTCTATATAATTTATATACCAACATTTGTCCTTCAATTTTGAGTACACGTACGGTCTCATAATATTATGAACCTAGTGTTTATACAATACTGGGTCTTTTCGAACACGATTTTTTAAGGGTAGAAATTTTCACATGCAGGTCAACACCAACAAAGCAGAAAAAAAAAGAATTTGAACATTCTTGGGTAATTCACTATAGTTTCGACAGTTTTCGATTCATTTATTAATTATTTACATGATATATGTTAGAAAAGTTGGATAGGCTTGTTTTTTATTGGTGACAAATTACAAATATGCAACATTACGGGGATCGGCCCCTAGATTCCGTATGTGAAATGAAGATACCAGGCATTTTGAGATAGTATGATCAAAATTGTGGGACAAATGTTTGTAGATACGAGGGCTGTTCGATACATTCGTAGATAAGTTTCATAAATCTTTTATCATTACCGTAAAATTAAAACAAAATCGAGCATAATATCTTATCCAATGGTCCTACTACGAGTCATATCTGTGCTGAATGGGTTACGAAAATTCTTAGACATTTTATCTTAGAGAGGAGAGTAGAATTGTCAATATAATTTATGACTGAAAACGTCAAGGATTTTCATGTTAGTGCTTGTATGAGGATGCTTCTTTTTATATGATATAGAAATATAACTATTTGTGCTTTGTTTGTCATTCAGTTTCGAATGATATAGATATGAAACTTGAATATAATACAAATGGTACTTTCATTCATCTTACCATTGTTTGCTAGCTTTTATCAAATCAGTCCATGAACTTTACCTACGACCCTCGTACAGTTCAATATAACGCTCAAATTTGGGTGAAAATTACCTTTTTTTGCATAGAAATCAATTGAAAATGACCAAGTAGTGTTCTATAACTCGAGGTTTAACAGTGTCCCGTAAGCCAATAGCTAAATGTAGGGGGGGGGGGGGTGTACTTTTTGTCTGCAATCGTTATTTAAAACGCTAAGATTAATTTGAGTTGTCGCTTTCTTCTATGTATCTAGTGGAATAAACTAAGCTGAGTGCAACTGTATGAAATAGGAAACATATACCATTGAACAGTATAAAGTTGTATGTTTCTACGCAGTGTTTATTTCGCGCCAAAAATTATACAATGTGGCTGTTCAGTACAAAATAGTACGGTTATCAGTATCCGCATTGCAGATTTTCTAATTTTATGGATAAACTATGTTCAAAATAAGTTTAACTTTTTCTTTTCAATTTAGATTTCAAAGAAGACCAAAAGCTTTTCTTGTAAATTGTTTGCTTTTGTTATTTTTGTTGTTGTTTGTTTGTTCACCATTTGGCATTTTTGATATAGTTACTCTCTTCCTCTTCGAAATGTAAATAAATATCTTGCAACACATCTTTTTAAATGAAATACCAATAAGGAATTCTCTAACACACGACATTGTTATATGAACCATCATCTACCTTCAAAATAAGGACGCTGCATGAGAAATAATTGAGTGATGTGAGGGCTAAATCAGGCCCTTATTCTTACTTCTCCTTTAGGAATTCCTTTTCTTTGAAATATTTTGATAAATCAATATTAATCGTCGTGTCAATTTGAAATCATTCTCTCCATTCCAAGCGGAGTTATACTAAAAGATACAGGGTGATAATCAGTGGCTCGAATGAAAGATATTGTGAACAAAATCATCCTCTAACTGACTAATTATACGCTTGTAATTATGTACTCATAAATCATTAAAAGGGCTGATTCACTTGATATCCAGTCACTGCAAAAAGACCTTCGCCTTTCAACTTCAGTCAGTTTAGGATGGTTATCAGTCTGACTTGCACATTTTTGGCATTTTTCATCTTTGCTTCATTGGTATCAGTACCCAAAACGTGCATGTCTGGTCCATGCTGTTTTATCTGTGCTTAAATGATGCTATCGAATTTGAAGACGTTTAACATTTATTTGTTTTAAAATTGATATTCTTAGTGTGCGAAATAATTATGAGCTGTTCATATCATTCCATAGCTTCAATGCGTACCAAGGTCCTGAAGGATATTTGATCTTCACAAAGATAATCATATATCTAATTACTACATTAGACGAATGGCTATAGACCAACGTAAACCAGCAAAGAGATTGTCAAAAATAGTTTAAGATAGTATTGTTCCGTGTCCGTGTAGACGAATTCAATATTGATCGACTAAATAGTTTCAAAGGTATCATTTCAAATATTTGTCCTAAATAAGTATTTAAAGATCAACCGATTAGCATAAATTTTCAAACGACATGATATGTTTAAAAGTGCACAAATCACAACAAGCATTCATTTCTTTTCTTGTGTCATTGTCCTTGGCATGCCATGTTTAAGGAATATTGATATTTGAATATAGATAATGACATGCTACTTGTCCCCTGGAGTTTACGAGAGCAGACAAGTGTAAAATATTTTTTTTTCTATTGCATGCTTATATTGTTTATTAAATGCAATGTACAAAGGCAGAATATTTTGAATGCCTTTTCTGAAACTTGTCATGAGATATAAAATCTTAAGTAAAGAATTTTATGTGTATTCTTAGCGGGGAACAAGTGGAAAAAAATCTCCGTTGTCAGTTGACGCCATTTTAAGAAGAAATATCTTGCATGTTATGTGGAAACGAACAACGAAGGCTGCTTACATTAAGTTTGGCAAAATCTCAATGAACAGGCTTTACTATATTGCAATTATGAATTATGCCCTCGTTTGTTCATTATAGAAATAATCGCGCATTGTACACTGGCCAACTGTGACGGCGGTTCTCAGTGAAAGGTAGTGTTAAAACCTCATCAGAAAAAGGCAGTGCCCTGATCCCTTGTGCTATCTGAAAAAAGATCTAAGGTGATTGAACTTGAGGTTCCTAAAGTCAGCATAGAACGGACTGTTTGTATTATGCAACTTCCCTTTAACATATAGTTACATAGTTTATGTATTTTAAAGGGCCCCTTCGTATTACTGTCCTTTTATGTAACCTAATATTGAGAAGGAGCAATGCGTCTTAAAGACAGCTGTGTATCTGGACAAGAAGGGAAGTTCTGCGCATAACCAGCCTCTTTATAGCTTATTGTTGTCCACAGAGGGAGCCAGTTACTAGAAATCAAAGAAACACTTCAGCCTCCAAACTAGACTTACTACTATCGCTCAGTAACAACGGTCATTTGAACACCTCTCATTGTGACACAATCACGATTTTAATTTTACAATGACACACGCCCCCTTCATGTGCACTTACAATCCTTCTTCGTCTGCCTACGGCTAACTAGACGCTATACAAGAGCATGTTCTTCGTACAAAACCTTCATGTTGAGGACAAAAAGGCTTCTTGCTATCAAGGTTATTTAGGGAAAAGGCTTTTAAAGATGTTACTGCGGAAGATCTATGGTCGCTTCAAAGAACTTATTACGCATAACGACGTGTGCCTATCAATGTACATTGTGGGCATATTTGAGTACGACCTGTCCAGTTCACCGTCGTTAACCGTTTTTTACCTATATGGACAATAGCGGAGTTGAAACATTTCTATTAATCATTCGCGGTGGGTGGCAGAGGACGCTTACTCCTATCGGTCCTGCCTCCATTCGGAGAATCGCGATTGCCTTGTCAATAGAGACTTACCCATGCCATGGATCTTTCACTCCTCAACAACAATTGGTACTTATCATATGGTATACTTGAACGTTTGTAATCCTTAAATTTTGTATTGTCATTCCTTTTTAGCTCACCTGAGCCAACGGCTCAAGTGAGCCATTGTCATAGTGTTGCGTATGGCGTCCGTTGTCCGTCGTCGTCGTCGTCCGTCGTCGTAAACTTTTCACGTTTTAAACTTCTTCTCCAGGACGGCTGAAGGGATTTCGATGAAACTTGGTAGGTATGAAGTACTCATGGTTCCCTACAAGTGGTGTTTTTTCGTCCGGATCCGTCAATAGGTGGCGCCACCACAGCCAAAAGAAGGTCACGGGGGTACCCTCCTTTCTTCAGAACCGAAGCATGTATCGACAATTTGAAAGCATCAGGATGATCTAGAGAGATGGCTTAAGAAAGCGTTGTTAGTTTTGGTTCCACTTCGAAGTCAAATTTTTGACGCGTTTTTGACGTCTTTTCGGACTTAGTCAGAAATGCACATTTTTGCACTATTTGTTTAAATAATTCAATAAGTGTATGATTGTACACACTCATTTACTGCATATCTATCATATTTAATTAACTTAATGCTTTGATATGTATTGTATGCTTAAAGTTTATTTTTTTGTTTTTTTTATGAATTTTTTTCTTATGTAAAAAGGAAAGGGGGGGGGGAGAGAGGGGTTGATTTTCATTCATTTTCTGCTTCTTTTCTATAACCACTCTTCAGATTGTCATGACAATTTGTAGGTATGTGGTAGTCATGCATGGTACCCTACAAGCGAAAAAATTTTGTCAAGATATCCACTTTTGGATTTTTAAGGAATATTTTTTAAGATTGTACATATGTATGTTTTCCATGCCCAATGGACCCATGGGGAGTGGCTTCAAACCCCGGCGGGACCCCAACAAATTTTTTCCCTTTTTCAGTTTGTACACAAAGGTTTGTGATACTTAAAAATGCTATATCTAGAAAAAGTGACCACAGAGTCTAGAAAGATCTAGCCACTTGAAGTTTTAGGTCCAATTTTTTGCACTTAAATCTAAAATACGATTTTTGAATTCATGGGACCCCTTTTAGATCGACCTTTCATCCATAGTTACAGCTGATAGTTCAACAAGTGACACATGCTTCAATGTCTTATTGATTGACCTTTTATGTGATATGATTCAATTATTTAAATTCTTTATACTTATTAAGAATTTTATTTTTAAAGTCGGGAACAAGTTTTCAAAAGCGGCTATGTTTTGCCGTGTACCCGAAGGGGATTCCCCCTGACATGTATTACTGTGATAACTTTCAGGAGATACAGTGCAAACGGAATAGATTTTTATTTAATGTGCATTATACTTGAAGCACTTTCATAATGGCCATCATTCACTTTGAACATTTGCATATACTTGTTATCATGTATAAAGTTTCCTCTGTCTTAGACTCTCTTAGATGAAGTAATTTACGGACTGATTTCTTGAAGAAACGTCTAATGAGTAATCCCTTCCACTGGATTTTGAGAATGCATAGGACATTTAATATCTGAAATTCTTGAAATAAATAATTCAGTTCAGAGTTCCTGAAATCTTCCAATGAAATGTTGGACCACAGAAAGCTGTTGTTTTAATTGAGAAAATAAATTATTATTCACAACCTTAAGCCACTGTGTTCGACATCTTGTATGTATAATATTTCTAAGACGAATACAGAGGCCTGAGGTTGTGAATAATAAAACATTTTCTCTCATAAAACAATAGCTTCCTGTGGTAAGAAAGGAGGGGATCTCCAACAACACTAGGTTGCAGCACCCACAGCAAAATCCCAAAACACCCATGCAAAAAACACAGAACAGATACCCACAGAAAGAGACACAAAAGGGACAAGGAACACCAACTCACAACATAGAAACATAAAAGACTACACATAAACCAACGAGACCAATGGGCAACCGGTGCCGACTTAGGACGGCCATCTGCCAAGTAAATAGCAGACGGTGAGGTTATCCTGGATTACGTGCGCACAACCCTCTCACTTCTCCAGTTACCTAGAGGTCTCGAAGAACGTACAAATGTGGTGTAAAACAACCTCCTCACTGTAAGATGACGTCACACAAACAAGACCGCGAAACGCAGAGGCCCCAGAGACACAGATGAATATGTAAATGGATATAAAAAGAGGGCATGCGTAATACAGTCCGTGCTCTGCCGGCTGTAGCGAGCTCATGTATGTAATCACCCGAGGAGTCCGACTGACATTCAGAGAGGACAGGTGGTCGGGGCCCTGTCTTCTCTAAAGAGGTTTGGACAGGGCCCGTCATGGAGTCCCGTCGTCACAGTCAGTCAGAGTGCAAGTCTTAAGAATGCGCTCGTACAAGACTGTATATTGGTCAAGTACCAAGCTTAGTGTCCGTCTGGTGACATTAGGATCATATCCACGGTATAAAAGGCGTTTGATGACTCTGACGCATTTTCGATACATATGCTGTCTACCTTTGATCCTTCTTATTTTGTTAATTATGTCACCATAAAATGCAGGTTGTGAAATACCTAAAGTAATATACTCCGTTGCTTTTATGGGTCCGAATTTCAAAAGAAGTTGATCATAATTTTTGTAAAATTTCCAGAAAGTCTTTACTAGTTTGTGAAAGCGAAAACCTTGACCTAAAAGTTTCTTTGTAATTTGTAGATTTCTATTATGAAAATCCAAAACATCAGTACATGCTCTAGCATACCGGATGAGCTGTGAAATGTAGATACCGTATGACGGTAATCTAGGGACATCACCGTCAAGCCAGGGGAAATTTACTATGTTAAAGCCAAAATCATCTCGTTTGTCATATACACTTGTATGAATTTCTCCATTGACAATTTTGATATTTAGGTCCAAAAATGGTGTTTCAGTGTCTGTAAAGTTTGCCTTGTTTAGAGTCAATTCTTGTGGATAAATAACATCTTTATACTTTTCAAAAACAGGATTATCGATAGTAAGAATATCATCCAGGTACCTAGAAGTACTAATGAAGCATTTCACATCATCATGTTTTCTTTGCTTTTGAAGATTTTGAATAAATTCCTTTTCATATGTGTATAAAAATAAATCTGCAACAAGAGGCGCACAATTTGTACCCATAGGAATCCCTACAACCTGCTTGTAGAGATTCTCACCAAATCTTACATAAATGTTGTCCAAGAGGAA
Source organism: Pinctada fucata (assembly GCA_028142955.1). Lineage (NCBI taxonomy): Eukaryota > Metazoa > Mollusca > Bivalvia > Pterioida > Pteriidae > Pinctada > Pinctada fucata. The sequence goes on along the minus strand of AP027111.1, from coordinate 48,382,207 downwards.
GGACAAGGCACTACACAGGTCGCTACACGTCTATGATTTGTATGATTTGTATTCTGTAGCGGAAAAGAAACCCTTTCAGATGTACAAATATAAATTTTCCCCTCTCGATTATAGCACCATTTAATGAGTTTGGACAATTGATGATTGATCTTGTCGTGAGGAAGCGTGGTGTACATACTTGAAAAATCGTATGAAGCAATCGTATTGGCTTGAAAATTTCTAGATTTTATCTTGTCAATCACATCCCCGGAATTTTTTATAGACCAAAATAAATTTACATCATTCCTGTTAAGAACAGTTTCACAATATTTTGCAACGTGTTCCTTTACCGCCGTGAGGGCTGACGTCAGATGTCTAGACAAACTTGTAGTTGAGCAGTTGCTAGAATTAGCAATGTATCTAAATTTGTAAGGAGATTTGTGCAGTTTTGGTATGCAGTATATTGTAGGAAGATCCAATTTAGAAATAGGGATGTTAAATGAAGAAATTTCACTGCTATGTTTGCTCAAAATGTTAGGGACACTTTCATTGCTTTTGATATAAGTATTTGTAGACGAAAGTTCCGAAACTAAAGTTGATATATAGTAAAGTTTTCATATGATTATGGTGTTGTTGGCTGCTTTATCTGCAGGAGCGAAGACAAATTTTTCATGTAAATTACGTAATTTGGATTTAAAATATCTTTCAGATCTAGAACTTGGATTTTCAAAAAGATGAGGATTTCTCTGGAAGTTGTCTATTCGAATGTCAGTAATGTCCAAAATGAGGTTTTTCCAGTAGGACATTTGGGAATTTTTATCTGTTCAAATAATAGATACAACGTAAGTTTTTATCGGACCAAATAACTTTTTGTCGGCAAATCCGATGCAACCGATACATTTCATGAACTCTCTCCGCAAACAACTTGTCCGTGTAACAGACCTATGATGAGGTAAAACAATTAGTTAACAGTAAATAACGACGTCGTAGGTCTGCTAGTTGGACAAGCTTAACAATTTCATGGGCGTTTTAATTTGTTTCAAACTGCGAAACCTAGCGAAACTGGTGATAGAGGTTTCATATTTCACATGTGTATTCCTTGTGACAATACCTTTCCACTGATACCAAAATTTTTGACCTCGTGACCATAACCTCGACCTTTGACTTACTTTTCAAAAACTTTAACATTGGACATAACTTTTGGATGGTTAGAGATAGGGCTTTCATAATTTACATATGTATTCCTTGTGACAAGATCTTTCCATTGATACAAATATTACGCTGACCCTGACCTCTCGCATACTTAACAGAAAATGGCGTTTATACTAACAAAGATGCCGCCGTGGGCATTCTTGTTTCACAAACACAGGCTTTATAATTTCTGGCATGCTAGCTATAAATAATGAAAGGTTTGGTGTTCAATTTTCAATAAACTTAATTTATGAAATCATTTCATTGTTTTATTCTTTTTCTGCTGCACATTAATGTGGAATTTTACAATATGATTTTATTTTTGATGTTGCATAATTGAATTATACTAGCTGGGCATATGACTTTGGACCACTTTATCCGTCTTTTCAAATCAGTAAAAAAGTTATTGTTTTGAAATGTGACTATTTTTTCTTTTTTTTTGTACTTTTAAAGGTTGTCTGAAAAAAAAATCCGGCAAAAATCTTTTTAGAAAGGTCGTGGGCTAAAATCCTGGTACTGTCACTATCAGTATTCAATGTCAGTATGTCAATTAGAGCATGCATGAGTATCAGGTGAGCGTTGTGCCCCCTGGGGCTCTTGTTTAATGTTTCGTCGTAGATACTTTAATTTCTACTTGTCAGATCATTAGTGCGGGTTTTATATGTTTCGTTGTTTTCGTCCAAGAATGTTTTGTAGTGCCATTGTAAGTCGCTCTCAAATACACGCTTGGTTCTGTTGTTTTTCGATAAGTCTCCTTCCTCTTATAACGAAATCGTTATAGTTTGAGCTTGCTCTGGAATGGGGTATAGATTATGATTTGAATACACTATAAGCAGGGGATGACGAAAGGTTATTACTTAGTAGAGGGAATTTAAGCCATCACGTTTGTCATATATTATACTGAAGTTTTTAGGTAGACCATTTTTGTCAATGGATAACATGTGATCTAAATTCGTAGCAGGATTAATGCTTTCCATTGTTTCTGTCACCCCGAGTTCACACGGATAGATTATGCTAAAGCAAAAGGCAAAATTTGGATTATTAATTGAGAGCACGACTTTATCGATATATCTATATGTTGAATTGAAGTAGAGTGATAGGTTCTTCTTTCGGTGAGAGAGTAAGGACCGAAGAATCTCGACTTCGTATGAGTATAGACGAATATCAGCAAGAACTGGAGCACAGTTTGTGCCCATTGGACTTCCTTTTGAGTACCTTTTCTGCTGTGTATCTACACAAAATAAGTTGTATTCTGACCCAAACAATGCTTTTGTATTTGCGATTACCATTTTTGCTTTTGAATGTTTTTTTTCAATGATTTGATACATGTATATTCTTCCTGGAATGTGGAACTGTGCATAAAGAATCGACAAATCGAATGATTTCTCATTTGTTGTTCTTATCATATGGTGTTACCATATCGCATTTGATGTTTCTTGTCCCTTTTGAGTCTGTTGCTGTGTATGTCTACTCTGTGTTAATAATTTAGAGTTGATTTGGTGTTTTTTGTGATAAGATGAAAGTTCATATACTCGTTTCCTTCTTCAAAACTTTCAAACCAGTCTTAATGCACTAAACATGTGTTTCGAATCGAAAATCCTTATTAGTGGTACTTAATGCTTGTTGTGCTGCAACTGAGTCTTGTTGGAATTATGAATTAAGATTCTCAATGTTTGCGAGTGTTATAAAAGAATGAGTTGATGAAGAATGCATCACGATCAATACAGTTTCTTTAACAGATATTTGGAGTAAAATAACAATATCGTTAACGAGCTAGAAATCATCTAACATATGTTTAGTTATCTGTCCATGACAACTTTTAAAATGGTTCATTCATCTCGCCAAGAATTGCCGAGGTAGCGCGTCTTCGGACAACGTCGAAGTAGTTTATTTTTGTGTCGACTGCGAAACACTTTGAGTTCGTTGTCCGTCTGTCCGTCCGTACGACCGTCTGTCACACACTTGTATTTGAATATTTTTCCCTGACATTGTCGCCATAGCACTTTCTATATGGACAGAATCATAGACAGTGCATGTATTTAATATATTTTCATTTTCGTGCGTGAACATCGACGGCGGGTGCGGCTAGCCAACAGGGGATGCTTACTCCTCCCGGGCACCTGGTCCCACCTCTGGCTTGCTAGGGGTCCGTCAATGTTCCATTTGGTGCTCTATTGTGAGTGCTGTTGAGATTATCGTCAGGATCTTCTTTAACTCACTTGGGTGTCACAGACCATAAACTTTGATTGGTAAGAGGTAGGATTTTGATATTTCACATGTGTATTCCTTGTGACAAGACCTTTCTTAACATACCATAATTTTTTACCTATTTACCTTGACCTGATGATGTGAAGAATTTGATCTATTTTCGAAAAAGTTTAGATTCGGTATATCTTTTGTTTGGTAAATTAAAGGGCTTTGATATTTCACGCGTGTACTCCTTGTGACAAGACCTTTCTACACGTACCATTATTTTTGCCTACTGTCCGCTCGGCTCACTTCAGAAATCGGTAAATTGAAGTTTTCTCTACTTCGTCGGCAAATTTTCCGAATAAGATTTATATAGACGGATAGATATCGAGCTCTCACAGCTAATGGTGTATGACATGTGTACCTACGACTAATACTACGCTAACGGTGGAAGGAAATTTTATTAGACGGGGAATTTTCTACGTTAATTTTAGCGCGATGTCGCCGATGTTTAACACTGAGTCTATGGAGAACGTCGACGACGTCATGCTTAAATAAACATAGAAATATACCAATCTAAAATCATTTTCTTTCACTGTGAGCATAGTCTTGGTCGAACAGACATATATCATACACCGTTTGTTATGAGAGTTGGAGATCTATCATCTTTATATATTTTTTATCGGAAAAGATGCCGACAAAGTAGAGGAAACTTCAATTTTCCGATTTCTGAAGTGAGCTGCGCGGACAGCAGTGACCTTGATCTAGATATTTTACCTTCTTTTATAAGAAATTTAGATTGTAGACATCTTGTGATTGGTAAGTAATAGGGCTTTAATATTTCACACATGTACTTCTTATGTGACCAAAAGTTTTACGTAGTGACCTTGACCTAGATGATTGACACTCTTTTCAGACCATAGCTTTTAAGCGCTAAGTTAAATGTCTGATATTTCACATATATTAATTTCATTGACGATACTTTTGTACTGATACCAATAATTTTGAGTCAAGTGACCTTGACCTACATATGTGATCCACTCTCTTGGATTGCTATTGTTCTGTTATCAAAACAACTGGGAGCAGAGTACAATACCCCAAATGTCTTAAATATTGTGATTTCAACAATTAATGTGTACCCCTTTAACAAAATAATGTTCCACTGTATTTTTTAGTCAATTTCTTTTCAAAGATGTATGGTAATGATCGAAACAGATTTAGGGAAATATTAAGGCAACTCAGAAATGAAGCATTGTTCGGAAAGGGAGTTTTGCATTCTTGATATGCCGTATAAGTAAGGTATTTCGACATCTGACGTAATGATCTGTCTACGCAAAAGGTGGATAGGACTAAGTGTGTCATTTGGTAAATGAATAAAAGGAGAATAAGGAGATCACGAACAAGTCGCGTTTCAGAGGGCTCCGGGTCGTTTCTCCCCGTTCCCCCTTTGCAACCTTGAGGGGCGAAACGACCCGGGCGAAGGGGAAAATGGGCTAAACGACCCGGGGGCGAAGGGGAAAAGGGCGAAACGACCCGACGCCTTTCAGAGATTACGACGCAGCATACTTGCGGAAGGTAGCAACATATCAAGGAAAATAGTAACAGAAAACTCCAACTAACACGCTCAAAATCAAAGAATTATCATCAGAATAAACCAATCAACGACAACATGAATGACGAACATAATAAGAGAAGGACCGTGTTGCAAGTGACATGTTTATCTGGTTTTCATATGCAGAATTCTTTTAAGCACACATGTATCCTTAGATTCACTTAATTAAAATGTTTCTATAGATGATCCTAAAAGGGTCTTAGGAAAAACAAAAACAAAAGACCTTTTTTTTTTGTTTAATACTCTACGAAACAATTTTCAAAACGGTCTTTGCCAAATTTGCTTTGCTTTAAAATCTTCTTTGCAATGAGAAATTCCATAGAAAAAAATTAAACGTAGAGTGTAAAAACATTTCCTCGACCACCAGTTGTCGGCTTCGAGAATCAAAATTCTTACACAAAACTTAGATCAATTGGAATCTTTCGCGATTTTGTTATAGATATGAAGTTAATAAATGTGTTTTCAATCTTCTGTTCATGAATTGCCTAATTTCCTCATTTGTATGCTTCAAGGAGTTTATGGGCAGATGCATAATGCTGACCTACGACACACGAACGCCTCACTCTATGGTGACGTGACGACTTCAATTTCAGCATAACAAATTTTCCTTTTCTGAGTTGCAACATCGCCTGCTTATGGAGTGTTCATATCTCAATCTATACGTTATACCAGAGCAAGTACAATATATACAGATTTTGTTCTGAGAGCTAGACGTCATTCAGAAAAGATTTTCGGTCATGTATACGTTTGTGATCGACTAACATCATCACTGAGGAATTTCTATGTCCCATTGTCCAGAATGGTGGATGATATTCTGTCTTAGACCATTAGAACCATCCAACTACAGAATATTTTTGCATCTTCCGGAAGTGACCAGATGAAACATTTCTGCCCAATTGAAGCGACGGATGATGCATGAATACAGGAGATATTAAATCTTCCTTTCTTGGCACCTGGTCTCACCCCCATACTGTATTTGGAGTTCGCTTCTTTTCATGTGATGGATGTATTTGCTTTATTTTTTTTTTTTGCTTTGGGTTCTGTTGTATCTTGCTTTATCCATGCTGCATTTTTTTGTTCTTAAATAATACCATTGAATTTGAAGACGGTTAATATTTGTGTACCTTCGCTTTCTGATTTTCTTAATTTTCAATTATGTACTGTGTATTGGGGTATGTTCTTTATTAATATTTTTTTAATATGATCAATAATTTGGAAAATTCTTCAATCCGGACGAATTCCTCTTACAATACACTAATTCGTCCAAACTAACGAATCTCTACTGTAGTTGATTTCAATCGATTGTAAGCTTCCAGGCATATATTTTGATACTTTGGGATAAAGGGCTGGTGCCTTGTGTGATATGGTGCTGATACTTTTTTAATCCCTTGTATTTCGAAATATGTGCTCGGTTACTTAAAAAAATTTGTCATATTCTCATGAATAACAATTATGGGAAGGTTAAAGACTACTTAGCTTCTGACTTTAATTTCAGTCTTCAACTTTAGTCTCTGAAGGGAAAAGTTACTTAGCTTCTGACTTCAACTTCATTTACAGATACATAGACGATGTGTTGTCAATCAATAATCCAAAATTCGCGGATTACCTGAGCAGTATCTATCCTTCGGAGCTTGAAGTCAAAGAAACTACAGAGACAAATAATTCAGCATCCTATTTGGACATAATGTTGTCCCACGACACTGATGGTCACATGAACACCTCACTCTATGACACACGTGACGACTTCAATTTCAGCATTACAAACTTTCCTTTTCTGAAAAGCAACATCCCTTATTCTCCTGCTTATGGCGTGTTTATATCTCTCGCTATGCCAGAGCAATTACCAAATATACGGATTTTGTTCTGAGAACTAGGCGTCCTTTAGATAAGCTTTTCAGTCAGGGATATGTTGGTGACCGACTAACATTGTCACTGAGGAAATTCTACGGTCGATATGGGTAACTCGTCATACACTATGATGTCCCACTCTCAAGAATGGTGGATGAAATTCTGTCATAGACCATTTGTACCATCCAACCAAAGATTGTACTCTGTCTTCAGAAATGGAAGTTATAGGATGTGACAGTTCTACCGAATTGAAGCGACGGGTGTTGCACGCAAGCAGGAGATGCTGACTCTTCCTGGGCACCTGGTCTCACTTTCATATCGGGAGTCCGCTTCTTTTCATGTGGTGGAGGTTTTTGTTTGTTTGCTTTGGTTTTTGTTTTATCCTGATTTTGTATGCCTTCGGTCACTGATTTTCTGAATTATCGATTTTGTTTTTAAATGGTCTGGTTTTAAATGATGCTATTGAATTTAAAGACGTTTAACATTTGTGCTGTATACAGGGATATGGTCATTATCCATATTTGTCATCCTTGTACAAGTTCAATTGTGCATATGAAAAAGAAAAAAAGAAATATTGATAATGTGAATAATTGAATAAAAAGCTAGGGTGGCCTGCCGTCAGATATGGCATGACCGATTTAATACAACACATAATTAAAACTCTTAAACCAACGGAGAGCTTATCTCAGTTCTAGATCTAGCTAAATTTAAACATATTAAATGCTCGACGACATATGGAGTATCTACTAACATCTATTAGCATTTGAAGACGTTAAACATTATTGAACATGAATGAGTTTAAACAATTCTCACGATTTGGCCTTGCCTTCTCTACTTTGAGATATATATATTTATATTTATTATTACTAGTAGTCCTTGGGCTAGGGTGGTTTTCGTATGCATACGAGAGGCCCAAAGTTGCTCGTCATGTTATTTAAGTACACCACCTGGCTGGGTGATAAGAAAAGTAAGCGTAGCATTTTGAATCATCTCGCATATTAATGCGGTAACAGCATCTTTTTCAGGTCAATGAGCTTCAACACAAAAAATCACTCGTTGTCAGGACACCTTACCTGGTGTGGATACACTCAGGAAACTTTTCGAGCCTCCTCTCTTCCTAATATCAAAGAAAATACCATATGAGACAAATGTATACCTGAAACAACCGTCTTATTGCGATAACAAATGAAACAGAAAATGTGCACTATTTGAGAAAAAATAAAAGAAAGGTGGTAGGGAGGAAAGCTACATGTACATATTCCTGAAGTTTAAAACACGTTTCTCATATTTTAAACCACGCAATGTTTGTAAGGGCATACACACTGGATTAATATCAACAAAATATAGATGCGCAGAATGGGTAATCCGTCACTGGCTTGCAAATGTGAAAATTGAGATTCAGAGTTCCATATCACTGCTGCTTATAAAGGCTTTAAATACACCAATGAATTTTTCTCGAGCTTCTATCCTCCCTAATATAAAAGGAAACACAATATTAAACAAATGTATACCTAAAGCAATCGCCTTATTGCTGCAACAAACAGAACAGAAAAAGTGCAATCGCTGCATATTTGCACAATTTGAGAAAAAAAATTAAAGTAAGGGATAGGGAAAAGAACATTTATATATATCCAAAGGTATTAGGCCTATAACATTATATGAAGTACCGATATCTTTCTGACATTGTGTACCATTGTGTACCATTGTTTACCATTTACTCCGCAGCAGCTGAAATCACTTCACCAGAGATGTGATGTATTTAAATTTTCACCAAAGTCTTGCAAGTACTGTTCTTGCATACATTGCATCCTCTCAACACATGTAAACTGTCGGTATAATATGGCACACAAAATGCATGTATAACCCCCTGAGTGATGATAAGAATGTGTATTAAACGTATAGTTTCGCGGAAATATTGCTTGATCTAGAGATCTTGGTAATGTTTATATATTTAATGTATATCAGTCTTAACTCCTTCATAAGGTCAAAATTGTTTACTGTCAAACATTTAAAAGAAGTATGCAGTACCGATTTACCTATTTGAAGTATATATCCATTTAAAGTAAGAAAGAGGATAATGCTAATAGCATGATAAGAAATTGTCTTACCGAATTAAACAATACTTTATCAAAAAGAAAAACAAAAACTTATGAACCAATGCAATGTTAACTCAATTCTTGAGCTTGTCTATAATATAATGATAAACAAAGAAATGTCCTCGGAATCTTATACGATGTTTAAACGCACTATTGATCTATGGAGCACTATTGGATAGATATATACCAGTCTTATCTCATACATAGAGGCACTGTCTAATCATTTAAAGAACTATATAAACAATGTACTTTACCATTTTTGGATCACCGAGTTTATGAGTTTAACACAACAGGTCATTAGAGTATACTATCTTTACTATCTGTCACAATCTTTGGCAAGATATGGATGCATTTTTAGTTTATAATAAGTAATAGAGTCATATTTTATCGAGAAAATATCTCCCCTAGACTTTATGCACGCAGCTACAAATTCTGTTGACTGAATTCTTAAACGAGCACTATTGTACTACAACATTATTTTCTTTATTTGTATTTATTTGACCTATTTTGAATTGCTGCAGCTGTATTATTATGATTTCAAGTTTCTAAATCTACAATAAATTTTGTCTTTTACAGTTGAAAGTTGTACAGATGTTTCAATGATCTGGTGCAATTTGTTGTCGTTGTATTCGAATGTCTGTTCCTTTAGATCACCTGAACCAAAGGCCAAAGAGAGCTATTGTCGTCGTCCGTCCGTCCGTCCGCCGGTCGTTAGTCTTTAAGCTTTTCCTTGTTTGGTTTTTCCTCGGATTGAAGTAGTCGATATACTAAAAGAGCACCAATTTTCACCAAGCGAATGCTCAATTTCTAAGTGCGGCACGAAGAACTACAAAACTTGAAACATCCTAATAACAGACATTGTATTCTCATGTAATCTCACAAAACAAACATTTAACACGTATAGTTTTGAAAACCTAAACTGAAAGACATCTTATGTTGTGTACGGAATAGAGTGCTCATTTTGTCGATTTATTTATGTGGGTGAAACAAAAGGTCAGCTCCAAACCAGAATGTCAGAACATCGGTCAAAAATAAATGATAAAGGAAGTCAACTTCTTTATCGAAATTTTGACCAGGTCGGTCATTCTGTTTTATCTATGAGTCAGAATCCTGGAGAAAATATATCATCCCACAAACAATCCCAATTTGAGCACACCTTTCCGTCGCAACATAAAAGAGTTCTGGATAAAAAATCTTAATACTGTGCCCTATAGGTACAACGATAATATCAGCAGCATAGGAAACTTAACAAGTCCGGTTGTCAATCGGTAAATGTGACTAGCTTATTCAACAGACCACAAAGAAGACCTCGAAATCATGGCATTCGTAAATATAATAGCACGAGATATATAGTTTCTCCTCCGACGACTTGGTTCCATTTTTAATGAGCCTCTAGGCCTGCATTATATTCGTACCAAATTATACTCTGTTCCTTTACGGAAGTTACACGAAATCTACGAATATACGAAGGACCTCACATTTACCGATACACGTTCCCCAGAATACAGACTACAAGGAGTCATCTCAGACATTTCTACTTTTCGTTTATTTCAAGCAGTTAGATCAGATAAATCAGAGGAGAAAACAAACTGTCCTTTCATTAAAGTAAGATTTGCAAAAAAAGGTATTGATAAATTGAATCTTGGTCAAATTTTGAATCACAAAAATGTCACAGAAAAAAATGCCACCAAATTTCAAAAGAAAAAAAAACTCCTTGTATTTCCTATAGCTAAACACCAAAAGTTGCATCTCAAATTTACAATTACAAACGATTCTTGCACAGTATTGATTTAAGTAATCCCTCACTACATCCATTTCCTTGCGCATGTTCTTCATCGGATTTCAACTACTTTCCTTGTGGACACGTTATTACTGGTGACCTTAGTATAGTCAAGAGCGACAAGTTCAGAGAATTGTTAAAAAAGGGTCCCAAATACAGAGAAAATATAACCTTTACAAGGAACCAAAATTTCAAAATTATCATGGACTACTGTGAGGAATATGCAAGACGTTAGGCAAAGAAAGAGGATGTACACCCTTTCCGAATGGATAAAATCAATCAGAGGGTTACTTTTATCTAGAATTAACCGATTAAAATCAACTGTGAACACCAGATTCGTGTCTATATTTAAAGACCCTGATGTTATCACAGAGCTTACCTACCTCCAAGAACATTATGTCATCACACAAGCGGACAAAGCCTCAAATAATTACACATTTACTTGCAAAAAGTACTATTTCGACAGTCTAGTTAAAGAGTTGGGTTTAAATTCGACACATGGAAAACCAACTTACACCCCAATAAACCTTTCTGCCTATGAAATAATAGATAACCACAAATCAGCTTTTTCTTCCTTTGGTTTCGACACTAACAATTTAGATTTAGATTTACCATACTTATACTGCATACCTAAAATGCATAAGAATCCGTGCAAACAACGTTTCATCGCTGGTTCCTCAAAATGTTCTACCGAATCTGTATCGATCTTACTCATCAAAGTTTTATCTGAAATCAAATCTGGGCTTCAAAACTATTGTTCGATAGTAAATTCTCGCAGTGGTATCAACCAGATGTGGATTTAAAAGAATTCGAAGGAACTTTTAGAAAATCTGAAATCCACTCATTCTCGCGAAAAAATTTGTTATATAAGGTATATTATAAAGTGGTTTATCAGCTACATATGTTCTCATTGTACAAGTTTCATCCTTCATCACCTTTCCCAGCTAAAATTAAAGAAAAGTTAATTGGGTAATTGGGTATACTCTTATGAAAGAATTAAGTAAAACTTTAATAATGAAAAGTACAAAACAGTTACATGGTATGTACATATTTGTTTGTATTTAGGAATCCCGAAAAAATGTACCCGCGAAAATAACGACACCCTTTTTTACCATAAAATCGCGAAATTTGATACTCGCGAAAATTTCTGGTTATACGGTATTTTTAGACATCTGAGAAATAAGATAAAATACTCAATGATAATGCCAATTACTAGTTCTTCTTTCCAGCTCTGTCGCATGAAAGAAGCTTTGTTTTGGTCCTTAATCAACTTGACATCATATATATCATATTGCTATGACGATCATAAGGATGTTAAAATCAATGCTATTTTGGGTATTTCAGTCATATCTTATCTATCCCTGTTACTTAATCGAGCCGTCTGGACATTTGAAGCCAGTTACTGCAAACAAAATGCACAGGTTGAAATGAGAAAAAAAAAACCAGAAGGCACTAATGAATTGAATGTTGTCTGTGACTGAAAATTACTTTTGCTCGAAGCATCACTGATGAAAATTTTCGACCGAAACAAGTGAGTGGTACATTATTTTCTTCTAGAAGGTAAAGCGTTGAACCACTTACGTATTACAAATGTGTGAAAGAAGATCCTGACGATAATCTCAACAAAACTCACAACAGAGCACAAAATTAAGCATCGACGGACCTCTAGCAAGCCGGAGGTACGACCAGGTGCCCAGGAGAGGCAAGACTCCGCTGTTATCCAGTCCAATCCGCCGTTGATGTTTCAGCACGAAAATGAAAACAATATATAAAATTCATGCAATGTCTGACGTTATGTCTATATAGAAAGTGCTATGGGGCAATGTCAGGGAAATATATTCAAAACACTTACTTTCAAATCCCTCGCGGTGAACTTTTTTACGAGCTCCACACGGCAAAGGGCGTAAGTGTGACAAAAATGAGTTAAAGAAGATCCTGACGATATTCTCAACAGCACTCACAACAGAGCACAGAATTCAGCATCGACGGACCCCTAGCAAGGTAGAGGTGGAACCAGGTGCCCGGGAGGAGCAAGCAGACCCTGTTGGTCAACCGCACCCGCCGTAGATGTTTCAGAACGAAAATGAAAACAGTATATAAAATTCATGCGTTCTCGGAGGTTATGTCTATATTGAAAGTGATATGGCGACAATGTCAGGGAAATATATTCCAAATACTTACTGTCAAACCCCTCGCGGGGACATTTTTTACGAGCTCTACACAGCAAAGGGCGTAAGTGGGACACAAATGAGTTAAAGATCCTGACGATAATCTCAACAGCACTAACAATAGAGCACCAAATTAAGCATCGACGGACCCTTAGGTAGCTAGAGATGGGACCAGGTGCCCGAGAGGAGCAAGCATCCATTGTTGGTCAGCCGCACCCGCTGTCGATGTTTCAGCACGAAAATGAAAATAATATATAAAATTCATGCACTGTCTGACGTTGTGTCTATATAGAAAGTGCTACGGCGACAATGTTACGGAAATATATTCAAAACACTTACTGTCAAACCCCTCGCGGGGAACCTTTTAACGAGCTCCACACGGCCAAGGGTATACGTGTGACATAAATGACTTTAAGAAGATCCTAAAGATAATCTAAACAGCACTCACAATACAGCACAAACTTAAGCATCGACGGACTCCTAGCAAGCTTGAGGTGAGACCAGATGCCCAGGAGGAGCAAGCATCCCCTGTTGGTCAGCCACACCCGCCGTGGATGTTTCAACAAGAAAATTAAATCAATATATAAAATTCATGCACTGTCAGACGTTATGTCTATATAAAAAGTGCTATGGAGACAATGTCAGGGAATATATTGAAACTACTTACTATCAAACCCCTCGCGGGGAACTTTTTTACTAGCTGCACAAGGCAAAGGGGATGAGTGGGTCACAAATGAGCTAAAGAATCAATAGACCGCACGCAGACAGAAACCGGCGAAAAATTTGGCATGCATTAAATTGCTACTTCCTAACTATGAGCTCTCAAATCCGTATGGAGACCGTACGGACAACATCTTTATTTACTTACTGTACGCACAAACACCGCACGGTTCACCAACAGACACAACTTTATAGGAATCTCATTTTATTTCAAAGCTATCTCTCAATAATAAACCTCGAAGAAGTACCCATCACTTACACAGTTTTAAACGCAAGTTCACAAGACAAAACCATTCGACTTTCCAGTGAAAACACTAGCGAACCTCATAATAGACAATATTCTTAAGTGAGTGCCCAGGGGGAGTAAGCGTCTCCTGTTTGTATACAACACCCGTCGCAACAGTTCCATACATTGGTTAAAGAAGATCCTGACGATAATCTCAATAGCACTCACAATAGAGTTCAAATCTGAACATCGACGGACCCCTAGCAAGCTAGAGGTAGGACCGGGTGCCCGGAAGGAGTAAACATTCCCTGTTTGGCTAGCCGTACCCGCCATCGATGTTCACGCATGTAAAACTTATCAAATTCGGAGATTGTTTTAATAAAATCTATTTTAGTTCTAACAAACGTATAAACGGCATGGTTGTGTGCTTGTATAATGTATAATGCAAACAAACGGAGATCATTTTTCCTTGATTGAGACGGCGTTTCACCATTTTTTCCTCATCGGATGTTTTGTCAAAGCCGTATCAATAAAAACTGTCTAACAACTAATCAAATATTGAGATAACTTTGTCATCCTCCTAAATCATGTTGATACGAATAATTACTTCCTCAAATTCGAGGAACAAAGATATGAACCAAACATGAAATAAAACTCTTCCTGTACTTAACTTTTAACAATGAAATAGTCAATTTTCCTGCAAAAATCATAAGCAATCTATCCGAAACAATTGACAAACATGGAAACTAAAAGTTGTCATTTGGTCTTATATTTATGTTTAGTATTGAGTATACTAAGACTTTCGGACGAATTACTATATTCTTACATCTATGAATGTCCTTCTTCTTTAGAATCGCGAATAAAACACAGTGTTAAGCTGAACTGTACTTGGCAATCATCAGTGAATGTATATCATTGTCTACCAACGAAGCAAAACTTATTTCTTGAATTTTGTTACCAGGAAACTGCATTACAAGGGACAGGTACGTTTTTCTTTCATTTTATAAGTGAAGATTGAAACAAATGTAGTATAATCATTAAGTGTACATTTCATACTCCAACGTCAATTTGTACAATCGATATAGATGGGAAGATTAAATATTCCTTTTAGCACTCTCGTTTGAAACAGATAATAGAATAAATAAAACACTTCAAGCAAAAGTATGAATGATCAAGAAAACCCGAGAGTCAATTTTTTTTTCTGCCAAAGAGCAACCTTCTTGGCAGAAATTTTGAAGTGTTCAGCCGGAACGCCAATCCCTAATTTGACGGTTGCACGCATTGTTTCTAAAACGGACGGATAACTCTTGACATACAAAGTAGGAGAATAAGAATAAATTGGGCTCAACGACCTTAATTATTTATCTCAAATTTAAAATTATATTATTATACAACAGATAATACCCAGATATAATTCACTACAAGTAACTGAGTTTCCTCTGAAAGGAATTTTCGATATTTTTCAGCACTGCTTAAGATAAATCGAAATCGTCCATACACCGTTGATTTCAAAAGCTGGCACAAATGCTCCCCTTTGCTCTTCTTGTCAAAATTCAATGATAATCTTTTCAACAGAATCCCAATTATGATACCTACGTAGAATTTTAGTCAATAAGTACTGTAAAATTACCAATAAACCCGATAATACGAGGACCAGATTTAAATAAAAATTCATCATTACGGACAGACTGCATCGAATTCAAGTGGAAATGGAACTTTGAACATTGCAAATATAACCACTTATAACCATATAACATGGCAAATATAACCACTTATGAATGCCGACTTAGGTACATGTGTACCAATTACTCTCTGTTTACAAACGAGTTTACATACGTTGAAATGGAAGATTGATGCCCGAACAGCATATCAAAGTTTGAAAGGGGACATAAGCTCCTTAAGGCAAAGATCGGCAAACCATTTTTGGTTTTGGTGCCTCTAGTGATATATAAAGTTTACGTTCCCAATCTTTCCCAGTTGAAATTTTAAAAGAAAATAAGCAATAAAATGCAGTTAGACAGATCGCTGGCGACAGTCTGCCCTTGACAACTTCCGATTTTTTCAAAATGCCACAAAATTTACCTGATTAAGTGTTATGTATTGAAACGGTATCGCTATTGTCATTCTTGTTTACAAATGCAGCACAGTCAGTATGATGCGTTTTTGATGACGTGACACAATGTCGTCATATTCAAAACATTTGCAACGTGACTTCATTTTTAAACTCCAAAGACAAGTGTCAAATGGCGTTCCGGCTGTGTTGCACCATATATGAATATTATTGATGATTAATCTCCGTCCATGTACTCTAAGCCAAAATTATTCATAAATGGAAAAAGTAGCATGGCGAATTGACAATCGAAACACAAACATGATGTGTCAAGAAAGATACATCGGTTCTTCAAGAAGGGCCTCGAATTGATGTAAAACCCTATCAGTTTATACTGTTCACTCTAGATAATTCTATACTTTCATCTTTTTGTCATACTTGAAATTCATGAAAGTATCCCAGTCCCCCGAAAAAAACCACATTTAGAATAAGGTAAAAGCTTCGTTTTGGCTAAGGAATAGTAATATTGATAAAGTGCCCCCCCCCCCTAAAAAACGTCATTTGCATCTATTAGCATTTCATCCCAAATTTTGATAAGGTTAGGCGTCCGACTTTTGAAATATATGTGATTCATATAGTGTCGACAAAATTGCATAATTAACTTTCTAATTCACGACTTGTGAAGATTACATTTCTACTGAAAATATATTTCTTTTTTTCCAAAGCAACTTTATACCGATGTCAGTACCACATGACATATTATTAACATCTCTACATAAAATTCGAATCTTGTGTACAATTTGGAATCCATGGCTTATTGAAATTGAAAAGTTGGTTGACGTAAGAATAATTTGTTGATTTACTTTATATATATTTCTTTATCGATCTATTTATTCATTCATTTGCTTTTTTCTGTATTTCTATTTCTGCTTTTATAAATATTGTGATATCAAAGTTCCTTTATATGCTTTATAATTAGTAATATGATATTCTGTATATGATAGATATCTGCTCGTTATTATGGGCAATATAATATAAATTATTCAATGTCGTTTCCTGAAAATTATATTTTATAATAAGCTAAGATCTTCACATAACAATTACCTAACGCTCGATTTCTATTTATTAAAAAATAAATAAAAACAAATGGACGACACGTTTACTCAATTTTCCATTCGGAAGTTCACTCTTGATTCTTTCCAGATTTTTTTTTTCACACAAGAGTATATAATACGGGATGGGGACGCAATATGACGGAGTTATTCTGCTGAATAATGTGTTGTCTGGCGTCTGTGTAATGTTTAAGGATTCTTATTTCGCATATTGTGTTCTTCTTTCTTTCACTTACTTGAGCAGTATGCTTGGTTTCAGATGGATGTCCGTTTGTGACGGTAAGCAATGGTGCTATACATATAAAACAGAAACAGTGCGAGGACATTGAACCAAGTTGCCAGATTGCAAAGAATAATGACAAAATCTTCTCAAGCGAAATATTCAAATGTACGTTCAAAGAACAATCTTGTAAATTTGTTTGAGTGGATCAAAGTTTGAAATGCTTTTAATCTATGTTATTTTACTAATCGTTTTACTTTTAAAATATGCCTTCTCTTGATGTTTACATTTTGTTTCAATAGCATAATTGCATATAATTGCTGATCGATCGCGTTTATTCCAGATTCAAGATGTCTTCCTATAGCACAGAAGAAGTAAGTATGAATCATATGAAGTGATGAAAATACAAATCATTTAGCTCGACTGCACTTTAGTGCTAAAGAGATTATATTGCAATACCCCCGGCGTCGGCGCCTGCGTCGGCGTCGTCCGCAATAGATGATAAGGTAAATGTAAGATTACACAATTTCCTTTCCTATATTTATATTCTGTTGGTTCTTTTTTAATGTTTAATTTGTTTGATATTACAAGATGGGAGCGTAGTCCCTGGGGTTGGGATTTTTAAAATTATTACAAATGATAAGGCAAATGTTGAGATCATAAGGTAAATGTTAAGATAGCAATATTTTGCCTTTAATCGCCAATACTAAGCAAAGTTGAGTGCTCGTGTTCCAAACTTTCATGGTGGATGTATCTTTGATTAAACTTTCATAACATGACCGTGACCTACTGATTTTGCCATTAAAAGCCAATATTAAGCAAAGTATAAGTGCTACATGTTCCAAACTAACATCGTGGATATATCTTTGATCAAATGTTCATAAAATGACTGTGACCTACTTTTTCCGCTTGAGTGATTTTGCCTTTAGACGTCAATATTGAGCAAAGTATAAGTGCTAAATATTCCAAATTTACATTGTGGATGTATCTTTGATCAAACTTTCATAAAATGATCCTGACCTACTTTCTTCCCTTGAGTGATTTTGTCTTCAGAATCCAATATCGAGCAAAGCATAAGTGCTACATGTTCCAAACTTACATGATGGATGTATCTTTGATCACACTTTCATTAAATGATTGTGACCGACTTTTTCCGCTTGAATGATTTTTCCCTTAAGAAGCCAATATTAAGCAAAGTATAAGTACTACCTGTTCCAAACGTGCATGGTGGATATATCTTTGTTCAAACTTGCATTAAATGACCTTGACCTACTTTTCCCGCTTGTGTGATTTTGCCATTGAGCAAAGAATAAGTGCTACATGTTCCAAACAAACATGGTGTATGTATCTTGGATCAAATTTTCTTAAAATGACCGAGACCTATTTTTTCTGATTGTGTGATTTTGCCTTTTAGAAGCCAATATTGAGCAAAAGATAAGTGTCACATGTTCCGAACTTAAATGTGAGATATATCGTTAATCAAAGATTCATAAAATGACCCTGAACTATTTTTTCCGCTCGAATAATTTTGTCTTTATAAGCCAATATTTAGCGAACAATAAGTGCTACGTGTTCTAAACTTTCAAATTGGATGTATCTTTAATCAGACTTTCGTAGAATAACCCTGACCTACTTTTGCCTCTTGAATGATTTTGCCTTCAGAAGCCAAAATTGAACAAAGTATAAGGGCTACATTAGTATACAAGTGTGTATCTTTGATACACTGCTCAAAAAGAATAAAGGGAGCATTGTTTCTACTTTCATATCACACACGTTTGCATCTGCTTATTCTATATGATGAACATAAGTGTACATGTATTAAGACATATTTGATAGTCATTTCTTTATTACCAATGTCTGTTTTGAATAGATTAACCAGTTACATGTACAACTGATAAAACTTGATGATGTAGCCTTGCTTATCCCAAAAGATATTACAAGCTATGTACCATTATTTTACAATAGAAAAATCGCTCCTTTAATCTTTTTGAGCAGTGTATAAATGGAGGAGGGAAATGAGCTTAGGAAATTGGCTGTCATTTAAGACGTTATGCTATGCAGTCGAACATTAGATACTCTGGCAACTATTTTTAAGATAACTATTCCCTAATTTTATGGTGATATAGTTGTCATTCCAAAATATTTCACTATTAATAAGTTTAACTTTTAGGCTGTGCTTAAGTCTGAAATCTATAATAGATAACTGTACCAACAAAATTTTTCTATGATACTTTGAAATATGCATCCAAAATATTTCACTATTAATAAGTTTAACTTTTAGGCTGTGCTTAAGTCTGAAATCTATAATAGATAACTGTACCAACAAAATTTTTCTATGATACTTTGAAATATGCATTTCAACGTATACGTTGATTCCTTCATGACCTCATATCATAAAAAGTATCAGTCTGATTCTTGTAAAGCTATAGGACATTTATTTTTAGTTAACTTCCAAAATTTTCATAAATTCGTTGCATTTCCATATTGAACAGAATTGTGTTTCCATGAGGCAGGATACTGGAATAAAATATTACACTGTCGCTCAAATGATGCCAATTTTGAGTCAGTTAAGTTTAATTGTTAGCTGTTTATTAAGATTCTGAGTATATTTTTTAAAATCTAACAAATTGATCAACAACGTCCATATTATTTTATAATCAAATGAAAAAAAAATTGAATTTAGGATTAAAGAATTGCATGGCTTTACATTTCCGATTTTTTCTTATAAAATCGTTAGTTTTCATTAAAGTGGCATCCGTTTTCCTATAATATTAATTTTTTAACAAATTTACTGTGATACATATTTAATATTGAATTTCATACGTGCAACGTTTCAATACCATAAATTTAGTATTAGTGTTTTTATGACAATTTTAATGAGAAGGTGAGTTTCACCATTTTACCGCGATAGCGTCAAAATGACGCCGTGTTTTGCTCATTGATAAAATCTCCGAAGTCCAATTTCTTTTAAAGTGGCATAACTTCTTCAAATGACGTCGGTTTTTCACACTTCATCAGGAGATTTCATTTTAAAAATCAATCGGCGTATCAAATGTTTTAAGGAAGTTAAGACTGTACTTTTCCTAGGAAGTGAAATGGCAAATATTGCCGCCGCCATCTCGGTTTTCAATCTCTCCTGAATAGACATGGAAAACAAAACCTTGTCATATGTACAGTTATGATATACACACCTGATGTCGGTTAGTGACAAATAAATGACATCATACAAACTCCAAATCGCAAAAAGCCACAGCAATATTCACAAGAACATCATATAAAACAATCGAAACAGACTTACAGAAACATTAAACATTGATGAAAACACATAAAAGGAAGGAGACCAATTTGCACCCGGCGCCGACTTTGGACGGTTATCTGTTTTTTGCAGATGGTGTGGTTATCCGGATTACATGCGCACATCCCTCCCACTTATCCGGATACACAGAGGCTTCCATAGACGCACAATTGTTGTATTAAATAAAACTTCTGCAAGTGACATGAAATCATATGTTTATATCTCGATGAGCTTTTCTTCCCAATATTCATGTCACGAGAGAAACATAATTCTATAACTGTTACTTTCTGCTAAGGTCACATCTGGGTTATTAGGAAAAAGGATAAACTTCTGCCAATTTTTAGACAAAAGCAGCTTTTCACATATGAAACATTCTTGCAGTTAATGTAATGTATAAAACACTAGATATCTCACTAAATGATGATAAAAATGGAAAGATTCAATATTTTATCTTTATCTGAATTTGGTTAAGATAAGTGAGATACAAACGAGGCATTTGGATTCGAACTTACGACATTCAAGGTACAAGTAAACACCCTTAACGACTGAACTGTCGAAAATAACATGCACATTGTGTTATCCATTTTCATATCCCTCCATTTTAAAACTATTCAGCGTGGGAGGCAAGCATAAGGTATCAAGGGAATTTTCAACGGAATCCATACGGAGAATAAGTACTTCTAATTATAAATTGGAGCAGGCTACTAGCAGAATACGTAAGATTGATTTAACATCTCTATCTATAAATGATTTATTTCTTACATGAACTCTAGAAGATGCGTATCTTGTTTCTTATTGGCCTCAGTTTGGGAAAACTTTCAAATATAACATTTACATGACTGACGTGGTCATCCGAGGTAGATATGACATTTCAACGGCTCATCCTGTGCTATAATTTCCGCAGTCTGAAAGTAATGGTTTAATGAGTTTAGCTCATCCGAGCAAGGCTCAAGAGAATTTATCAAGTTTATGTTCTTCGTGCCAATCTATCAACATATATGGCCGACAACTCTCTGCTCTGATTGGCAACTACTACACGAAACATTTCTGGAAGCAAGTACACAGAGCAAATTAAGATTGTATGTAACCGTGAAATATAAATATATGGCTATTAAGGGCTATAGTTGACTGACGCATGTTCGACATCTCATCAGTAATTGTGCATAGAATTGAATTTCACGAAACCTTTCCCGAAGTTAGAAGGTTCTCTACCAAGTATGTTTTTGTTGCAAATTTTAAAATAAGATATGACTGCCAAGAACTCTGATTGGCTGACGCTTTTTCGATATTTTGTTCTTTAAATGTTGTAAAGAGTTTCATGAAACATTATATCAAGCAAGTTCTCCAGGTCCTCTACCAAATTTGTATTTTTCTTTAAGTGATCGGTCGAATATATTGCCAAGGTTTAATGAAGACCCTGACGATAATCTCGACAGCACTTACAATAGAGCACTAAACTGATTATCGACGTATCCCTAGCAAGGTAAAGGTGGGTCCAAGTACCCCGGGGGAGTAAGCATCCTCTGTTTTGCTAGCCACACCCGCCGTCGATATTCACGCACGAAAATGAGATAAAGAATATCCTGACGATAATCTCAACAACACTCACATCAGAGCACCAAATTGAGCATGGACGGACCCCTAGCAAGCTAAAGGTTGTATTAGAAAAGTAGAAAAGTAACAGAAAGGAAGTACTCAAGCTTATCTACAACGTTTGTGTTTTTGTTGCCAAGGCCTCCAATTGGCTACTGCAGCTTCAGCATCGCCTTTGCAATCACGAAACTTTACAGGTAGCAATACCAGAGTCGATCCAATGAGTTTATGTATTTCTTCAGATCATTCAACAAATTTGGCTCTTATTATCTGACAAATGAACTCAAGCTGACCTATTACTTGTTTTTGTTTTCCTTGTAGATCATTAAATAGATATTGCCACACTGTGCTCTGTTTGGCAATTGCCTTTTCGATATATCCTCTGCATTCGCTGCATATAATTTAATAAAATCCCATGTGAAGCACGTACTCGAGGTCCTGTTTGTTCTGATCGGTCAATAAACTGCCAGAGGTTCTGATGAGTTGACATGGGTTTGCAACCACTGCATAGGATTTCAAAAAACCTTATAGGAAGCAAATACTCAAGGGCCTGTCAGGTTGCGTTTTTGTACTACTCAGTCTACAGATTTGTCTGTAAAGGGTTCAGATGAATTGATGACATTATATATCTTCTCTGCAATCGCTACAGGACATGAGAGAGAGAGAGAATTCATTAGTAAAAAATATGGCCTCTCAGGATTCTAATACGCAAGATCGCAACTACAGCGCGTGTATCATGTCCGTTCTGATTTCAATTATAGTCTACTACCTAAACCATTGTTCAAAACTTGGGCGCCTTTTCTGCCCAAGTAAACTGATGATGTCAAGACAATGGAGAACAATAAGAAGATGCGCGAAAATATCCGTATAACTTTGGTTAGATGTATTTGCTATCTTCCGTATTGAATGGCGCATTTTTAATAACGTCTCTGAAACCACTGTACAGAATGTAACACAACCCTACAGTTCTTAATATCTTCTACGAAGTTTCAGTTAATTCGAGCCAATAAGTTATCAATTATGGCTGCCAAAGGGCTCTTACTTCCCTTCATATTTTCGACTATTTCTCCAAATATGCAATTCCTCCAATTTTTACTTTATTAATTAACGACGAAAATCACTACACAACAACTTGATTCAAAACAAACAAGTTGGATCTCATGAAATGTCTGATGCAATTGGACAATTGCGAACCCGTTTATCAAGGAGATTACCATCTTTTGATTATTCGAATTATGATCATACGAACACATTAGCACTAGTATATGCCTGGATTTAATTCACACTATTCTATTAATATCGTTTTGATTTAGACTCATATCTAGACTCAACGTCAATGGAAAAAGGACAGAGCATTCCTGATGAAAAATCACTTACTTCAAACCTTATATTAATTTTAGGTAATATGATGTTTATCCAATTTAAATGCATGAAATTATTTCTTTTCGGATATAATTATTCAGGTTTTTCCCACCTTTCTAAGTTTCGTAGAGACTGAACGAAGTACAAGAAAATGGGAATGTTCATACTCATTACTACTTTTAAGATCGGGTCACACTGTGCCGACTTTGCTCCTCTACTCACCCGACTTTTAAGTCCGTACCAATCGGAAATTAAGGAGAGGTCGGCACGGTCGCAGTGAGTCGTGGCGGTCGAGATAGGTCAGGGGGGCTCCCGACAGCGTAATACTTTTAAAGGGTCCGGCCTCGACTTATATTAGTCGAAGTTAAGTCAAAGTGAGGTCTACGTAAATTGGGACTAAGTCAGGATAAGTTGGAGCTTAGTCTGAATTGAACGGAGCTAAGTCTGGGTCAAGTACAACTACGATTCACCCCGACGCCACTCCGACTTAACCCCGATGAACAAAGACTTACGCTGAACTCAATGAAGACTTTGCCCCGACCTGCTGGATTAACGCCGATCTCATACTGATTGTTCTGACTTAACCCTAAATGGAGACGATCTTTCAATATCTTTCATCTTTAATGATTTCGTATCAGCATTGCCTAAGCATCTAAGTGATGAAAGGATCAAAACTAATTTCAAAATTTACAAAATACACATACCTATTAAATATGTATAATTTGTAATATAGATTGCCATGAAGACGACAAAGGCCGGAGTCTAGTCAGGACAGATTCCTTTAAATCGGTGCTAGGTCTACACAAGTCAGAGATATTCTGGACATGTCAATGCTAAGACAGAAAATGTCGGAGGTCAGTCGGCGTGATTTCGAGGCTATGTCCTCATTAGTTGGCGCTATGTCCGGGCAGAACCGTGAACATTTCAACACCGACCTCCCCAACTTTTGTAAAAAATTCAAGAAGGGGGAATTCAGGGTGTTAATCGACTTTAAACACGTGAAATACAAGGTAGAATACAGCACTTTGTTATACCCTTGTCGGTATCTCTATATAAAATCCCCATAGGAAAAATGCCTATAAATTCGAATATTTGACCAAGCGGTCAATATTTACAACAATATTGGCCCTAGGGCAATATTTTAAAAAATATTGACCGATAAACGGTCACGTCATTGATAACGCTATTAGCTCTACCTATTTTTCCGCGCTCTTTCTCTTATAGAAGAAAATGAACGTAAACATGCCGGGCTAATCGGTACGTTGCTGCAGTATTGATATAAGGTATAACAAAACAATTATTGACTGGGAATCGGCCTCGGGCAATATTTTATCTTCAGGTCCAACAAATCATATATTGCCCTCATTCCCAGTCAATAATTGTAAAATGTTTTGAAATTTATATACGGATTTTTACGGCGACTACGAAATTTAACCCAAAACTATAGGTTTGGGATCCATGATATCTTCATTTCGTTCAAATCAGATAACTAACCAAAACTTTTTCATGTAGCCACGACAAAATAGGGTACGCTTTTAAAAATATTAAAGCGCCGTTCACACTTTCAGGGATCGAGGCACAACCTCGCTTCAACATCAAAATAGATCATTCCGTGGCATGTCGTGACATGAAATGTTCGATGGACCTTGAAACAACGACTTCAGTACGGAAAGCTAAAGAATTTTCGATGTATTCTATATCATATTTATTAACTAGTACATCGAATATTTTCAAGAGATCACTTGTTTTGTAACAGAAACAAGGTTTTATACATGTCTTTAGATCATTTTCTGAAATTGAATAGATGCAGTATAGGTATAAATCAAAAAACGCACAGAATAGTGATTGATTTGAAATCAATATTCCACTCAATCCGTAGCTATACTTGGCTATCCGTAGTAATTCGTAGGAGAGTCCTAGCAATTCGTAGGGGAATCGTATAGCTATTTTATTAGAAAAATTGTCCCGGATTGAAACGGATGCGCTGCATGACAAATATGGATAATGACCATATCCCTGTCTACAGCACAAAATCGATAATTCAGAAAATCAGAAACCGAAGGCATACAAAATCAGGATAAAACAGGAACCAAAGCAAACAAACAAAAACCACCACCGTATGAAAAGAAGCGAACTCCCGATATGGGAGTGAGACCAGGTGCCCAGGAAGAGTAAGCATCTCCTGCTTGCATGCAACACCCGTCGCTTCAATTCGGTAGAAAACAAAGGAGGGGATCTCCAACAACACCAGGTTGCAGCACCCACAGCAAAACCCCAAAACACCCAATGCAAAAACACAAAGCAGACAAGCACAGAAAGATACGCGTAAGGGACAAGGAATGTCAACACACAACACAGAAACATCAAACACAAAGGACTACACATAAACCAACGAGACCAATGGGCAATCGGTAGAACTGTCACATCCGGTAACTTCCATTTTGGAAGACATAGAGTACAATCTTTGGTTGGATGGTTCAAATGGTCTATGACAGAATATCATCCACCATTCTGGAGAGTGGGACATCATAGTGTATGACGAGTTCCCCATATCGACCGTAGAACTTCCTCAGTGACATGTTGCTACGACTCTCTACATGTTGCTACGACTCTCTTAAGGATAATTAAGACTCTCCTACGGCTTTTTTATTCGTAACGGAGTCGTGGAAATCTTTGAACATGTTCAAAATTTTCTTGGCCCTCACGGATTGCCACAGATAGATACGAATTTCTACCATTAGCCACGACTCACTCCCAGTTATACTACGTATTGCTATGGACCTCTAATTTACCCGTAGCTATCCGTGGCCCGGTCTACGTCTATTTGTCAGTCGGTCTTTCAGTCCCTAAGCTTTTCATACTATTTTCTTCAACGGTTGTTACAGAATAATCTATGCATGTCTGGTCCATGCTGCAAGATTAGCATGCTAAGAATTTGAAGACGAAACATCATGTTATAGATAGGGAAGAAACGCCGTTTTGTGACTTACAAGATTCTGTGTTTTTGACTTTGCTGACATTTTCAGATATTGTCATTATTATTCGTATGTAACATGTAGTACATGAATATGATGCATGAGTTGCTTCAGTTGATGTATCTACAAATTCCAAGATACAGTTTGCTGGATTTGTCTGTGTAGTTACTGCTGATATTGATTTTTGTTTCGGAGTATCAAAATTTTGTTTTGATAAAGATAAACAAATTCTAGAAATTGATAGATTCCTTCTATAGTTACCATTGAAACCTTAAACTTTCCAAACATTGAACTGAATTATGAAATAGGTATGCATCTTTTAGTCAATACCGTTATAAGAATCAAGTGCATGTGATTAAATTATTCCAGACATACCGTATAACCAGAATTTTCGCGAGATACTAATGTTCGCTCTATTCATGAGTGCCTTAGAATCGCGAAAAATTATTCTCGCGATAAATTGTGTTTAGTAAGGTATTTCATAAATTGTTATACATGTGTTCGTTACATTTGTTTATATTGTATAGTGTCATTCTTTACCTTTCCTGATCAAACAAAATGAGGAGTGAATTAAGTGTACTAAGAACTTTGTAAAACTTTAATAACGAAAGGTATAAAACAGTAACATCGTATCAACCTATACGGTATGTTTGTAATTTTAGAATCGCGAAAATTGTACTCGCGAAAATAAAGACACTCTATTTAACCATAAAATCGCAAATTAGATACTCGCGAACATTTCTGGTTATACGGTAGTTGCATGACTAATATCTAAGGAGACTCAATAATCGTTTGACGCCATCAGATACCGTGTGCGGTACGTTTATATGTGGCCTTTTTGGTTTTCTGCCTTCAAAATCCTCCGTAATTCGCTTGTTTCTTGACGGATTTCGACAAGTTTGGTATCGATGGAACCCGAAAATTATCATCTACAATCTATGTATAATAGATATATAGTCAAATGTATCATTAATTTATGTATACAAAATATCCAGGAATTGAGACGCCCTGGCTACCGCCGTGAACCATCGTTTTTATAACGTCATCAACGGTAAATTTAAGTTAATAATCAAACAAAGTCCGTCGTCTGTCCTCCGTCCGGCGTAAACCAAGTAGATTTTTACAATATGGGAACGAGGTAAAGCGGAGTGTCTTCTACCTTTTTTTTAAAGATTAGAGTCTGGTCTTGAAAAATATGTCAATAATAACAGCTTTTAATCAACAAATATTTTCACCATAATCATGTCAACTAATGGAACATTTTAATTTGACTTTTTGCAAACTTTTACAAAATCGTTGCTATGACAACCAAGAATTTTAAATCAGGATGAACGATAACATTTACTTTTTGAAATAATTTTTCGAAGGACAGAGCTTGTCATTGAAAAATATGTTAAAAAAATTACTTCTGACAAAGACTTCTTATCACTTTGATGCCAAATAAGGGTACTGAGTACTTTGTTTAGATTCTCATTTTGTAGCTATTTCACTCTTTGAAAGCATTATCTATATAGAAATATACATATATGATGGTATTATGGTGGAAATTATTACAAGAATGGTTTAAACAATATATCATGTCTCGGCAGATCTCGGAGTTGGTTTACATATGTATATTTAAAGGACCACTGGTCAATCAAATGAACAATAATACGTAATCTAAATTACAAATATAAATCATCAGATATCAATGTTAAATAAACAGAATTGTTTTCCTCTGACAAAGAATTCTTGGATTATTGAGCAACATTAAGATTTTGTAAAAAAAAAAAGACCTATTTTATTTTGCATGCTTTTCATTGGAACTTTTCTATGAAAAATGGCAATCGTCTCTTATTTGTAATGATTTAAAGGATTGTTGATGTATCTTTTTATGCATTTGAATCGAAAGGTTGTAAGCTCAATTCCAGGTATGTGCTTAAGTATAATTTTGTTCCTTTTTTTCTGGTTTTACCTTCGAATACGTATGTATTATCTGAATGATTATTCCAATTCTCAATTAATGTTTCCTTTCTGGTTTTGAACTTACGCAATATATATTTGAACTAAAAAAAGAACGTTTTAAACGTTTGATAAAAAATTACAATTGAGGATTATATACATGTAAGAATATTCTTTCACAGTCATATATTATGAGGCTTTTATTCAAAGGATTGCTTGGCTCCTAAAATTTGATGAAAATAAGAATGATTGAAAGGTAGATGGTTCTCTACAAAGCCTTTTAGATTTTCTCTTTGGCCCTTTGCTAAGGCAGTGTTGTATATATCCACCTTTCACTGTCAAATTGTTTTATTGACTTCCATTTTTGTTCATAAGACTTATAGTCAGCATTTTAATATAAACATATCTTCCAGAGTTCCTAGGTTCTCAGAAAAGCAATGCTTTGCTTTTGCCATTGATTTGATAAAATTAATTTTTATCTTTAGGTATCATTCTTTTTCTTTTGATGTCCGTTTTTATTGGTTTTGTGCTGTGCGTCCTTTTCAAGAGGTAAGATATTTTCGTTAACAAGTACAAGTCAAAGTTTATAGAACTTGGACTTGTTACTTAATTCATATACACTTTTATAAACTTATGAAATAGAATATCCACAATCTTCAAAATCAAAGAAGACCTCATGACTTGAAATGTGTCAATGATACATGTACCTGTATGACATTCCAACTATTTAATATCCTGTTCTGAACAGAACATATCCATAAGAATTGACACTTAACAAGACAGGTGAAACAAAGGCAAAACACTTTTATTTCAACTGACTATCGGAGAGATTAATACAGATTCTTTTGGCAAATAAATATGAGCCTGGTTTGCCTTTAATGTTCCCCGACTATTGCCATACGGTATTCACACATCACAGATCAACTCGTAAACTTGATCATGTACCTATGTCTTTGATTTTCACAGAAGGAATTCATAAATTATCAAGTAACTTTAAGATCAAGATGTCCGCTTTCATAAATTTAAAAGTTTTTGTGGAAATATTACAAAAAAATACGGACAGCTTCTATTGAAATTCGAACCTATACAAAAGCAGGGTACATGAATATATCTTTGAGTATTCACAACCTGCTCTTATTGTGGCATTATGAACACAAATGATAAGTATCAAAGGAACAAAGATCAACAACACAAATAAGTAAGAATCACCAAACACATTCAATACTG
Organism: Pinctada fucata; assembly: GCA_028142955.1. Lineage (NCBI taxonomy): Eukaryota > Metazoa > Mollusca > Bivalvia > Pterioida > Pteriidae > Pinctada > Pinctada fucata. The sequence continues at coordinate 48,352,622 of AP027111.1, read as the reverse complement.
TGAACGAGATCTTATTGTCTGTGACCAGACGGATTCTCGGAATAATACTGCAACAATTGACAGCCTTGTACCTGCGTTTCTTAAATATTGCACTCTACCTGACTTCTAGAATGTATGACTGTCCCTGTCCAATGACATAAAGAAGATCCTGACAGCAATCTCATCAGCCCTCACGATAGAGCACCAAATGGAGCGCGGCGGATCCCTAGAAAGATAGATGTGGGACAAGGTGCCCGGGAGGAGTAATTTTCCCCTGTTCGGCTAGCCGCACCCGCCTTCGATGTTCATTCTCGAAAACAAAAAAAGAAAGAAAATATACAGAACATTTAACAGATTTTCAAACATTATTTGAAAATACTGACAATCTCTCCTCTGTTCTGGTGATACATGTAGCATGCATGAGCTCACTACAGTCGACAGAGAACGGACTCTATGCCCTTTGATTTTATATCCATTTACATATTAATATGTGTGTTGACTGGCCTTTGCGTTATCCTGTGTTGCGTGTACAGAGAGGTTCTTTGGATATCCGAAGAAAGGGGGTTTCACGAAAACTGTAACTTTTGTCATTGTCGTGGCAGATTGCCATTCTTAGTCGGAACCGATCGCCCGTTGGTCTAGTTGGTTTATTGGTAGTATTTTGTGTTTAGTATCTTTATTTCCATCTAAAAATGTCTCTTTTACGTCTTTGGCTGTGATTGTCTACTCTAATTTTCGAAAAGGGTAATTTGTATTTTTATGTATATGTTGCAACCGAGTCTGATTGGAGATATCCTCCTTTCCTTGCTTTGTACATGTATGATCGTTGTTGACTGAATTTGGATCAAATTCTCGTCAAGAGTGTATCCAGGGATGTTTTTACAGTGCCTTCAAAAAGCAAAATAATAGATTTTACAAAAGTACATGTATTTTGCAATCTAATGTATGGATTGAATGACAAATATGGATAATGACTATATCCCTGTATACAGCACAAGCTCGATATTTCAGAAAATCAGAATTCGAAGGCATACAAATGACAAATATGGATAATGACCATATCCCTGTATACAGCACAAAATCGATAATTCAGAAAATCAGAAACCGAAGGCATACAAAATTCAGAATAAATAAAGCCTGTGTTTGTGAAACACGAATGCCCCCGGTGGCATCTTTGTTAGTATGAACACTATTTTCTGTTAAGTACATGTATGTGAGGTCACTGGGTAAAAAGGTCAAAGTTCAAGGTCACGAGGTCAAAAATTTTGGTATCAATGGAAAGGTCTTGTCACAAGGAATACACATGTGAAATATAAAAGCCCTATCACTTACCATTCAAAAGTTATGCCAAATGTTAAAGTTTTTGAAAAGTAGGTCGAAGGTCAAGGTCAAGGTCATGAGGTCAAAAATTTTGGTATCAATGGAAAGGTCTTGTCACAAGGAATACACATGTGAAATATGAAAACCCTATCACTTCCCATTCAAAAGTTATGCCCAATGTTAAAGTTTTTGAAAAGTAGGTCAAAGGTCAAGGTCAAAGTCACGAGGTCAAAAATTTTGGTATCAATGGAAACGTCTTGTCACAAGGAATACACATGTGAAATATGAAAGCCCTATGACTTCCCATTCAAAAGTTATGCCCAATGTTAAAGTTTTTGAAAAGTAGGTCAAAGGTCAAGGTCAAGGTCACGAGGTCAAAAATTTTGGTATCAATGGAAAGGTCTTGTCACAAGGAATACACATGTGAAATATGAAAGCCCTATCACTTACCATTCAAAAGTTATGCCAAATGTTAAAGTTTTTGAAAAGTAGGTCGAAGGTCAAAGGTCAAGGTCATGAGGTCAAAAATTTTGGTATCAATGGAAAGGTCTTGTCACAAGGAATACACATGTGAAATATGAAAGCCCTATCACTTCCCATTCAAAAGTTATGCAAAATGTTAAAGTTTTTGAAAAGTAGGTCAAAGGTCAAGGTCAAGGTCATGAGGTCAAAAATTTTGGTATCAATAGAAAGGTCTTGTCACAAGGAATACACATGTGAAATATGAAAGCCCTATCACTTCCCATTCAAAAGTTATGCCCAATGTTAAAGTTTTTGAAAAGTAGGTCAAAGGTCAAGGTCAAAGTCACGAGGTCAAAAATTTTGGTATCAATGGAAACGTCTTGTCACAAGGAATACACATGTGAAATATGAAAGCCCTATGACTTCCCATTCAAAAGTTATGCCCAATGTTAAAGTTTTTGAAAAGTAGGTCAAAGGTTAAGGTCAAGGTCACGAGGTCAAAAATTTTGGTATCAATGGAAAGGTCTTGTCACAAGGAATACACATGTGAAATATGAAAGCCCTATCACTTACCATTCAAAAGTTATGCCAAATGTTAAAGTTTTTGAAAAGTAGGTTGAAGGTCAAGGTCAAGGTCATGAGGTCAAAAATTTTGGTATCAATGGAAAGGTCTTGTCACAAGGAATACACATGTGAAATATGAAAGCCCTATCACTTCCCATTCAAAAGTTATGCAAAATGTTAAAGTTTTTGAAAAGTAGGTCAAAGGTCAATGTCAAGGTCATGAGGTCAAAAATTTTGGTATCAATTGAAAGGTCTTGTCACAAGGAATACACATGTGAAATATGAAAGCCCTATCACTTCCCATTCAAAAGTTATGCCCAATGTTAAAGTTTTTGAAAAGTAGGTCAAAGGTCAAGGTCAAAGTCACGAGGTCAAAAATTTTGGTATCAATGGAAACGTCTTGTCACAAGGAATACACATGTGAAATATTAAAGCCCTATGACTTCCCATTCAAAAGTTATGCCCAATGTTAAAGTTTTTGAAAAGTAGGTCAAAGGTCAAGGTCAAGGTCACGAGGTCAAAAATTTTGGTATCAATGGAAAGGTCTTGTCACAAGGAATACACATGTGAAATATGAAAACCCTATCACTTCCCATTCAAAAGTTATGTCCAATGTTAAAGTTTTTCGGACAAACAGACAGACAAACAGACAAACAGACAAACAGATAAACAGACAAACAGACAAACAGACGGACAGGCCAAAAACTATATGCCCCCGAATCTTTGATTCCGGGGGCATAAAAAACCTCCACCATATGGAAAGAAGCGAACTCCCGATATGGGAGTGAGACCAGGTGCCCAGGAAGAGTAAGCATCACCTACTTGCATGCAAGACCTGCCGCTTCAATTCGGTAGAACTGTCACATCCGGTTACTCCAATTTTGGAAGACACAGAGTACAATCTTTGGTTGGATGGTTCAAATGGTCTATGACAGAATATCATCCACCATTCTGGAGAGTGGGACATCATAGTGTATGACGAGTTCCCCATATCGACAGTAGAACATCCTCAGTGACGATGTTAGTCGGTCACAAATATATCCCTGACTGAGAAGCTTATCTGAAAGACGCCTAGCTCTCAACACAAAATCCGTACATTTCGTACTTGCTCTGGCATAGCGTATCAACTGAGATATGAACACGCCATAAGCAGACGATGAAGGGATGTTGCTACTCAGAAAAGGAAAAGTTGTAATTCTGAAATTGAGGTCGTCACGTTTGTCATAGAGTGAGGTGTTCATGTGACCATCAGTGTCGTAGGACAACATTATGTCCAAATAGGAATCTGAATTATTTGTCTCTGTAGTTTCTTTGACTTCAAGCTCCGAAAGATAGATAGTGCTGACGTAATCCGCGAATTTTGGATTATTGATGGACAACACATCGTCTATGTATCTGTAAGTGAAGTTGAAGTCAGAAGCTAAGTATCTTTTCCCTTCGGAGACCAAAGATTGAGCACCGAGTTACCAATATCACTTGATAGAAATAAACTATACATCAATATAATTAGAAAATATGTTTGTTAATAAGAGTTTAAGCATTTTGATTGGTCGGTTGCATTTATTTGACTTCCGCAATGAGATGGTAAAATTTCAAATTTGACCGGAAATACTTTCTTACAACCCATAAGAAATATTAAACTGTCTAACGCATGAAATAAACAATGCAAATGGTCTCCAAGTATTGTTTGAAATTCAAATGAGTTAAAGAAGATCCTACCGATAATCTCAACAGCACTCTCAATAGAGCGCAAAATTAAACATGGACGGACCCCTAGCAAGCTAGAAGTGGGACCAGGTGCCCGGGAGGAGAAAGCATCCCCTGTTGGCTAGCCGCACCCGCCGGCGATGTTTATGAAGCATGAAAATGAAAATATAAAAACTTCATGCACTGTCTGACATTTTGTCTATATAGAAAGTGTTATGGCGACAATGTGAGGGAAGTATATTCAAAACACTTACTGTCAAACCCCTCGCGGGAAATTTTTTTACGAGCTCCACACGCCGAAGGGCATAAGTGTGACACAAATGAGTTAAAGAAGATCCTGACGATTATCTCAACAGCACTCTCAATAGAGCGCAAAATTAAACATGGACGGACCCCTAGCAAGCTAGAAGTGGGACCAGGTGCTCGGGAGGAGTAAGCATCCCCTGTTGGCTAGCCGCACCCGCCGTCGATGTTTATGAAGCATGAAAATGAAAATATAAAAACTTCATGCACTGTCTGACATTATGTCTATATAGAAAGTGCTATGGCGACAATGTCAGGGAAGTATATTCAAAACACTTATTGTCAAACTCCTCGCGGGGAACTTTTGTACGAGCTCCACACGGCAAAGGGCACAGGTGTGACACATATGAGTTAAAGAAGCTCCTGACGATAATCTCAACAGCACTCTCAATAGAGTGCAAAATTAACTATGGAAGGAGCCCTAGCAACCTAGAAGTGGGACCAGGTGCCCGGGAGGAGTAAGCATCCTCTGTTGGCTAGCCGCACCCGCCGTCGATGTTTATGAAGCATGGAAATGAAAATATAAAAACTTCATGCACTGTCTGACATTATGTCTATATAGAAAGTGCTATGGCGACAATGTGAGGGAAGTATATTCAAAACACGTCCATGTGTCGACCGATTAATGTCACAGCTACATGTATGTACTGTGAATATTAACAGTAAGTATAGGGAAAATCTGTTCATTTTGCTGTTAAGTACATGTTTTAGGAGAAATTTAAGGTATGATAAATATACAAGAAAGGAAATTAATTTAGCCCTTTACACCAAATAAATTAAATACACATTGATCAATATAGGATGTAAAAATTTGAAAATACAAACAAAAGTGCATTCAGTGACTTAACAAATTTTGAATTCAAATTTCATTTTGATTCCAAAATGAGTTAAAGAAGATCCTGACGATCATCTCAACAGCACTCACAATGGAACACAAAATTGAGCATCGACGGACCCTTAGCAAGCTAGAGGTAGGACCATGTGCCCAGGAGGAGTAAGCATCCCCTGTTGACTAGCCGCATCCGCAGTCGATGATCATGTACGAAAATGAAAACATTATATAAAATGCATGCACTGTCTGAGGTTATGTCTTAATAGGAATTGTAATGGCCAATAACAAGAATCATTCACAGCTGATATGTCGATACCTGTATATATTAAATCCGAACACAACTTGATTCATAAAGAAATTCCAAATGTCATGTCTACTATCTTCGATAAAGAAGGCGTCACAAATTATAAATGTTCATCATCATATAATACTAATTGCAAAAAGATAAAAAAAATGTTGGGATTTTGAAGGGAATAGGGAGGTTTTATTTGGATTCATCTGCTGGGTTTTTCTCTTCAACATATATTTTGTTGGGGAACTCGTAGCAGTCTATAATTGCTAAATGTCAAGAACTCAAACATTATTTTTCTTTTAAATGTATAATTTTAAACTACTGTCCTGTTCACTAAATCCAGAGCACCCTGTTTTCCCGGTTTTCTCTAAAATATGATACTGTCATCTTCCAAAAGGATATCAGTTTCATAGTACTCCTTTAGTCGTAACAGAAAATATCATTGTTTTGGCTGTACGTCAAGTAAGTTAGAAATAGGACGGAAAATAAAAAGTCTACGGGGAATTTCTATAGTAAAATGCGTGACGTCGGGAGCTTTGACGTCACTGATTACTATTGTTGACACGGAGAACAATATGGCGGCGGCTTGAAATTAACATGGGAATTTCCCGTAGACATCTTATTTTTCACATTGCGGTTTGAAGTCAGCTGATAGGCTAAGTTGAAGTTAATTTCCAGTTACGACTAAAGGAGGTCAATTCTCGGAAACTATTAGTTATAGGGAAATTCTTCAGATGACAGAATAAATCGCCAAAACAGGGTGCTCTGGATTTAGTGAACAGGACAGTAAATTGATATGTTTGGTATATAAGCATTGAATGTTAATCTGTTCCATTTTATTGGAATATGAAGTTTCAGTTGTCTTAAGACTAATTTTGCGTAAAACAGCTTCGCCACGCTGTGTGGTTTTCAATTCTTTGTGATACGACAACTGACATTTCATCAACCGATAAAATGACAAAAACAAATGTTCAACCCTTAAATATAAAGGCAACCTCTTAATTGTTTACGTATAAAAAACTAATTCGAAATCTCGTTAACCATAATCAAAACACAAAAGATCATAGGATACTAAAAGATCATAGGATACTAAAAGCATGTCTTACTCCGTCATAATTGCTTGTTATAGATTACTTCTCAACGAAATCAAAACAGCTCAGTTGTCTATTCGAAAAGACCTAAATGTAGTAATAGTTGGAAAGTACAGAAATAAAACCATAGGGCGCCACTGAGATGAAGTTTGGATGTTTCTGAAATTCACCTTGGCTGGAGGCATCACTTATGAGGATTTGATATCCGAAACACATGTTTGGTGCATGATTATAAGTTTGAAATTTCTTTCTCTTTCTTCTCAAGAGTTGGAATATTTCGAATTCAGTATTATATTTCCCTGTTGCAGTGTGTATCAGTTAAACTTGTTCCCCGATGCTAATTATTTTAAGTGTGATAATTACTTCTCTCAGACTCTTTCACACGAATGGAGCTTTGTGTTGGCACTTTATGGATTTGACATCATATAGATTATTTTGCTATTTAGGAAACTTCATCCACAAAATCAACAAAGTTAAAAAGTTGAAAATCTGAGGACCATCCTTACATGTCATTTTGGCATATAATTCATGAAAACTGTTTATTTTGGATTTATAATATTTATGAGATTCGGAAGATGGATTTGGAAAAGTGATTTATTGTTCATATGAAACTTACATAACTAAGGAAGGGATCTTCAACAATACTAGGCTGCAGCATCCACAGCAAAACACCAAAACACCAAATAAAAAAAAAAAACAAGAATAGACACGCACATAAATATACACAAAAGAGACAAGGAACACAAAGGCACAACATAGAAATATCAAACATAAGATACCACATTTAAAGCAACGAAACCGATGGACAGTCCGTGTTCTGTCGACTTCAGCGAGCTTATGCATGTGATCACTGGACGAGTCCGACTGCAATCCAGAGAGTACATATGGTCGAGGACCCGTCTTCTTTAAAGAGATTTGGATAGGACCCAATATAGAGTCCCGTCGTCAAAGGCAATTCTATCTGCCCTTGATCCTTCTCTTCTTACTGATTATGTCTTCTAAAACGCAGGTTGTAAAATACCCAATGTATGCTGTTGCTTGTATTGGTCTGCATTGCAAAAGGAGTTTATCATATTTTTTTGTAAAATGTCAAGAAAATGTTTTTAATAGTTTGTGAAAGCGAACACCTTAACCTAAAAGATTTTTTTTTGTAATTTGTAAATTTCTACTATAAACATCCAAAATATTAGTACAAGGATTGTCCGTAATGCTTGCAAACAATGGTAAAAGTAATGAAAGTATCATTTCATTAATTTTAAGTTTCATTTCTAAATAACATACCAAATTTCATCACAAACAATGCACGAATAGTTATATTTCTATACAATATAAAAAGGACACTTCCTCATATCCGGAGCACAAGCATGAGAATCCTTGACGTTTTCTGTTATAAACTATTTTGATAATTCTACTCTCTTCGCAAAAAATAATTTAGATTTCAAAGATTTTTCGGAACCCATCCAGCACAGACATGACTCGATGTAAGAACATGGGATACTATTCTATGCTTAATTTATTTTAAATTTCACAGTTACCTGCAATTTCCCGAATTGTTAAGCGCTGATCTACGGAAGCCGATTAGTGCCAACCTAAGTGAAAATTTTAAGTCGTAATTACGACTTAGAATGTCGTAATTACGACTTAGCTATCTCTTGATCTCTGTAAACCCTACACGTTCTTCACTTAAAATCAGTTCTTTCTTTGATAGAAAGTCTTCCCTAGCGCATACCACCTTGAAAACTCTCCCTAACGTCCAAACATCCTCTTTGCCACTTGACGACTTACGAACATCTAGTTTTATCATGTTTTCCGACTTTTTGTTTTTCGGATCCCTACGCAAAATTATATAACTGCTCTCTGATACGCCTTTCGAGAAAACGTCATCTTTTAAACAATGCTGTTCACGTGCATGTCTGGTCAATGCTGTAAATTTATCAGGTTTTAAATGATGCTATTGAATTTAAAGACGTTTAAAATTTTAACTACTTGGTGAGTGTCACTGCTGGTGGACCAAGAGTCCCCGAGGGCACATGTAGCCAAGTTCGATTAACTTCGGTTGATCGTCTGTCTCTTCAACGCATTTGAAATTTTCTGTTACAAAATTTCTTGAAATTTCTAAAACGTAGGTCCTGTAGCATCATATCCCACCCATTCTGCTACGTCTTTCGGTACATTTTTGGACAATCATAATAATTGTCATACTTTTTGGCCATATTACATTGTTTAGACTGAGGATCACTGACGATGGTTTAGAACTCGAAACGTGCATGTCTTGTTCATACTGTAAATTTCTCAGCTTTTAAATGATGCTATTGAATTTAAAGACGTTTAACATTATTACCCTTAGAACCGGCTTTCTCGGTCATCTTCAAACTTTGAACGTTAACATTTTGCATGTGCAATGTCATTACTATTGTCAACATCACAACGTAAAAATAAGTTTTATCCGGGGAAATTTAGAAAATGCAAATGAAATGATTAACATGAGAAAAAGCATATTTCGGTAAAACTTAACCGTGCTCCGGGTCACCGTCCTACATGTATGTATAATTACGAAGTCATACTTATAGTAATAGTAGTTATAATGAAATCAAAATATGATACATTTAATTGTGTACATTTCGGAATTCGCAAATAGTATGTGATAATAAATATACTGAAAATAATAAATAGATATATTTCACGCAAGTTTTCCTTGATTTTAGACTTGTCCACGAACTTTACGGACAGCCCTCGTACTTGCTCTAGCATACCAGTTGATCTGTGAAATGTAAATGTCGGAATTTCACCGTCAAGCCAGAGAAAATTTACTATTATTAAAAGTCTTCAAATTAAATAGCATCATTTATAAACAGATAAATTTGCAGCATGGACCAGACATGCGCGTTTTGGGTACTCAACCCTCGTCAGTGATCCTTAATCTAAACAATATGATAAGAGTGCGAAAAAAAGTCATGTCCAAAATGTACCGAAAGACGTAGCAGCATGGGTTGAATTTGTTGCTACAGGATCTGCATTTTAATAGCAATTCTCTGTAACCATTTAAACAATTTCGGCACGAATGGTCTCCGATTATTGTTTGAAATTTCACACACAAGTAGTTACCGATGAAAAAAGGTGAAATTGACCAAAATTTTATTTCTATATCATCTTGTTACTAAGGAAACGACCTTTAAAATTGATAAATTGGCAAAATTGAGCTACTTTGAAGCTCTATAATTTTGTCAATATACGACATTAAAGGAAGACTTTTTATGCATCCTTAAGATTATGACATAAGATTTAAATAAGCTCACTGGTGTCTGATAATATCAAAAATGCTGGTTACAATGACAACATGATTAGTTAATTTAAATATGTTGATTTCAAATTGCTATTTGTATTTTCCAATTTCCTTCTTTCTTGATGGGCTTATGATAGGGGAATGAAATTTATTGTATAAAATGAGCAAATTTAAGATAAACCTTCTTGTTGCTATGTACATAAGTTACCTTGGCAACAGTAATTATGGTCTATAGTATTATACTACATATTATGTAACTTCAGAGTTATTTTAGAAAAATTGCATTATGGTGAACAGATTAAAATTGTTGGAATATATCCAACACAACGAGTTCTTTCAAACACCGTGAAAAAGTTATTGGGAACATACATGTATGTTACCATGGCAACCATTTTTATTTTCTTAATGAAGCAGTATTTTTCAATCCAAGAAAGTTCAAATTCAATATCAATAAAGATGAATAAGCCTATATCAAACTACAAGAAAACACTTTCAAATAATGAATGGTTGCTATAGTAATTTGACCATACAATCTAAAAATAAGCATTTTTTTGCTGTTTTTCGAAGCCTTTTCCCGAAAAAAAGGAACAGGCTTACACAAAGTTTTTTCACATAAACGATAAAGTAAAGTCTAAAATTTATGTTAGATTTAAAAAAAAATCAGATTACTTAACCTTGGATGCCCGTATCCAAGGACTCAAAGTGGGCCCATGTGCAATTTTACACAATTGTTCCCATAGCAACTGGCTATTTCCTGAATATTTTTCAAAAATATTCTTTCATGTAATGAAAGATCTATTTGAATACATTCATTAATTATCATCGCTTTGAATTAAAATTCAATGATCTAGTGAAAAAGGAATCTAAATATTGTCTAAAATTACTTTCATTTTTGCGATTTGAGTTCATATTATCATAGCAAACACAACACAAACTTTGTTCCTATTTGAATGCTTATATTTTATTTGCATAAACAATTCAAACATGTAAGTAATTTATCATTGAATGTTTTAATAAAATGCCGAAAACACTATTTTGATAGCGTATTTGTGTTGTTGCTATGAAAACATATAGACCATACACCCAACATTATTATTTCTTAACTTGAAAAAAGCAATGATAGGGTATGGATAATCCACCAGTGCTTGTATTAGATTATGCTGCATAAATAATGTATGTGACTTCAAAAATGTCCAAAAATACATTTTTTTTCAATATTCAAGAAAGGAGGGGATCTGCAACAACACTAGGTTGCAGCACCCACAGCAAAATCCAAAAACACCCATGCAAAAAACACAGAACAGATACCCACAGAAAGAGACGCAAAAGGGACAAGGAACACCAACTCACAACATAGAAACATGAAACATAAAAGACTACACATAAACCAACGAGACCAATGGGCAACTGGTGCCGACTTAGGACGGCCATCTGCCACGTAAATAGCAGACGGTGGGGTTATCCTGGATTACGTGCGCACAACCCTCCCACTATTCCGATTTCCCAGAGGTCTCGAAGAACGCACAATTATGGTGTAAAACAACCTCCTCACTGTTAGGTGACCACACACAAACAAGACCGTAAAACACAGGGGTCCAAGCAGCACAGACGAATATGTAAATGGATATAAAAAGAGGACGTGCGTAATACAGTCCGTGCTCTGCCGGCTGTAGCGAGCTCATATATGTTATCACCCGAGGAGTCCGACTGACATTCAGAGAGGACAGGTGGTCGGGGCCCTGTCTTCTCTAAAGAGGTTTGGACAGGGTCCGTCATGGAGTCCCGTCGTCACAGTCAGTCAGAGTGCAAGTCTTAAGAATGCGCTCGTACAAGACTGTATATTGGTCAAGTACCAAGCTTAGTGTCCGTCTGGTGACATTAGGATCATATCCACGGTATAAAAGGCGTTTGATGACCCTGACGCATTTTCGATACACATGCTGTCTACCTTTGATCCTTCTTATTTTGTTAATTATGTCACCATAAAATGCAGGTTGTGAAATACCCAAAGTAATATACTCCGTTGCTTTTATGGGTCCGAATTTCAAAAGAAGTTGATCATATTTTTTGAAAAATTTCCAGAAAGTCTTAACTAGTTTGTAAAAGCGAAAACCTTGACCTAAAAGTTTCTTTGTAATTTGTAGATTTCTATTATGAAAATACAAAACATCAGTACATGCTCTAGCATACCGGATGAGCTGTGAAATGTAGATACCGTATGACGGTAATCTAGGGACATCACCGTCAAGCCAGGGAAAATTTACTATGTTGAATCCAAAATCATCTCGTTTGTCATATACACTTGTATGAATTTCTCCATTGACAATTTTGATATTTAGGTCCAAAAATGGTGTTTCAGTGTCTGTAAAGTTTGCCTTGTTTAGAGTCAATTCTTGTGGATAAATAACATCTTTATACTTTTCAAAAACAGGATTATCGATAGTAAGAATATCATCCAGGTATCTAGAAGTACAAGTGAAGCATTTCACATCATCAAGTTTTCTTTGCTTTTGAAGATTTTGAATAAATTCCTTTTCATATGTGTATAAAAATAAATCTGCAACAAGAGGCGCACAATTTGTACCCATAGGATTCCCTACAACCTGCTTGTAGAGATTCTCACCAAATCTTACATAAATGTTGTCCACGAGGAAGGACAAGGCACTACACAGGTCGCTACATGTCCATGATTTGTATGATTTGTATTCTGTAGCGGAAAAGAAACCCTTTGATTCATATGTACAAATATAAATTTTCCCCTCTCGATTATAGCACCATTTAATGAGTTTGGACAATTGATCATTGATCTTGTCGTGAGGAAGCGTGGTGTACAGATTTGAAAAATCGTATGAAGCAATCGTATTGGCTTGAAAATTTCTAGATTTTATCTTGTCAATCACATCCCCGGAATTTTTTATAGACCAAAATAAATTTACATCATTCCTGTTAAGAACAGTTTCACAATATTTTGCAACGTGTTCCTTTACCGCCGTGAGGGCTGACGTCAGATGTCTAGACAAACTTGTAGTTGAGCAGTTGCTAGAATTAGCAATGTATCTGAATTTGTAAGGAGATTTGTGCAGTTTTGGTATGCAGTATATTGTAGGAAGATCCAATTTAGAAATAGGGATGTTGAATGAAGAAATTTCACTGCTATGTTTGCTCAAAATGTTAGGGACACTTTCATTGCTTTTGATATAAGTATTTGTAGACGAAAGTTCCGAAACTAAAGTTGATATATAGTAAAGTTTTCATATGATTATGGTGTTGTTGGCTGCTTTATCTGCAGGAGCGAAGACAAATTTTTCATGTAAATTACGTAATTTGGATTTAAAATATCTTTCAGATCTAGAACTTGGATTTTCAAAAAGATGAGGATTTTTGTGGAAGTTGTCTATTCGAATGTCAGTAATGTCCAAAATGAGGTTTTTCCAGTCATTCAGAGAATGCGATTCCACTCCTTCCGATTTACACCATCGTTTGGTATAGTTATCTAAGGCTTCCTTTAGTACTTCGCGACATTTAATAAAATCTATCTTGGATGGGATTCTATACTTAGGTCCTTTTTTGAGAAGACCACGGAGCTGCCTGTCTTGGATAATTGAAAAGTCACCTATAATAATATGACCAGCTGGTTTATATAGATATTCAGATGTTGCACATTCTCAAGAAGCAGGACATGATTCAAGTATTTTAGGATCTGATGTAACTTTGTTGTAGTTAAAAACGAAATTTCGAATAGGTCTCTTATATTTGTAACAAATAAGAGGAGGTTCTAAATTTTCAAAATATTGAGGAATAGCACTTTGTACACGATGATCCCGAAAAATATTAGAGATGTTAAGAAGATCGAATGCTTTGTTAATAAATGAAATTTTAAGAATCGTTTTTAGGTGGGATGTTTTTTACAACTGGATAAAGTTTATTCTGTGCGAATGCAACAATGATATTAAGTCTAAATCAATCAGTATTTCTTAAGAATGCAACCAGTGCTTCATCCAAGATAGATTTCAATTGAACTGCTGGAACTGATGAGAGAGCATGAAGCAGTTCATGTCTGCCGCCGTTGCGAGCAATGATCAGAAGATCGTTGAGGGTACGGTGTAATCTAGATCTTATTCTGAGTTTTCGGTTTCTTCGTCTTCCGTGAGACCTATGCTTCCGTTTAGTGTTTGGGCGGATTGAAAATACATTAATATTAGTTGACGTCGAGGAAATGTTTCCTTGTCCATAAATTTGATCGTTTAGACCAAGGGGGTACGCAGTTTGGAGTTTTGTGATCCAGGCAAGTTCAGCTTGTAGTCGGCGTTTTTTAATTTCCGTTTTACTAAGATTTTTAAGTTTAGAAAAAGACTGAACCGGTGTAATAGTTATATCCGAAATGGAATGATTGTATTTAACGAAGTGATTATAAAGGAAATTTCTTTGTTTTTTGTGATGTGAGTTTCTTATCTGATACGAATGACTTCTAAAACGAGATTTTAAGGCTTGACCTGTTTCTCCAACATATTGGGCACCACATCCCCTAGCGTTTCATGTTATAACATAAATGACATCTTGGTACGATCAATCGATGTCGTTTTCAATCTCAATTTTAAAAGTCTGCCCGTTAACACTTGATTTAATTGTGGAATTGCAATTGATGAGCGGGCACATACCGCATCTTTTCCCTTTTGCACGTAGAAACTGCTGAGAACCCTCTATGTTTGTTGTTAAATGTAGAGCCTGCAGATGGAGAAGTAGGTGTAATACGTCTACGGGATTTAAATTTAAGAGGTGAAAGAAGTACTCTGGGTGAGGAAAAAAGTTTATTACTGTTAAAAGTCGATGATGGGAAAGTTACTGTAGTGATAGAGGGTAATCTCAAAGGAGTAAGTTTAATACGAGGCGACCTTAAAAATGCCATAGTGAGATGATCAGAGAAGGGTGAGTAGAGATCCTGCATGGAAGACACTACAACAAAGTCAAGTTAGAGAACGAAATGGAATTAAAACACTTCAAACATCGGGTCACGGGGAATTGTATTACCAACTCCACACTGCAACACGAAATAAGTGTAGATATAAAAGAAAGGAGGGGATCTCCAACAACACTAGGTTGCAGAGTCCGTTTCAATGGCAACAAGATGTGATATTAAGAAATGTTTTAACAATATTTTACTTTTGTGTCGGACCAAACCTTATATATAAATCTTATCAAAATCTGAGACATGCCGTGACATGCGTCCATCATAAAAGTGCAAATACTTACAGAGAATAACTATTAAAAATACTTTTATGTAACAGAAATGTAATTTGTCTTAGTATGTTGAATCAAAAATCATCTCTGTTGTCATACTCAATTGTATTAATCTATCCATTTACAATGTTGATATTTAAGTCCAAAAATGGTGTTTTTGTGTTTTATTTTTTAAGTTTGCCTTGCTTAGATTCAATTCTTGTTGATAAATATCATTTTTATTCTTTTCAATAACAGGATTGTCGATATTTAGAATATCCTCGAGGTACCTATATGACATACTAGTAAGGAATATGACATTTTCCAGTCATATATGACTTAAAATAAACATATATATTTCTTAATTGGATCCCTCATTATCATTTTGCATACAATGTACCAAAATATGTATAACTGATTGCCAGTCGGACTCCTCGGGTGATAACATACATGATCTTGCGTCAGCAGAGCACATATTGTATTACGTACGTCCTCTTTTTATATCATTCAATACATATTCATCTGTGTTGGTTGGCCCCTGCGTTTTACGGTCTTGTTTGAGTGTGGTCATCTAACAGTGGGGAGGTTGTTTTACACCACAACTGTATATTCTTCGAGACTTCTGGGCTATTGGAGAAATGAGAGATTTGTGCGCACGTAATCCAGGATAACCACACCATTTGCTCATTGTCTGGCAAATGGCCGTCCAAAGTTGGCACTTGTTACCCATTCGTCTCGTTGGATTATGTGTTGTTTTTTGTGTTTGATGTTTATATGTCGTTTTTCTGTCTCTTAGTATGCTCGTCTTTACTTTTTCGCATCGGGTGTTTTGCTGTTGGTGCTGCAACCGTGTATTGTTGGAGATCCCCTCCCTTCTCTTACATATTTCGATTCATTGCTTATTCTAGCAACTGCTCTTATACAATTTTGTCAAGTAATCTGACGTCATCACTTACAGCTTACAAAGAATAGGTGACGTAATTTTGTGAAAATGTTCTATACAGGGACGATGTAAATTTCTTTTGGTCTATGAAACATCCAGGGTATGTATTTGACAATCTGAAATATAGAAATTTCCAAGCAAAAATTCGATTTCTTCATACGACGTTTCAAATATGTACATCAACCTCCCTCACGAGAAAATTAATGACCACTTATCTAAACTCATTTAAATGATGTTTTGATCGAGAGCGGAAAACTTTCATTTGTACATCTGAATCAAAGATCTCATTTTCGTTACAGAATGCAAATCATACAAATTATGGACATTTAGTGACCTGTGTAATGCTCTTGGATGATATTCTGACTATTGACATTCCTGCGTTTGAATTATATAAAGTGAAATTTATCCACAAAAATTAACACAATACAAAACAAACATTACAGACACAGAAACACCATTCTTGACCTAAACATCAAAATTGTAAACGGAACGACTCATACAAGTGTTTATGACAAAAGAGATGATTTTGATTTTGGATTAAACAAACGTAACCCTGACTGAGAAGCTTATTTGAAAGACGCCTTGCTCTCAAATTAAAATCTGTATATTTGTTACTTGCTCTGGCATAGCGTATCAACTGATATACATTTGAACTTCTTGGTGAGTGTCACTGCTGGTGGACCAGGAGTCCCCGAGGGCACATGTAGCCAAGTTCGATCAACTTCGGTTAATCAGTCTGTCTCTTCAAAGCATCAAAATTTTCTGGTATTAAAAGTCTGGAAATTCCTAAAACGTGGGTCCTGTAGCATCATATCCCACCCATCCTGCTACATTTTTCGGTAGTTTTTTGACATAATAATTGTCACCCTCTTTGGCCATATTACATTGTTTAGATTGAGGATCACTGACGAGGGTTGAGTATCCGAAACGTGCATGTCTGGTCCATGCTGCGAATTTATCCGTTTATAAATGATGCTATTGAATTTGAAGACGTTTTACATTTGAACTACTTGGTGAGTGTCACTGCTGGTGGACCAGGAGTCCCCGAGGGTACATGTAGCCAAGTTCGATCAACTTCGGTTGATCGCTGTCTCTTCAACGCATTCAAAATTTTCTGGTACTTAAATTCTTGAAATTTCTAAAACGTGGGTCCTGTAGAATCATATCCCACCAATCCTGCTATATTTTTCGGTACATTTTTGACATGATAATTTTCGCCCTCTTTGGTCATATTACATTGTTTAGATTGAGGATCACTGACGAGTGTTGAGTATCCGAAACGTGCATGTGTGGTCCATGCTGCAAATTTATCCGACGTTTATTAATGATGCTATTGAATTTGAAGACGTTTTACATCTGAACTACTTGGTGAGTGTCACTGATGGTGGACCAGGAGGCCCCGAGGGCACATTTAGTCAACGCATTCAAAATTTTCTGATATTAAAATTCTGGAAATTTCTAAAACGTTGGTCCGGTAGAATCATATCCCACCCATCCTCTTACATTTTTGGTACATTTTTGACATAATAATTTTCACCCTCTTTGGCCATATTAAATCGTTTAGATTGAGGATCACTGACGAGGGTTGGGTACCCGAAACGTGCATGTCTGGTCCATGCTGCAAATTAATCCGTTTATAAATGATGCTATTGAATTTGAAGACGTTTTACATTTGAACTACTTGATGAGTGTCACTGCTGGTGGACCAGGAGTCCCCGAGGGCACATGTAGCCAAGCTCGATCAACTTCGGTTGATCGTCTGTCTCTTCAACGCATTCAAAATTTTCTGGTACTAAAATTCTTGAAATTTCTAAAACGTGTGGCCTGTAGCATCATAACTAACCCATCCTGCTATATTTTTCGGTACATTTGTTTGACATAATAATTTTCACCCTCTTTGGCCATATTACATTGTTGAGATTGAGTATCACTGACGAGGGTTAAGTACCCGAAACGTGCATGTGTGGTCCATGCTGCAAATTTATCCGTTTACAAATGATGCTATTGAATTTGAAGACGTTTTACATATGAACACACCATAAACATGCGATGAAGGGATGTTGCTACTCAGAAAAGGAAAGTTTGTGATGCTGAAATTAAAGTCGTCACGTTTGTCTTAGAATGAGATATTCATGTGACCATCTGTGTCGTAGGACAACCTTATGTCCAATTTGTTTGGTGAATTATTTGCCTCTGTTGTCTTTTTGACTTCAAGCTGCGAAGGATAGATCCTGCTGAGGTAATCCGCGAATTTAGGATTATTCATTGACAATTCATGTCTATGTATCTATAATTGATGTAGAAGTCAGAAGCTAAGTATCTTTTCTCTTCAGAGACTAAAAATTGAATGAATTCAGCTTCGTACGATTAAAGAAATGGCGGCACAATTTGTCCCAATTGGAATTCCGACAATTTGCTTGAGGATCATTCCTCGAAACACCACAAAAACTTTGTCGATCAGAAAGTTTAACATCTGAATAATATTTGTTTCAGTATACTTATTATCAGAATCGGACTTTTCTTTTACAAAGTAGGTTTTGTCATATTTAACAACAATAAATTTGTATTTGTATTTTGTATTGCCGTTCTTGCTTGTAAACGCATTACTTATAATTTTTGCGAGTCTGTCTTCCAGTTAAGAATGTCGGATTGTAGTGTAAAGTGTCGAACAATCAAAAGCTTTGATCGAATGGACTCTTCTAAAATTAGTGGATTTCAGTTGTTCTGAAAGTTCCTTCGAATTCTTTAAAATCCACATCTGGTTGATACCGCTGCGACAATATACTCTCGAACAATATTTTTGAAGCCCAGATTTCATTTCGGATAAAACTTTTGTGAGTAAGATCGATCCAGAATTTTTAGAATATTTTGAGGAACCAGCGATGAAACATTGTTTGTACGGATTCTCATGCATTTTAGGTATACAGTATAAGTATGGTAAATCTAAATCTAAATTGTTAGTGTTGAAGCCAAAGGAAGCAAGAGCTGATTTGTGGTTATCGATGAATACTATCTGTTTCAGTGTACTTATTTTCAGAATCGGACTTTTCTTTTACAAAGAAGGTTTTGTCATACTTAACAGCAATAAATATCACAAGATGAAAGTAAATCTTTACGCTCCGTGTAAAGGATATGTAAAGAGAGCGTAAAGATAGCGTAAAGGTACCTTTAAGTCAGCTTTACGCGAGCTTTACGTATATTTACACTATCTTTACGCAACCTTTACATCGAGCGTTTAGGAGCGTAATGACCTGGATTCTTTACGCAGCTCTCTGTCACTTTTACATTTTATTCTTTTATTTTCTTTAAACTTTATACAATTTGAGAGAAATAAAGACGTATTTTGTAATGGTTGTTTGACAAAAAAAAAAAAAACGAAAAAAGAATAATAACCATCAACAAAACCCGCGCGGACTCGGTCCTATTCCTTACCATGCCCATGGAATCTGAAGTCCACGACCTTACCCACTTGACTACCGCGCCTCTTACAAATATTGAATAGTTACTAAAGCTTATATGTAAGTAATCACATTGAATCTAACTAGTACTAAAAAGGTTCACAGTTTCATGAGTTTGTAAATCAATATATCGGTCATCACTATTTTCAAACCCGATATTACCTTTGTTTATGTAATTTATAAATAGCCTCGCTACTTCGCCGCTGGCGGGTGGGGGTTAACCTTGTATATTATAATTCACCGGATATTGAACGGTATGTGACATAAATGCACGAGAGTAGCTTCAGGTCGATTTAACATTTTGTTGATTTTCTTTTTAAATCAGAAGGAAAAAATAAATTAATGAATGATTGATAAAATCACAAAACAATATTACCGCATAATTATGAAGTTAGTTAAAACAGAATAAGCTACCTCCGGCTTCACCGCTTATGCTTCTTAAAATGATTAAAGTAGCATTTGAGAAAATTAAGAAAGAAGAAAGATATATTTGAACATGCGTTTATTTATTCTTTTTTATCTATCGATGTATTTATTGATTTATTTAATTTTTTGTTACAAATTTTAAATAGTCGGGGATTATGTAAAGAAGTGAAAAATAGAAATGCTATTATGCTACCATGTACCGTAAAACTCAAAGTTTATCAAGTTGATGTTAAACCTTCCATTAGGATAATTCATAGTGGATCAAGTTCAGAACAGGTATATACTGCATTAACGGAAGCTCTCTTTCATTTTGCCGCGGGTAGGCAACCCAAATCAACATTTAATTAGGGCGGGTGTAAATACATATAGTACATAGCCTAATTCATAACACTTGAACAGTATACGAATATGGTATCGTCAATCGGTAGGGTTATCACCTCCTTTCTTTTAGATTCAAGGCGGAATTTACAGATAAAACAACTATTTTACTTTTTATCTTGAAATTCAAAACCTGGATCCCTTCTGTCGGGTTGGACTCCCTATAAAAAAAAACCATGATAATGTTTTCTTGTTTAGGTGTAGGATTTTCCATTTAAATAAGGTAAACAGAAAAATTACGAAAAAAAAAAACTTCCTTTTGACGTAATATTCCTTAAAAAATTATAAGTTTAATATTTCAATGCATTTCAATAAATTAGACTGTCATTGGCTATCTTTAATGATTTTACTATTGTTTGTTTCTTTTTTTTTCGGGGGGGGGGGTGTTTGTTTTGTTTTTTTATTTCTTTTCTGGGGTTTTTTCTTTCGGTTTATTATTATTTTTATTACATCATTGATATTCTAGAAATATAACGTTAACAAAATTTCTTTAAAATCAAGAAACAAAGAAATGAATAAAAAGAAATCAAAACTAGATGTTACATAAATTGTTTATAAACAGTCGCGTAAGGCCCTCTCCCCTTTTAAAAATCCTAAATGTTCAACCCCTCCTACCGCTCTGAAAAATATCTCAGATCCGCCAATGGATTGAATAAAGTATCGACTTTCTCTATGTCCATTGCCGAATAAACATCCGGTCGTGTCAACCACACATCACAAGATATGACCGCGCCTTTGATTACCCGCGGGAGACGCGTAAGCGAATCTAGCTGACTAGAGGGTGGGGTGGGGCGGGGGTATCCGATTTTCTAATGATGTATTGTCCATCTCCTCAAGATGTACGTAGTTTATTTACATATGTGTGTGTGGTTTTTTTTTTTACATTATCTTCGCAAGCGAGCATTTCAAATGTCATTTAAGATTTTCTGTCTGTTTTTCCTCCGTTTTTTCTTTTTCCGTCCTATTTCTTTCTATTCTTTAAATTCTTTCTTTCTTTCTTTCTATTCTTTCTCTATTTCAATTATTTTTCTTCTATCTATTCTTTTTTCTCTCTTTCTATTCTTCTTTCTATATAAATACTTTTATTATCGATTTGAAAATAGATTAACTTTATTTGTTTACATTCTTTAAATAGCATTCTACCTGTACAGGTAAATCAGGTACATGTCATCATAACATGTAACTAATTAGTACGAAAGAGACCTTATAGAGGACCCCATTCACACCTATCATCAAAACAATATTTCCACCTTGTAGACGAACTGTTTAATTCCAAACGTTGAAAATCTGTTTTTTAAATGTATGAAATTGTATACTTATTTTCTGGCCAAATATCATTTTTTTTCTCTTTTGTATATCGAATAAGCTAAAAATACAAAGGTAATCTTCGCCAAATCAAAAGCCCGACGGGAATTGTGATGCTTTGGTGATGTTTTAAATAAAATCAATGTAGATAACATTCAATCGTTCCCCTTCATACGTAGGACTTAAGGAGCGAGGGGGAGTGGTTGAGGGTGAGGGTGAGAAATAAAAACGTCTCAGAAAATATCATATGCGTGATTTACTCAGTGATTCGCTATTCAATTTTTGCCAATACTTTAAATAAAATCATAAAATAAATTTTCTCGATTTAATGTGAGAATCTTTTTCATATCTACCGTTACGCTTTGTCATTTAATGTCTTTGTTTTCTCTACAAACTAATACAAAAATATTATTAACATCCAATAAGTATGTATCAAAATGATACCATTTGAAGACGATAAACAAAGTTAAACGACATAAAAGGAAAGAATAAATTAAAAGTTCAAAATTGCTATTCTATGGGATTCAGTTAATTTTGGAGTATTTCTATCGATACTAAGGTATACTTTAAGCACGTACCTGTATGCTTTCAGAATAGATAACTTGTTTTTTTTCCCCGATAGTTTTTTATTTTCGTTTTTTTTTCTCCTTAATTCTGAGGAGTGCATGTGCCACTCCTTTTGTCATGAATAATTAAAAAATGATCGAAAAAATAACGTACAAAAGAAAACTAGGACGTACATGTGTACATCTACGCGTATGTTTAGATGTTACAGTAACAGTTACGATCATCCTATGTTACGAAAACATGGTCAGGTGACGTGGTACGTTATCGATTGTATTTTTCCCCGGGTAAATGACACCCTCCGACTGTTAATTCACCCTCACACAAAGATGCGAGGGGTGAAGTGTCAACAAGGACTCTTTCCAATATATATTTGTAAGATTTACTTTGATTCTCCTACTTAAATTTATTTTCATTAGTATTTAAAGGAAACCTAAAATATAACAAACGAAAAGAAAGAGAAAAAAAAACCTCTTCCTACCGAAGGTAAAATACACATACTGAAATAAACGCAACTACTGGATATTAGTTTTCTTTGATTATAGTTTGAACAAATTATCCCCCATTTTCAATTTTAATTATGTAATAGCAGCTTCTGTCAAAGATAACAGCTCCTCATTTAAACATTTCAAAAATGATTGTTTTTTTTTCTTTTTTTTTTTTTTACTTAGAAGATAATATCTTATTTGTCGGTTGGCAACACTATAGATGTGTACAAAAACGTAATTATCAAAGATGTTTGTATGTGTAAAGAAAGCGTACAGAAAGCGTAAAGATAACTTAAAGAATCCAGGTCATTACGCTTCTTTACGCGGGCATGTTAAGTCCGCGTAAAGATCCTCCGGTCTTTACGCTATCTTTCCGCTAGCTTTACGTGGCCGCGTAAAGATAATTTTTCATCCAGTGTATGTATTTGCGATTGCCGTTCTTGCTTGTAAACGCATTACATATAATTTTGTGTCCGCATATCAATAATATTGTAGTTGCAATTCCGGAAGTAAATCTAATGTTAATGTACTTTTATAATCGAGATTTATCATGACATCTCACTCCCATATCGGTAGTTCGCTTCTTTTTATGTGGTGGAGGTTTTTGTTCATTTTCTTTGGTTCCTGTTTTATCCTGATTTTGTATACCTTCGGTTTCTGATTTTCTGAATTATCGATTTTGTGCTATATACAGGGATATGGTCATTATCCATATTTGTCATCGATTGATTGTATCAAGATATCATTTATGTTATAGCGTGAAACGCTAGCGTATGTGACACCCAATATGTCGGAGAAACAGGTCAAGCCTTAAAATATCGTTTTAGAAGTCATTCGTAACAGAAACTCGGGCCACAAAAAAAAAAAAAAAACAAAGAAATTTCCTTTACGATCACTTCGTTAAGTAGAACCATTTCATTTCGCATATAACTATTACTCGGGTTCATTCTTTTCCTTAACTCAAAACGGAAATTTTGTGGTGTTTAGAGAAAGGTCTTCCTGCAAATTGTCGGAATTCCAATGGGAAATAATTGTGCCCCACTCGTTGCAGACATTTTTCTTCACTCGCACTAAGCTTAATTCGTTCAATCTTTGGCCTCTGAAGGAAACAGATACGTAGTTTCTAAGTTAACTTCACTTACAGATACATAGACGATGTGCTGTCCATCAATTATCCAAAATTCGCGTATTACCTCAGTTATTCTATCCTTCGGAGCTTGAAGCCAAAGAAACTACAGAGACAAATTATTCAGCATCCTATCTGGACACTATCGAGACTGATGGTCATATGAGTACCTTACTCTATGACAAACGTGACGACTTCAATTTCAACATCACATACTTCCTTTTCTGAGTAGCAACATCCTTCTATCGCGAGCTTAGAGCGTATTCATATCCCAGTTAATACGCTGTGCCAGAGCAATTACCAAATATACAGATTTTGTTCTGAGAGCTAGGTGTCTTTCAGATCAGCTTCTCAGTCAGGGATACGTTTGTAATCGACTAACCTCATCACTGAGGAAGTGCTACGGTCGATATGGGTAACTCGTCATACATTATGATGTCCCACTTTCCCGACTGGTGGATGATATTCTGTCTTAGACCATTTGAATCATCCAACCTACGAATAGACTTGTATCTTCCGAAATGGAGGCAACCGGATGGGTCAGTTCTAACGAATTGAAGTGACGGGTGTTTGCATGCAAGCAGGAGATGCTTACTCTTCCTGGGCACCTTGTCTCACTCCAAATTTCGGAGTTCGCTTCTTTTCATGAGGTGGAGGTTTTACTTTGTTTGCTTTGGTTCTTGTTTTATCCTGATTTTGTATGCCTTCGGTTTATGGTAATCTGAATTATCGATTTTGTACTCTTTATTGGGATATGGTCATGATGCATATTTGTTGTTTGATGCTGAAATTGAAGTTGTCACGTTTGTCATAGAGTAAGGTGTTCATTTGGCCATCACATTGTTAAAATAGAATGCTACATTATTTGTCTCTGTAGTTTCTTTAACTTAAAGCTTCCGGAGGATAGATTCTGCTAAAGACATATTCAAACATTAAGTTTCTTTTGAGGATGATTCATTTATTTTCACTCGTTCAATTACCAAGAATTCTAGGAACCTCCAGAGTTGTTTTTGTATATTTGGTGGATATCATTCGAAAGGTGTTCAAATTATGAAATTATCGAGCAGTGTCCGAATTTGATTGCTACTCCTTAATTATAATCCGACATATTTTTGTCTTTAAAAAAAAAACAAAAAAAAAACAAACAAACAAACAAACAAACAAACAAAAAATCGGTGCTCGAAAGGAGCAATGTAGATGTTTATCGCAGCTTGTAAGGAAGACACTGAATTCATATTTGGTACGCAGATTAATCCATCGAATTATACCAAAGAAGGTTTTGACAGTTATTAGCCTTTTTATAAAAAACTTAAACGATAAATTGTCGATTTTTAGAAAGATGCATTTGATCCCTTTTCATTACCAATAGAAACATCAAATCATCTAGAAGCGCGACAAGTGTCATTCAGAAGAAGGGGGGTTTATTTATCCAATTGTTTTTAATTGTTCTTCATATTTCATTTATTTAACGATTCAGATTTTTTATCAATCATTTCGTTCATTATAGCTAATGCTTTGTTGTAGAACAAAGGCTTTACGAAACGAACTTGAAGATGATAACTGTATGGCAAATATGCACTACAGTGCATCTACAGCGGAATCCCAGCTAGGTACTGACAACGAAAGAGTTTATGAATGTGTTGACGATGTAGACGATATAACACCGCAAGACAAAAGGAAATTATGTTGTGTTTAAACACAATATCGGGAGAATTAATAGAATATTGTTTTGATTTTGAAGATTATTATTTATTACAAAATACCCTCACTTAATTCATTATTACAAGTAATGCTTTGACAATGCTTTACACGATTGTTACATTTACAATTTTAACCCAAACTTTGATTTCATATGTAAACCAATGAAGTTGTTTATAATTCAATAATCTTGACCATTAATGCAACCCCAGATATCATATACAGTTTTATAGCTTTGGGATTTATAATTATCAATTATCATTTTCAGGCTTTCTTAAAATTCGATGAAACTTCTAAATGCATATTCGGGTCAAACATCGGTCGAAATATTTTGTTTTCAATCCAATGTTCAGGCAAACCAAATTTTATGAGCATTGCCGCATTCAAAAAATAACAGCCATGTGAATTAAAGTATGTTGTACAAAAATCATCTTAATATGTTACTTCGTCAGTCAAATTTCAAATGCTGAAAAAATGTGTAGGGTTTGATTTATATAGGCGGTAGATCTAAAACGAAGGACGACTGATAGAATATGATAGAATAGAAAACAATATTGTATAATTGAGGTTTGAGATAAATATTTTCATACTTAACTTTTCAGACTACATGATGAAAACACAGAACTTTGTACTCAAATTCCTTGTCATTTTATAGAAGGTTTCCTAGCAGATGTAATGGGCTCACTCTGTCCAAGTAAGGAATTAGACCATCAATAGATATGAAACTTGTCTTTCTAGAACTAGCTTTCTTAATACATGTAGCTACATTCCACAACTTTACTCCTTATCTTTTTTTTCGGTACCATATCTCTCTTGGTCATTGCCCCATGGAGTTGCTGCTATTGTGCTACTCTTACAAGATGCATCTAATGGAAAAGCCTGAACTTGCCCAGTCCACATCCATTTTCTTTGTGTTGGTGGTTGCATAGATTTTGTAATGTTTTAAATTGAAAATGTATAATATATATTTTGGGGATGTTAGACTTTACTTTTTTTAAGTCAGTTGACTTGTTGAACATATTGTTGAATCTGGTATAAAAGAGTATGCTTTTTGTCGGCTTTGAGATTTAAAAATTAAACGTACCTCTTTGATATTAGAGTGTAATTGAAATCAACTGTAAATCATCTTATATTTGGTACTTGTTTACTAGTCTAGTAATATGATTTATGTTTCATCTGTTGTTATGAAATAAAATGATGACCATATTTATTACTTTGCTCTTATTTTTACTTTAAAGTTTTAGGAAGGTATTTCATCCCCTTGCAATATATGTGAATAAGGTTATAACAACTTAATCAATTTGACATCATACACGTATTGTTGCACGGTCTACGTTGTAGACGGTAATTTACACCTTTCCAGACGGTGCATTATTTTTCATTGTGAAGCAATGATTAAATTAATGATTGAACTAATCATTGAATGATCAACTGAGCAGTTAACTGTCCTTAATTGACCTGACGTCCGTTGCCTCCAAACGAATGTTCCCTATAACTAAAATTGTTTTAATAGGAAAAAATCCCGAGACTGAAGGTTTGAACTACTATTTTAAATATCACGGGTGGATCTAGATTTTTTTCCATGAGGCGGGTCCAGTCCATTAGTGAAAGGGGTCCAGCCTTTGATTTTGAAAGAAAATAGGGGAAACGGGACTAGATCTTTTTTTTTTGCAAATTCCAGCGGGGGGGGGGGGGGTTAATACCTGACTCCATGTCCACTCTAGATCCATGCGTTTTAAAATGTTTCAGTCTGCATAAGATCAAAGTTCTTCCAACGAAACCAGACAAAACTCGTAAGATTTCGATTGAATAATGTAACTCTTACGATTTAGATTCATAATGTACTGACTGGTACCCTTGAATAGTTTTGAACATAAATAAGGATATTATAATAGCGGAATATTCCCGTAGCTTTGAATATTTATTTGAAAACTTGTACAGGGAAACTATAACCGCAACTCTAAAATCCGCTTCCTATGTAGTCTATTTACTTTGAAAAATTGAAATACCAATTTCCTTTTTTTCCCCTAATTTTCTCTCATTTAACTCATAGACTGAACAACATTCTTCTGATTTCTTTTGTGTTATTTTCTTTGAAATGAACTTTAAAAATGCATAAAATTCTCATCTATTTACGGACCATGAGTAGTTTTCTGCTACTTGGAATGGCGTCTTATAATTAGTCAATCATCGATGATAATTGTTTGATGGCCTAACAATTGCCGTGCAACAAGTGGGTTATTCAACTGCTCCTTGGGCTACGCCCTCGGAGACAGTAGAATAACCCTTACTTATTTGGCTATTTCGGAAACTCGTCATTTCATCCAAAACATTATCGAAATTAAAGGAGGTTAACATCTTGGCACCATCGCTATAACGCAATTTTGAACAAAGAGTTTTGATATGCTACTGAATCGACCCTACAGGATATTTGGAACCGCGTACTCTCGGTAAAGTAATTACGCAAATTTAAATCTTTAAAAATAAAAACCAGTGGGCGCTAGTGAAATGAATTTGGACGGCTTATGAATAGCACCTTAGCTGGAAGCACAACTGATGAGAATTTGATATTTGAAACATGTATCTGGTGCAGAATTTAGTTTGAAATTCTCTTTAGGAAGGTCTACATGTACAGTTGGAGCCCTTCCGCATTATTGGTGAATTTGTCGGTATGTTATTGTGTTCTTCACACTATACAATACAGCAAAGAGGACAAACTTTCGACGAGGTGAAAATCCGAAGGTCTAAAATCATTGTCCTGGGCTTGAATTGGTCCAAATCTTTGAATTGACTTTAGAGATAGGATCTGTAGCATCAAATCCCACCCATCCTACTACGTCATTCGGTACATTTTGGACATAACAACTTTCTAAATAATTCGTCATAATACATTGTTTAGATTAAGGATCACTGACAAGGATTAAGTACCTTAAACGTGCATGTCTGGTCCATGGACGAACGACAGGACGCGATTTAACTTTCGGCATGTCAATTGGATGACCTTGTCACACGCCCTGCCCGGAGGGCGGGGGACGGGAAAAACGGTTTAAAAGGCCGAAAACAGCCGAAAAGCCCCGATGGGCCGCTTTAGCAACAGAGACGCCGCACGCAAAGGAAAAACATGCCAGGCGGAAGAAAAGGAGTCGCAGGTACTGACTGGTCATCCTTACATAGCACTGAATACCTGTCAATCCCACTTGCAACCGTAAACTGTAAACTTGTCAACGACAGTCATGGATTAATTTGTTATTAGATCAAAGTCAGGGAAAATTATTTTTAACAATTGCATAAAGGAGGCTCAATAATCATTTGACGTCATCAGACATCGAGTGCGGTACGTTTATATTTGCCTTTTTTAGTTTTCGGCCTTCAAACTCCTCTGTAATTCGCTTGTTTCTCGATGGAGTTTGGTATCCATGAAACCATAAATTTATAATCTACAATCTGATTGTAATACATATATACATAGTAAAATATATCGTTAAATTTATATATACTAAAATACCCCGTAATTGAGACGCCCTAGCTAGCGCCGTAAACATATCGTTTTTATAACGTCATCATCGGTTATTCAACCGCTTGTTGCCTTGGAACATAATCAAGAAGGTAAATGTAAGTAAATGATCAAACGGGATATTTCTTGGAGATATCTTGATCGATATCAAAGAAAAGATATTTCAAGGTTGGTTTCTCTAATAATCTTTGGTTAAAAGATTTTTTCTTCAATTTTGTCAGCCTTCGTACTTCTATCATCGAGTAAAGTTTCCCTATTTGAAAAGTTTGAGCGAATGAATTTTAGTTTTAACCCTGCTTTGTTCAAAGTTATATATGTATATCCGTTTCACAGATAACTGTAGGCATTATCAAGAACGAGGGGGGGGGGGGGGGATTGACGTCCAGTTATTGACATGGAACGTCAAATGTCTAAAAACGCCTCCGTTTACTAATTCTTTAATTACTAGTTCTCTTATTCATAATTCTGTATCTCTAAATAGATTCATTGAACAAGAACTGAAATTTTGAACAAAACATTTTTTAAGCTTTGACTTTTTTTGTCAAAACTCATTTTTAAACTGACATTAACAAGTTTACAAATGAATAGGGCAAATAACTCTTGACCAGGGAAATTTAGAATTACACACGTTTCTTCCCTTTTCTTGTTTATTTTTTCGACACATTATTTGTAACTTGTTTATTTGTATTTCATTTCTATAATCATAGTTATGTTAGTATTATTCTTTGTACCAAAATTTAAAACTTTCGCTGAATGTTGGGAAAGAATAATCTCGACTCGGAGTATGACAAATATGTATTATGTCCATATCCCTGTATACAGCACAAAATCGATAATTCAGAAAATCAGAAACCGAAGGCATACAAAATTAGGATAAAGCAGGAACCAAAGCAAACAAACGAAAACCTCCACCATATGAAAAGAAGCGAGCCCCCGATATAGGAGTGAGACCAGGTGCCCAGGAAGAGTAAGCATATCTTGCTTGCATGCAACACCCGTCGCTTCAATTCGGTAGAACTGTCACATCCGGTAACTTCCATTTTGGAAGACATAGGGTACAATATTTGGTTGGATGGTTCAAATGGTCTATGACAGAATATCATCCACCATTCTGGAGAGTGGAACATCATAGTGTATGACGAGTTCCCCATATCGACCGTAGAACTTCCTCAGTGACGATGTTAGTCGGTCACAAACATATCCCTGATCGAGGATCTTATCTGCAAGACGCCTAGTTCTCAGAACAAACTCCGTATATTTGGTACTTGCTCTGGCATAGCGTATCAACTGAGATATGAACACGCCACAAGCAGGCGATGAAGGGATGTTGCTACTCAGAAAAGGAAAGTCTGTAATGCTGAAATTGAAGTCGTCACGTTTATAATAGAGTGAGGTGTTCATGTGACCATCAGTGTCGTAGGACAACATTATGTCCAAATAGGATGCTAAATTATTTGTCTCTGTAGTTTCTTTGACTTCAAGCTCCGAAGGATAGATTTTGCTGAGGTAATCTGGGAATTTTGGATTATTGATGGACAACACATCGTCTATGTATCTGTAAGTGAAGTTGAAGTCAGAATCTAAGTATCTTTTCCCTTCAGAGACCAGAGATTGAATGAATTCAGCTTCGTACGAGTAAAGGAAAATGTCGGCAAGGAGGGGGGCACAATTGGTCCCCATTGGAATTCCGACAATTTGCTGGAAGACCTTTCCTCCAAACACCACAAAAATGTTGTCGATCAAAAAGTTTAACATCTGAATGATAGCAGTTTCAGTGTACTTATTTTAAGAATCGGACTTTTCTTTTACAAAGTAGGTTTTGTCATACTTAAAAACAATAAATTTGTATTTGCAATTACCGGTCTTACTTGTAAACGCATTACTTATAATTTTTGCGAGTCTTTCTTTCAATTTAGAATGTGGAATTGTAGTGTAAAGTGTCGAAAAATCAAAGGCTTTTATCGATTGGACTCTACTAAAATGAGTGGATTTCAGAAAGTTCCTTCGAATTCTTTAAAATACACATCTGGTTGATACCACTGCGAGAATATACCGTTGAACAATATTTTTGAAGCCCAGATTTGATTTCAGATAAAACTTTAGTGAGTAATATCGATACAGATTTAGTAGAACATTTTGAGGAACCAGCGATGAACCGTTGTTTGTACGGATTCTTATGCATTTTAGGTATACAGTTTAAGTATGGTAAATCTAAATCTAAATTGGTAGTGTCGAAGCCAAAGGAAGCAAGAGCTGATTTGTGGTTATATATTATTTCAGAGGCAGAAAGGTTTGTTGGGGTGTAAGTTGGATTTCCAGGTGTCGAATTTAAACCCAACTCTTTAACTAGACTGTCGAAATAGTACTTTTTGCAAGTAAATGTGTTATTATTTGAGGCTTTGTCCGCTGGTGTGATGACATAATGTTCTTGGAGGTAGGTAAGCTCTGTGATAACATTAGGGTCTTTAAATATAGACTCGAATCCGGTGTTCACAGTTGATTTTAATCGGTTAATTCTAGAGAAAAGTGATCCTTTGATGGATTGTATCCACTCGGAAAGGGTATCTGATTTTTAGCTCACCTGAGCTACTGTCATAGCGCGCCGTGCGTCCGTCGTCTGTCCTTTGTCCGGCGTAATCCAACTAGATTTTTACAATATGAAAACGAAGTAAAGTGGAATGTCATGTACTTTTGTAAAAAGATAACACTCTGGTCTTAAAGAATATGTCATTTATAACAGCTTTTTACAAATATTTTCATCATTATAATGTCACCTTAGGGAACAGGGCATTTCAATTTGACTTGTTGCATAGTTTTACAAAAATATGTAAAGGAAAATAACTTCTTTCAAAGACTTCTTATCACTTTGATGTCAAATAAGGGTACTGAGTACTTTTGTAAGATTCTCATTATGGGATGGGGGTACACAAAATGAACTTTTCTGCAACTGTTACAGTTTTAGCTATTTCACTCTTTGAAAGCATAATCTATAAGGAGATATACATATGTGATGATATTATGGTGAAAATGATTTAAAGAATGGTTTAAATCTGGAATTATTATCAATATACCATGTTTTTATCTATCAAAATTCATTGTTTTTGACAGATCTCGGAGTTGGTTTACATATGTATATTTAGACGACCACTGGCCAATCAAATGAACGATCATATGTAATTTTGATTACAAATATAAATCATCAGAAATCTATGTTAAATAAACAGAAAAAAATCTGACATTCTTGGATTATTGAGACACCTTAACTGTTTTTAAAATTCGATAAGTGTTAGGTGACTACAGTATCATAAACCTTTGAGGATATTTACATAACTTTAATGATAATTCTCTCTAATGAATATTTTGAGAGACGTGAGATGCACTTGAACAGAGGTAGGTGTTCAATAGACTTAAATGGATACGACCTTTGCATACAAGATTTGATACAGAATGATTTCAGACCTTATGCTTTATGGAAACTATTCTATTCATTTAAAATCAAACCGAAGTTCCGAAACAAGAATACAAAAATCGCAATCAATAGGCAGACTAGTTCTTGAGAAATATGAAAGAAAACAAAAATAGGGAATCATCGACAGTGAGAACAGTTGAGCACACCATCATGACACAAGAAGTGGACAACGAATATAGATTATCACACCATGGATACACGAAACTGATGATAATTCTCTAGAATATCGAAAGTAAAAAGTAAATTCATCATAGTCGGCTCTACGTTGGAATGTCGTTAAACAATTTTACTGAAAAATGTAAGTTTGTCGTAGTATGGCTTGAGACATGATAGAATGATTAAAAAACTGCAAAAATGTATTCTAACTGGACGTAATTAGTCCAGAGTATGTATGCCGTTAGAAATACAGCTGCATATTAACGGAAAATGATATTAAACTTCTGACGTTTCATAGTAGAAATTTACAAATTACCAAGAAACTTCTTTCACTAACTTGAATAGACTTTCTGAAAAATCTTCAAAATATTGTCAACTTCTTTGGAAATCTGAACCAATTCAAGCAGCAGAGAATATTACCTTTGGTGTTGCATGCAAACATGAGATGTTTACTTTTCCTGGGTACCTGTTCTCACTCCCATTTTGGGAATTCGCTTCTTTTTATATGGTGGAGGTTTTTTTTTTTTGGTTTGCTATGCTTCTTGTTTTTTTCCTGATGCCTTCGGTCTATGATTTTCTGAATTATCAATGCTGTACTGTGTATAGGGATATGGTCATTATCCATATTTGTCACTTGGGTATTTCACAACCTGTATTTGATGTTGACATAATCAACAAACAAGAAGGATCAAAGGTAGACAAAATAACCTTCGAAAGCGTGTTGGAATAGTTTAACGCTGTTTGTACTTTCGATGTGATTCTTATATCACCAGTCGTGTATTTGGCTTGGTACCTGACCAATTTACAGCCTTTTAAAAGCGAATTCGTAAGACTTGCACTCTGCCTGACTTTGACGACAGGACTCCATGACTGGCCCTGTTCCAATCTCTCTCTAGAGAAAACAGGGACCAGACCGCCTGTCCTTCATGTATGACAGTCGGACTCTTCGGAGGAGCACATGCATTGACTCGCTACAGCCGGCAGACCACGGACTGTATTTCGTATGCCTTCTGTTTTTTATATCCTTGTACGTATCCATCTTTGTGTTCCTTGGTCCCCCAGCATCATGCTGTCTGTTTGTACGTTCATTGTACAGTGAGGAGGTATTTTGTATTTGTGCATTTTATGTGACCTCTTGGTAATCAGAAAAGTGGGAGGGATGTGCACTCGTAATCCGGATAAGTACACCGTCTGCTGCTTGCGTGGTCCTTAGCATCGGTTAACCGTTGGTCTCATTGGTTTATATGTGGTCTTTTGTGATTCATGTTTCTATGGTGTGAGTCAATGTTCATTGTCATTGTTACGTCTCTTTCGGTGAGTGTCTGCACTGTGTTTTTGTTCTTGGATTTTTATTGTTGTTTTGTTGTGAGTGTTGTTAAACTATACCTTTCTTTTGCTTTGCTTTCCAATCCCCGCTAGTATTTTTCTGGCCTTTGCAAATTTTAAAGACGTAACACTCAAGGCTAATTCCAAAACACAATGATTATTCTCCCTTCATCTCTTTTTCATGAATGAATCGTGATTTTGTATATGATTATTATTGTTTGAGTGTTTTCGTAATTCACTAAAACAAGGTCGTCAACACATTTTCAAAAGCAGTCATGAATTGCATTGTAACTGAAGGATATTCCTCTCTAAGAAATGCCATACTTTTAGGTCAACTGACAGAATAAAAATGAATTGCTGATAAGGGTCTACCTGAATCATTTTCAAAATTTAAACATTATGAAATATTTTGAGAGTTGACTAGCATAGAATGATGATATCTGGCAGCTTTGAATTGCACAAAAGGTACTTTAATGATACAATCTTTGGATCTTTCACTAGTTTTTTACACGTTGCTATAACAGTTTATAAAAGAATACGACAATCAAAAACAAATAAAGCACCCATTTAAAAAATAGAACTAACTTTAATGCCTCTGATTCATGACGCGTAAAGCTTGACTAGGAAGATTTGGATTTTGTAAGGAGATACGCATTTTCAATTTGTTGCGTCAACACAAATCAACCTACACACCAAGACGATGATGACATATGATTTTATATCTTTGCGATACATTAATCGAAGATTATTGTTGAATATCGTCTTTGCGAACTTTCGAATTCTTTCTGATAGACATCAAAGAAGTACCTAACCGTTATTCAGTCTCAAAGTCGAGAAGGCAAAGCAAAATCTTGAGAATTCCCATCGATACGGTTGCGAACCCCAGAATGAACAACATTCCAATGTGAGAACAGGTACCCGGGGTGAGTCAGCGTCTCCTGATTGCATGCAACACCCGTCGGAAGAGCTCAATGGAAATCGGTCAATTTCGGTAATTGTCTCGATGTACATTTTTATGTTTGGTGATGACGACAGCCATTCAATCACAATATATAGAATGTCACTGATCATTCTGGAAATGGGGATCTGAATTCTGATATGCTTTTATAATATCCCCGTAGCGACCGAAGAACTTCCGCAATGATGATTTCAGCCGTTGTGTGATATAACCCTGAACAAGTAGCTTACTTGCAAGCCGTCTGTTTCTAATGATGAAATCGTCATATTTGGAACATACCCTGGCGTGCCGCATCAGCGAGAAACAAAAACGTCATAAGCAGGGAAGACGAAATGTTGCTACTCATGAAAGGGAAGTTAGTTATGTGGAAGCTGAAATCCTCACGCTTGTCATACAGTGAGGTGTTCAAATGGCCGTTTGCGTCGAAAGATAGAAGTATATCCAAGTACGAAGCGGATCTGACGATTTAGTGAGTTCTGAATCAAGAGAATACTTAGCACCAATTCTCTGTAAGCACCAAAAAGGTTTGGCCACGCATGATCTCCGATTTTCATGAAATTTCAGATATGAGTCGGGAAAATTGTCAGAAATAAAGATCACCAAAATATTGTTGTTAAGTGACTCGGTTGCCATGCGAGGTCAAAAAAAAAAAAAGAAATTTCGGGCATTTTATTATAGAAAAGTGAGAAGAAGTTTTTCGGATAAGTACACTATTTACTATGTGCATAGCAGGTGACCGTCTTAAGAATAGAACATCCGTTAAAGTGTGGTCATTTCTATCTAAATATTGCTTCAGATTTGCTTTTCGGTTGGTGTTTTTATGTGAGTGTCTTTGAGTCTTGTAGACTTGGTTGTTTGATGTTCATTATTTGTTCGTATTTTTTTCCGTTTCATTTATATATAAACAATTTGCAGAGATAATTCAAAATATGTCCATTAGACTAGGATATAACATGAACAACGATGCACAGACAATGAAAACTCAAGCTCAGCAAAAAGATACAATATCGTTGATATCGTATAATGGTCATCAACGATCAACAAATCAGAAACTAGAGAACAAAAGCTAGAAATCAGAGGTTATCCCCATTATCATTTACATGCCTTTAAGTTACGTTTAAGCGAAAAGTGTTCTAATACCGTCGAACAGAGAAAGAAAATACTATGACTGCCTTGAATGTGATAGGGCCGTATAGGCAGCTGCGCTGCTTATCTAACTTGAAGCTTGTGGAAGTAAATTGTTTTGCATATTCCTTTGTTTTGTTGATCATAAAATCATTGGTTTACTTAATTATTTCAAATATTGGGCGGACAAAATGCTTCGATATCACAACATATAAAAAAGAATTATTTCAAAATTATTGATTTAAAGTCGTCTTCTTTAAAATAAAAAAAATATGTTTTTCTCAAATTTATATATCAGAATTTAATTTAGCTCTACGAATGTAGTTTTACTCCGTAGTATCGAGAAAACATTTCCTAGTTTATATTGCAGTGAATCGCTAATAACAAAGTGTTTTATATGGGGCAGTTTATTAGCCTGGTACTCTTAAGTTTTTGAATCGATCTCTATCAAACTTGAAAAAAAAAAACACATTCACGTATCAAAATATCGTTTCTGATCGTTATTTTTCATCTTCGAATTAATATTTTCAAAATTCAAGTTAAAGAGTTGAAAATTTCAATTTTACAAATTTATCTTACAAGTTGTGCTCATTCATCCATGTAGTTGAAATAAGAAAAATCAATTTGATCCAAAAAATTCTTTTGACTCCAAAAAGCATAATGACATTTATTTCGGTCACCTGGACTATTCATATACAAAAAGAAGATAATTTTGTTAAAAGTTCTATGATTTTGAATTTTCGCCGTGTGCAACCACCCCCACTCCGCGCTATTGAATCGAGTGGGAGTTTATATATTAGAAAATATCAGTGTTTTCCTGCTAATATCGAGAAATGTTTATTGATTAATATAAAATTAAAATTTTATGGGTACAAATGTATGCAAAATGGATAATGGATCGAATCGCTCAGTACTCAATGGAAGCGGGGTAAACGAACCGCAACGGCAAACTTTGAAACGAACTATAAAAAGTGACATTCGTGAGTCTTCAATGCATTAATGATTTATACATGGCTTGAATAGTTCAAATGAGTTAAAGAAAATCCTGACGATAATCTCAACAGCACTCACAATAGAGCACCAAATTGAGCATCGACGGACCCCAAGCAAGCTAGAGGTGGAAACAAGTGCCCGGGAGGAGAAAGCATCCCCTGTTGGCTAGCCGCACCCGCCGTCGATGTTCACGCACGAAAATGAAAAGAATATATAAAATACATGCACTGTCTGAGGCCACGTCTATATAGAAAGTGCTATGGCGACAATGTCAGGGAAAAATATTCAAAACATTTACTGTCAAACCCCTCGCGGGGAACTTTTTTACGAGCTCCACACGGCAAAAGGCATAAGTGTAAGAATTTAAATGACAATAACAATGGGGGCCGTGTTCCTTAGTGTTTACAGTGTAGGATCGCTTCTGTTCACGACCAGTATCCTGTACTAGGCATATTTGAATATTTACATTATTAGTAGATTCCCCATGTTAAACGCCCATTAGGCAACTAGAATTATATTCCAATAACTTGGGTTGCTCACGTGCAAATTTTGCATGTAGGGAGAATTTACCAACGTTCAAATACATTTGACACTAAAACAGGCAAAATATGCGAAGTGCATGCAAATAAAAATGACAGATATTTAGAATAAATGTAAATATAAGTAATGACTGTCTTACTTTTGGTGTTCATGGGTGTATAATTCTGGTTGGACACGTGCAAATTTTCCGAGAATCGCTTCGCGATTCACGGAATTTGCACGTGTCCAACCAGAATTATACACCCATGAACACCAAAAGTAAGACAGTCATTTCTTAATTGGTACCATACATATACGATAAATACCTTTGAATTAGAATTTTATTGACTAGAATTACCGCACTCCTATAAGTATATTCTGCAATGTTATAATTATGTTGTTTTATACCCCCTATAACGAAGTTGAGGAAGATTTACTTGTGTGTAAGATGCCAATAAAACATGATAAGAACTCCTACAGTGGCTGCATACGCACAGTTCGTATTTTCTAATTTTTCATTATTTAAACTTTATTTCTATAAATAAACAATTAAGTTTGTGTTCACGGAGAACTAGGTGTTGTAAGCTTACTTTAAATATGGAACTTGTCACAGTGGACACACTGGGGACTAAAAAAGCACAATAAAACGATAGAATTTCACTGGATTCCATTGATTATATTCTTTAAGTTGCAACTGCACTGCAATCTAATTCATTCAAATCACGAAATACTATCTGTCTATAAAGAATTAGTCTTAAGGAAATGTTCTACACTGAATCTATAGCAGTACACCGTCAAGTGCTTACGCGATAGATGGTTATTGAAATTTTCTGTTTCAAAATTTCTTGAAATTTCTAAAACGTTGGTCCTGGAGCATCATATCAAATCTGGGCTTCAAAAATATTGTTCGACAGTATATTCTCGCAGTGGTATCAACCAGATGTGGATTTTAAAGAATTCGAAGGAACTTTTAGAACATCTGATATCCACTCATTTTAGTAGATTCCATTCGATCAAAGCTTTTGATTTTTCGACACTTTACACTACAATTCCACATTCTAAATTGAAAAAAAGACTCTCAAAAATTATAAGTAATGCGTTTACAAGTAAGAACGGTAATCGCAAATACAAATTTATTGTTGTTAACTATGACAAAACCTACTTTGTAAAAGAAAAGTCCGATTCTGAAAATAAGTACACTGAAACAGATATTATTCAGATGTTAAACTTTCTGATCGACAACATTTTTGTAATGTTTGGAGGAAAGGTCTTTCAGCAAATTGTTGGAATTCCAATGGGGACCAATTGTGACCCACTCCTTGCCGACAATTTTCTTTACTCGTACGAAGCTGAATTCATTCAATCTCTGGTCTCTGAAGGGAAAAGATACTTAGCTTCTGACTTCAACTTCACTTACAGATACATAGACGATGTGTTGTCCATCAATAATCCAAAATTCGGGGATTACCTGAGCAGTATCTATCCGTCAGAGCTTGAAGTCAAAGAAACTACAGAGACAAATAATTCAGCATCCTATTTGGACATAATGTTGTCCTACGACACTGATGGTCACATGAACACCTCACTCTATGACAGACGTGACGACTTCAATTTCAGCATTACAAACTTTCCTTTTCTGAGTAGCAACATCCCTTCATCGCCTGCTTATGGCGTGTTCATATCTCAGTTGATACGCTATGCCAGAGCAAGTACCAAATATACGGATTTTGTTCTGAGAGCTAGGCGTCTTTCAGATAAACTTCTCAGTCAGGGATATGTTTGTAACCGACTAACATCGTCACTGAGGAAGTTCTACGGTCGATACGGGGAACTCGTCATTCACTATGATGTCCCACTCTCCAGAATGGTGGGTGATATTCTGTCATAGACCATTTGAACCACCCAAGCAAAGATGTACTCTATGTCTTCCGAAATGGAAGTTACCGGATGTGACAGTTCTACCGAATTGAAGCGGCGGGTGTTGCATGCAAGCAGGAGATGCTTACTCTTCCTGGGCACCTGGTCTCACTCTCATATCGGGAGTTCTCTTCTTTTCATATGGTGGAGGTTTTTGTTTGTTTGCTTTGGTTCCTGTTTTGTCCTGATTTTGTATGCCTTCGGTTTCTGATTTTCTGAATTATCGATTTTGTGCTGTATACAGGGATATGGTCATTATCCATATTTGTCATCCAACCCATTCTGCTACGTCTTTTGGTACATTTTTGGACAATCATAAAAATTATCATACTTTTTGGGCACATTACATTGTTTAGACTGAGGATCACTATCGAGGGTTTAGTACCCGAAACGTGCATGTCTGGTCCATGCTGTAAATTTATCAGGTTTTAAATGATGCTACTAAATTTAAAGACGTTTAACATTTGAACTACTTGGTGAGTGTCAATGCTGGTGGACCAAGAGTCCCCGAGGGCACATGTAGCCAAGTTCGATCAACTTCGGTTGATCGTCTGTCTCTTCAACGCATTTGAAATTTTCTGTTACAAAATTTCTTGAAATTTCTAAAACGTTGGTCCTGTAGTATCATATCCAACCCATTCTGCTACGTCTTTTGGTACATTTTTGGACAATCATAATAATTATCATACTTTTTGGGCATATTACATTGTTTAGACTGAGGATCACTGACGAGGGTTTAGTACCCGAAACGTGCATGTCTGGTCTATGCTGTAAATTTATCAGGTTTTAAATGATGCTAATAAATTTCAAGACGTTTTACAATTAAATTGACACACTTCGGCAATCGCAAAAAAACTTATTTCGTACAACAGCGTTCCTACACAGTGGTGCTGATTTCATTAAGTTGACAGGGTATAGGTACCGCTTTAAGATTTAGGGATTGTTTAATGAACTTTAAACTTCTTTCTGTATAATGTTACAGTCTGAAAGCTTTACGTAGAATAGATGTGTAGATAAGACTCCGTAAATAACTTTGTACTATAATTATTTCTGGATATTGGCACTTGAATATCGTTGATGTCCATCGGATAAATTTCGAATTGAGTTTATATGTTCGAAATTTGCTTCAGAAAAGAAAACAAAACTTGTAGTTATCTTTATTCGTCATTTAAAACAAACTTTAAAAAAAAGGAATTACGCCTTTTTTTCTTTTAAACCGTGATCAACAAGATGGAAAACCTAAACCTAAAGGTAGGAGCAATTCTACATTTTAATGACTTATATCATCGATGATTCTGTTTTAATTCAATAAGAAAACAATATTAATGTGTTCACTGATAAATCGAAAATCAGTATTATATATTGAGTCGGCGAACAAATTTGGATTTTTTTTTTCCACGATAAAGTTCAAAAAATAAGAAATGAATTGACATCAGAATGTAATGGCGAACAAAATTTGGCATCTAATTTGAGTGTGGACAAAGGGTTCTCGGGTGTCTTCTTGACTAACTTTGAAGGGACCACATCCGATGAAGTTGAGAAAATAATAATGAGAACACCGAATAAGTCTTGTATTCTCGACCCTATCCCGACCTGCTTCGTAAAGGAGAACATTAGCATATTTGCACCTTCTATCGCGGGTATCATAAACAAGTCACTGACGGAATCTGAGGTCCCCAAATCGTATAAGCAAGCTGTGGTAAACCCACTTCTAAAGAAACCGGGATTAGACATTGAGAACTTTAAGAACTATAGACCAGTCTCAAATCTCTCTTTTCTGTCTAAGGTTCTAGAAAAAGTGGTTGCAAAGCGATTAGATGAACATTAGGAGAGCAATGGTCTCCTAGACAGTCTACAATCGGCATATCGCAAATGTCACTCAACCGAGACTGCGTTACTGCGTGTGCATCACGATATAGCTACAGCATTAGACAACAACTCGTGTACGGTGCTCATGATGCTGGACTTATCCGCGGCTTTCGATTTGATCGATCACGACATTCTGTTTTCAAGGCTCAAAAACACATTTGGCATAACGGAATCAGCTTTAGATTGGATATCATCCTATCTCAATGGCAGATCACAGCGGATTATTATCAATTCAAGCTTGTCTGAATGTCAGCCTCTTGAAATCGGTGTCCCCCAAGGTTCCGTTTTGGGGCCGAAAATCTATTGCATGTTTTCACTTCCAATTGCTGAAATCTGCAAAAATCATGGAATAAATTACCACATTTATGCAGACGACACCCAAGTGTATCTTGTTTTCCGACCTACCGAATCTTGGATAAACATTTCGTCACGACTCATATCCTGTCTTAATGACATTCGGAATTGGATGAAGTCAAACCGCTTAAAACTAAACGAAGACAAAACAGAACTCATCGTTTTTGCGCCTAAATATCGATCAAATGATTTCTCGGAATTTTCGATATCGTTCGGGGCAGATATCATCCATCAAGCCTCACATGTGAAGAACTTGGGTGTCATATTTGACAAGTCGCTCAATTTCGAGAAACAGTGCAACTCCATTTCTCGCAGCTGTTATATTCAACTACGCAACATTGGCAGAGTTCGCCCTTTCCTGACCGAGGATGCAGTGAAAACACTTGTGCATGCCCTTGTTACTTCTAGGCTCGACTATGGTAACGCCCTGTTGCACAATATCAATTCTTGCTTGATAAACAAGTTACAAAAAGTACAAAATGTGGCAGCTCGCATTGTAACTCGCACGAAAAAGCGTGAACATATTACACCCGTGTTGATCGAACAGCACTGGCTTCCAGTGTTCTTTAGGTGCCAGTACAAGCTTATCGTGTATGTCTTCAAAGCATTACATGGATCCGCCCCAGTATATTTGAGCGAACTTATTGAGGAATACCGACCAAAAAGAAATCTCCGATCGCAAGCGACGAGGCAATTAGTGGTACCCCGTGTACGAACTAAGACTTATGGAGAGCGTCGCTTTGATAAGTCTGCCGCTACTCTCTGGAACGACCTCCCTACTCATCTCAGAGGCCTAGACTCCATTGATGCTTTTAAGAAAGGATGGAAAACTTTTCTTTTTATAAAAGCCTTTAATATGTAAATTTTCGGCTATTTTTTAAGTTTTACATCTACAAGCTTTCAAACAAGACATTATATATAATTTTAAAAAAATTTAATGAGTCATTTAGAACTATGTCCTATATATGTATATTTATAATGTGTTTATATCAGTGTGAAGCGCCTTAGAGTTTTATAGATAGGGCGCTATACAAATCTGTATATTATTATTATTATTATTATTATTATTATTATTATTATTATTATTATTATATATCGTTATGATGCTTTATTATTTTTCATCAAACCTTTCGATACATAACATGATCGCATCTCATTTTTTGTACATGTATTGCACAATATAATGTTTCGGAATTGATTACAAAACACTTTTATAGAAAAGAACAGATTTTATTGTATCATTGAAAGTCAAATAGTCGATCATCAATTCCAGTCCTTGTAAAATATTCGTTTAAACATTAAGAATAAATAATCAAAAAGTAAAAGAAAGATACAGAAATATAGAAACATTGAAATTTCAATATGTCTTTTGTTGCAGATTTGGATACATATAGTTCTTTTAACAACACTTACCTCGATAACATTGTCATTAGACTGTGCAACGACAGTACAAATATGTCCAACTGACGAAAATAGTTGGTTGCAAAGGAGCAAATTTTTTAGGTGCGCAACGAATAGGGAATATGTATGTATGAGAGACTCTACTGGACATTTATTTGAAAGCTGTATGGACAGTTTTAAAATTCCAGCAAATTCAAGTAAGCGGATTTATGTTTCAAATATGTTTATATATGAAGTACCTTCATAAACGTATGAAGTGTCAATGAAAACAAGAATAACAAAGTTACGAGGGCTGATTGATATGTAGTGAGCCTGGGTTTTCTGGGATGGAGAAGTTATTCTGCTGATAGATTATCTCCCGAAAGGACAATCAATCACTTCTGACACATAACGGGACATTTTTGTGTCGCCTGCGAAGCATAGCGACACTTAGGGATCACTTTGTCCGTTGTCCGTCTGTCAGTCCGTCGGTCTGTCTGTCTGTCACACTTTTGGTGTCACACCCCAT
Source organism: Pinctada fucata (assembly GCA_028142955.1). Taxonomy (NCBI): domain Eukaryota; kingdom Metazoa; phylum Mollusca; class Bivalvia; order Pterioida; family Pteriidae; genus Pinctada; species Pinctada fucata. The sequence continues at coordinate 48,309,077 of AP027111.1, read as the reverse complement.
ACATTTGCATTGGTAAGTGATAGGGCTTTGACATTTCACATGTGTATTCCTTGTGACAAGACCTTTCTACACATACCAAATTTTTTGACCTCGTGACCTTGACATAGATATTTGACCCACTTTTCCAATAAAATTAAGATTGGCTTTATCTCTTGATTGGTAAGTGATAGGGCTTTGATATTTCACATGTGTAATCTTTGTGACAAGACCTTTCTACGAATACCATAAGTTTTGACCTCGTGACCTTGACCTAGATATTTGACGTACTTTTCAAAAAATCTAAGGCTATATCTTTTGATTGGTAAGTGATAGGGCTTTGATATTTCACATGTGTATTCCCTGTGACAAGCACTCCTACACATACTATAACTTTTGACCTTGTGACCTTGACCTAGATATTTGACCTACTTTTCAAAAAATCTTAGATTTGCCATATCTTTTGATTGGTGAGTGATAGGCTTTGATATTTCACATTTGTATTCCTTATGAAAAGACCTTTTTAAATATTCCATAATTTTTTACCTAGTGACCTTGCCCTTGATATTTGACCTTATTTCAATAAAAAAAATCCGCTTCGCAGGCGACACAAGCATTCATTGGATTGCTATTTTAAAAAGTATCACGAAAAGCTCACTTGTTTTGTGTGTATCGTTCTATCAAGACAATCCTCCTGTTCACAAGTCTATCATTATCATGGATCTCATTCATGATAATGATTGTGGCTTTAATTTGATTGAGCATCAACCTTATTCGAATGAACTTGCTTCATCAGACTTTAATCTATTCCCAAAACTGAAAGCAGCTATTTTTGGACACACTTTCAGTCAGATGATGACTACATATTTGCAGTGGATGACTGTCTAACCAGTCAAGATGAGGAGTTCTTTAGAAGTGGTACTCAGGCCCTTAAACAGCGATAGTGTATTAACACTGAAGGGAATTATGTAGAATGTCTGACAAAAATCGTTCAATACAAGGCTCACAACATCAATCATATATATCTCATATTATACAACAAATATTCGTATCTAGAAATCAATATTTCTGACATGAAAGATAATCATAGACATATGCCAAGAATCATAATGCAAATACCTTGATAATTAATAAATGAAATACGATTAATTTTAGTACCGAATCGACTATTGCGAACCATTTCATTCATTTTGGATTAGGTTTTTCTTTAAAAGTTGTCCATTTTCAGTTTATATACTGTAAATTGGTCTTTATTCGTCAGGTACAAATTTTCGTCATTTTTGTCAGTGCCTCCCTTGACGAAATTACGTATCGACGAAAATAAATACTCCTGACAAAATATAGTGTAGAAAGGAAAAATTGAATCTTTAAAAGAGTTAAAAGGACAGGCAAATGTAAATCATTGAAAACTGAATACGCACACAATGTCGCATATAATGTACATCTTAAATTACCAAATGATATGTTTTCACAATAAGCTAGGTGGTATACATGTCTCATATTATTTGTTTACCAATAATTGTTAAACAAACAATGAAAACAAACGCATATGGCCTATACCTGAATGTTAAGTTGGCATTTCAACAGATGACTAGTGTCTAATAGAGTCCGAAAAAATAAATGACAATAGAAAATACGAATACCTAATATGATGTTATGTGAACTCAAGGAGTATTAAATCTAAAGATGTACAGGAATAATTGACCAATGATTTGTTCGGATATTTTTCGTGTGATATAACTCTCATGTATATTTTTCAATTGACAGAAATAACATATCATCAGATTTTCTTCACTCGTGAATCATTAATACCAGTAGGAATGTTTTTCATTTAGAAATAAACGTTAAAGCACAAACAGATAGACACAAAGACAAATAATACCTTTATTGAGCATGAACTTATCTATTATCTGGCAGGGCAGATTTATTGTTAAATTCAAATAAAGAATTCATTGGAAGACAATTGATAACAATTGGACCAGTTCATTTTACTCTGGCATTTAAACAGTCCATTATCTCGAATACTAGTTGAGCTGAATACTGTCGTAATGTCTTTTCAAATCAGCAAGAAAAGGACACCCAGTATGACATCAGACGTTTATTAGACATTAAGCAGAAGGTCGAGCGATCAATGTCAATTTTTGTTTAATTAAGAAAGATCGACGCTCAAATTCATAAGCTGTTTCGAAAGATAAATCTACGTGGGTCCGATAGGGAAGGGCGTCCTCGATTTTCATTCATATATTACACCGTTAAAAAAGTTAACCTTATAGAGAGCCTTTCCCACAATAAGACCATTTTCAAATTGGATAGCTATAGTTCATATAATTATATACCTTATATCCTTAGCATCGAATATATCCGATATTATATAGCGTATAAGAGAATATAAACCTTAATTATTTGATGTTTTCCTATACTCACTGTAGCATATCACGTGATATGCAAATAATCTCTAGCCCGGGAATTCCCTTCGATCAAACAAGGTAAATACTGTCTAAAGCGTATTTCAGTTCTATCATATAAACATCATTATCATTTATACGATGGAAATCTTTTCTGGTCAATAATAGAGATGTATTCAGAGAGCACTTCAACATAATTATTTTGATTTTATTTACATGTTATAATATGGTGCACGTAAAGAAACAAAATTTTCCATTGAAGTGTTCTCTGAATATAACTCTATACTTGACCAGAATAGATTACCATCATGTAAATGATAATGATATTCGTATGATATGCCTATAATAAATTCTTGCAAAGTAGATTTTGACAGTATTTACCTTGTTTAATCGAAGAGGATTACCAGGCTATAGATTATTTGCTTGTCACGTGATATGCAACCGTGATACTGCACTACAAAGAATCAAAGTTATAACTGTCATTCCCTCAAGTCGATTCTATAATGAGTATATTTCAGAAGGGATTCGTATTTCACTATTGAATTCCCTTAGAAATGTGATCCATGCTAAAACGACTTTCTTTTGTCTGGTTTTCAATTAATGTCAAATTTGTAAGGCAATGTATTGTTCAACTCAAGAAACTTTGAATGAAATTAAGACAGTAATTCTTTCGTTTTCGTTCTCACATTCATACTGTTGAAATGTTTGCACGGCTATGTATCTGATGCAATTGAATTTGAAGTCTTTTAAAGGGACAGTGTCCCTTAAAATTAATTTATTTTAATTTTACAAAATTTTGTAATGCAAAATCTTTTTTCTTCTCATTTGAAAGTATACATTCTCATTTGCATAAATTCAAATTTTGAGGCGATTCGCAGTTCTAGACCTTTAAAAACGTCATTTTGAATTTGGGGTGCGCAGCTCTTATTCATTCCACTAGCGCCACCTAAAATGTATTGAGTTTTTACAATAAATGTATATTGAGATCTAATCATTACAAAATCGACAATATAAGTTAGGTTCGTTATTGCATATTTTCAAATGAAACTTTTTATGGCTCTTTTTCCTCTTTCTAGACCCTTTGGAATAAATTTCAAGTTTTCAATAAAAATTATTTTCAGGGACACTGTATCTTTAACATTTAAAACACTAGGTGAGTGTCATTGCTGGTGAATCAGGGTCCCTGAGGTTACATGTAGCCAAGTTCGATCAACATCGGTTGATCGTTTCTTCAACGCATTCGAAAATTTCTATGATCAAAATTTGTTGCAATTTCTAAAGCCTGGGTCCTGTGACATCCAGCCATCCTGCTGCGTCTTTCGGTACATTTTTGGACATAATAGTTTTCACAGTCCTTGATCAAATTACATTATTTAGATTGAAGATCACTAACAGAGGTTTAATACCCGAAACGTGCATGTCTGGTTTATGCTGCAAATTTATCTGTTTCTAAATGATGCTATTGAATTTGAAGACGTTTTTCATTCAGACATTGTCCATTCTCAAGAAGCAGGAATAAGTATTTTAGAATCTGATGCAACTTTGTTACTGTTACAAACGAAATTGCGATTAGTTATCTTATATAAGTAACAAATAAGAGGAGGTTCGTAATTCTCAAAATATTGAGGAATTTGCATATAAATATAACAATCTGCATTATATGGTAACATAGAATTAATTTACCATCAAAATTGTGTTAGAATCATCAAATGCTTTTTATACCCTGGATGTGATCCTTCTGTCATAAAACGCACACTTGACCTGGTAATGACCTTGTACCATCGTATTCTAAATTTCAATCTGGCTGACTGTGACGATCCGTCCACAAACCATTCCGTCCACAATAATCCGTCCCCAGACGATCCGTCCACAAACCGATCCGTCCACAATGACGTAGACGCATTTCATTCGTCGAGGAACAACTTCAGATATGTTTGTATAAAAAGTTATATACTCTGTTGCTTGTATGGATCCGAATTTCAAAAGAATGACAAATATCTATAATGACCATATCCCTATATACAGCGCAAAATCGTGCACAAAGACATGCAAATCAGGATAAAACAGGAACCAAAGCAAACAAACAAAAACCTCCACCGTATGAAATATTGAAATCCTCACGTTTGTCATAAAATGAGGTATTCATGTGACCATCAGTGTCATAGGACAACATCATGTCCAAAGTTGACGATGAATTTTGTGAAATTTCCAAAAAGTCTTTATTAGTTTGTGAAAGCGAGAACTCTGGCTTAAAAATTTCAAGGTAATTTGTAAGATGATTACACAAAGAGGACAGTAAAACGCAGGGGCCCTGGCAACACACAGATGAATTTGTAAATGGATATAAAAATAAAGGACTTTCGAAACACAGCAGGTGCTAGTTAATAGATTTTATCAACCGAGGAGTCCGACGGACACTCAAAGAGGACAGGTGCTCGGGGCCCTGTCTTCTTTAATGAGGTATGGACAGGGCCAATCATTGAGTCCCATCGTCACAGACAATCCAAGTGCAAGTCTCAAGAGTGTGCTTGTACAAGGCTGTAGATTGGTTAAGTACCATACCGATTGTCAGTCTTGTGACGTTAAGGTCATATTCACGGTATTGAAGGCGTTTCATGATTCTTACGTATTTCCGAATACTTCGGCTACTCTATCTACCTTTGATCTTTCTGAACATTTTGTCTTATGACCATAAATGGCAGGTTGTGAAATACCAAATATAATATGCCCTGTTCGAATTAAAATAGAGGCTGACAGTTATTTTTGAAAAAAAATGTCTCAATTAGTTTATGATAGCGGGAACAAAGTGAAGTGTAGGCCAACAGGCTTCAAGCTCAGATGTACTGAAGAAAAAAAGAAGTACTTTGTTTGACAGCAATTTCGAAAGATCATGGGGAATGAACAGATCAAATGAAACATTCGCGTTTTCATCTGGCTGAGGATTCGAATATCAGTCTCCCGCAAAACTAAAACCTAAAAATTACAATATTGATTTTTTACCACAAAACTGTCATTATTTCCATAAATTCGGAGCATAAAGTCCCTAAATAATATTTGCATAGTACAGCTGTAAAAAATCGCATGAGAATACATCTGAAACAAGATGTTTTAATTAGATAAACAGAGAATGAACACATTGCAGATAATTCGAATATGACATTTTTCTATTACGGAGAGACATGAGGAAAAAAAGCTTGCCTATATATGGTGAATTCGATTTGACATACATACAAAGAATTCTCTACAGTGTGTGTCCCGTAGGTGTTTAATTTCAATTTAAGAATGATATGTATATATACAACGTATTTCTAAATAAAGCTTATTTTAACAGGAGGCTGTCCTATTATCCTTGCCTGTCGAGGACACAAACCGTTTCTAGGACCAATAACTGCGTATTATCACTGTCCTGAACAGACTGAAGGATGTCCACCAAAGAATCACGTTGGATATAGCGTGTACCAGCTATACAAATGTAAGATTCTATTCCATGCTATAATCATATTGCATGAAGAATACCACGATATCGATTTTTATGATAGAGGCAAATGCTAGTAACTCATAATTTGTACAAATTTGTGTAATAACCATAAGTTTATGATAAGACAACATTCGATGTACTTGTCAAGAAGAAGTATCCTGTATGAGACATTACCGTTATATTATCCTGTTAAAATTATCTCTTACAAAATATATGCTGTGGTTGAATTCAGACAAGGAATTATATCAAAGGTGTTGGCCTCCTTTTTAAAGATAAATGACAAATATTGATAATGACCATATCCCTCTTTACAGCACAAAATCGATAATTCAGAAAATCAGAAACCGAAGGCATACGAAATCACAGAAACAGGAACCAAATCAAACAAACAAAAACCTCCACCATATGAAAAGAAGCGAACTCCCGATATGAGAGTGAGACCAGGTGCCCAGGAAGAGTAAGCATCTCCTGCTTGCATGCAACACCCGTGGCTTCGATTCGGTAGAACTGTCACATCCGGTTACTTACATTCTGGAAGATATAGAGTACAATCTTTGGTTGGATGGTTCAAATGGTCTATGACAGAATATCATCCACCATTCTGGAAAGTGGGACATCATAGTGTATGACGAGTTCCCCATATCGACCGTAGAACTTCCTCAGTGACGATGTTAGTCGGTCATAAACATATCCCTGACTGAGAAGCTTATCTGAAAGACGCCTAGCTCTCAGAACAAAATCCGTTTATTTGGTACTTGCTCTGGCATAGCGTATCAACTGAGATATGAACACGCCATAAGCAGGCGATGAAGGGATGTTGCTACTCAGAAAAGGAAAGTTTGTAATGCTGAAATTGAAGTCGTCACGTTTGTCATAGAGTGAGGTGTTCATGTGACCATCAGTGTCGTAGGACAACATTATGTCCAAATAGGATGCTGAATTATTTGTCTCTGTAGTTTCTTTGACTTCAAGCTCCGAAGGATAGATACTGCTCAGGTAATCCGCGAAATTTGGATTATTGATGGACAACACATCGTCTATGTATCTGTAAATGAAGTTGAAGTCAGAAGCTAAGTATCTTTTCCCTTCAGAGACCAAAGATTGAATGAATTCAGCTTCGTACGAGTAAAGGAAAATGTCGGCAAGAAGTGGGGCACAATTGGTCCCCATTGGAATTCCGACAATTTGCTGGAAGACCTTTCCTCCAAACACCACAAAAATGTTGTCGATCAGAAAGTTTAACATCTGAATAATGTCTGTTTCAGTGTACTTATTTACAGGATCGGATTTTTCTTTTACAAAGTAGGTTTTGTCATAGTTAACAACAATAAATTTGTATTTGCAATTACCGTTCTTACTTGTAAACGCATTACTTATAATTTTTGAGAGTCTTTCTTTCAATTTAGAATGTGGAATTCTAGTGTAAAGTGTCGAGAAATCAAAGGCTTTGATCGAATGAACTCTACTAAAATGAGTGGATTTCAGATGTTCTAATAGTTCCTTCGAATTCTTTAAAATCCACATCTGGTTGATCCCACTGCGAGAATATACTGTCGAACAATATTTTTGAAGCTCAGATTTGATTTCAGATAAAACTTTGGTGAGTAAGATCGATACAGATTTGGTAGAACATTTTGAGGAACCAGCGATGAAATGTTGTTTGTACGGATTCTTTTGCATTTTAGGTATGCAGTATAAGTATGGTAAATCTAAATCTAAATTGGTAGTGTCGAAGCCAAAGGAAGCAAGAGCTGATTTGTGGTTATCTATTATTTCAGAGGCAGAAAGGTTTGTTGGGGTGTAAGTGGGATTTCCAGGTGTCGAATTTAAAACTCTTTAACTAGACTTTCGAAATAGTGCTTTTTGCAAGTAAATGTGTAATTATTTGAGGCTTTGTCCGCTTGTGTGATGACATAATGTTCTTGGAGGTAGGTAAGCTCTGTGATAGCATCAGGGTCTTTGAATATAGACACGAATCTGTTGTTCACAGTTGATTTTAATCGGTTAATTCTAGATAAAAGTAACCCTCTGATTGATTTTATCCATTCGGAAAGGGTGTCGAGCTGTACATCCTCTTTCTTTGCCCAACGTCTTGCATATTCCTCACAAGAGTCCTTGATAATTTTGACATTATGGTTCTATGTAAAGGACATACTTTCTCTGTATTTGGGACCCTTTTTTAACAATTCTCTCAACTTGTCGTTCTTGACTATACTAAGGTCACCAGTAATAACGTGTCCACAAGGAGAGTAGTTGAAATCCGATGAAGAACATTCGCAGGGAAGTGGATGTAGTGAGGGATTACTTAAATCAATACACTGCAGGAATCGTTTGTAGTTGTAAATTTTAGATGCAACTGTTGGTGTGTAGCTATAGGAAATACAAGGAGTTTCTTTGCTTTTGAAATATGGTGGGATTTTTTCTGTGACAGTTTTGTGATTCAAAATTTGACCAAGATTCAAGTTATCAATACCTTTGTTTGCAAATCTTACTATAATGAAAGGACGGTTTGTTTTCTCCTCTGATTTATCTGATCTAACTGCTTGAAATAAACGAAAAGTAGAAATGTCCAAGATGACTCCTTGAAGTCTGTATTCTGGGGAACGTGTATCGGTATATGCGAGGTCCTTCGTATAATCGTAGATTTCGTGTAGCTTCCGTAAAGGAACAGAGTATAATTTGGTACGAATATAATGCAGGCCTAGAGGCTCATTCAAAAATGGAAACAAGTCATCGAAGGAGAAACTATGTATCTTAGGCCTATTATATTTTCGAATGCCATGACTTCGAGGTCTTCTTTGTGGTCTGTTGAGTACGCTAGTCACATTTACCGATTGACAACCGGGACTTGTTAAGTTTCCTATAGTGCTGATGCTATCGTTGCACCCATAGGACGCTGCAGTGTTAAGATTTTTTATCCAGAACTCTTATCTGTTGCGACGGAAAAGTGTGCTCAAATTGGGATTGTTTGTGGGGTAATATATTTTCTCCAGGATTCTGACTCTCATAGATAAAACAGAATGATCCGCCTGGTAAAAATGTCGATAAAGGAGTTGACTTCCTTTATTATCTATTTTTGAAAATATTTTTTAAAATATCAAACAGAGCACCAGTATATTTTTTTTTTCGGTTTTGGTTAATGTAAGTTGATTGACACAAGAATTGGACAAGGACTATAGCAAAAACATTTTATAAAAATTGAAAAAAATACAACGTTCATATAGGTACACGTGCTAACTTATAGCATGACTTATCTTTTTTTCAATCTCAGATCATACTTTGTTTTTTTCCTGAAATCACAAAGATGTATTTGGTCAATTAGCACTATGCATGGGAAAGATACAGTGTCACATGATGTACAAACAAATGGAGTACTGCATGTTTAAAAACATATTTTTCAATATTGATAATTCTTCTTCATTTTCATGTGTCTTGAAACGATTATTCTGAAATTAGTATTCTTATTTTCAAACTGACTTCATTTTTGTTACAGATCCAAAATGTATTGAAACAAACCTTTCTGTCTACACAAATAAAAAACAGTAAGTAATCACTTTCGATTATTTATTCCACTCTTTAAGTAGATATTGGTAATTTTTCAAGTTGACGAACCTCGCACTCCGGACTTCGCACTTAAGGAAAGGAGGGGATCTCCAACAACACTCGGTTAAAGCACCAACAGCAAAACAACCAATATAAAAAAACATAGAGTAGGCACCCACAAAAAGAGACGCAAAATGGACAATGAACACTTACTCAGACAAAATAAACATTAAACATTACAGACCACACATAAAACAACGAGACAAATGGGTAATCGGTGCCGACTTAGGACGGCCATCTGCCACGTAAGTAGCAGACGGTGTGGTTTTCCTGTATTACGTGCGCACAACCCTCCCACTTTTCCGATTACCCAGAGGTTTCGAAGAACGAACAATTATGGTGTAAAACAACCTCATCACTGTAAGATGACCACACACAAACAAGACCGTAAAACGCAGTGGCCCGAGCAACACAGATGAATATGTAAATGGATATGAAAAGAGGACGTGCGTTATACAGTTCGTGCTATGCCGGCTGGAGCGAGCTCATATATGTATCACCCGAGGAGTGTCGGGGCACTGTCTTCTCTAAAGACGCTTGGACAGTGCCCGTCATGGATTCCCATTGTCACAGTCAGTCAGAATATAAAATATATGTCATTTGAAAGAGGAGACTTTATATCATCATTGAACGATGACAAATATGGATAATGACAATATCCCTGTATACAACACAAAATCGATAATTCAGAAAATCAGAAACCGAAGGCATACAAAATCAGGATAAAACAGGAACCAAAGAAAACAAACAAAAACCTCCACCATATGAAAAGAAGCGAACTCCTGATATTGGAGTGAGACCAGGTGTCCAGGAAGAATCAAAAGTATGAATATGTACTTTATAGGAAAGTTAAGGGTCATTGGTGAGTTCTGCGTGTGTACTGAAAGTCACGTGTTCGCTATTTATAGCACATGTACACAGTGCGAAAAAGAAGCTTCGAGCGCAAGTTATTCCACTAATTTCTCTGTGAACTTATGGTTTATGTTGTGAAGAGAAATGTTCAAATTTCATATATCTTGCTACGACAAGTCGTGAATACAATATATTTATGGATTAAAAAAAAAATTCTATGGCGCACCCTGGTTTTTGCGTTGCACCTTCATTGACTACGTCCATGTATAGGTTTAATATGAAAACAATCAAGTTGTCGGAGCAGGAACTATATAGATAAATCATGGAAGATTCGATTTACATTGTACACCAAGCCTCTTACAATTTATTTTGAGGACCAAATTGCGCTAATCTATTTTCTATGAGTACCCCTAAAAGTGCTCCGCCCGAGAACAATTTCAAACGAACAAGTGATGCGCGATTGACAGAGAGAGGTAATTTCTCAAAAACGTTTCAGTACAGTTTCATTTCAACGAAAATTCATATTCCTCGGTCTCAAAATCGGCATGATCAAGCGAATTCGGCAAGAACTTAATTTTTCGTGAAGGATTTGAAGTGTATGGTGTCAATATTAATTATATATTAATTCAGATAATCAGAAACCGAAGGCATACAAAATCAGGATAAAACAGAAACCAAACAAAAAAAAAAACCCTCCACAATATGATAAGAAGCGAACTCCCGATATGAGAGTGAGACAAGGTGCCCAGGAAGAGTAAGCATCTCCTGCTTGCATGCAACACCCACCGCTTCGATTCGGTAGAATTGTCACATCCGGTAACTTTCATTTCGGAAGACATAGAGTACAATCTTTGGTTGGATGGTTCAAATGGTGTATGACAGAATATCATCCACCATTCTGGAGAGTAATACATCAAAGGTGTATGACGAGTTCCCCATATCGACCGTAGAACTTCCTCAGTGACGATGTTAGTCGGTCACTAACATATCCCTGACTGAGAAGCTTATCTGAAAGACGCCTAGCTCTCAGAATAAAATCCGTATATTCGGTACTTGCTCTAGCATAGCATATCAACATAAGCAGGCGATGAAGGGATGTTGCTACTCAGAAAAGGAAAGTTGATATATTGATTTCGTAATGCCTTCATTAAATTACATGTTACATACGGTAGTAATACAACAAGGGAAGATTAACAAATAAACCTCCCCCCCCCCAAAAAAAAAAACATGAAAGCAAAAAAACCGCATCCAGATTCGGGATTCGAGGAAAAGGATATGATCAGTACTACTATAATTATGTACCAATCTCGCATGATCATGACCGGCCATGCATGCCCTCCCCTTGACAATGGATGTAAGTGACGTGTAACTGCAATTCCCTCTTCTCTCAGAAAAAAAAGCCGGAAAAAAAAACAATTTTATGCAAACGTCAGAGGCACCGAAAGGGGAAATCTCCACTCCGTCGATGTAAATCTGTATTTGCGTGTATACTTAATTGAAACCTGTATCTCGCCATCATCGACAAAATTTTTACCTAATCTGCCAATAATATTCTTTATTTTCTCACCACGTATTATTTTGATTTTTCGCAATAGCAGACTTTTTTTTCTTATTAGAGAGAGGAGGGGGGGGGGTTTCCATCTATCAGCATTGTATGAAATCATTTGGTCTTTGTTTTTCCACAATTTGAGATGAAAACCTTGGTCATATGTAGACTACCCCCCCCCCCCCCCTAGTTATTTGCGCGAATCTAAATGGTGTCACATCCATCAAACTCCTACATGTATCGCTAGATGAAAAAGAAATATTTTATCGAAATTCTATTATGCCAACTACTTCGAAAATAAGTGTTTTTAAACTTTTCATACAATTTTTACTGTCAAAAATGGGATGAAATAAATGTCCTTCTCCAGCATGGTTACCATGGCAACAAAAATATTTTTTTCCAAAATGATAAATTTACTTCATTTGCTATGTCAATAAATAAAAATTTACTTCGTACTCTGTTATGTTGATTTTTAAACTGAAGTCCAAAGTTGGGACATTGTTTTCGAAAAGGATGTGCAGAGTAACCTTTCCTTTTATCGGTATAAAGGGGCTACACTCTTTTTTTTCATGAAATATTGCAATTGATGAAGGAAGGGGTATTCTTTTATATGTAGACAATTATTTTCAATTTCTATTCTTCCCTGAAAATGCAGTTCACACTCATACCTCCTTATTATGAAAATAAACAAAACTAGATGGCTACTGTTGCAATATAATAATATGTATGAAGTTTAATCTTCAAAGATCAAATAGTCTTTATTCTATGGGCAAAACTTTGTTGTGACCTTGAGAATAAACATTTGAACTTGAAACAAGGTCAACATGAAATGACTACCTATAAGTAACCTACAATCCAAGTTACAACTTAAAATCTCGAGAACTGCAGATATTGGCACCGTGCCAATTAAATGTTCAATTTTCAACTCGAAATAGCGGGAAATTTATCGAGTATTTAGACGTAAAAAGTTTGCAAACTTTGCAAAAAACAATTTAAAACAAATTTCGTTCAAATCGCACGGATTCTCGGAAGCGTTGGGGTAAGAATGATAATAATAAATAGACGGATTCCTCCTTTATTAGACTTTCCTCGGAACTGAAGTGTTAAAATCCGAATAAAGAGGATGGAAAAAAGAATAGCTATTTAGTATCTTATTCACTTCAGCAAATGAGTCAAAAGAGCTTATGTCTAATTTGGGACTCTTATTTATTTATCAACAGAATAGAAGAAAAAATGATAAATACCTTTCATGTGTACGAAAGTTTTAAACTCCATGCTATATCAATATCAAATCCTTTACAATTACTCTCTCAAAACAGAATTGCACAATGATTTTGCAATGAGATAATTTCTATTAATAGAAAATGACAACAACATGAAAGTACAGATATGTAATGCTACTAAGAAAAAAAAAAGAAACAGAGAACAAGAATAAAAGATTTATCTTTTTTATACTACGTTAAGTTCAAGAAGAACTATCCGTGTGAAGAATAAATAGTATAGAACAAAACGTGTGAATTCTACAAGAGTAATTGATTGTTATGACATTGAGAATGGTTATTTAACCTTGAACCAATGTCATGGATGAAAGATAAGTATTGTGATTATTCTCATCACGATTGATCTTTATCTGAGCAAAGCTCAATATCTAATCAGCCAAAGGCTGTTGTGACCTTGAAATTGAAAAAAATGACCTTGGGTCAAGGTCATGGTGAAAGGGTTTGATACAAGGAATATTTGAGTAAAATTTGAACTCTAAAAGTCAAACAGTCTTTGTTTTATACTCTAAAGTTTGTTGTGATCTTGAGAATGAGAATTTGACCTTGGGTCAAGGTCAAGGTGAAAGAGCTTGACTGAACAATTATATGTATGAAGTTTGAGCTCTGAAGGTCAAATAGTCTTTGTTCTATAGGCAAAAATTTGTTCTGACCTTGAAAATCAGAATTTGACCGTGGGTCATGATTATGGTGAAAGAGCTTGTCTGAACAATTATATGACATTGTATGTGGTTTGAACTCTGAAGGTCAAATAGTCTTTGTTCTATAGGCAAAAGTTTTTTGTGACCTTGAGAATCAAAATTTGACCTTGAAAGTGGGTCAACAATAAATGACTACCTATAAGTAATCTACAATCCAAGTTTCAACTTAAAATCTCAAAAACTGTAGAAATTGGCACTGTGCCAATTTAAAGTTCCATTTTCAACTCGATATAGCACGAAAACCGAAAATATTTTATCGAGCATGTAAGGGTATAAAAGTTTGAAAATTTCCCAAAAAACAATATAAAACAAATTTCGTTCACATCGTACGGTTAGTTTAGCAATTATAAGAGTTTCAAGATTTGACCTTTGATGACCTATAGCGGGGGCATCGGTGAACAAGAAAAAAAAAATTAAATTAAGATCTTTATATGCTCTTTCACATGATACTTTTCGTTTTATCATACGTAGTAGTAGTTTTTTTGTAAAATGTCTGGAATGGTGACGGGGTAAGAATAATAATAATAACTAGATGGCTACTGTTGCAAGCAACAGACGGATTCCTCCTTTATTAGACCTTCCTCTGAACTGAAGTGTTAATATCCGAATAAAGAAGATGAAAAAAGAATAGTTGCTTTAGTACCTTATTCACTTCAGCAAATGGGTCAAAAGAGCTTATGTCTAACTTGGGACTCTTATCTATTTATCGACAAAAAGGAAGAAAAAGATGATAAATACCTTTCAAGTTTAGGAAGGCTTTAAACTCATAGATCTATTCTATCCATTTTGAATCCTTTTAAATTACTATCCCAAAAAGCATTGCACAATGAAGTAGAATGACAACATCATGAAAGTACAGACAAGTAATGCTACTAAGATTAAAAAAAAAGGAAACAGAGAACAAGAATAAAAGAGTTATCTATCTTACAATGCAAAGTTCAAATAAGAAGTACTACTTGTGTGAAGAATAAATATTTAAGAACAAAATCCTAACAATCCTACAAGAGTAAATGTTCGTTATGACCTTGACAAAGTTTATTTGGCCTTAAAACAAGGTCATGGATGAAAGATAAGCATTTTAGTTTATTCTCATCAAGATTCCTTTTCATCTATTCAAAGCTCAATATTTTATCAACAAAAGTCTGTTGTGACCTTGAAATCGAACAAATGACCTTGGGTCAAGGTCCAGGTGAAAGGATATGATGCAAGGAATATTTGCGCCAAGTTTGAACTCTCAAGGTCAAATGGTCTTTGTTCTATAGGAAAATTTTGTTGTGACCTTGAGAATGAGAATTTGACCTTGGGTCAAGGTCAAGGTGAAAGGGCTTGAATCAATGATTGTATTTATGAAGTTTGAACTGTCAAGGTCAAATAGTCTTTGTTCTATAGGCAAAAGTTTGTTGTGACCTTGAGAATCATAATTTGACCTTGAAACTAGGTCATCATCAATGACTACCTATAAGTAACCTACCATCCAAGTTTCAACTCAACATCTCAAAAACTGTAGAAAATGGCACTGTGCCAATTTAAAGTTCCATTTTCAACTCAAAAAAGCGCGGAAACCGTAAATATTTTATCGAGCATGTTAGCGTCTAAAAGTTTGCAAATTTCCCAAAAAACAATATAAAACAAATTTCATTCAAATCGCATGGTTAGTGTAGGAGTTATAAGGTTTTAAAGATTCTATCTTTGATGACCTCTAGCGGGGGCATATGTGAACTTTTTGACAAGATTGAAAAAATTAAATTAAGATCTTTATTTGTTCTTTCACATGATACTTTCCATTTTATCATATGATGCGGTACTTTGTTGTAACGTCTCTAGAATGGCTTGGGGTTAAGAATAATGATAATAAGAATAAAGAAAAGACAATACAATAACAGAAAGGATTCCGACGGAATAGTCGGAATCCTTGATAAATAAGTCAGCAGCTCTGTATTTATCAGGTGATAGACGTGAACTCCGTTGTACATGTACATTTAAAATGACATCCTTTATCACAGGAATTGATTCACATATCTTTGAAACCCATGATGCATTCGTACTGTAACTTTGTGAGAGTAACATGTCAGTGAGTAGACTGCGGCGTAGCTACCATGTATGCTAAAACATCCACATTTCCTGTAAATTTTCTCTATTCAGTAAAAAATTAATTTTCTCCCTCTGGAGGGTTTTTCTGTGAGTTGCCGGAGGTAAATCTTTATTCGCATTCGACCTCCTTCATTGCCATTCGAATGTCCTCAGCTTCTGAACTCATTTTCCTTGTATCATGAATTGATTCACTTAGTTTTGTCCTAGCTTCGCCACTGGTTGAGCGGCTAGAACCCATATTTTTAATAAAACACCATGATATCCCTTTTGCTTTTAGACATCAGAAAGAATGGAAATGCTTGCTTTTATAGTTTAGGATTAAATATAACACAAATACTTGTACTTCTTTACAATAAAAGATCATTATTGACCCTTTTTGACATTTGACAGACACTTGGCATCTTCTTGCAGGCATTCGGGTAAAGTTATATTTACTTCCAAAGGCAAATCTCTGAAATTAGAATAAAATTCAAATTTAAGTGAATAAATAAGGTTTTTATGTATTAAAATGTAATTTCTTACAGAATTTTTAAAGGTTTTTGTGTACTGTAAAACTACTTCACAAATCAATTTTTAGAACTTAAAAGAAAATAAAATGACACAAACAATGTTATCAGTTATAGATTTTTCCTTACAATATTCATACATATAGATAGCTCTAGATTTATTTCAAATTTCAACAATAAAGAATGAAATATGTATATATATGGAAAATATTTTTTTACTCAAGTCTCTAAGAAAATTAAATATCATATACATACCTGGTCATTGAAAAGCTCTTTCATTTATGATTCTGGGCTAATGCTGCATCCACCACTGCCAAAAATTTTTTTGAATTTGTTTAATGAGATGATTTTAAATATGTAATTTTTATCAGCCTGAAATGCAAATCTAGGTCGCGTATATTTTTTCTTATAAACGCGATCTAGATTTGATATTGGACCGACAAAGGTAAATTTCGGACTGTTCGAACAAAGGCATGACGTCACATCAATGTTTTTAACATGGATGTGGTCATTATCCATATCTTATCATGCAAATGAAATGGGAGGGGATTGTTGTCATACTTCACGAGTTAAAATATTTTTGTAATAAAATAAGCTTCATTTAAAACTGATAGTGCTAGAGTAAAAGAGTTAGATATACATGCAAAATACAAAATATTAGGATTCCTAATTGTCTTTATAACATGTAAGCCAAGAATGTCCCAAAATAATAATTGCCTTTCAAACCATATAGACTTTTAAAGAGAAAATCATAATTTTATTAATTTTTGAAAGTGATCTCAAAAAGCTAAAATTTTTGTTTCATGCATTACACGTAATACAGTCGCGAATACTCTTCATTGTACGCATGTCAGTCTCCAGTTGTCCCAATGTATGCTTGTATTGATTTTGCACATGCAAAAACACTCAATACGATATAGAATTAGAAACACCATTAAAATTAACCACTAGTTTAGGTTTCAACTGATAAATATCAATGCTTGGAAATAACAGTGAATAAGAATATATACGTAGACATGCATTTGTTAATGCTAGTGTAAAATGCCACTCAAATCTAGCATTTTTTGTTTCAGATCTTTTCTTTCAACATATGAAGATGATGAAGTTAACAATGGACAAGTCAACGGACACGGAGACAAACACATTGTAATTGCTGTCTGCTCTTCGTTTCTCATCATCGTTATTTAGTGGATTACTCGATAAATGCATTTATAATGTATGGCCAAATTACTATAGCAACCATTAATTATTTGAAACTTTTTTATCGTATTTTGATAAAGGCTTACTTGATCTTTATCGATATTGAATTTGAACTTCGTGAGATTAATTATTACTGTTTTATAAAACTAATAAAAAATGGTTGCCATGGAAACATATGTTTTTCACGGTTTTTGAAAGAGCTTTTCGTGTTGGATATTTTCCAATTATTTTTTTTATGTTCATCATGATGCATAATCTTTTAAAATGACTCTGAAGTTGCAAAATAAGTAATATTATAGACCAATGTTACTAGTAGGGTGACCAAGTCGCCAAAAGTGGCTTATTTTAGGAGTTTAGTCGACACGCATAGTACACGGCAAATCTTGGTATCAAATAAAAGCTCTTTATCTGTGGTTAATGAATCAAGATGTCGTCAAATGATTTTCATTGTAGAACGTTTTCAAAAATGACGTTGAAATGACGTCATCAACGTTTTTAAAAAATTACCGAAATATCACTGAAGAAAGGGAATCGATGAATATTTCTTCTGTGGAAAGTAAGATCAAAGATCGAAAGGTGAAAATTACTAGCATATTTAATACTTTTTCGAATATGATAAGTTTTAATTCAAATTTCTCACAAAATATATGCATTTTTGGGTTAAAAAAGTTTATTTTGCTAAAAATTGCATTACTTTGTGAAAATTCTATTTTATTTTTTCCCTTCTCTGAGATCCACTGAATGAATTCTGATCGTTCTTCAAAAATTTAAATCTAAACATTTTCCTCTTCCAATTGATATCAAATGTATTTAATTATTTTAATGCAAAAACTTCAAAACTGCTGTTTTTCCACTGAAATCTGCATAATAATTTCTATTAAGATTATTTCTGTACATCAATCATAACATCTTTATCACTTATGAATTCGATAGTTGAAGGATTTATTCCATTCTGATCTATTATGCTCTTTCGCATAATAACTTACGTTTAAACACATTATTTGTATTTTCAGTTTTTTTGGGGGAAAACTGTATTTTTCATTCAAAAATCACGGATTTCTGGATATTATCGATATAATTTACAGAATCATATCATTGCAGTAAAAAATACAATCTTTAGTAGTTAAACCATAGTTTTTCTATCGAGTTACAAAATTCAAGCAAAACTTTTATTTAATTCTCTAAATTGGGGTAAGATTAGGACTTTTATGGCTGTTCTTTAAAATTTAAACTTTATTTATTTTACAACGTTTAACAAACAAGTTACACAACTTATACATGTATTAATGTCTCACGTTGGCTCAGATGTTGGCGCGAGGGGGTCCAATGAGCAGGAGGAAACCGGAGTACCCGGAGAAAAACCCCCTGCAGAGGCCTGGGTGGGGGACCACCTACCCTCCCACATAAGACCCTTTGCCGAATCTGAGATTCGATCCCGGGACCTTAGAGGTGAGAAGCGAGCGCGCTACCACTGCGCTAACCCGGCCGTAACCCGTATGGCTGTTCTTATATGCCTATCTTTTAGCCTTGGGAAGGGGGGGGGGGGGTGGTTACGGATATCGGTGTTGCAATACCGTTGCGTCCAGCACCTTTTAGAAAACATAGAGACAAAACCGTTTAAGATAGTAACATCATATTTACCAAGTAGACTTAACTTAACGAACAAAAGAGAAAATTTTATTTTCAAGGTCTTGCGAGAAAGGTCAAGGGGCTAAAATAGATTTTTTGAGAAATAGATTAAAGTTTCATTGAAATAATTGTTGTTGTTCTCTCTTTGGTTCAGTATGTTTTGGAATTATTCATACTTAAAGGAAAATTTATTACGTTTCAAATATGTAACGGACTTTCTATATATTTTGTTCAATCAACAGAGAAATTATGTGTATGCGTACATGTAAGGGGAAAGGGGGGGGGGGTACTTGCTCACATTTATTTATTAAAACTATAGGAATAATTTATTGCAAACAAGATTGATACAATGTCATTTGAGCTAGGACTTTTTTTACCATGAACATTGACTTTCAACAGAGAGAAACCCCTATTGATTTTGAAGGTCAGGGTCAAGGGGTCAAGGTAATTCTGTGACTTTATATAGATTTTTGGTTAGATTTTTCAAAATAATAAATCATTTAAATTTATTTTGGGTCAACATATTTAAATCTTCTTCATGATAAATAAAATATAAATGATCTTTCATGTATGTAACGGCGTTTTATCTACTCTCTTTGCACATTTGAGAAATTATGCGGAAGAGGAGGTGGTTGCATGCATACATGCTGTAACAAGATATGGTGACCAAACCGTCTGAAATAGGAACTTCCAATTTGAATGTTAAATATCTTTCGTTGTATAATTGAGAAATTAGTTATGCATGGTGATATCAAAGCTTAGGAAGGACCTACATGTACTTGATTGTCAGGGTACGTGTCAAAGAAGGTCAAGGCCATTTGACATTATTAATCACATGACAGGCGTATGTTACAGCGTAACCGTTCCCCTATTTTAGTATAATTTCCGGGTACGGGGCCTGCTTATTTTGAATTTTAAATGAAGGACCTATTTATTTCTCTAAGTATGTGACAACATGAAATATTTGTGAATTGTAAATCAAAAATATTTATTTTGACATTTAAAATAAATACAAAAAATTAGATATTTTTTTATTTACAATTCACAAATATTTTATGACATATGCGTACATTTTCCTTTTTTTGGGGGGGGGATATACAAGATTTGAACATTTATTGACAATAGATACCAGCTGGTTAATAATCAAAATATTTTAAACCTTCTTCATGATAAACAAAATATATTTCACTATTACATTCCTTCCACGTTACCCTAAAATGAAGGTATGTACCAATAAAAACGCACTGAAAAAAATGGAAATTATTGTACCCTGAAAATCAATTCATATGATTTACAGGCAACAACTGGTCACGGGATATACTTTTTTTGTGATAAATATCAGGGATTTGTCGCGCTTCTCGGTTGCTTTATATTCTATGGTTTATAAGGGAGCAACCATTTGATTTTTAATGGGAGGGGGGGGGGGGGGGCAGAAAGACTTTTGCCAGCCGGAAATTTTTTTTCGGCCATTTTAAGAGCCGGAAATTTTTTTTGGCCGGATTATTTTTTTTTTGCAATTTCCCAATGTTGAAAATTACTCTAAAGTTTAAATAATTCAGCACGATTTTTCAGCAATATTAAACATCAATCACAGGATGAGTTCATCTTTTGCCAGCATATCACTTCATTTTAATTTCTTTAATATGACATATCATACCTATAATCTATTCACTTGAACGATATTCAGCTGAGACAGGCTATATGGTGCTAAAGACTCGAATTTGATAAATTGACTCCAACTTGCATAAAGTTTGTTCCATTTTTATTTGTACTTAGTTTATGACACACAAAAAAAAAGTGTTTACTGGGCATGTGGAAAGGTCGAAAGAGAGGAGGAGGGGCAATTTCATGATCCGGAAATTTTTTTTTGGCCGGCCCTTCGGGCCGGAAATTTTTTTCCCTAAAATTTCGATCCGGAAATTTTTTTTGCAAAGTCTACCTGCCCCCCCATAAAAATCAAATGGTTGCTCCCTAACCTATATAGTTAACCCCTGTGATCAGAACCAGAGCATAATACATATACATACATTGTATATCGAAAAAAACCAAAATTATTAGAAATGATAAGAAATATGATTCAATTGAATTGCTACTGAAAGAATGAATCTTTTCTCAGTTTATTATCTGATATAATCATCTTGGTATTTATGAATCTCAATGTGAAAGAGAGAGTTACAGAATAGGGACGAGTATGAAAATGGCTTATGAATGAACATTCCGGCTCTTATGGTTAATTTTCACAATTTTAAGTGATTTTTTTTAGCTTTTTGCCTGACCATACACACATTTTAACTACACACTATAAATATTAACTTATTTCACTTGAAGGTACATTTGAAATTGTATAAATCTACTCTCTAAAAATGGATGTTCCGATGTAGAACACTTTTTGAACACCTAAATTGTTTCAGATATTGAACACCGGGAACATGTTCTAAGAATGGATGTTCCAAAGTAGAACACTTCTTGAACACATAAATTGTTTGATATTGAACACGTGGAACATGTTCTAAAAGTGGATGTTCCAATGTAGAACACTACTTGAACATCTACACTGTTTCAGATATTGAACACCTTGAACATGTTATATTAAGTGTGAACACCAGGGTGTTTAAGCTTTGAATATGATGTTAAAATAACTAGCAACTTTGTAGAACATATATGTGTTCAACACAACGAATATGTCAAAATATGTGTTCAATCCTTGAACATTCCTGTACTGTACTGTGAACATGTTTTGAACGTAAAAAAGTGTTCAAAATTGAACACTTTTACATGTTTAAAGGAGTGTTACAGATATTGAACACTTTTACGCGTTTAATCAAAGGCTAATGTTCAGAGAAGAACATGTGATGTTCAAAATGGAACAAATAATATTCTACCAAGAGCACTATTATCCAAGGTGTTCTAGCAACTTGAACATCTATGTTCAAGAAACCTAAACATGTCAAGTTCAACTCACTTTAACATCCGTGTTTAAGAATCCTTAACAATGGAACATGTGATGTTCAAAATATAGCACATAATATTCAATTACAACAACATTTTCTAAGGTGTTCAAGAAACCTAAACATGACTTGTAAGTTCAAATATCATGAACCCCAGATCTTTCAAAAGACATCAAATAAGAAACTGATACATATATGTTATTACTGCTCTCTACAGGAGACACATAGTAAACTGTTTACCTTTTCCTGTGATTTTTCCATTAAAAATCATTTTTTCATGAGATCGGTGATGGTTTATCGGAGAGAGAGGGCTTTCTACCCATCGACATTATTTTATGGATAACGCTGTATATGTACGTACACCCTAGCTGAATTAATCATAACGATGGATATCTTTCTCCGATAAATTTTGGTACAGAATATAAAATAAGCAACGAAAAGCGTAGCACCCTCGCACGGCATCAATACCAATGTACTCACAGTCACACACTAGTAGGGAATGACCTTTATGGCGCCGTCACACTAACTTTTTTTGGTCAACGCACGAGTAACGACCAAGTTAATTTGCCAACACGTCGCAGAACGTTGAGGTCGCTGGCTGGTCGTTGTTTGGTTGCTGGCTTGTCGTTGTGTGGTCGCTGGGGGACGTTGGTATGCGCTGTGGTAGTCGGAAAATTTTGTGCATGCACCGACTGCCCAGCATCCAATCGGAAGTTATGGATTCATTAGGAGTTCGCTGGGCATACGTTCCCGTGCGCTGTGCAGTCGTTGCTAAAAACGTTAGAAGGGCGCCGATAATTGCAACGAATGTGTAACGACAGAGGAGCGCAAGTCTAACGCGTACGCAGTCATACTCTTCTAGCGATGGTCTAACGTCCTCAACGTATGCCCAACGACAGCCTAACGTCCTTGGCGTTTGCTTTGCGTCTTGACAACGAAATATTTTCTAAAAAATGAAGTTTTGCTGTGATCGCTAGAAGGTCGTTGACAAGTCGTTAGGCGAACGTTGCGAGGTCTTTGAGCACGCAATATAGAACGTTAACAGGAAAATTTTCAACTAGTTTTATGAGTTTGGAAGACGCTGAGGTCGTTTGGCGAATGCTCCTCATACGCTTCAAGGTCGCTTCGCGTACGTTGAGAACGTTGCTTCATTAATGATTTTCCGACCAAACCCCGACGTTTGCCAGCGTGTTGAAGGTCGTATCTGGTGCGTTGGACAAAAAAAGTGAAGACGTGACAAGGATATGAATCACTTCATGGGTAATCTTAAAGTAGAACTTGAAATTCTTCACAACATATGCAAATATGCGTCAACATTTTTAAAGTTGCCTCCTTTCTATCTGTGATTTTGACCTTTGACCTTGATAATCAAAGAAGTGTTCTTTGTGTCATTTGTATTAAATGTATACTTTAAAGAGCTTTACCAAGATCTGTTGGTGAGTGACACAGAGGACGAGTTCAATCCTGAGACCTTGACCTATAATATTAATGGGTTTCTTCCTATTGTTATTAGCAAAAAGTGTATGGGCATTGAAAGATTCAATCAAAATTGTTCCCTCTTAGTTTGTATATAAAGATTTTAAACATTTCCCTACAGTGACCTTGATCCTTGACCTTTGAAAATAAAAAGGGTTCTTCCTCTTGATTTAAACAATAAGTGTATGGAGTTTCGTAAACTCCAATGTATCATCGGGGCTGCATTAAAAGATTTGAAAAAAATCCCAACCTGTGAGCTTGACCTTTGATGCATGACCTTGAAAATCAATAGTCAAGAGTTCTTTCTCCTATCATAATCAACAAGTGTATTGAGTTTGGGGAAGATCAAATTCAAACTGCACCCTCTAGGCTGTATAAAATGATTTAATACTTTTCCAGTCTGTCACCTTGACCTTATATTTGAAAACAATAGAGTTCTTTCACTTGTCATAAGAAATAAATGTATGGAGTTAAGGAAAGATCCAATCAAAACTGCCCTCTAGGCTAAGCTAAGCTAAGAATTCCAACTTGTGACCTTGACCTTTGATCAATGACCTTGAAAATCTAAAGGGTTCTTTCTCTTGTTATAAGCAATAAGTGTATGAAGTTTGGTCAATACCAAATACAAACTGTGCCTCCTAGGCTGTAGACAAGGATTTATAACATTTTCAACCGGAGACCTTGACCTTTGACCCATGACCTTGAAAATCAATAGGGTTTTTCCTCTTGTCATAAGCAATAAGTGCATGAAGTCTGGCCAAGATCCAATCAAAGTTGTACCTCCTAGGCTGTATAAAAGAACGTGACGTGCACAAACACACCCTCCCACTCCCACATAGTCACCATTACACACTCTCGTAAACATACACCAACGGTTGCGTTATATCCCCCTGCAATTAAGCTACAGGGGATATTTAGCAAACCTTTGTTTTTCATGATGGAAGAGAAAATTGACAAATATTTGTCCTCCATGTTTGTACACGGAGAAGAATATCTCATTTTAAAGGAATTATAATGTTCACATTTTTAATTTGTTCTAAAAATAGCTACCAATGACGTCATCAATACAGAATTTATGTCATCGCGATTTACTTATGTTAGGAATTAGATTTGAGTATTATCCTGTTGATGCAATTTGTACAGAAAATTGAATTTGTGGTCATCAATATTTCTTTTCTTTGTGAAAAAGACCAGAAATACGTAGTCTATGTTGAATGACCCCTTTGACCTTTGACCCCCTGAAAATAGAATGTTTGTACATTCAAACCTGCAGACGACATTGATATTTTGAAAGTACATTACTTCTAGTTTCATTTGACATATAATTTACCCATGTACTAATCTGTCGACTAAACTGTAAAATTTAGCTCTTTGGACACCGTACTATACCGTTGCCAAGGTAACTTATATGCATAGAAACAAGTGGGTTTATCTTGAATTTGCTCATTTTATAAAATAAATTGTATTTCCTTATCATATACCCATCAAGAAAGAAGGAAAGTTGGAAAAAACAAACAGCATTTTGAAATCAACATATAAAAATTAGCTAATTATGTTGCCATGGTAACTATTATTATCAATCATATGATGGTAATTTATTCTGGTCAAGAATAGACGCGTATTTGGAGAACATTTAAACAGAAATTTTTCAGTGCTTGCCACATGTTATGATATGGTACACGGACAGCTACAAAATTTTCTGTTAAAGTGTTCTCCAAATATACGTATATTCTTGACCAGAATAAATTACCATCATATAATTTATAATAATGACCATATGATAGGCCTAGAATAAATTCATATAAAGTACATTTAGACAGTATTTACTTGGTACAATCAAAGGGGATTCCCGTGGAACATATCATTTGTGTATCACGTGATGCCCCACGGTGGCTTTTCTGCAAGCCGATTTTGATGTTATATGTTCAAGCCTAGAATACTTAACCCTTCAAAATGCCATATTATGTTATTATCAAACACGTTTTGTGTCTACCTTATAATGTCGTTGACAACTTTATAAATACGTATTGGTTTCTGCAGAGTATATTTTATCTCAATAATAAGGAAAGAAATACGGTGCATGCTGTAAATTTATCTGTTATTAAATATGTTATTGAATTTAAAGATGTTTAACATAGACCAGGGAAGTCCGTCCATTTTGTTATTTTTAAAAGATTTTGCGTAGTAATAGGAAAATAAAAATCTGTGACGAATTGCAAAATCAAGGTGCTGGAACTGGGGGAAGGAAGGGATAAGGACTCATTGAACCAATAGTTGGGAATGTCGTTCCATATCAGCTCACCAGGAGAGAAGTATCGTAGTTGTTGTCCGTAGACCAACTTTCAAAATTAATCACTTCTCTTGGCTACATCAGCCTATACAAG
This sequence comes from Pinctada fucata, assembly GCA_028142955.1. Lineage (NCBI taxonomy): Eukaryota > Metazoa > Mollusca > Bivalvia > Pterioida > Pteriidae > Pinctada > Pinctada fucata. The sequence continues at coordinate 48,283,005 of AP027111.1, read as the reverse complement.
CAACAGAGTATATTACTTTGGGATACACAATATGCCTATATCGTTACATAATACACACGATTAGAAGGAATATGTTTGGACAAAATTCCTATTCCAACTATGTCAGAATTACCAAACGCCTTTTATACTATGGATATGATCCTGTTGTCATTAGACGGACACTAGGTATTGCATTTGAACATCCTATCTTACTGATCTGGTGCATTTTGAATAGATGCACCCTGACTATGACAACTTGACTTCGTGCAATGCCCAAACCTCGTTAAAGAAAGCAGGGTCCCTACCTACTGTCCTCTCTGAGTGTCAGCCGGATTCCGTTTTCGACATAGATTATGTTTAAATATGATACTGAATCGACCCTAGAGGAAGTTAGAGCAAACCACTCTTTGCAAAGTTATACACAAAATTAACGAAAAAGATTACACAATCTGCCTTGTATGGTGACATAATAAACAAGATAAGAAGGAATAAGTATAGACAGAATCACCAAACGCCTCTAAACCATGGGTATGATCTTGTTGTCACCAGAGGGACACCCGGCATAGTATTTGACTAATCTATCTTACCAATCTGGTACATTCTTATTAGTTGCTCTCTGACTTACTTTGACAATGTGACTTCATGTCATGCTCAAACATTGCTAAAGAAGGCAGGGCTCCTATCAACTGTCCTCTCTTAATGTCATTTGGACTCTATTTTTGACACATGATATATTTGACCATGAAACTGAATCGACCTTACAGGAATTTTGAGCACACCACTCTTTATAAAGTAAATACACAAACAATAGAAAATACTAGAGGGCACTGCTTAAATAAATGTGGTTGTAGCCCAGTCAATATAGAAAATAACCTTGAAGAAATTGCAACAGAAATAAATTCAACTTTATTTAGTAGAACATTTTAAAGTAAATACACACTTGAAACCTGAAATGTCTTTTCCTTGCACAAGTATGAAAAAAGTCGATCAAAGTTTTGGAAAATATCGCAGACGCTGTTGGGCCACCATACCTTTTTGTTTTGATTTAATCGATATGACGTCATCCCAGTTATGATAAACATGCTTATCACATGCTTTCTACGATCCTGTTTATATAATTTCCTTCAAAACTTTTATTTAATATATAAAACTAGAGCCCATTAATAACTAAATACTTAAATAATGCGAATTTTCTTTGATGAAAGTACATATTACGTCATCCTCTTGCTGACGAGTTTTTCAATGTTTGGAAACCTATGCGGACAAGAAATTCGTATTATGTATTTTCTACATTAATTAACTTTTAGAAAGTATGCGAATAACTGAAGTTTTATTTTATTTTTATGCTTTTTGTGATATTATTTTCTGTTTTTTGTTACATTTCCGTCGGTCCATGTATTTAAAAGCAATGTTTTCATTCCATGTAACAAAAGTACGCACATAGAGTACCGAGAAAACGACACAAGAACGACTGTCACTACCAGGAATGTATAACATGTGACAATAGTTCTAATTAAATTGTGAACAGAAAGTGTTGAATTATTTAAAAATTCAGTCAGAATTTATTATTTATTCAATAAATTTAATTTTTTTTATCATTCGTTATTCGACAATGTTATATATGACAGATTTTACAATTTACGTACATGGATATTATAAATTAAAAAAAAACCTGCAAGGTTCGTTTTACAACGTAAATCAAAATTTCAACTGTTTCGGATACAAATGGGTATCAATATACCATTCATTCATGAATTATTTGAATAGAAAATTTGCATATTATAACAGGAGCTATCAATGTCCATCGAGTCCTATATACACTTGGGAATCCTACAGGGGGATATTTAGCAGATTGGCAAAAAAATTACATTTCAAGTGAATGTCCTGGTTTCGTATTCTTTTCGATTTATTTGCCACCCCCACACGTACACAAATCTCAGTTAACTCCCTCCACCTCCTAACCTTGTCACAAATTGCCCAGTTTCAAGAAACAAAGCGTGGACCGCAAGTATTAAAGCATTATCCAATAAACATTTTATTAAAACGTAATATGAAAATAACATACAAAGATAAGATTTTTGTCTAGTCACCCTCACATAAAAGCAGCTCTGTAAGTAGAATTTGGATCATATATTATCTATAGGTCTGGTATCAAAAATACGATTTTCTGTCGGTTTGTCTGCTTATTTGCTGGTTGTTTTTTTTTCTGAATTGTGAGTAATACGGATCTCATGTTTTACATGCCTATTAAATCTTTTTTTTCTTTTTTTTTTTGGGGGGGGGGATTCCAAGGTTTGATATTTTGACTTTGTTTGGATTTTGTTTGAAATAGAACGTAAAAAGCTTCCTTCGGAGGAATAGTAATAATGAGCACATTTTTTTCTACATTCATTTAGGTAAGCGGTTATGTTTTTCCATTTGTTATAGGCTCTGTTATCTTTATTATTGTACAGAGTAAATGTCTGTTTTAATTATTTCTCTAGGATTTCGAGACTAATTGCGATACATGTATCATGATTACATTTTTGATCAACTAAAGGCTTAACCAAAAATGTAATCATGATAATAGGTAAATCAAAAATGTAATCATGATACATGTATTTCTAGTAGCTTGTCCTCTTGGATTCAATAGAAACATGGTCAGGAAATAATGAAAGGGGCGCTCTTCTTTGTAGCCATTGGTGACTCCTTCTCGTTTTTGGAAAAAAATACCCCTCCCAGGCGAACCTTTACCAATGAAACGAGGATAATTTTATTATCGATCATCATTTGGTTGCCACAGATCACTTATTTTAAACCTTAGTGGCCTATTGCGCCCCTGTATTTTTGGAAATATATATATAAGTTGTGCAGTGTTTTATGGGGGGAGGGGCTGTACGTCCACATTTCCTGAGCTGGTATAAGACCTGATATACAAGGAAAATACAGTCCCTTGTGTTTTAGACAAGTGATTATAATTTGATAAGTAAATTGTAATCGGAAAAATACTCTCTTATGAATTTCATCTCATCTAAGATTCGTTGCTTATTTGACCCAGCGTTTGTCAGAAATTCATTTCTTTAAACATATCATAGTATTCGCTATGTATTGTAATTTTCCAAGAAAACAATTTTCAATGAAGGATACAGTGTTACCTGAAAATATTTCTGATAATTAGTAGAGCTTGAAACCTTAACATTGAAGGGATATTGAAATGTATCCGATTTTAACCTATGATCGATCATGAAAGTTCCTATTATACAATTTCCTTGTACAATTTCTCATTATATAGAGTGATTTTGACATTAAATGTATTTGACTCTTGCATAATATGATCATCAATATTCGAATTTTTATTTGCAAAATTGTCATTTTAAAAACTAAAACCATTACCATAATTTAACTTTTCAGTATAATCAGTGATTTTCACCGTTAACTTATGCCTTGAATTTTTTTTACTCTTAATCTGTCCTAGCATCAAAATTGAATTCATTATTGATAAACTGCAGTATTGGTTTGGAAATGCCATTATTCGTAATCAATAATAAACTTTTCCGATTTCAAAAAAAAACCCCGAACAAACAAACAAAGAAACAAAAAAACTAAAAAAATTAAAATCATAAAATTGACGACTGAAATTTTTATTTCACTCTCCATTATTCAAAAATGTAAATTTTCCATTCTAATGCAATCGCTATATAACGTCAACAATTTATTGGTTGTTTGTTCCTTAGTTACGACTGTAAAACGAGAACATACTAGGCTTTGACGTTACTAATGTCACATTTCGCTTTATATTCACTAAAATAAAGATTGCATTAGAATGGGAATACATGTAACTAGTTTCAGGTGTTATGTTTGCGGACGGTGAATGCTGATTTTATGGTGCAAGCATCCGTTTTTCTGGCCAGAAAAAACCCAGTTTGCGACCGTAAAGACAGCATTTACCGTCCGCAAACATAACGTCAGAAGCTACTTATTTCATAATTTTAAGTGATTTTTCTACTATTTCATATTTTTTCCCCTTAAAGTATGCTTCCGGGATTAGAAATTACATTTACAGATTTTATTATATAATTTTCGTATTGTAAATAATTAAGTCTCAAAATTGAGTTTGTTATCGATATTTTAACATTTCATGAATTGATTATCAAATTTTCAATTTTCAGAGATTTTCCAACAAAATCACAAGTTTTTGCCCCAAAATTAAGCTTTGATTGATAATGTGACCCTCATGATTCATTCACCAATATTTATCTTATTATTGATGTTTGATATTGCTTAGAATAATTTTCATACTCAACATTACTCAATTATTGAAAATTTTCAACTTTTTTTGTGAATCCCCCGCAATATGTATTTTGTCCCCAAAATGGGACATTTTACAATACTTTGGCTTAATTTGTTTCAAAAATCAATTTATTTCACTTTTTCATATTTATGATAATGTTTGGAACGTTATTTCTTTTTTCATTGCTGAATTATTCAAATTTTCCTTTTTTCTTGATATTTTCATCAAAATTATACTTTTTTGCCTCAAAATCTCATTAGAATAGATAAAAATAAACTTTTACATTGTTTACATACATCAATGTCTATTATATCATTGATTAATGAGAGTATTTTGAATTAATATTTCTCCCGTATGGCTGAGTTATCAAAAATTTCCGTTTTTCGTCGATTTTTTATTAAAATCAAACTTTGTTGCCCCAAAATCGTAATTTGTGCAAGAATTCTGAAGTTCAGGTTTTCACACATGAAAATATACATAATCAGGAAACAAAATCACTTAAAATAATTTCTGTTGCAATTTCTTCAATGTTGTCCCATTTCTAGGGCAAATTTGACTAGGCTATTGTGTCAGAAATCACTTTGGCTTGAAGTACGACTGCTGAGGATTTACTATCAAAAACACCTGTCTGATGTTTTATAATTGGTTTGAAATTTTGCACAAGGAGGTAACGAGTTGATACTCTTCCATCTTATTCATGTACAGCTACATTTCATATCAATCCATTGTGTAAAGTTAATGTTGTTTTAGGCATTTAAAATGCATACACTTTTCCGAGAGCCATAATTCAGATCATGTTTATCGGCACCATTTCCCTTTCTCCGTGCATATCTTAATGGTATAGAGTTTAAATGAAATCCCATTGGTTCAAGAGATAACAGAGACATATGGCAAAAATCAATATATAGTTTTCCCTACATTTTTTTTATTTCCTGGAGTTTACTATAGACATATTCTGATTGGAAATTATTACTTTTACATTAGCGAATTTCTAAACAACACACTACACATGTATCTTATAATGCATTTGTATTGGAAAGAAGGCATTCCTAAATCAGTAGGTATCCTCTTCGGGTCATTATCAAACTTTGCATCAAGTTTCAGTCACGGAGGAACAATAACTACTTGTATGTAGAACTCCTAAAGATGAATAAACACCCATGTCATCCGAGTACTTACATTGTACAACCAACGGTATCCGATAGTATGATAATGTGGTTAGTATCGTAAATGTATTCTTAACATACCTGAGGTAAGATACTATTTCAAAATGAGTAAGATAAGTCATATTCATCAATCCTATCAAATGTAGGAGGAGGAACGATTTTTATCAATTAGAGTTATTCTCCTCTATTTCATATTTTATCTTAAATCAACTACTGCATGATGTTATCATTTAGGACGCGCATATCTCGTTAAGATTCCATTTGTATTACGTGATGCTATTTTTGGACAGTGTTATTGGCTTTATTCAATAAGTTGCAACCTTTAAATTTGAAGAAGTCGACCGATATATGATTCATTACTGTATATGACCAAGTTTAATCGAAGCCAAAAAGAACTGAAGAAGATGGGTCCCTACTCGTGCATTTCACCGATAAACTTTGTATTTTAAGGGTTTTCACTATACAGAATGACATAATAAACAGACACATAGTCAAGTGATTTTGTTTTCATATAAGACACTGTGTGACAGTACTTTAATTTATAGAATGTGCCTTTGTACATTGATATTTAGGAATTTTAAATATCTGGTATATACTTTTTAAAACAAGTTAAATAATGACAAACTCATGCTTACTTGTTTTGTTTTAATATGTTTCAATAAGTAATATAGGAGAAATGCAGCACAGAAGAAATTACTCTAATATAACATGAGAACGATATATTGCCAAACTCAAGGGTGTCCCCTTAAGCTTTTTTAGGAGCTGATCAGAAAAGGGCTGTATTTAACCCTGAATCTCTTCATGTTTTTCATCTATACTTGTACACAATGATCTATACGCATGAAAACTTGATCATTACTAAAATGTAATGTAATTGGAGATTCATCATACAGCTTTTATTTTGGTAAGCTTATTTCTAGATACTTAAATTACTGCCCACAGAGTAGGGGGTAACCATGCTGAAAAGAAGTTAATATCTATAACAGAAAGCATTCAAAACACTGCCTAATACATGTATTTAAAATCTTTAAAGCATATTTATAGTCTAACAAAGATACTAGATATCAAATGGAACAGACTGGTCTCTTTTTTACCCATAGATTTTAAAATTTTGAATCTGAAATACCGTTTTATTTTGTATTCATTGGCTACAAAGTAGGTAATTTACCGCGAAATACACACTGTATAGAAATATACAGCACTTTCTTGTTTATTTCATTCCGAAATCTTGTGCATTTCACGTGAACATGTTTAGAATAAATAAATAAATGACTTAAAAAGGGAAAAAGGTAACTTTGCTTATATTATGGCCTAAAACACAGATTCGTAAAATGCCCCCCACCCCCTTTTTTCAGTTTTTACATCTCTCCCCCCTAGGTACAGAACCCCACTTTGTCAAAAGATGTGTATTTCCTTCTGTAAAAGTGGCATTTTGTAGCTAAGAGAGGGGGGCATCTTAAAAAAAAAAACTTCCCATTGATTTCTATAGAGCAAAGACATATTTGCCCCAAAAATTTAGGAAAACGATGCTCGATAAGTCATATCTAAATGCTGATAATGATGAAACAAAATATGGCATCAACTTTGTGAATGCATTTCCTTAAAGTTCCCATTCTGAAAATTCTACATTTTCGCCAGATTATACGCCTTATCATATCAGCTCCTTTCATTGCATTTTTGGTAATACAACAGACTATATCCATCGTTATGCAAAAAAAAAAACCCAGATATTTTTTTTCATTTAGCATAACATAGTGTATACAAATAAGGGAAAACACATGACATTGTACAGATTTAAAATTTTGTTAAACGCCGAAGTGATGGCTTGAAAGATAAGGGTACTCCCCCTTTTCAGTAATTCCGATATACTTCTCTTATTACTTCATAGGCAAAACTTAACGGTTGAAATCTAACTATTTTGCCTTGTTTATCTGGATCAAAGTGTTACCTACAGAAAAAGGTCAAACATCAATGCCACATCTTTCTTATGAACAATATTAAGGATAGTATATAAATGGACACCCCCTTAAACTCCGATGATGTTTACTATACAGATTCATGAAAAAATAGTCGAATTTTCCAAATATTCTTCCAGAGACTTAAGAAATGAATCTTATATTTTTTCTGTTGATGCAGGTATCACCCGAAAAATTGGACAGAAAACTGCAAAAGTTTTCTGTCGAAAAATTGGACAGAAAACTGCATCAATGCGCGTAGCGCGTTGATGCAAAAGTTTTCTGTCCAATTTTTCGGGTGATACCTGCATCAACAGAAAAAATATAAGATTCATTTCTTATCATTTAATTATGGAAAACAGACTGTTTTCTTGGATCTAAAACAATCAATCACCGCACTATATTTCGTAAGTCGGAAGGTTTCGCAGTGATACATCGGCCAAAACAAGTTATGGCAGCCGCCATGATTCAAACAGCGAACGATCGTCTCTCTATATCTTTGGAATAAGGACTAGTGTGAGCAAATTCCACATGCACTGTTAATTTTTGAGTAAGTAGAAAAGGATAAGCAAACATCTACAAATAGTATTTTCAGCAACGAGTTCATTCGTGTTTGAGGGAACTCCCAGTTCTAAAAATAGTGCTATAAATAGACTTCTATGAAAAATTGTGTTGATCGATGTATCAACAAAATTTCTCAGCCAATCAGAATCTTCGTTTCTTGAAAATGACAATGGAAATTAAATGATAAACATTTCAGTAAAATCAACACATATTGTTCAGTAGAATGTTTATTGTCAAAATACTTGGATTATATCGTAGTAAGAACTGGGAAATGAAAAAAATAAAACCTTAAACGGTCAGTTATAAAGCGACCTTAAACTGTTTTGTATTTCGATTATACTACTAAGTACAAAATAGTTGTTTAAAATACATAGATCATCTTGTGTTCATATATTTCATACTGCAATTATCGATATTAAGTAATGTCTATAGAATTAGTGTTAACTACATTGTCTTACTTCAATGAGGGCCAGATTAAAGTTTGATGCGGAATCTAAAAAAATCCATCATCATTTATAAATAAATTAAGAATACATTTACTAATTTATTGCGATAATGTTAAATATGATATTATACAATTATCATGTTAAGCATTCTCAAATTTAACTTTTAAGTGATGAAATTAGAAATTTATATGAAATGTAACGGTCCAGAATATTAGAATAGACTTACAGAAATCGACAGTTACTATGAAGAACCTAACGAAAGTTTCAAGGTGTATAAGACAGTTTTTAAAAAAATATAAATCAGTGAATGAAAGTCTAACAAAAAGCAGACATGAGAAAACAAAGTGTTGAAAAAAATGAAACAGATTTGTCTGATGAGAATTTTAAGATCGGACAAAAAGACGGAGACATCGACATATCTGAATATAAGCACAAAGGAAAACTTTAATCAATGAACATAATCCATGGTTCTCCAGAGTCCAGTGCATTTGCGGAATGCAATATAGATGGCGCTGAAAAAAGACGACGTGCATAATTGTAAATTTGAAACATTCAGATATCACATGAATCATTTTGCAAATCTTAATCAAAGATAAAATGAGAGATTTATACATGTAACCGAATAAAGTTTCCAAGACATTTATTAATGATATTTATATGACAGATATTCCATAAATATTAGAAGTCCGACCTAATTTGCCAGAGTGCGTGGTTTATCCATAATAATATGGTAATATATCGGACAGATTACGTTTTCATATTTTCATTTAAAAGTGATTTCACTCCTAATTTGACCTTAACTTTTCTCTATCTAAACTTTAAACATATTCTGACAGATCTTCATATTTCAAAACATACAGCATTTTGTTTGTACTTTTACGATAAATATAATGTTTGTATTATCAATCTATATGTTCAAGAGAATATGTCTTCGATAAAAAAAAACCTGATAGCCAAGTGTTTTATTAATAAGTCGCTGCAGCCAGACGATGACGAAATATATTGAAATTTACCTGTTACCCTGATTTCAAATGACAGGGTTTTGTTCTCTCACTTCACAGTAGCACTAGGCTTTTTCATACAACATCTAAAGGTCTCTCAAAAAAACCTCTGTTTAATTGGGTAGTTTAAGGATCATGATGTAGTTCTTGTTCTGAATGTACATGAAACGAGTTCTTTGGACTTCATATTTCACACAGATATCGTTAAAAAAATCATTCACTCTTTCCATAGCCATCATATATGCTAGAAGGCCTTTTGATTACTAAATTATGGTAAATATAGTCCCTTTAACATGTTAAATACGAGGGGTGTAGTAATCTATGTATTCGTGGTAAAGGCGAAACGCCTTCATAAGGCCTTCATTTACAATGACAATGTCAATAAGAAAATTTAATCGTTAAATAAACATACAACATAAGGTATTTTGCAGTTTAATTACAATGATTATTCGACAGATGATATCATTTATCACTCAGAATGTTATAAACAACACCCACGAGGTCGTCAAAATATTTGAGTCGAAGGATTGAGTCTTTTATGATTGCACCGTAAAATCACCATTTACCGTCCGCAAGCATAACGTCAGTATCTAGTTATTCCCATTCTAATGCAATCTATATTGTGGTGAATAGCACAGCTTAGTATGTTCTCGTTTTACAGAAGAAACTAAGGAGCAAACAACCAATGAAATTCGACGTTATTGCGACATTGCATTAGAATGTCGACTTATTTATACTTAATATCAATTCTCTGTAAGGACCAAAATATTTTGGAAACAGCATGCCATGGATTTTTATGATTTTCTCTATAAATGGTATGTATAATGCCCTGAATACAAATATAGCATTTTTTTGAAAATAAATATTCCGGTTGCCATGGAAACGAGGTCTGTCTATTTATAGCACTATAAAAATGGTCAAATAAGACATCTTTGGTTATTATGTTGCCATGGAAACCATTGTAAGAGTTAATTGGTATTAACAAGTTATAATCTTTAAAACCTCTTTTTTTTTAGAAAAATTTACCATTTTTTTTAAATTTCTTTCAATTAGCCGAATCCTATCAAATCAAAATCAGTCAAAAATTGCCATAAAATAAGGTTAAAATTAAGGCCTATTTTTGTCCAATTTTTACCATTTTTAAGCAAAAATAACACAAAATGTCAGGCTGATAACACCATCACTGTTGTCAGAACAAAATAGATTTCATGTGACAAATATAATCACTGAAAAAAATAAGTGGGACCTTGTTTTGTTTTCCTACATTTTGAGGTCAAAAATGGTTGCCATGGCAACTTTTCATTTGACACATGATGACTATATCTTTTCAAATTGATTATTATCGTTGGTTTAATAACTTATCTTGCTTAAGCTTCATGTAGGGACAACAGAAGAAATTATTCTTTATTTGAGCACTTCCAAAATTTGTCAAGGTCATTGACTCTAAGGTCAAGGTCAGTTCAAAATATAGGTTCCAATTTCAATAAAATTTGCATTTTTGTTGTTATTTATTGTTACTTATTTTAGGCTGGATTGTCATATATTTGTATCCAAAATACTTCTTTCTAAAATTAGGACCGATAGGTGGAAAAACATTTCAATTTTTAGTTCAGGACATTTCTCGTAAAAAAATAAGCCCCAGACAAAAATCATGATAATCTCACATTTTTTTATATGTATGCATGAAATATTAGCTACAAATCAAGAATGTCATTGATTTTGAGCTTTTTGCAACTTTGGTCAATAAGTAGGGGATATATCCAAAATTACTATGTATGTGTTTGTTTTACCCAATACCACATGGTTTATGAGTAACTGCCTCTCATACTTTTAAAAAATCACAGAATTTTGCCAATTTTTGTGAATTGCATTCAAGATGACCTTGACATTGGGTCCTGTGACCTTCAAATCTTTTAAGGTCATTTTTTAAGCAATAATGCTCTTTTATATGCACTGATATAAAATTGCTTAAGAATATATAACAGACAGCTAAAAATTCACCAGTACATTACTCTATGTGTAATAGCACTGAACAGAATGTCACCATGGTAACCATTTTTTTTATTCCCTTTTGAATAAAATTGTGAAGAGGTCCCACTCAAATTTTAACATTTTCTTAAAGATCGAGGATTAAACTTAAAAGATTATTGACAGTAGAAATCAAGTTAGCCTGACATTTCAGATTATTTGCCCTTAAAATTGAGCAAAATCATGTTAAATTAGGAGCTTTTTCGGTCTTAAAAAGGGCCTCTTCAAAACAGATTTTTGCCTACATTTTGGTTATACTGACAAATAGAATAGCGGGCGGAAGCATACTTCTTATGTAGTATTTATATAATGAAAGATATAAAGAGAAAAATTAAGGAAATTTCAGTTGACTATAGTAGCTGTTACTATGGAAACGAGCCTTGTGAAAATAACATGTAACAAGTATTCTACTGAAGCGTAAAATTTCAAACATGGTTATCATGGCAACGAAAACTTAATTTGTAAAAAGCAAGTTTATTTTTGTCTCAGTGCATCATATACACCTTCCATACCAAAAATCTCCAAAATTGGAGACATGCTATTTTCACGTGCTATTGAAATTATTTTGGTCCTTACAGAGAATTGCTATTAGAGCAGTTGCATCTATTTTACTTTACTTCTAATTTTACCTCACCTCTACGCTTCAGTGGTCACTGTGGTTAGGGATTAGGCCGTGGTATTTAATATTTGTTTTCCATTCAGGTGTTTAAAAAAGGCACCCTCCAGCTAGGCAAAAACAAACATACAATTTGGTGTATTGTTGTCAATAAGATGTATAATATTCTGACATGCAGTATTTAATGCACATATCCCCTGCACAGGTCATGGGACTGGAATGCTTTTAAAGCTATGGCGGGGTTAAAATAGATCCATTTGAGCCGTATTTCGATTCGGGTAATAAAGCCGTAGTGAAACTTTTATCGGTTAGCCAGGATACCTTTGTCAATCTCGAATTGTGTGCGAGTTTATGCTTTTTTATCTGGTATTATCTCTCCAAAGGTACCAGCCCGCACACGTAAAAATGAATATTTCACAGCTATGGCTTTACATTGTTCAATACACAATCCTGTCCTGAGGCGATCCAACTACAGTTACCTTTTAAAGCTGACCTGTCACTTTTTGACCATTTAAATGTGAAAGTATAATCATCAGACGGACGGACATGCAGACGGAAAGATTATTTATTTATGTAGCAAAATTGACAACGCTTCATGTTTCTTCGTCTGAAAAGGGGAAATTTACATAAAATATACCCATAAGTTTTATGTCTATGATTTTAAATGTACCCGTTAAACGTCCGGGAAGGTCAGCTTTAAAAGTTAACTGTAGTGGTCAATACTCGAGAGCAAGATCATGTAACCCCTAACCGCAGTGACCACTGAGGCGTAGAGGTGAGGTAAAAGTAGTGGTAAAGTAAATTAAATGCAACTGCTCTATTAATTCATATATCTTAATTCAAAGAAAAGAGACATATTTATGAATTATCAAGATTATCTAATCGCAAAATAATTTCAATATTCAGATTTTGTGCATTTGTTCTATAAGAGTAACCAGCGAATATGGGACTTACACAGTGGATATTTCTTACAATATTTTATTGTCATAATAACGCTTGTTTCTTAGTTTTGCGGGTTGAAATCATTACGTCACAATGACATCCACAATGGAAACCATCGGGAAACGTGATATGAATTGAAGAGATTTCCATAATAGCTCTCTTTCATTTAAAAGACCCTTATCTTTCTAAAACATAGGTCCTGTAGCATCATATCCCACCCATCCAGCCACGTCTTTCGGTACATTTTTGGACAAAATAAATGTCACGCTATTTTGCCATATTTCATTGTTTAAGTTGAAGATCACTAACGAGGGTTAAGTATCCGAAACATGCATGTCTTGTCCATGCTGCAAATTTATCTGTTCTTTATTGATGCTATTGAATGTGAAGACGTTAACATTTGTACCACTTGGTGAGTGTCACTGCTGGTGGACCAGGAGTCCCCTAGGGCACATGTAGCCAAATTCAATCAACCGTCTCTTCAACGCATTCGAAAATTTCTGTTAACAAATTTTCTTGAAATTTCTCTAGATTGCTAGGGGTCCGTCGATGCTCAATTTGGTGCTCTATTGTGAGTGTTGTTGAGATTAAAGTCAGGATCTTGTTTATCTCATTTGTGTCACACTGATGCCCTTTGCCGAGTGGAGTTTGTAAAAAAGTTCCCCGCGAGGGGTTTGTCAGTAAGTGGTTTGAATATTGTTCTCTGACATGGTCGCCAAAACACTTTCTATATAGACGTAACCTCAGATAGTGCATGTCTTTTATATTGTTTTCATTTTCGTTCATGATCATCGACGGCGGGTGTGGCTAGCCAACAGGGGATGCTTACTCCTCTCGAGCACCTGATCCCACCTCTAGCTTGCCAGGGTCCGTCGATGCTCAATGTGGTGCCCAATTTGAAGTGTTGTTGCTATTTCGAAAACTTGTCATTCCATTCAAAACCATCATCAAATTAAATAGAATAACATCTAAGTACCATCCTTCCAATGCTATTTATACATATGTTTTATTTGGATATGCTACTAAATCGACCCTACAGTAAATTTGGAGCAGCGCACTCTCTATGAAATAAATGTACAAATGTAAATTCAAAAATCTTAAGAGCTGAAATGAAATTTGGTGGCTCTGCTGGAAGTATCACTGATGGGAATTTAAAAATCGAAAAACGCGTCTGGTGCAGAAAAAATGGTTTGAAATTTTCTTCATGAAGGTATAGAGTTGGAAGACTTCCCGTATTAATTTTGAGATTATCGTCAGGATCTTCTTTAAATCATTCTAAGACGTGGGTACTGTAGCATCATGTCCCACCCATCCTGCTACATGTACGTCTGTCGGTACATTTATGGACAAAATAATATTTACACTCATTGGCCATATTAATTTGTTTAGATTGAGGATCACTTGCGAGAATTTAGTACCCGAAACGTTCATGTCTGATCCATGCTTAATTTTTTTTTTCAAATTGTTATAAAGATACCTGAATTTAAAAACAAAATCCTCTAGGTCAAGGTATTCCTAGAGGATGAGGTTTAGTACATATTATGTATTTGAAGATTTGTGTAACGTATATAATGAGAGAAGAATCATTAATCCGCCTCTTCACTTCGGCTGAACTGTCACATCCGGTAACTTCCATTTCGGAAGACATAGAGTACAATCTTGGGTTGGATGGTTCAAATGGTCTATGACATTATATCACCCACCATTCTGGAGAGTGGGACATCATAGTGTATGACGAGTTCCCCATATCGACCGTAGAACTTCCTCAGTGACGATGTTAGTCGGTCACAAACATATCCCTGACTGAGAAGCTTATCTGAAAGACGCCTAGCTCTCAGAACAAAAAACCGTATATTTGGTACTTGCTCTGGCATAGCGTATCAAATGAGATATGAACACGCCATAAGCAGGCGATGAAGGGATGTTGCTACTCAGAAAAGGAAAGTTTGTAATGCTGAAATTGAAGTCGTCACGTTTGTCATAGAGTGAGACCAGAGATTGAATGAATTCAGCTTCGTATGAGTAAAGAAAAATGTCGACAAGGAGTGGGGCACAATTGGTCCCCATTGGAATTATGTTGCTGATTAGAGAATATTACTTTTTTAAATAGTTTAAATGAATTATCTGCTTTTCCGTATTTAAGGGTGTATTTGTATTCCGTAATGTTTTGCTATAACAATGTAAACTGGGTGTCCGATTTGTCAAATCGTTCGTGCGTCAAATTCTGTCAACGTGTCAAAGCAGAAGTTTTTCGTGCTTCGCTTCAACTAAACCGAACAGAGAGTGTATATCGCTTTTACGTACCGGCAGAAAGTATTCTGGGGTATATTAATATTGTTTGAAGGGCAAGGTATGTCACTCAGTCGCTTTGATAGGTCATTTGAAATGTTTTGAATTGATCAATCATTTTATTTTTATCAGTTTATAGTTATAAGAACTGTATGTTTTATCTTATAACATATATATATTTATCTACATTAAAAAAAATAGATTAAGGCCGATGGATACTTTTGAAATTAGCCTGTTTACCCTGTATTTTTTTGGATAAAATTGAAAGAACAACTTAATATCTTGCAATTGAAACCTTAATCTAAGAGATCAACCACATATTTTCTTAAAAAATACAGTTCAAGGCCACCCATTGAAAATACAAAATGGCTATTTTCAACAAATACATAATATAGTTATAACATGTACACTTATTTATTGATGAATGTTCTGAAACATTTTCTTTTACATCAGTTTTATGGAAAATAATTCAGTATACATTCTTAATAGAAAAATTGTAGGAATTTCTCATGATAATATGAAATTTTGGTATTTTTAAACCATAACGTTCATTGAAAAAAGTAATGATTTTTCACTTATTGCCAATTTCTCAAAATCTAAGTTGTTAAGGTATACTTTTATTTGCATTAATATTAAGAACTATATCTTAGGTCTATAAAAAGACTTACTAGAAGAAGCCTACCCAGAGTATTTGTGTACAATTGTATATTGAATATGTATGTTATTTCAAACATCAATTTTGTTGTAAAATTTTTCAATTTCATGCAAAATTTCTTTAAATCTATGTGTAATAATGTATACTTTATTTCATAAATAATAGGAATTATATATTATGTTTCAAAAAAGTAGCAATAGAAGAAGCCTCCCCTCACCTATTGTATATGACTGCACTAAGAATACATATACCCCCTTAATTAAAACGTCAATTCATTTAGTAAATATGTTCACTTTCTTGCCAATTTCTCAAAATCTAAGGTGTTAAGGTATACTTTTATTTGCCATAATATTAAGAACTATATATTGGGTCTATAAAAAGACTTATTAGAAGAAGCCCGCCCAGAGTATTTGTGTACAATTGTATATTGAATATCTATACCCCCTTATTTCAAACATCAATTTTGTTGTAAAAATTTCACTTTCATGCAAAATTCTTTAAAACTATGTGTAATGATGTATACTTTATTTCATAAATAATAGAAATAATATATTATGTTTCAAAAAAGTATCAATAGAAGAAGCCTCCCCTCACCTATTGTATATGATTGCACCTTGAATACATATACCCCCTTAATTAAAACATCAATTTATTTAGAAAATATGTTCACTTTCATTACAATTTCTCAAAACCAAAGGAGTTAAGACATACTTTAACTTGCATAAATATTAAGAACTATATCTTAGGTCTATAAAAAGACTTATTAAAAGAAGCCTTTCCACAGTATTTGTGTGCAATTGTATATTGCATATGTATACCCCCTTATTTTGAGCATCAATTTTGTCGTAAAAATGTTCACTTTCATGCAAATTTTTTTCAAATCTATGTGTTATGATGTAAACTTTATTTCATAAATAATAGGAATGATATATTAAGTTTTAAAGAAGTCACAATAATAGAAGCCACCCCTCACTTATTGTATTTAATTGCACCTTGAATACATATACCCCCTTATAGAAAACATCAATAAATATGTTCACTTTCATGCAAGATTTTGTAGAATCAAATCTGTAAATATGCTATTTTTATCTCATAAATAAAAACAAACATATATTAAGTTTATGAAAAGTCCATAAACTCTTTATTTAGTAAAGAAGAAACCTACCCTCACCAATTATGTATGACTGCATCTTGAATATATATACCCCTCATTTAAAACATCAATAATTTTGTTATAACACTTACTTCAATCATGTTCATGCAACATTTCTTGAAATCTCATGTGTAATTATGAATAGTTAATTCTTATAAATAGTAATGTTTTTTTTCAAAACCTATAATAGATGAAGCCTTTCCTCAAATAAAATGTATGACTAGTAAATCAATGTACTTCTTGAATAAGAACATTGCCACGAAAATGAAATTTCCATATAGTCTAGTTGCCAAATGGCTATTTTGGGGGGAACCCAAAAAAATGTTACGCACAAAATTTTTTTGCATGAAAGTGATGTTAATACCCTCTACTTTGATAATCCGGCGGATGCCACTCTGGCATCCTTGGGCATTTCGAAATTTTTGGGAAAAAGTGTGATTTTTCAAAGAAAAACCGTTGAAAATTGGAAAAACGCAATTTCTTTGTCCATGTTGTAGCTAGAAACACAGATTTGGTATCTAAAGAACAGCAATGCCATTGCCTTTAAGTCTCAAGCTCAGTTTATCAATTTACTCGTCCATAAAATGGGGAAAATTATGGATTTTCAATGAAAAACCGTTGAAAATTGGGAAAATGTCATATCTTTTTCCATACTGTAGATAAAATAACAATTTTGGTACCAAACGCACAATAAATGTATTGCTTTTCATTTTAAATATCAGATTAGCTATTTGCAAGTACGAAATTGAGTAAAAGAATGCATTTTGAATGAAAAATCGCTGAAAATTGGGATATTGCAATGCTTTTATTCATGCTGTCGGTAGAACAACGACAAGAAAAATTATTTCATTGATTTAAATTCAGAATTCCACTCAAGCAAATTGAATCTTCTTGTTTTGATTTGTTGTTGTTGTTTTTTGTTGTTTTTTTTGGGGGGGTTGCTAAAAAAAAGGTTTTAAATTGTAAAAATATAATCGATTCAAGAACAACAAGTTTCGTATAAAAATGATTGCATATTGATAGTTTTAGATCTGCACTCTCTTATTTCCCTTTTTTCTACTATAGATTCTCTGGTTTCTCTTGCTGTGTGTGTCTTCTCTGTGGTTTTACTTGAGGTGTTTTGATGTGTTGATATTGGTGCTGCAACCCAGTTTTGTTGGAGATCACCTCCTTTCTTATTGTCTTGTTGTTTCATCGACATGCAATTGCAATACTTGTGTGCAACTACTTCTAACAACAAAGAACCCTTCTTACATGGTTGATTAAGATTCCTCCTTTTCATCGTACTCCGACAATTCTCTACTCCAAAACATTTAGAGAATTAAAGAAATATGAACACAGAATTTGTCACATTTGTTTGTCACACAACTCAGATTTCATGTGCGACTACAACAAATCAACAGGATAACAGATAGAGGTACAGACGCGATTGGCAAAATATTATCACAATTGGTCTCAACATTTTTTTAAAACTTAATTCTTTCAGCAGATCCAGGTTTGATTGAACTGCATCTTAAGAATGTTTCCATATGCATGGCTAAAAATATTGAGTTTTTCTTGACATGTTATCGAAATTATTCAATTAACTGTTGGTGACAATGGTCATCTTAGAGTTTTGAACTCTTATAACGCATTTCATTCAATCGTACACTGGACCTTACATCAGATATACTGTCTAGATTCACTAAACCATAGTAATTCTTTATGAATATCATGGCCTCAGTCACCATCTTTTCAATATCTGAGTTAACTTCTCTGAAATTTGACACGGAACACCACTTCAAAAACTTCCCACAGAACAACCTTTGTCTCTCCAATACCATCATATGTTGATGATACCCATCATCATGATCTGTTTCATCATGATCTGTTCTCAATACCTTCATCTTCAGAATGTGTAGAATGTGAGTTCTTAATCAATCGGATTGTTGCCTCGATCAACTGATTGCAAGTACATGTAATATCAATCGGTTGCACTTCATTTCCTGAGATGTAGCTTTCCTGACTGAATCTTTTATGTCATTGTGATGGTATGTAGGGGTCAATTGAATATCATTTAGATTTGCTCTCTGCAAAGTGATAGACATTTTAAGTTCAGAAAATATGGCCAGGGGCGCTGCTGGAGAAGAATTTTGTTTTTGCCATGAAGTCACTTTAATTGAAAGCATCACTGATGAGGATTTTTCTATCCGAAACACGTGTCTGGTGCATCAAAATTGGTATAAAACTTTCTTCAAGAAGGTAAATAGTTGGAACACTTATTATTGAACATCTGAAGTGTTTAGTTTTTTTTTTTAAATATACGACCAGAAACATTCAAGGTATTAATTCTGCATGAATGAGAGTCCTGCATACAACAATCGATCATCAGCTCCAATGCATTCTTGTCGAATGAATAACATGGAGCTTATTTCAAGAACATATTTCGAATGAGTTAAAGAAGATCTCCTGACGATAATCTCAACAGCACTCACAATAGAGCACAAACTTGAGCATCGACGGACCCCTACCAAGCTAGAGGTGGGACCAGGTGCCCGGAAGGATTAAGCATCCCCTGTTGGCTAGCCGCACCCGCCGTCGATTTTCACGCACGAAAATGAAAAGAATATATGAAATACATGCACTGTTTTTTTTTTAAATACATTACAAAGTTTGGAAGATGCAAAACCGAAGTCATCTGTTCAACATCGACGTAGGGACTAGAACAACGTCATGACTAAGCAGATCTTTCAGATCCACTTCAATAATTGAAAACAATTACACAACCCTGGCAAAAATCATCTATGTTTTGAAAACGTCTTCAAATTCATTAGCATCATTTAAAAGCAGATTAATTAACAGCGTGGACCAGACATGCACGTTTCGGGTATTTAATCCTCGTCAGTGATCCTCAATCCAAACAATGAAATATGGCCAAAATGTGTGATGATTATGTCCAAAATATACCGAAAGACGTAGCAAGATGACTGTAATATGATGCTACAGGACCCAGGTTTCAGAAATTTGTGACAATTTTGTAAACAGAAATTTTCGAATGCGTTTGAAGAAACGACCAACCGAAATAAATCGATCTTGGCTACATGTGCCTTTGGGGACTCCTGGTCCACCAGCAGTGACACTCACCAAGTGGTACAAATGTTAATAGTCTTCAAACTCATTAGCATCATTTAAAAGCAGATTAGTTAACAGCGTGGACCAGACATGCACGTTCTGTACCAAAGATAATAGCCGCTTTCTTTTGAACAATGTCTCTAATTTCACCCACGTCTTTCAAAAGCTCGCTTCAAGACTCCATGTACCAGTAAATTGTTTTAAAAAGGTGTTGACTTGAATACACGTATCGTTGTTCTAGATTTTCTGTAAACGTTTTGCATTTTTCAAAGTCCCAAATTTTAATGGAAAATACCTTCAAAAATCAAATTTTTCTCTCTCATTCAGGCATTCTCCCACTTTATTTATGAGCAACTTGCTTAATACGAATTCAGAATAAAAGACAATAAAAACATTTCTTTTGGTACCATAATTGCTGTACCTCATACTAATTACAGTTTGAAAAAGTTCATTGCATTTTGCACATTTTCAGAGCTTTTACATCCAAGAGTAGATGATTTTCCCAATTTTTCGTACCAGCATATAGCGAATCTGACTTCTGTATTATTTAAAATGAAAGGCAATACATTTATTGTGCGTTTGGTTCCAAAATTGTTTGTTTAGTTACAGAATAAAAAAAGATATTGTATTTTCCCAATTTTCAACGATTTTTAATCGAAAATCCATAGTTTTCCCCATTTTATAGACAAGAAGATTTGTAAATTGAGCTTGATTCTTAAAGACAATTAAATTGTCGTTCTTTTGGTACCAATTTTGTTGCTTAAGCTGCAGCATGGAAAAAGTAATTGAATTTTTCCTATTTTCAATGATTTTTCTTCGAAAAATACCATTTTACCCCAAAATTTCGAAATGCCCAAGGATGCCAGAGTGGCATCTGCCGGATTATCAAATAAGAGGGTATTGACAACATTTTCATGCAAAAACATTTTGTGCGTAAGAAATTTTTGGGTTTCGTGAATGGCACCTAGACTAATACGTTTCATGAAAATTCATGACAGAAGACTTCATGAACATAATATGAATCATTTATAAACTCCATACGTTCAAGAATTTAGATGCTGAGCAACATTCTTAGTTTGTTTATTTATTTAATTTATTTATTTATTTATTTATTTTTTTGGTGTTGTTGTTGTTTTATACATGCATTTAGGGATTCTATCAATCTTTGTATATAAGAGTCTCCAACTGCCTCACAATTCACTGTGGGTCCAATTGTGCCAATCAAGTCAGTACATTTGTCTTTATATAGACACAGAGTTACACAATCTTTACCAGTAATGATAGGATCATTCAGTCCTTATACATGTTACTATTAGATACTCAAACCATGTTTATCAAATAATTTGAAAGTAAATAATCATAATATTCATAACAAATCCAGAACAATATATGAAACATGCACTTTAATTTAACTCATTGAAATATTGGCCCTGTCAAGGACAGAGCTGCTGAGAGCAGCCCACAATTCAAGAGCTGACATGCTGGAATAG
Organism: Pinctada fucata; assembly: GCA_028142955.1. Classification (NCBI taxonomy): domain Eukaryota; kingdom Metazoa; phylum Mollusca; class Bivalvia; order Pterioida; family Pteriidae; genus Pinctada; species Pinctada fucata. Next base: position 48,261,340 of record AP027111.1, on the reverse strand, counting down.
TTATCCATGTTAACTTAACCCCTTCCCAACCCCTTCACAAGTTACCCAGCCTGTTGAAGTGTTTGACATGGACCATGCACAGCTCAAATTCTGACTGTCATACATTTCCGATCATCTAAGCCAGGATGTATCTCCTCAACCAACATGCTGAGAGAAATTTTAATGGAATTAAACCAAAAGTCCGTCAAACACAACTCCGACAGGTTCGGGAAAAGTGCAAAAGTAGCTATTATAGCTATAAATAGCTATAATAGCCTTTTATAGCTATAGATTTCACTCGTTTTTCTCGGAAAAATCCATTTTTTCTGTAAGTATTCATTACCGCAAAAAATGCTGATGGGATAAGATACATTTTGTGGATTCATTATGACTTTCATTCATGAAAATTTCTTAGGGGGTTGCAACTTTTGCGCTCACGACCTCCATTTTGAGTGAAAATGGAAGGTTTAATAAATTTATAATTTATCTTGCACAAACCTTTTAAATATGTTCAGATATCATAGAAAATGTATAAAAAGACTGCTTTTAGTCATAAACAGTCAAATAAATATGATAGATAAGCTTTTTAAATGACATATTTTCAATGTTCTATTTTTAGATTTGGATTACCCCAATAAAGGACAACTAGACTAAACATTTGTTCAATCCATATCAAAGCATATTCTTAGTAATTGTTTGGTTTCAAAATGAAAATGATAATATTTTCTAATCAAAAGCATGTATCTACATCAAAAACAAGTTAATAAGATTTGAAATTCATGTCAAGTTTTACTGTAAGAACACAAATTTATATTCAAATATTTTGGGTTGAACTGCATGCAGCACAAACTAACTGAGCCAGAATTCTATTTTTAGAACCAATGAGACCAAGAATAATTGAATAAACTGCAAATTAAACAAATAAATCAAGGTATTTATGACTGAAACAGTTAATTTCAATGTTTTCTTTCATTGAAATGAATATTAAAAAGGTTTGAACAAGTTTTATTATTACTTGATAAGACTTGCATTTTTCACTCAAAATGGAGGTCGTGAGCGCAAAAGTTGCAACCCCCTAAGAAATTTTCATGAATGAAAGTCATAATGAATCCACAAAATGTATCTTATCCCATCAGCATTTTTTGCGGTAATGAATACTTACAGAGAAAATGGATTTTTCCAAGAAAAACGAGTGAAATCTATAGCTATAAAAGGCTATTATAGCTATTTATAGCTATAATAGCTACTTTTGCACTTTTCCCGAACCTGTCCGAATTTCCTCGTGTAACTTAAATGACAGAAATTTTTAGAACTTACGATTTTGTGGTTAAATTATGCTTTAAGATGGCTTCTTGATGTCGCAAAATAGACAAATTTGGCAAAATGCCCCTTTGAACAGTAAAATATCACCATATTTGTCTGAAATAATCTCATTTTCTGTACCTGCGACCACCTGTTATTGCTGCTTAGGAAACCGGCGACGCATTGTAAAATCTGAACCGGATGCGCGAAAGTTCCCATCGGCCTTAAATCTCCGTGTGGTTGAGTTATTTATAGTTCATTGGGGAAAACCAGGTGAATAAGTGTAACTGTATAATTTCTTAATCAATATTCAATAATGAGTTGCATTGAATTTTACAGAAATGAAGAGTATACCCTCCAAAGTTAGAACCTCATGGAAAAAGTCTATCTTTTTGTTATATCAGATATTTAGTTCATTGTAAGTGGCCATAAGTTGGACAACCAAAATTATTGTGAATGCTGAGTAATTAATGATCATGTATGTATAAATGCTGACATAATGGCTAATACATGAAATTTACTTATTCTATTCTTTTCAGACGATTAATCATTTTTCGCTGCAGTCAAGATATATAGAAGAAGAAATAGGAGTGTGTATACAGGATTATATAACAGTGACTAAGATGGATTTTTCCGATTATTAGCACAGCTTGTGGATATTTTCCAGCAGTGTCGAAGGCTTTATTTTTTTGTAAATCAGTGTTTCATATATTTTTCGTATTTCACATTTGAATATGTTTAATTGATTGATATTTTTAGTTTTTTGCTCACTGATGTAATATTATAGAGTATAGAAATTAGAAATACATTATATTCGACTTTGATTTGCCATTTGCCTGTTGTGATAACATATCTTCTTCATCGCTACTCCGAAGTGCTCCCGTTCATATTTAAGTTTACCAAGAGACTGATTTTTTCTAACAACACTTTATATTTTGTCAGAAAGGCACTGACAAAATGACTATAATTGGTTCCGGACCAATATAAACCAATTTGCAGTATACCAAGTTTCGTACTGAATGTTTCATTCATTTGGTGTATGAAGTATCTATGACATATACCAAATTGGTAAAGAAAGAAAGAGCAGGAAAATAAAATGATATTTGGCTTTTTGATCAAACTGAGTCACAGTTTTTCTCGTAGGGTTAAATTCAAAATAATTTTCAGGAAGTAGGTCTCAAGATTTGAAGTGCGTGATGGAAATGTATTTTGAAAGTTATACACTTTTATTATGCTTTGGATCTTGTAAATTGTATAACGAGTACAGAGAATGGGCAAACTAAAGAAGAGGAGTTTTGCGGGTTCATAAAAATGCTTACTAATATAACATTGGTGAAGGGATGATAAAGAAGTATCGATCAAAGGATTAATGATACCCCAGCCGACATATTTTGCATATAAGCAATGTATAAAAAGTATGAAGGAGAACGCTAAACGCAAAATTGACCCTTTATGTGAACTTCACCTGTATTTCTCAATGTAAAGGTATGTCTAAGAAATGAATATATTACCTGTGACAGTTTTAATTTAAATGTCAGGAAACCTCAAAATATTTATTTTCCTCAAGTGTCAAGGGGCATAACTCTGCACATTATTGAGCAACGTAATCCATATTCGAACTTGACTTTTTTATTTTGGTGTAAAAGCTATCTCCAATATATTTATTGATTACCTTAAAACGTCAGGAAACCACAAAATGTTTTATTTTTTTTAGTATCAAGGGGCATAACTCTGTACAGATTAAGCAACAGCTATCCCATATTAAAAAATGATGCAAGGGCTGATTGGTATGTTGTGAGCCTCCGTTTCATGTTATTCATAAGGTATCCTGCTGATAGATATCATCTACAAAAAGGACAAACAATCAACAATACATACCATGTTTCACTAGTGACATAGTTACTGGAAAATATTAAACTTATGTGCCTTGGAAAGCTCACTATTTAAAAGTGTCTTGTTTCATCAGGACAATTCTCCTGTTCAAGTCTGTCACTGTCATGGCTGTTATTATTGATTGAAGCTTCAATTTGATTAGACATCCGCCTTATTACTCTGATTTTGCACCATCAGCCTTTCATCTATTCCCAGAATTGAAAGCAGCTATTTCTGGCACTCACTTTCAGTAGGATGACGAAGTCTTACTTGAAGTGGATGGTCTGACCAGTTAAGATATATTAAGTATTTCTTTAAAAGTGGCATTCAGGCCCTTAGGCACCGGTGGTAAAGATATGTTTATACTGAAGGGCATTATTCAGGTGGCATTTCTGTCACCTGAAAGGAACTTTGTTTTGGCCTTTTATCAATGTGACATCATATATATATATATTGCTATTTCGGAAATTAACCATTTTACCGATAAATATCATCGAAATTAAAGGAGTTTAACATCTAAGCACCATCCCTCCAATGCTATTTTGAACATAGATTTTATTTGGATATGCTACTAGATCGACCCTACTGGAAATTTGGAGTCGCGCACTCTCTGTAATGTAAATGTACAAATCTAAATTAATAAGATTAAAGAGGGCGCTACTGAAATGATTTTTGGTGGCTCCGCTAGAAGCATCACTGATGAGAATTTAATGACAAATATGGATAATGACCATATCCCTGCTTACAGCACAAAATCAATAATTCAGAAAATCAGAAACCGAAGGCATACAAAATCAGGATAAAACAGGAACCAAAGCAAACAAACAAAAACCTCCACCATATGAAAAGAAGCGAACTCCCGATATGGAAGTGAGACCAGGTGCCCAGGAAGGGTAAGCATCTCCTGCTTGCATGCAGCACCCGCCGCTTCAATTCGGTAGAACTGTCACATCCAGTTACTTCCATGTCGAAAGACATAGAGTACAATCTTTGGTTGGATGGTTCAAATGGTCTATGACAGAATATCATCCACCATTCTGGAGAGTGGGACATCATAGTGTATGACGAGTTCCCCATATCGACCGTAGAACTTCCTCAGTGACGATGTTAGTCGGTGACAAACATATCCCTGACTTAGGAGCTCCTCTGAAAGACGCCTAGCTCTCAGAACAAAATCCGTATATTTGGTACGTGGTTTGACAGTAAGTGTTTTGAATATATTTCCCTGACATTGTCGCCATGGTACTTTCTATATAGACATAACGTCAGACAGTGCATGAATTTTATATATTTTCATTTTCATGCTTAGACATCGACGGCGGGTGCGGCTAGCCAACAGGGGATGCTTACTCCTCCCGGGCACCTGGTCCCACCTCTACCTTGCTAGGGGTCCGTCGATGTTTAATTTTGTGCTCTATTATGAGTGCTGTTGAGATTATCGTCAGGATCTTCTTTAACTCATTTGCTCTGGCATAGCGTATCAACTGAGATATGAACACGCCATGAGCAGGCGATGAAGGGATGTTGCTACTCAGAAAAGGAAAGTTTGTAATGCTGAAATTGAAGTCGTCACGTTTGTCATAGAGTGAGGTGTTCATGTGACCATCAATGTCGTAGGACAACATTATTTCCAAATAGGATGCTGAATTATTTGTCTCTGTAGTTTCTTTGATTTCAAGCTCACGAAGGATAGATACTGCTCAGGTAATCCGCGAATTTTGGATTATTGATGGACAACACATCGTATATGTATATGTAAATGAAGTTGAAGTCAGAAGCATAGTATCTTTTCCCCTCAGAGACCAAAGATTGAATGAATTCAGCTTCGTACGAGTAAAGGAAAATGTCGACAAGGAGTGGGACACAATTGGTCCCCATTGGAACTCCGACAATTTGCTGGAAGACCTTTCCTGCAAACACCACAAAAATGTTGTCGATCAGAAAGTTTAACATCTGAATAATATCTGTTTCAGTGTACCTATTTCAGAATCGGATTTTTCTTTTACAAAGTAGGTTTTGTCATAGTTAACAACAATAAATTTGAATTTGCGATTACCGTTCTTACTTGTAAACGCATTACTTATAATTTTTGCGAGTCTTTCTTTCAATTTAGAATGTGGAATTGTAGTGTAAAGTGTCGAGAAATAAAAGGCTTTGATCGAATGGACTCTTCTAAAATGAGTGAATTTCAGATGTTCTAAAATTCCTTCGAATTCTTTAAAATCCACATCTGGTTGATACCACTGCGAGAATATACTGTCGAACAATACTTTTGAAGCCCATATTAGATTTCAGATAAAACTTTGGTGAGTAAGATCGATACAGATTTGGTAGAACATTTTGAGGAACCAGCGATGAAACGTTGTTTGTACGGATTCTTATGCATTTAGGTATGCAGTATAAGTTTGGTAAATCTAAATCTAAATTGTTAGTGTCGAAGCCAAAGGAAGCAAGAGCTGATTTGTGGTTATCTATTATTTCAGAGGCAGAAAGATTTGTTGGGGTGTAAGTGGGATTTCCAGGTGTCGAATTTAAACCCAACTCTTTAACTAGACTGTCGAAATAGTACTTTTTGCAAGTAAATATGTAATTATTTGAGGCTTTGTCCGCTGGTGTGATGACATAATGTTCTTGGAGGTAGGTAAGCATTGTAATAACATCAAGGTCTTTATATTGACACGAATCTGGTGTTCACAGTTGATTTTAATCGGTTTATTCTAGATAAAAGTAACTCTCTGATGGATTTTATCCATGCGGAAAGGGTGTCGAGCTGTACATCCTCTTTCTTTGCCCAACGTCTTGCATATTCCTCACAAGAGTCCATGATAATTTTGACATTTTGGTTCCATGTAAAGGACATACTTTCTCTGTATTTGGGACCCTTTTTTAACAATTCTCTCATTTTGTCGTTCTTGACTATAATAAGGCCACCAGTAATAACGTTTCCACAAGGAGAGTAGTTGAAATCCGATGAACATTCGCAAGGAACTGAATGTAGTGAGGGATTACTTAAATCAATACATTGCAGGAATCGTTTGTAGTTGTAAATTTTAGATGCAACTGTTGGTGTGTAGCTATAGGAAATACAAGAAGTTTCTTTTCTTTTGAAATATGGTGGGATTTTTTCTGTGACAGTTTTGTGATTCAAAATTTGACCAAGATTGAATTGCTCAATACCTTTGTTTGCAAATCTTACTTTAATGAAATGACGGTTTGTTTTCTCTTCTGATTTATCTGATCTAACTGCTTGAAATAAACGAAGAGTAGAAATGTCCAAGATGACTCCTTGTAGTCTGTCTTCTGGGGAACGTGTATCGGTAGATGTGAGGTCCTTCGTACATTCGTAAATTTCGTGTAACTTCCGTAAAGGAACCGATTATAATTTGGTACGAATATAATGTAGGCCTAGAGGCTCATTCAAAAAATGGAACCAAGTCATCGAAGGAGAAACTATGTATCTCAGGCCTATTATATTTACGAATGCCATGACTTCGAGGCCTTCTTTGTGGTCTGTTGAATAAGCTAGTCACATTTACCGACTGACAACCGGGACTTGTTAAGTATCCTATGTTGCTGATATTATCGTTGCATCCATAGGGCGCTGCAGTGTTAAGATTTTTTATCCAGAACTCTTCTCTGTTCGAGACACGTGTCTGGTGCATGGAAATTGGTTTGGAATTTTCTTCAAGAAGGTATAGAGTTGGAACCCTTCGACATTATTGAGTAGAAAAAATAATGCAAAATCTCTGATAAAAATTCAAATTGTTCAATACGAGGCTCACAACATATCGATCAGCCCTCGTGAATGGTAAGTGAATACGGATAAGAGGTAACTGGCTGTAATTGACTTAAATCGCATCGCAAACTGATCAGTCTCTGTGCAAAATCACAGCACCTCTTTCATCAATACCGAAATTGAAATAATGTGTCGCTTGAATATTGAGAACGGTCAAATTACTCGGTGATAGCGTGTATAGCATAGGACGGACTGTATGCCCCCTTTTTATATTCATTACATACATGTATATAAATATGTTGCTTTGGTCCTCAGTTTTGATGTCTTATTTTTGTGGTCATGTTACTGCGAGAATATTATTCAACATTACCAAATCATTAGGATTTCCATTTGGACAATTGCGAACGCCGGAATGAACAATATTCCGAAGTTAGACCAGATGTCCGGGATGTAACAGTGTGTCCCGTTACAAGCAACACGAATCGCAACTGTTCCATGGAAACTTGTAATATACGTTGATGGTCCCGATGAACATACTGAAGTACATATCAGGTGAAGATGTATTGTTTAGTGTTGTTTGCAGCCATTCAATCATAATGAAGAATGACTCAATGATCATTCTAGAGAGAGGGATCTCAAAAACTTTTTGAAAGATCGAACTAGCGACCGAAGAAATTCCTAAATGATGATTCCAACCTTTGTGTCATATAACACAGAAGGAGTAGCTTATTTGCAATCTGTCTAGCTCTTACGATGAAATCGTTATATTTGGAACATGCACTAGCGTACCAAATTAGCTGGGAAACTCTATAAACTGGAGAAGACGTATTATTGGAACTCATCAAATAAAGTTAGTTATGTGGTAGGTGACATCATAGCGCTTTAATTCAGTGAGGTGTTGAAATGGTCCCTTGCTTCGAAAGATAGAAGTATATATCCAGTATGAAGCGGATCACTAGTTCCATGTAGATGACCCTTGATCGATGGACAACACGTCTTCTATAGATCTGCATGTAAAATTGAACCAATATGCAAGGTGCTTTCACGCAGTGGAAAGTAGAGTCTGGGTGAAGTCAGCTTTGTATGTGCACAAGCATTGGACAGCTCAATTATCATTATATAATGTTATATTTATTTCCTTATGTCGTGTTAAATTGCAAAATTACTTCCTGCAAATTGTTTGGTTTTATTATCACTTAAGGAAAAAACTGGATAAAATAAATTCAAAATGATAATTGTGTTTCCTGTTTTTCAATTCTCTGTAAGACTTTTCAATGATTTCCTCGAGTGAAACTTCTAAAATGATTCATTTTAGGTCTGTTTGTCAATCAGATGGATCTTAATGGAAGAACTTTGCTATTACTTGTGGTGTTTGCATCATGTATTTTTCGATTCTCAAATCAATCAAGATATCGTGTCGTTATGGATTGCCCGGTTACAATAAGTTCTAGGAGACTGCAAAGCGAGAAACTTAATTGCACATGGGGAAAATCAGTAAATGAATACCATTGCCTACCAACAAATAAAAACCATCTCATTGAATTGTGCATTGCAGAAATCGCCTTGAACACGAAAGGTATGCATCTTTAGTATATCAGAATAGCTGCCATCTCTATTTTCGTTTGGTACTTATAATTGATAATTACATTTCAATTCGAATGTGTTTAACACTTATCAATATCGTTATATTAACCTGTATTTTGTCCACAAATTGTATTGATATAAATATTCAATGAAATATTAGATATAAACTGGCCGTCAATATTACAAAAAAAAATTATTTGTGGCATATATCTATTCGGAGTGTTCTGTTAGACTTATTTCTTTTACAAAATATCAATGTAAGGTATATTAAAATAAGTTTATGTACATACAGTTATGGATTTGGTAATTATGGCAACCATTGATTTGACAGACTCTATAGTAGTTCTAACAAATCATATGTCTCCCTGATCCCTATAAAAAAGTTATATAATATTCGATTCAGCTGGGATTCTGTTTTGAAAAAAAATTATGGTATACGTCGAATCATTCTCTAAATAAGATTGATATGGTATTTTTCTGCCGGCTTCTGAATTTAGAAAATTACAACGGAAGCAGATCGGATCCCTTTTTGCAACAATTTCAAGTTGTGTCCAGAGTTAAGCTGTATAACCTAATTTCATTCAAAAACAAGCAAGAGATCGATATTACCATAAGAAATAAATGCAATAAGAATTATGCAAAGAATGAAAATGTTCCGTGTTTTATTAATGTAATATATCATACAGTCCAACCAGACATTTTCGCAAATATCGAATTTCGCGATTTCATAGTAAAATAGGGTGTTTTTTATTTTCAAGAGTACAACTTTTCGCGGTTCCTGAATTACAAAAAAAACAAACAAATATGAACATATGGTTTCACTGTTTTTTATCATAAGAAGTCACCCGATTCACCTCTCTTCACATTTAATTTTAAAAAGAAGAATAATGACACATGCAACTTACATACCAATTTCTGTTATATCTTGCCAAACATAATCTCGCGAGAATAATCTTTCGATATTCCAAAATAATGAAAAATGGTATCTCCAGAACTATTTTGGTTATACGGAAGATAATAATTTAATATGAGAAACTCCCGTCTTTGTGCTACTATGTGTTATTCTTGACAACTTTGTCAATGCTATGATACTGAAAAAAACTATATGGAATTCTTCATAAAAAATCATATGCTGTCTCAACTGTCACTTACTGGCAAATGATTAAACGTTGTTGACGATTGCAAAAAAGAGTAAAACAATTTCCTTATTACAATATTTGACCCAATGGTAGATATATCAAGAAGTAGTACATAGGAGGGAATTGAAAAAAAAAATCCTGGGTGCAGATGGAACTCAATCGGAGTCGATTTAACAGTTTTAAAACTGGCACTGGACCATGAAGAACATACTTAGCAGAGAACGCACTTTCAGTTAGAAGCAATACATATCATGAGTTAAACTTTGTTTTCTCTTTGCTTTGGTTGGGCATAGAATTCGTTGAAGATGATCTGTGTTTCATCTTGAGTGAGAGGGCTATCTCTGGATAACCTAAAAATTGGGAGAGTCTAATAATTACACCATTTCAGAGAAACGTTGCCGGAGGGCGTTCTAAGTCGTTACTGATTGCCATAAGGTGTCGTTGGTTTTTGTGTAGTCTTTGGTGTTTTGTGTGTTTGTGTCTTATTTGGCATTCATTATTGCTTTTGTGTTTCTTTCTGTGCTTGCCTACACTCTGTTGTCACATAGGGTTTTTTCAGTGTTTGCTACTTGATACTGCAATGAGTCTGGTGGGAACTCCTCTCCTCTCTTTCAAACAAATTATTATCTATTATATTTCATATACTTCACCAAACCGCGTACATGCAAATATTTATTCGGTTAAAGATTTTTTTTCTTTAGGCTAGAAGTATACTAGTTACTACCACAAAATCCTTACGCATTCAAATATTATGTTAACATACGCCGTGAACTCGTTACTTCAGATCATTTATTTGCCATAAGAAGTGCGAGGTAAGCAGAACTTTCATAACTATATTAATATCATATTTTCTGAGAAAATTTGCTCAATCACAAGGGAGATATAATTAAAGACAAATGCACACAGCAAACCTATGTGCAATGAATTGTTTATGATTTGTGATCTCTTGCAGAAAGAAAAAGAAAAAACAGTCATTTTGTGATCGATTGAATCTTGGTCAAATTTTGAATCACAAAACAGTCACAGAAAAAATCCCACCATATTTCAAAAGAAAAGAAACTCCTTGTATTTCCTATAGCTACACACCAACATTTGCATCTAAAATTTACAATTAAAAAAGATTCTTGCAGTTTATTGATTTAAGTAATCCATCACTACATCCACTTCCTTGCGAATGTTCTTCATCGGATTTCAACTACTCTCCTTGTGGATACGTTATTACTGGTGCCCTTAGTATAGTCAAGAACGACAAGTTGTGAGAAATGTTAAAAAAAGGTTCCAAATGCAGAGAAAGTATGTCATTTATACGGAACCAAAATCTCAAAATTATCATGGACTCTTTTGAGGAATATGCAAGACTTTGGGGAAAGAAAGAGGATGTACAGCTCGACACCCTCTTTCCGAATGGATAAAATCCATCAGAGGGTTACTTTTATCTAGAATTAACCGATTAATATCAACTGTGAACACCAGATTCGAGTCTATATTTAAAGATCCTGATGTTATCACAGAGCTTACCTACCTTCCAGAACCTTATGTCATCACACTAGCGGACAAAGCCTCAAATGATTACACATTTACTTGCAAAAAGTACTATTTCGACAGTCTAGTTAAAGAGTTGGGTTTAAATTCGGCACCTGGAAATCCCACTTACACCCCAACAAAACTTTCCACCTCTGAAATAATAGATAACCACAAATCAGCTCTTGCTTCCTTTTGCTTCCACACTTACAATTTAGATTTAGATTTACCATACTTATACTGCATACCTAAATATAAAATGCATAAGAATCCGTACAAACAACGTTTCATCGCTGGTTCCTTAAAATGTTCTACTAAATCTGTATCGATCTTACGCACCAAAGTTTTATCTAAAATCTAATCTAGGCTTTAAAAATATTGTTCGACGGTATGTTCTCGCAGTGGTATCAACCAGATGCGGATTTTAAAGAATTCGAAGGAACTTTTAGAACATCTGAAGTCCCCTCATTTTATTGAAGTCTATTCAACCAATATGGAGGGGATTAGGGTCACAATGCTATTTGACTTGCTTACATGTTTCATGCTATGTTGCTTCATTCAATGTTTGATTATTCCATGTTCATTTGTCTTGCTTTCATTTCAAATTGACTTTATCTTTCTTCTTTGTGCAATTTTGCTACCCTGCATTTTACATCTGTCCTTCGTCAATGCATAACTGTCAATATACCATGCGTTATGACACCCTTCTTTCTGCCATTATCCTTTCGTCTTAATGCTATTATTGCTTCGTCAATGCTAACTTTTATTTTTTATACCAGATGGCGCTTCGCGCGACCGCATGTGCCCGTTCCTTGAAATGAACTTTGAAACATCCCCTGTCGTTAGAAATTTCTCTTATTTATATTTTTTTTTATTTAATTCTACTACAGTATCGTTCGAAAAGTAATTATATTATCGCACGAGAGGACAGAAGTATATTGGCTGTATAAATATTTGAAAAATATTATGAAGTAATTAGTAAATATTTGATTTTGTATGCATCAGATTTTTGTAAGTTTTAAATGTAACTATAAATTACCATTCAAATGAGGACTCCCTGTGGCGTAGCACTGGTTATCACATTAGCCACCACATTTTATTTTTTAACCTTTCCGAGTAGGTTCGAGTCTTGGACGAGGATACATTTTTTTTTTACATTTTTTCCCTTTTGTCAATTTTAAGTATAATGTAACTTGTCCATCTGCCCAGTAGAGGATGTAGAAAAAAAATTGGGGGTACTTATAAAAATAAAAGGTTTTTATGCAATTTTCTTTCAGTTTTTCTTTGGGGGTGGGGTTCATTGTTTTGGAAATTTCAAAAAAATATGGCGGGCAACTGTACATTATCATTATTCTGTTGAAATAAAAAAAAAAACGTTTTTATTACAAAACTTTGCAAAAGCTTCGTTGGCTCACTGTCGTCGCTTGCAAGTTATCTATGAAAAGTCATAATTTTAATTAATTGCCTTTTATATGCCCGTCAATGTCGTTTCTTTACCATAAATCATGATTCTTGCATAAAAAGATAAAACTTCTATAATAATTGACTTTGAAGTAAAGACTTATGAAGGCCAATGTTCAAGCATCAAACGCTTTGATTTCAATAAAGGTCTAAATTTTGGTCATTGTTGAAAAAGGCTGTGAATGACACTGAACCATGTTCCTGAGCAGGCGTATTCCTGGACCAACGGCGTAGCTCTGTCTGAAAATTGGAGGGGAACAACATCCCAAAATTTCTAAGAAGCAAAAAAAAAAAATAAATAAATAAATAAAAAAAAAAATAAATAAATAAAGGGGGAGGGGAAGAGATTTTTAATAAAGATATGGGTTTTCATGTTCTGTATGCACAAATTTTAACATTTCTGGTGCAATTCTAAATTTTAAGTACATGAATAAATGTCTGGCGAGCAGTAGCGAGCCAGGAAATATTTTTAGCAAAATATTGACCTATCAGAAAATACTTTCTATACCCTCTATCATTACATGTAATAATTAGATATTCTATATAGATTGAGTTTGATGTCTTCATGTACATTGATAAAGTAAAATGTATAAAGGATGGATCAGAATAACTAAAATTATTCAGAAAGTCTATAAAGAAGTGGCGAGCGGTAGCACTGCCCCCCCCCCCCCTTCTCCTACGCTCTTGTCCTGGACAATAGCTTGGAGTAATTTTGGCATAAAGAGATTTCAAAAGGTAAATTTTCATGGTCAAAATTATAAAAGGAGACGAGAAACACGAGAAACTGCATTATTGACTGAATCAATGGGGCCGGGGGGATGTTGATTCGATCAGTGTAGGACGCGCAGCAGTTTCAGTTTATCTAGAATTTTTCGATGTGAAATACCGCCTTTCCCACGATATCTCAGAAAAAACTGACTTCTATATAATTTCCCACTCACAAATCAGAAAAAAGTATGTAGCCGATGGGATTCGAACCCATGCGGAAAAAATGCAATAGAAGTCCGGCACGCTTACCGCTGAGCCACAAAGTCAGTACCACTATGAGGCAAAACTTAGAGCTTTCAAATCCCAAAATGGCTATACTGTATAAAAAACAACAAACAGAAAAGATCCAAATATTTATCATTTAATGATTTCTTTTTTTGTTCAAAGATATCAATTAAATCGGCTTTTGCCTTTTTTCCGCTATTTATAACTCATTTTTCCAAGTACTGCAAAAGGAGAAGTCTCAAAGTTCATTTCAAGGAACGGACACAAACGGAGCGCCACCTGGTGTCAAAATTGAGGTTAGCATTGATGAAGCAATAATGGCATTAGGACGAAAGAATGATGCATGGCACAATGAAAGATGTCATAACGCATGGTAAAACGACAATTATGCATTATTGACGAAGGACAAATGTAAAATGCACGGAAGCAACATTGAGAAAGACATATGCAATAAAGTCAATTTGAAATGAAAGCAAGACAAATGAACATGGAATAATCAAACATTGAATGAAGCAACATAGCATGAAACATGTAAGCAAGTCAAATAGCATTTTGACCCTAATCCCCCTCCATAGACCAAAGCCTTTGATTTTTCGACACTTTACACTACAATTCCACATTCTAAATTGATAGAAAGACTCGCTAAAATTAAAAGTAATGCGTTTACAAGAAAGAACGGTAATCGCAAAAAACAAATTTATTGTTGTGAACTATGACAAAACCCACTTTGTAAAAGAAAAGTCCCCGATTCTGAAAATGAGTAAACTGAAATAGATATTATTCAGATGTTAAAATTTTTGATCGACAAAACTTTTGTGGTGTTTGGAGGAAAGGTCTTTCAGCAAATTGTCGAAATTCCAATGGGGACCAATTGTGCCCCACTCCTTGCCGAAACTTTCCTTTACTCGTACGAAGCTGAATTCATTCAATCTTTGGTCTCTGAAGGAAAAAGATACTTAGCTTCTGACTTCAACTTCACTTACAGAAACATAGACGATGTGTTGTCCATCAATGATCCAAAATTCGCGCATTACCTGAGCAGTATCTATCCTTCAGAGCTTGAAGTCAAAGAAACTACAGAGACAGATAATTCAGCATCCTATTTGGACATAACGTTGTCCTACGACACTGATTGTCACATGAACACCTCACTCTATGACAAACGTGACGACTTCAGCATTACAAACTTTCCTTTTCTGTTGATACGCTATGCCAGAGCAAGTACCAAATATACGGAATTTGATCTGAGAGCTAGGCGTCTTTCAGATAAGCTTTTCAGTCAGGGATATGTTTGTGACCGACTAACATCGTCACTGAGGAAGTTCTAAGGTCGATATGGGGAACTCGTCATACACTATGATGTCCCACTCTCCGGAATGGTGGATGCTATTCTGTCATATACCATTTGAACCATCCAACCAAAGATTGTACTCTATGTCTTCCGAAATGGAAGTAACCGAATGTGACAGTTCTATCAAATTGAAGCGGCGGGTGTTGCATGTTAAACGTCTTCAAATTCAATAGCATGATTTAAGACCAGATAAATTTGCAGCATGAAACAGACATGAACATTTCGGGTACTAAACCCTCGTCAGTGATCCTCAGTCTAATCAATGTAATATGGCCAAAAAGTGTGAAAATTATTATGTCAAAAATGTACCAAAAGACGTAGCAGAATGAGTGGGAAATGATGATACATGACCCACGTTTTCGAAATTTCAAGAAAGTTCAAATGCGTTGAATAGACAGACAATCAACCGAAGTTGATCGAACTTGGCTACATATGCCCTCGGGGACTCTTGGTCCACCAGCAGTGACACTCACCAAGTAGTTCAAATGTTAAACGTCTTCAAATCCAATAACATCATTTAAGACCAGATAGAGCAGGAGAGGCTCTGGGCACCTGGCCTCACTCCCATATCGGGAGTTCGCTTCTTTCATGTGGTGGAGGTTTTCGTTTGTTTGCTTTTGTTCCTATTTTATCCTGATTTTGTATGCCTTCGGTTTCTAATAATCTGAATTATCGATTTTGTGCTGTATACAGGGACATGGTCATTATCCATATTTGTCATATTATCTATACATCTTATTCTTTGAGTTATCCACATTCTTATATCGGAAATCCAATTTCTGCTCCCTTTATTCCGGCGGATAAATTATGCTTAGATATATTTATATCAACGGATGATTCAAACATGTATTTGATTACATTTGTACTTATAAATGATTCGATATTACAATATTGGGAAGTATTTTGTACTACTACTAGAATGATCCACTATGATTTTAGACGTTCCAGCCAAAAATTAATCCGGCCACGGCTCCCTGACCCCAGTCGATGCGGCTACTGATAAATCCGGCCACAAGTACCCCAGACGATCCGGCCCTCGTATACTTTTACGAAAATTGACTGTGGCCAATGACCCCTGCCAATGTATAAACCCCGGACGATCCGGACCTTGTATACTTGTGTTTATATGGAATATCTTATACCTCAGTTGATCTGGCCCCTGCACATATACATTAAATTCTTTATATCCCCAGACGATCCGGCCACCGTTTACATGAACAGTTTATTATGATGACATTTGCAGGTAATATAATGACTATCCCTAGACGAAATGGCCCCCTGTTTATTTACATCAAATTCATTAGGTACCACTAGATGATCTGGCCCTTGTATGTAAGACGACAAAACCCCAGACAATTCGGCCCCTATATATGCATGTAGTTGTATAGAAATATAGATAATACTAGTATAATTTATACCCTCGGACGATCCGGCCACTTTTATATATTTACATAAATGAAATTCAAAATGTATAACCGCAGTTCATTTACATTGCACACATTTATAACCGAAGATGATCCGGCCCCTGTATACTTTAATATGATTCATGCCGCAGTGACCAGTGGTAGGAACACCTTGGACCGGATTGTCTGTGGGTATATGATTTTAATGATATTATTATATACAGGAGCAAGATAGTCTGGGGACATTGTTTATTTATATATGATAAACAGGGACAGGATCGTCGGTGGGTATAAGATTCAATGATAATATAAAGAGCGGCCGGATCGTCTTAGGTGTTTGATTAAACGGGCCGGATCGTCTAGGGTACTTCTGGCCGGTGTGACAAGTTACCGGATCAATGGGGGCCGGTTCCTCTGGGACCGGTTTGTTTTTCATAGTGGCGGGATTGCTTTATGCCCGGATCGTCCTGATACTATCCACTATAAGGGAAATGAGCAGTGTCTAGATGAACCTTTAGAAATCGAATGAGGGTACTCCATGTAAAAGGATATTCATTATTGAAGATGATGATATATCGATTATTTCAAATGGGGTCATTTGTAGGACATATACCTTCACTTAATTTGAAATATCTTAAGGTAGTCGACCCATAACCAAAGAATTGATAATGTGCAAACACCTTTTTCCATCACATTACAATTTGTTACATTGATGTAGCAAAAGTTGACATCGATGTAACAAAAGTTGATGACAGTGCGATTAGGGGATTCCCTGAAAATTGGCATCGAAATTTTATGAATTTATTTTTTTGAGAAAACCTAATAAATGTATATATTTTTGAAAAGGTATTTCCGAGACGGTCATTTAAAAAAAAATATTTCAATAAAATCGGACTTGAAACAAAAAAAGTTATTAGCAAAGATTTTGATGACCAAAAAAATGTGTGAATTTAATTCTACGCATTTTGTGAGAGTTTTGTAGTCGTGTTTGTCATCAAATGGATTAGAATGAAGTCCTGCATATGAAAATGTAAAGAAAATGAAAAAAAAGTTAAAATAACACTATATATTTTACAGCTGAGTTTGTCGGTACATCAACAATTTACCGATCGTTGCCGAATATCATTTTACCATCAGCATAAATTATCATTAATCATCGGCGAAAATCCTAATTTTGAGCGGAAGTAGGAAGTTATAGAGTTATTTGCTTAAAATCGATTGCAAGAGATGTAATTGGCGAACGTTTGATTCTACACTGAAACATATTCAATTAGTCATTTCATCATTCTCTCGCAAAAGGGCTAAAGAGCAGCGACCCTTTGAACAAAATTCAAAATGGTCCTACCAATCCACTGTTGACATTTTTAAACTGATTTCTTTACAACAAGTATGACACAATGTTTTATACCACACGCATACTTGAATACCTAAGTAGTACTTGCTTCGTCGTGAAAAGTGATACTGTGTGATTCCGGATAAGACTAAGTCAATTGTTTGAAGTCGTCAATTGAGAGAAGTGGCAGATTATCGCAAAATACAAACAGTATAAATTATTCTAATTCTGAAAGGCATTTATCACACTTCTCTACGGATATATACACTACAGTTCCGTTCTTTTACTTTTATATTTACAGAAGGATGTCCTTATATCGCCGAAGACAAAGAGTTCAAGATATTTCAAAAAAAGTGTGAAGGAAGTAAAACTGGATGCCCGGAAGGAAGTCCAAGTCCTGCTATCTTATCAAGCAAAGTTTATATGTGTACGGTGTCATGTTATTCATTTTAATTCTTAGATCTGATCTAAATAAATGAAAATGTACATAACTGAAAGCACAAAGAGATAATTAATATTAATATTAATTGCGTACTGGGAATATAATGTGTATATCGATTCAAATGATTTCTGACGTAATAGATAATAAATAATAATAATTAATAAATATATATTTTTTTTCAGTTCCGAACTGTCTTATTCTCGAAGGAAAGTAAGTAAGAAGAATTGATAAAACTAATCTCAAACAAAAGCATGAAATCTCGATGACAGCAGTGCAACGGCAGGATCGCAAAAAAAAAACTGAACGGATGTACATTACACAATACGTACTCTCCTGAAAAAACCCTAAAATGCATGAAAAACACACAAATTGAAATGTGAATTGGCAAACATATGAGTTAAAGAAGAAGAAACAACACTTACAATAGAGCACAAAAGTAAGCATCGACGGACCCCTAGCAATCTAGGAAGGGGACCAGGTGCCCGGGAGGAGTAAGCATCCTCTTTTGGCTAGCCGCACCTGCCGTCGATGTTTAAGCACGAAAATGAAAACAATATATAAAATCCATGCACTGTCTGACGTTATGTCTATATAGAAAGTGCTATGGCGACAATGTCAAGGAAATATATTCAAATGTTAAACGTCTTCAAATTCAATAGCATCGTTTAAGACCTGATAAATTTACAGCATGGACCAGACATGCACGTTTCGGGTACTAAACCCTCGTCAGTGATCCTAAGTCTTAACAATGTAATATGTCCAAAAAGTATTAACATTATTATGTCCAAAAATGTACCAAAAGACGTAGCAGGACCCACGTTTTCGAAATTTCAAGAAATTTTGTAACAGAAAATTTCAAATGCGTTGAATAGACAAACGATCAACCGAAGTTGATCGAACTTGGCTACATGTGCCCTCGGGGACTCCTGGTCCACCAGCAGTGACACTCACCAAGTAGTTCAAATGTTAAACGTCAAAACACTTACTGTCAAACACCTCGCGGGGAACTTTTTTACGAGCTCCACACGGCAAAGGGCATAAGTGTGACACAAATTTGTTAAAGAACACCCTGACGATAATCTCAACATCACTCACAATAGAGCACAAAAGTAAGCATCGACGGACCCCAAGCAAAGAAAGAAACAACCAACAAACATACAATCAACACGGCCAAAGCAGACTAATATAACATAGTTTTTGACCGACTGACATCGTCGCTGCGGAAGTTCTACGGTCGATACGAGGAACTCGTCATGCGCTATGATGTCCCACTGTCCAGAGTGGTAGATGGTGTTCTGTCGGGGTCAATTTAGGACGTCAAATGTTAAGCATCTTCAAATTCAATAGCATCATTTAAAACCAGATGAATTACCACTGAATGTACTTGTATCCTCCGAAATGACTATTCTGCCGATTTGAAGCGCCCTTGTTGCATGCAGGCAGATGCTGACTCTTCCTGGGCGCCTTGTCTCACCCCCATATTGGGAGGTGGCTTCTTTTCATCTGGTGGAGGTTTTTGTTTGTTTGTTGTGCTTCCTGTTTTATCTTGATTTTTTATGCCTTCGGTTTCTAATTTTCTGAATTATCGATTTTGTGCTGTATACAGGGATATGGTCATTATCCATATTTGTCAACTCTATTGACTTTTCTCATGCCCGGTACCATTCTTTTAAACAAACATTCATGGGTAGATACTTTCTATAAAAAAACTTAAAAGTAGTGTAGGTTTTTCTTTGTTTGCTTTGGATTCTGTTTTGCCCTGATTTTGTATGCCTTCGGTTTATGATTTATTGGGATGTAATGGGATTTAATCATAGTCCAAATTTGTCATTACAACTAAATTAGTATACATGTAGTACGGAACTGTTCCTATTCCATACCTTCTAAAAGAAAATCCCAAGTAGAAAAGATAGTTATATGTTCACATTGCCATAGTGTAATTTCCATGTACCAAATCAACTAATGTGGTATTACTTTGACACAAGCCTCGCACACTTACATGGAAATATAGAAATCTTAAAGCTTGCAAGCCGTGCAGTTGTTGCATAATCATGCAAGCATATTGTACAGACAATTTTGGGACTGTGAACCTAATTTAATCATAAGATGGATAGTACATTTTGTTCCTTTTTTCTACAAAGATAAACCAAAATTACATAAATAAATTTTCATTTGAAAATAACAAACAGTTATTTTGCGATCCGATCTATGAAAAAAAAATAATAAAAACGCGGACGAATAGTATACTTCAATCACAGCTAGTTGATCAGTTGCAAGGGCCCAGAAAAGTTATCTGATGGATGAGCGGAGCTTATGATCCAAAACATTTGATACACAGATATTACAATGTATACAATAATGCCAAGGAGTATAAATTATTCATAAAAGAATCATTTAAGTCATTGAAATGAGTCTCATTAATCTGAAAATAGGACATAATAATGACAAACGACGGCGTGTTCACCGTTATACTAAATAAAGTGACGATTGCATAAAAAATAATGCAACCTTAATGCAGATATTCTGTAATCTCCTTAAAGACTTAGGTTGAATGCATGTCAACCTTTCGCATGAAAAGGTAATGATAAACATCAAAGAAGTACCTAACAGTTATTAAGTCTTAAAATCGAGAAGACGAGGCCGAATCGTGAGAATTTCCATTAGAACGGTTGGGAACCCCGGAATAAACAACATTTCGAAGTGATACCTGGTACCCGGGGAAAGTCAGCGTCCCCTGATTGCATGCAACAACCGTGGCAGCAGCTTCATGGAAACCTGTCAAAATCGGTGATTGTCTCGATGCATATTTTGATGTACAAATCAGGGAATATGGCTAGATGTCACTAATCATTCTGGAAAGATGGATCTGATATTATTTTATTATATCCGCGAAGTGACCGAAGAACTTCTCAATGGCGATTTCAGCCGTTCTGTAATATAACCCTGAACAAGTACATGTAGCTTACTTGCAAGCTGTCTAGATAAATCTTTATATTCGGAACATGCCCTGGCGTACCGTATCAGCTGAGAAACAAAAATGCCATAAGCAGGAGAAGACGGAATGTTGCTACTCATGAAAGGGAAGTTAATTATGTGGAAGCTGATATTACAATATATTGCGAATGTATCATTCATATTCGGATATCATTTTTAGATGTTTGTTTTTGTATAGAATTTTTCGATTGATATATCCAATGATATTCTATGATAGTCCCGAGGGCATTGTTTGGATTAGAGATCAATGACGAGGGTTAAATACCCGAAACGTGCATGTCTGATCCATGCTGTTACTTCATCTGCTTTTAAATGATGCTAATGAACTTGAAGACGTTAAACATTTGTACCACTTGGTGAGTATCACTGCTGGTGGACCAATTGTCCCCGAGGGCACATGTAGGCAAGTTCGAACAATTTTGGTTGATCGTTTCTTCAAACGCAGTCGAAAATATCTGTTATCAAAATTTCTTGAAACTTCTAAAACCTGGGTCCTGTAGCATCATATATATCCAAGCATTCCTGCTACGTCTTTTGTTATATTTTGGACTTAGTTTTCACAGATTTTGGTTACATTTCATTGTTTGGATTGAGGATCACTGTTGAGGTTTAAATACCCGAAAAATGCATATCTGGTCCATGCTGTTAATTCATCTGCTTTTAAATGATACTAATTGATTTGAAGAAGTTTATAATTTTTACCACTTGGTGAGTGTTACTGCTGGTTGACCAAGAGTTCACGGTGGCACATATAGCCAAGTTCGATCAATTTTGGTTAATAGTTTCTTCAAATGCATTCGAACATTTCTGTTTACTAAATTTTCTCAATTTCTAAAAACCTTGGTCCTGTAGCATCATATCCAAGCTATCTTGCTATACGTACGTCTTTTGGCATAATTTGGACATAATTATCCCAGATTAGGATTATATTTCCTTGTTTGAATTTAGGATCACTGACGAGGGTTACAAACCCGAAATGTGCACATCTTGTCCATGCTGTTAATTAATCTGCTTTTACTTGATGCTTATGCATTTGAAGACGTTAAACATTTCTACCACTGCTGGAGGACCAAGAGTCCCCGAGGGCACATGTAGCCAAGTTCGATCAATGTTTGTTGGTCGCTTCTTCAAATGTCTAGAACCGGGGTCCTGTAGCATCATATCCCAGCCCTCTTCCTACCTCTTTAAGTGTATTTTGGACATTTGTACGTACCACTTGGTGAGTGTCACTGCTGGTCGACCAAGATTCCCCGAGGGTACATGTACATTGTAGCCAAGTTCGATCAATTTTGGTTGGTCGTTTGTTAAAACGCATTCGCTAATTTCTGTTTTCTAAATTTTCTCAAATGTCTAAAACCTGGGTCCTGTAGCATCATATTCCAGCCATCTTGCTATATTTTGGAGATAATTTTCACAGATTTTGGCTATATTTTATTGATTTGATTGAGGATGACTGAAGAGGGTTAAATACCCGAAACGTCAATGTCTAGTCGATATTAATTTATCTGCTTTTAAATGATGCTAAAAGATTTGAAGTCTTTTAACATTTAGGAGAATAATCTGTTACGAAAATGTTTAATAAAGATAGTTGTATTTAGATATCGAAGTACAATTACGTTCTATGGTTGTATTTTCAGTATGTCTTTAACACTCGTTACCATAGTAGAGAAAGTCTAAATATCAGATGTATGAGGAGAGTTGTATTTTCAGTATGTCTTTAATCAGATTAGAGGAGAGTTTTCTAAAAAACAAAAGCTTATTAAATATGTATCCTAAACAAATATATATTTACGTCCCTTATTTCACTACATCACTCACTTTATATGTCTATTTCCTTTTAAGGAAACATGAAACAACATTTTCGACAGAGTCCAGTAGAACAAATAGTTTTTCTGAGCTTGATTTTCTCACAACGAAGGAAGAAAAGTACAATGACCCCAAAACACGTAAGTATGTGTAGAACTCAATCTAATTTTAAGGGGTATGGACAAACTCTTATTCGCCATAATTGATTTTATGTAGTGTGCTATTGAAAAATTTTCTTTACACCGAGTCACGGTTCAAACTTCAACTATTTTATCCCCAGGTATTCTCAACAGCTACATTTTCCATATTTTTATCGGAAAATTACATTAAGATTTTAATATTAGACACTTTTTAAATTCATGCACCTAACTGTACAGCTGCACATCAGAAGAATTTATGAATAATACTATAACTTACCTTAAACATTACATTGATACATGTGCTATATCTACAAACATTTGTCCTTCGATTTTGAGTACAAGGTATCATAATCTTATAAATTTCTTATTAAAAACAGAGTCTTTTCGAACAGGAGGTTTTACAGGTAGCCATTTTCAAGTGCCGATCCGCCTCAACATAGGAAGTTAAAATAAACGATTTTAAAGTTCCTTGGGTAATTAACTAGAATTTTGACTGTTTGCTACTCATTATTTACATGATATACATTAGAAAAGTGGGATACTCTTGTGAATTATTGAGTGACAAATTCCAAATGTGCAACATTCCGGGGATCCGCCCACTGGATTCCTTTCTATGTTGATATGGCTACTATCCCCCCGCGTGTAAAATGAAGATACCCAGTATTTTGAGAAGGTTTAGATTTGAGGACAAATGTTTGAAGGCTTATGATGATAATAACATTCAAGGTATGCTTAAGTATTAATCATGAATCCTGCAAAACTGTAGCTGCGCAGTTCGGTGCACTAAGTTCAAATATTTGTCATGAAAATATTAATGCAGTTTTTGCTAAAAAAGATGGGAAAATGACGATGTTGAAGTAAATTTCGATCTTAGAGAAATTGGATTACGAATATACCCAAAAGTTTACAAAACTAAACTGATGAGGGTTTATCATCCGAAGCATGCATGTCTGGTAGACCGCGTTTTGCAATTTCTGTCCAGAAAGCTGTTCCCTTGTAGCAGTGTTGGACACTCATTTTATTTGTATATCAAAAGTTTTCACACAAATATACTCAACAAAAAAGTTATGTCCCTATAAATGAAAGGTCACCACTTAAGCAGATAAAACGTTAAAACCCTCGAAATAGTAAAACTAACTCAATAAAAACTCAAAAATTTCTTTTTATCACTCAGACATTGAACGCAATGAAGCGTGACGAAACAAAGCGTTTTCATCTTGTAAGCAAAGTTTCTCTCTTTCTTTCTTCTGGTCGACTGCTTTCGAAAGAAAAGAGTGTATAAATAAGCACAGGAGATTTCTCCATTGAAAAACGGAAACAAATTGTGATATCGATTATCCATAAATCAGTCAAATAGCTTGTAATTCAAGAAAATTTTGCTTTAATGACACCGGAAGTCCACAGTCGGCCATGCGCTATGTCAAATACCGAAAGCACATTGAAAGTGTTTCTAAGGGTGTGCAGATACCGATTTGGTAAGTAAAATTCTTCTTGATTCAGAAACGCCCTTACCAGGGAGGATCAAACAGGTGAAACCCCTTTGGTTTAAACCTTGATTATGACGTCACATTTACATAAATTCATTAAGATCGTTTTCAGTATCGGACTATTAATGGATATGCCGTTTAACATTTAATTTAAAAAACATATTTTTCGAGGATACCGCCTCTGAATAAATTTGTTTTCACGAGTCATGTAAAATCAATACAAAAAGAAGGACATAACTATTTTTGTTCAGTATGTTCATCGATACGCAGTTTTCACATTTTTCAAATTTCACTTATTTTGATAATGATGCGTTTTATAACAAGGAAGTCTTACTTTTGGTGTTTTAAACCCATTCTGTCGAGTGTTATGAAAAACGGACAGTTGGACCACACGAACATCTATTCGATTCATATAAATTTTGTAAATGATGCTATGAATTTGACGAAATGTAATCTCTAGATATATGTGACAATTTTTATAATGATGGGCAAATTGTATTGTTGATATATGCAACTTTTGAACGATAATTTTCATAGCAATTAAAATTGTCACATTTAGCTACATTTTACATACATCATTTAAGAAATGTAGTATTTAAATCTTTTTTAATTTAAAATTTTGCAAAAATTCCGGGGAGGCCCATCTCAGACCATACCCCTTCGGATGAAGCCTCTGAGTATATTTTCTCTAGAGGGGGTCTTCTTTAGAGAACTTGAAAGGGAGAAGAGACCTGAACACCATCGTCTCTCCATAACCATTGTATCGCTATATTCTTTTTGAAGCCATTTAAGGGTATACGTTGTCCATTCTTGCATTGAGATCTTAACCCCCCTGTAGCCGACCTTCGAGATTTGCATATTGATCATGGGCGAGTCTAGAAAAAAATACCAGGGAGGTGAGAGGTTGTGCAAGCCGTTATGGGGGTAGTTCAGTCTATGTTTTGAAAATATATACATATTAAATATATGATAAATGTGGAAATTAGCAAATTTTGGAAACCTTTAGGGAAGGCCTAGACCCACAACCCCCTGATACAATATCCCTAGCCTTGAAATCGCGATTATTTTCATTCATGCTACATATATCAATTAGTGAATATCATTAACATGCATATTGGAGCATTTTGTGTTTTGTGATGAAGTATTGTATTTCCTTAACGGAAAACACTGGGCTTTAGGTCAACCCAGTGAAAGATTGTGTTGAGTTAATGACTCAATGAGATGAGACGTCCGACAATTTTGTCACTGTGTAAGTTTTATTTTTCGGATCGGTAATAGATTAAGGATTGTTATTTTGAGGGAAAAAGATAAATTGAAGGAAATAGCTTTTGGAAGCTTGATACTTTTAGTTTAAATACTATATGTGTACTTATTTAAGCGGTATTCATATCTAAGCAGAGTTAGCGCTGCCAAGTCTGCGCTACTACAAGAATACATTATATCACAAATAACCTATAGATTAATGTGGTAAATAAGTCAAAGCATTAATTCATGATTACAAAAATATGTCAGTTTACACAATTTTGCTCTGTTTCCTCTAAAATTTGGTTGCACTAAGATAAGTACATATGCGGTTATCAAAGGCGTATGCAAGAAAAAAAAAACAAATTAAATGAAAGGTTTTATATACCATGAAAAAGAGGATCATGAAAAAATGAAGCAATTACATGAAAGTACTATCTTTCTTCTTTTTTTTCCTGAAATCATCATGTACGTTCAAGCAACACCCTGCATACTTAGACAAATAAATTCTAAGGTCCACAAAAGGTCATTGAATTCAAATGATTTGATGCTTAATATCCGGATGTAATGTTGTCAGAGATCTTCCTATAATGGTTAATGAGGAAATGTCGGGGAATAGTCATGCCTAGCTCTGTCGTCGGTAAGCTTATCGAGGATGGACTAACATATGAGTTAAAGAAGATGTCACTGTCACAAATTTACTTTTAAGTGTTTATAAAAAGTATCTATCCATGAATGTTTGTTAAAAAGAATGGTACCGGACATGAGGAAAATCAATAGAGGATATGGTTGCATCAGGAACAATGATATCCAATTGGAATCTATACCATGTTTTAAAACTTAGGATGTTGAATACTTATATTGACATATCTTGTTATCTTAACAGACAAATTCTAAATTTTACTGCAATAATGGGAAAAGTTAAAAAATATCAATAATACGAAAGTGTTCCAACTCTATACCTTCCCGACTAAGATTCAAAACCAATTTATTATGCATCAGACAACTGTTTCGGATATTAAATCCTCATCAGTGATGCTGCCCTCCAAAGACAGATACAGGCAAAGTTCATTTTAGTAGCGACCTCTGGTTAGTTTTCTTATCAAATTTGTACATTTTAAAGTGAATGCACAGCTCCAAATTACCCATACGGTCGATTCAGTGGCATATCGAAATAACATCTATGTTCATAAATAGCATTGGAGGGACGGTACTATGATGTTAACCTCCATTTAATTCGATGATACTTTTACATGAAATGACAAGTTTCCGAAAGAGTAAAATAATATTTTAAAACTTTTTATTTCAATATATCATTCACAGATGTAATATCAAATATTTGATTATGTAGATATAATGTAGTTTTTTTTTTGAGTTGGCAAAGCTCCAGCTTTGCCAACTACATTGCAATCAGTACGGGACGTCGGTGACTTCTGTAGTATGAACCGCACAACGCAGAAAATCTGTATATATTCGTCTTACGAACTAAGAAATAGTACCATCATCATTTTGACAAAAACATTTTAAACAACAAAAGTTTAAGTGAAAGTTGTAAATGATGAATCCAATGCAATAAATGGAGTGAAAAAATGGCTTAAAGAGCTATTTGTTATGAAGATTCGGAATATAGTTCTCGTATCGCGTAGGAACTCAACCCTCAAGTAGTCCAAAGTAGCACTGCACCGCATCGCCATGTGTTTTTTTTTCTGGGGAGGATACCAGAGTTTAATGAGATTTCTCTGGTAAAAGTTGTTATATCCGTGTCGATTTATATTTCATTGATGAAAAGATAGATATAAAATAGTATCTTGATGTCAATATAAATCGCTATGGTTCTTGTGTCTAAGATCCGAGGACACTCGGAAGGCAATACGATGAACTGGATTTGTCTGAATCAGAAAAGTAAGTTTTGAAAACAACTGATGAAATATTTGAATATTTTTGTTGTAGAAAGGATTATGAAAAATCACAATTCGAAAGTCTTAGACTAGATCGTCTATTTACTGAACGTCGAAGTTCGATTTTTGGGGACTCGGGGGAGGACGTGTTGTATCTGATTGGGTAGATGAATAATATACTTCCATGATAGTTCAGGTGATAAGAAGAGCATTATCATTGAGGTTACAATGCAATACCATGTACTTGTAGTATTCCATAGTATTCCAACACATTCACTTCATCACATGTGTGATTACCCTGGACTTGGATATTCCTGGAAACGCTGAGGAAAGATATCATTATCTCCCATATACACAGAGTTGTACTCGTAAAAAGTGCAAAATGACAAATCGATCATCCACGTTGACTATGACGTTTAGTCTTGATAAAAATTAAAGGAAAATTCGGTGTACCGCGGTTCAAGCTTGGTCAGTTCGATTCGGATTGTACTTTACGGATTTCGGTTCGGTTTTTTTGTTTATATCTAGTTATCAGTAGTTTATCAAAGATACACAGACTGTGATTGGGTACTTTGTCGTATTTCACCCAATGAAATGAGTTGTTTCACTTCTTGATTGTAAACGTGCACCTGTTTGTTTGACAAGTGGAGTCTACGAAGTCTTCTAAGTGTTCTAGTTTGGTTATTCTGTTGAATGTTGATATAATCTCGAAGAAAAATGCTTTCAAAGTAGAAAAATGAAAAAGAATTACATGCATTTGAGGATTTGTTATTCTTACCATTACTTCACTCTTTTGTGGAATTAAACAACAAAAACTCAAACCAAATCTAAACAAAAAACGAGAACCGCGGTTCATTTTCCTGAACCGAACCGAACAACTAAAGGCTGAACCGTGACAGCCCTAATAAAAAGATGTCAGAAAGCGTGGGAAACGTACTATTTTTGACGTTTTATGCACATAAGGAGAAAAAATAATCGACGCTCGCTTCAATCTTGATCAAAAGATTGCAGAAAAGTATAGAAAACTTATCAGACATCGATCGCTTAGGTGTGATAATTGACAACGTCACAAGAAAATCCATCGCTCTTGTCCGGGATTTGCTTATTGTCCATGACTCGGCAAGCCTTGTCATGGTACAAGCAAATTCTGGACATTCGGAGTGGATTTCCTTGTCAATGTTAAACGTCTTTAAATTCAATAGCATCATTTAAAACCTGATAAATTTACAGCATGGACTAGACATGCACGTTTCGGGTACTAAACCCTCGTCAGTGATCCTCAGTCTAAACAATGTAATATGGCCAAAAAGCATGAACATTATTATAATGGTCCGAAAATGTACCAAAAGATGTAGCAGAATGGGTGGGATATGATGGTCCCACGTTTTAGAAATGCTCACACACCCGGTGATAGATTCTATAAATCTTAATCCTATGGGGTAAGATAACATTTCCACGTGCCTTTTGACATTAAGACAATTGTGACATCATCCATGAATGCTGGGTTGGCTGATCAAAATATAATACATGAAGTTTTATTTCAAGCGCTTTTAGACAAGAAAAAGAAAATGTAAAACATACTAAAAATGGGTTATGACTTAGATCAATGCTGGTACTTAGGGGACTACGCAGCACATTTAAGGCCTTCCATGACGTGATTGACAAAATCTGATGTCAGTTTTGATAGCTATTTTCAAGGAATTATTAAATTGTCCAAATAAGATGGAATGAAATAGTTTATGTATCAGTATAGATGCTATATCATAATTTATGTTAACTTTTGATGTATGCTCCCCGACGTGACATGTATATTTCCGTAGATCAACATTGGTACTAGAAAATCAGATGGCGCAAGGTGAAACCTTATCATTCAAAGAAAATATTGATACCGTACTAAAAAGTGGGATTTTATTTACCTACTTCTTGCTGGGGAAATCTTTGATAAAGAATGACTACTTGAAAAATCGAGAAAAATATACCCATTTCATAAAAAAATACCGACACTGGTTCACATGGCAGAGAATTCAAAAGAAACTATAGAATGTAAACGTTCCCACCAGTTGAATTATTGAAGAACACCTATCACTTACAATGTGTGCAAAATTTCATTTTAATTTATGTACAGTAACATCTTGCGCCGTTGCAGTTTTTTTGACAGGTGCTAATCGGTAGTTCGTTCGTTTACCATATAAACGTTCTGCGGAATCAGATTTATTCAAGGGACGTAATCGCGTTGGTTAATATTGCTCTCTGTAAATTCCGTTTTAATTTTTTAAATGTTAATTTGAATAAACTTTTCATTTCAACATATGAAAAAATATCAACGATATTTATTCAAGTATGTTAAATTTCATTTCGCTTTTTGTATAATGAGCGGGGAATCGCGGGAAAGGGGGGGGGGCGCCACGCCGGGGTGTCGGTCGTGCCGGTCACCGTACTAACCCATGAACCCAATGAACACTAAATAAACGTGATGCTGCATATTATCGGACATGCATTAGAATTGCATGGATTGATTATATTAATTCGTAAAATTTATTTACATACATTATACGTCCCTTTCATAATCATTACAGAAAAAACTTGTTCGACTTGTGACGCCATTGACCGCAATGGGATCGATAACATTCATAAATTTTTAACTTTTTATCCCAAAATTTCTAAATGTTATGGATTCTCTGGTTTGTTATTTTAGAAAGGAAACCTTATCTAGTATGTAATGGTATAG
Source organism: Pinctada fucata (assembly GCA_028142955.1). NCBI lineage: Eukaryota > Metazoa > Mollusca > Bivalvia > Pterioida > Pteriidae > Pinctada > Pinctada fucata. The sequence goes on along the minus strand of AP027111.1, from coordinate 48,230,929 downwards.
TCCTATGTTCCAACAGGTAATTCTAGATCCAATATTATTTTTTCTAGACATCGGGAAAAAATAAGGGTTAAAAAAATAAAACTGATACGTGCTTCCTAGCAGAAAAAAGAGATCTAGATTGGAAATAGAGAAATCGGCAAATTCCTTGGATGATGTCCATTGTCACATTAATATTAAAATCTAGGTATACTTAAGAAACCAGGTCATTTTAAGCGCAATTGCATTAAATATAAACGGGACAAGGAACGAAATAAGGAAAGCACAACACCGAAAAACGACAAAACAAAACCCGTTTCACACGTAACATCTGACGCATCCGTAGGTTCAATTAACAAAGAAACAGGGATCTTCGTGAGCGCTGAGGTAGAAGGTATCAAGGTACGATTCTTAGTTGATACAGGTGCGTCACTGTCTTTGTTATCTTCTGAATCATTTAATAAGGCACAAAATGCCTCTGCGCAAAACCTCTCACAAGTAAAGCAAAGAATACTTGACGCTGGTGGTAAAGCTCTTGTTTCCAAAGGTAAGGGACTATTTAATGTTGCTATAGGAACTATACAAAGCGCTTTCGATATGGCTGTCGCTGACATATCTGTAGAAGGAATACTTGGAATGGATTTCATACTTAAGAACAACTGCGTCGTAGATATTAAGAATAAACAGCTCACAATGCAGAGAGATAAATCAATCCCTCTGGAATTCCTAGGTTCATTTGGATGTTACAGGGTTGTTTGTTCCGATACATCGAGTATTCCGCCTCAGTCTGAAATAATCATAACAGACAAAGTTTGCACAGACAACAGTCAAACACTACTTCAACAGGATAGTCTGCTTGAACCTAGCGAGTCATACGTCAAGAAGAATGACACACTCGTGGGAAGAAGTCTTGGTACTGCTCAAGAACAAGTCCCAGTGCGAATACTCAATCTGAGTGACGAGCCAAAAACGGTGTATAAGGGCACTTATATTGCTGACTTGAGTCCAGTCCATTCGATGATTCACTCAAATGTTTCAACACGCACTTCAAATCTTGAATTAACCAAGGATCTTGAGATCTTGGTAGTGGTCAAATGGTTGCCGCAAGACAGTTCCTTAAGGAATATAAGCATCTTTTTGCAAATGACAACATGGATCTTGGTAAAGCAACTACTGTAGAGCATGGCATCAACACAGGGAATGCAAACCCAATTAAGCAACCAATCCGTCACAACCCTGTTCATCAAACAGATGAGATGAACAAGCAACTTGACCAAATGCTTAAGAAACAGATCATAGAACCTTCATCGAGCCAATGGTCTTCACCAATTGTGCTTGCCAAGAAGAAGGATGGTTCGATGCGTATCTGTATATATTACAGAAAACTTAACGCAGTTACAGTTAAAGACGCATACCCGCTTCCTCGCATTGACGAATCCTTAGACAACTTAGCAGGAAATACATGGTTTTCAACTCTTGACTTATGTTCTGGCTACTGGCAAGTCCATGTCAAAGAAGAGGATCGACCCAAAACGGCATTCTCCACAAGGAAAGGTAATTTTCAGTTCAGACAAATGCCATTTGGCTTATCATGCACTCCAGCTACATTTCAAAGGCTTATGGAGACATGTCTATCTGGACTTCAATGGGAAATATGCTTGATTTATCTGGATGATATCATTGTGGTAGGGCATACATTCGAACAAATGATACAAAATCTCAAATCTGTTTTTGATAGATTGCTTTCAACGGGACTTAAGCTGAAGGCAAAGAAATGTACTCTTTTCGCCAGAAGTGTACATTACCTTGGACATGTCATTGACGATGAAGGCATTTCCACTGATCCAGAAAAGATCAAAGTAGTCGCAAACTTGAAACAACCATGTAATGCTTCTTAATTGCGCTCTTTCCTTGGCTTATGTAGATACTATAGGAGATTTATCAAAGGATTCTCCAAGATAGCGCAACCCCTCCATAAGCTTACAGAAGTTGATAGACAATTTGGTTGGACAAAGGATTGTGAAAATTCTTTCGTTGAGCTGAAATCAAAGCTATGTAGTTCCCCAATACTGGCTATGCCTGACTTTTCAAAAGAATTTATTCTAGATGGTGACGCCAGTGGAACCGCAATATGTGCCGTTCTCTCTCAGACATTCAATGGTAAAGAACGACTGATCGCTTACGCAAGCAGAACACTAACCAAATCTGAGAGAAAGTACTGCGTTACCAGACGTGAACTATTAGCAATTGTGTTTCTCACAAAATACTTCAAACATTATCTTATAGGTAAACCTTTCTTGGCACGCACTGATCACAATGCACTTAAGTGGCTCATGAACTTCAGAAATCCCGAAGGACAACTAGCTCGATGGATAGAGACACTTAGTTAATTTGACATGAGAATCCAACATCGTCCACGAGCTAGACACAAAAACGCTGACGCGCTAAGCCGTGTTCCATGCAATCAGTGTGGACTGACAGATAGTGTCAAAGAATGCAATGCTCTCTTCCCAGAGAGAAGATCGCCATACATAGCAAATATACAGAACCGTGATTCCGATTTGGCACGAATCAAGGAGTGGATGGAAACGAAAAACCATCCTACATACAAAGAGGTTGCCCTTCTTGGTCATTTTAAAAAGTCCATTTGGTCACAATGGGAAAAACTTATCATATCAGATGGTGTACTGTATCGAAGGTATACGGATGATGGAAATAAGGAAACATTGCAAGCTGTCATTCCCAATTCAGAGCGAAGAACAGTTTTAACCCAGTACCATGACTGCAAAACATCAGCTCATCTTGGTGTTACTAAGACTCTTAATAAGATACGCCAACATTACTTTTGGCCAGTTATGCAGTCTGATGTCCGAACTTACATCGCTGGATGCGATAAATGTTCACGCAAAAAGGAATTTCAGCAAAAGCGCAGAGCACCAATGCAGATAGTGCAATCACATGCGCCTATGGAACACATTGCTACTGATATCCTTTGCGAATTACCCTCCACTTCAGCTGGAAATAAATACATTTTTGTTGTTTCTGATTATTATACTAAATGGACAGAAAGCTTTCCAATGCCGAATATTGAATCAGAAACGGTAGCCAAGTTTATTGTAGAAGAAGTCATCACAAGGTTCGGTGTGCCATCCATAATTCACTCCGATCAAGGGTCACAATACAAGAGTAAACTATTTTCCGATGTCTGTGAATTACTTGGTATACAAAAGATCCATACAACTCCATATCATCCGCAATCCGACGGTATGGTCGAACGTTTTAACAAGACCTTATGCAACATGCTCAGTGCTTACGTTCAAGATAATCATAGGGATTGGGATACCCATCTCCCCTATGTTATGATGGTCTACCGCTCTGCAATGCAAGAAACTACAGGTTGCACCCCAAACAGGCTAATGCTTGTGCGCGAGGTAACAACTCCTCTTTACATTACGTATGGTCTTCCCTCGACTTCAAAGCGCATACCATCAAACCAATGGGCATGGCATTTGCAGGAACAAATGGAGGACAAGCATAAATTCGTCAATGCTCATGTACAAGGTGAAATGAAACGCCAAACGTTAGGTTGGATGAAGTTTAAGAAAGGGGACAGGGTTTATGTGTTCTTTCCTCAGCGTAAAGCTGGAACTTCATCTAAACTTACAAGTTATTGGAACTATCCTTTTGATATAACTAGAAAGGTCTCCGATTTCTTGTACAAGGTTAACTGTGGTTATCGCGGAAAACCGCAAACGATTCACGTTGATAGGCTCAGGCTGGTAAAATCACAAGTACTTCGAGGAGAATCCGCGAGTGGTGACAAGTCAGAAACACACTCTACTCTTGAAGTTGATCTACCCTCTGTCACTAGGCAAAGAGAAGACAAATCTGTCAGGTCTAGACGCGCCCCAGTTTGGTTAGATGATTATTATAGGTACTAAGATCTTTGTTTTGACATGAATAGAAAAGTTTTCTTGTTCTATTTTCAGATGGCGAAAACAAAAACACCACCCAAAAAGGCTGGATACAGATGTATCATTAGCAGTGAAAGATTTGAGTCAACTGCAGAATGGACGCAACATACAGTTGAATGTGCAACCAAGAAAAGGGAGTCGTTAGTGTTTGAATGCCCTCACTGTGATCATTCGTCAAAGAGGAAAAGAGACCTAGATCGTCACATTAAGAGAGCACACAATGATAAAGTTGAGACGGTTTCCTCTGACAGTAGTGCAGATGAATCTGATTGGAAGACACACGACCCTGGTACTTTACAACATATCATTGGTGAACCAGAGGGTCATGGTAACATTGCTGAAGCTAAAGGATCAGGCGATTTGGAGGAAGAACGAATTATTTGGAAACCTACAATACCTATGCCTATATTTGCACCAGCTCGTCAAAGTGTTCTTGATGGACAACTTAAACGCAAATCCGTTTTTGATTATCCTCAGTCTGGCTGTAGCACAGTCCCATGTGATAAATTGAACCTTCGTCATCAACATTGGATTCTAAAATCAGAAAGTACACGGTCGCAACTCAAACATGTTGCAAGTGCAAGATTGTCCGTCATAAAAATCAGCGTATAACGCGTTTCGAGGAAGACGACAAGCAGGTGGAGATAATTTCCGAAGAAGAATGGAAATCCGAACATGACTGTTGAACGACCCTGAACAATTTGAAGGATGTGCCTAAGTAACTTTTAATTTCGTGTAAAGTTCGATTTCATGTACATATATTTTTCATATTATACCAATCATTGTTTGATTATGTGAGGTCGCATGACTCGGAGGCATGGATTATGTCACAATCATTTTCTATTGATTCCAAATACATATATGTACATAGTATACGAGTTACCTTTCTTTGCAACGTTTGTATACGTTTTACTTTGCTCACCTTATATTAATTCAATAAGTGATTCTAGACGACCTAACATAGAAGGCTATGTTAGTAACCTAACGGGAACGTTATGTTGACCGTAGTAATTGTCGTTACTTATAGAGCTCACGGTAAGCTACTATTGTCTACTGTGATAACATAAGTGTGTTGGATACTCCCTGTTTGTGTTACGTAATTGGTAGGTCACTGAGTGCGCTGGCTTGTCCCTGCTCAGTGGAGAGCTCTGGATATAAGGTTAGGTACCAATCATTTGCGCATTCGTCAAGACAGACGATAGACTGTTACTTTGATTATATAAACGACGTGAAAGGACCCTTATTGCACGTTGCATTATAATTGACAACTTGCAATTGCATGCAAAAGTTGATAAAAATTGAATGTAAAGCGAGACCTCAAGTTTCTATTCATCGTCCACGCTGCACTGACATTGGAAATCTTCTCCTCGATTTTATATAATTAAATTTCATAAATTTTATTTGAATTCCATGTCCCCTGAATGTGATTTAAAACTTAAAGATTCTTGATGAGATCGACGATATACATGGTAGTGCGTTTGACAGAAATTTAAAGAGCGGTCATTGATTTATGGGGCCGGGAAAGGGGATGGGTCGGGCAAGAGGACTTATCAGTGTATGTATAACGACTTTGTTTTGGGTGGGTTTTTTTTCTCTCCTTTCGTTTGCATTTTCAGATCATGAATTTATTTGATAGTCGTCCAGACAGGATTATTATCTAAAGCAGATGCAAAATTCAGAGATTTTTGGGGTGAAAACTATAGCCGGATTTCTTGCAGCAATCATGTTTCCCTTCGCCTTTCAAAATATTCGAAAGGTTACTCCTTTATTACAATATCGGATCCTTGTCGTAACAAACATTTGTATGTATATGATCAATAAATGTGCCTCGGAATGGTCGAGCAGCAATCCTACCTTGTTTCATTACTCCCGATAATTTCGTGACAACAAGATGGGGGGGGGGACACAACAGACAAAGTGATCCACAAAAATTTATATAAACGACTGTCCTAAATGTGATGAAAGCATTAAGCAAATTTGTTGAATATTTTCAGTATTTCAAATTTATTATTTGACCAATTACCTAATCTTATTCTTTTTTGCATTGTAGATATCAAATAAAATAATTGTAAAGCTGGAACAAATTAATGGTGCGTGAAAAACTCTTGCCAGGAGCTTGAGATTATTTGTCATTTTTTCCTAACACCATAAGAGTGACCGACATTTTAATAACTGGTATTATGGACCCTTTCCTTAACAGCCACCTTGTACGGGATGTTCTGCAAGCACAGCAATAATCTATTTACGTGTCTTTGTTACATACCATGCAGGTGTCAGTAGCTAGCTACATGTATCTTTTGAAAGCAAAGTCAAGCTTAAATTTCATATCTTCGTATTTGCTCTTGCCATGTACATCGAAATTTGTGTACATGTTGACCTTGAAAGCCCTCTCATGCTAGGCTAAATGCTTCAGGCAGACAAACTATCAAAACAAAAGCAATTTAATCCCCCCTCCCCGCTCTTGGAGATTTGAGCATGACGTCTAGTACAGATCAATTTTAGGAGATATGAATTTTTTTTATTAAATATTCAAAGTAACATTTCTTCATCTGTAATGTGTGTGGTTGTTCAAAGTTATTATTCAAGCATTCACTCGTCAAGGCAAGTATCTGAAATTAAAAAAAAGACGCCTATATAAATCTAGCTTTTAAAATCCAAACTGTATGGTACAGCTTGGACACAAAATTCATAATTTTACAAGTTAGATATATAATATACATGTATGTCCTAGCGACATAAATACAAAGAATTCGCAGTGATATATTATTGTTTCACGAATAACTAAATAAGCCTGGTATGGCTATAGTTTTAGATTATTCACTATAGATAGTAAATGCAATTATTTTATTTGACTTCTTTTTTTTAATCATTATAATATTCCTAAATAGGCAAAACAAATGTTACACTACACATAAATTTTAAAATTCTGTACCTGCAAAAATATCCAAAATGAACAGTACTGTGTGGCTATGATACATGCATGTGTTTCTGAAACTTCAATCACAGTGTGTGACAATATTTCTTTTGATGCAGCAGCTGGTGTGAAATCCATTCTAAGTTAACATTCTGAAGAAAAAAAACAACAATAATTGGTATTTGAATATTTCGATATTTCGGTGCACATACTACTGCAAGTATAACTCACTGTACAAGTGTACTAAGATGCAAACAGTACATGTTATGAAAACAACATATACATGGGCATGGGTACATTAGTATCACATTCGTCCTTTTTCCTCATCATTCAACTTTCGTACAAACTGATATCATAATCTACAAGTGTCTAAACTATTCACATAAAGTTTAGCTACTATTCAGCTTTGCAGTAACAGTGTAACTAAAGTAAAACGCGTTGAAATTCTGTCATTTACACATACATTTCACACATGTCTCTTGGTAATCCAACGAGTTTCCTTTTATTTCTATGAATAAATTGATTCCATTACGTAATTGTACTAATTCTAAGATATATCCTTCATACAGCACCAGTTATTGAAGTTTGATATCGATTATACTTACCAAAATCTGCCTTTTTTTCGTTTTACCCGCTCTGTAAACTGTTGATGCGCACATGTTCGTCACCTCAAGCTTCTAAGTAACGCAGATCGCATTGTCACAGAGTACAGATATAGATTAAGGGTCTTCTCAAACGTATATTGACTCGGCGATGTATCAGTGATGAAGTAATTTTGTATAAATGCAATTTTATCTAGTAAATAAAGGAATCAACGATAACGAAAGCTAATAAATGTTTTGCTACGTGTACCTTACCTGACGACACGGGGTCCATGACGTCATATGACTACGTCTACGTCATTTCTATGGAAGGCCTTAAATGTGCTGCGTATCAACTCTGAAACTCGGGTTGTTTTGCTGTCAATCGAGTGTTGTTGAAGACCTTCCTTTCCTTCACAAACAACAACCGTCCATGAACGGATGAATGTATCATGTTCACCGGTTATTACCGTATATCGGAAAAAAAAAATCACGGCGGGCAAATTCCGTGAAAATGACCATAAAAAGATTTGTCTTTTCTTGATGCGTCTAATTTTCGCTAATCTATTTATGAGATCAAGTGTTGAAATCTGTGTCTTTTTTTCCGCTATGTTCATTTTTCAAAAACATAACGAAAATTAGACACACACAAAAATTACCGATATACGGTATCTGAAATATGGTTTTTCCTTTGGGACAAGGATATTTCATACTGCTTCTTTTTGCGAGAAATTTTAAGTGTAAACCCGTATGTTTTAATCAACCATCTTTTTCTAAATTATCATTGACATTCAGGGGGTAAACACCATTAAACCTTCCCTCTGTTGGTTTTTGATCACATTAAATTCGCTTCTTAATTGACTCTCGGTTAACATTTTACACAAGAACTCCCATCCAAAAAAAAAAAGAGAAAAATAATGAAAAAATTAATAAATAAATATATGAGAAGTATAAATATAAATACATATAATTTAAACGGGGACAATTATAATTCGGTTTTAAACCTTGAATCATTTAGCTTAAAGTATCAATATACCACTCGTAGTTCAGGACTCAAAGATCCAAGGGAATATGACATAAGTGTGTAGGTTTCCATTAGCAAGGCAATCGTGAATCCCCGAATGGATGCAGAACCAAGATCCTTGGAGATGTGAACGTCCTCTGACTGCATGCAACACCCGCCGCGAATGACAAATAGAAACGTATCACATGCGGTGCGTAATCTTGTAAGAGAAGGTCAATTGGAAAGTTTGTACTCAAGAATGTCCTTAATCATCTTTGAATGACAAATGTCGAAACGTGCAATAACTTCTTAGTAGCAACCGTAGAACTTCCTCAGTGACATCTTAAGTTGTTCCCTTATATAACCTTGAGCAAGCAGCTTACTTGTGAGCCTCTTTGCCATCAATGTAAGTTTCGTTCTTAAAGCTTGTTCATGCATAGCTTCATATTAATTGAGAAATAAATTCGACATAGGCAGATGAAGAGTAAATTTTGCTAAAGAGAACATAAAATATGTCACAATGACCGTTGTCACTGATCGACAGTAGTATTCCTGGGTAGGAGGCTGAAGTGTCTTATTTGTTTCGTTGATTTCTAGTTCACTGGGATAGTTGATGTTATCATGACTGGTTGAATTATTGATTGAGATTACGTCATCAATTTATCTGTATGTCCGGTTGAAATGTGATGTGAAATTCCTTTTGCTGTTTGAAAGCAGAGAATGCATAAATTTTGTATCTTAAGAATAAAGAAATATGTCAGCTGGGCAAGGGGCAAATTTGTCATCGTTGGAATCCTAACAGCTGTTGGCCTCTTAAAACAACGAAAATTCCAGCATATTGATGAGTTACTCTTCAGTGTACTTGTGCTCTGAATCCAAGTGTGCCTTGAAAAAAAAAACTAGATTGAGGTGTCTGTATCTGCAGTAGCCACTTTTGTGAACAAAAGAGTATTTTTGATGGAAAGCAACATATCTTTCTGCTTGTAATATGGTGGAAAGTCGAAGATTTAAGACACCTCTTTTGAGTTTTTGAGGATGCACATCTGATTGATTAGCCGTAGCACAAAAAAGACCGTCTTTGATGTGAGTGAGAATTTTCGTACGCAAAATAAAGAAAGGCTTTATGGAGCAGAAAATAATGCCCCATTTCTTTATATAGGTAAAATATCAGATGAAAAAGTATCAGATAAGCATGTCTGTACTTTATATAGCTAAAGTGAAATACGTTGGGGTAGCAAACTTAGCCAGGTGATAAAAAGATTGAAAGAAATCTCATTTTTGTATATTAAAAAAGTCGATATAGACGTACATGTAAAAATTGCGTAAAATTGTTATTGAATTTTACGAAATGAACAAACTTTAATAATACATCCTTCCTGGTCAATAAAGGTTTTGGTTCTGGAAAGTAAGATTTTGTAAAACAGGGGTGCCCTCTGAGACCTTTCCAGTCGCCGCCCTGGATCCATCCCTTAGGGAAATGGGACGAAATAAACAATTTTTCATTTGATTGTCTAAAAATTGAATCCAGTCACAAATTAATGTCCTCGAACATATACACTTTGTTGTGTTTTTCGTCGCAAACACGTCCTGTCCCTGTTGTAGAAGTTTTATCATATACACGTACCATAAATTTTATTTGGAAACTCAAAGTATAAGATTTTGTTCAGCTTCTGAGATATGATGTTATCATAGATGGCCGAATATACAGGCCACAAAATGATTAATCATAAATCTGAAACACACAACACAAAAATAATTTTTCATCGTGTAAACGGTTGATATGTATTTATGTATTCGTTTATTCATACTGTCATTTAAATGTTAAATGTCTTCAGATTCAATAGCATCATCTAAAAACAGATAAATTTTCAGCATAGATCAGACTTAACCCACGAAGTGATCATATAAAGTTAAATTTGTTGTGGATTACAGACTCAGTTATAGATAACTCAACAGCTATCGATAACTCAACGATCAGAAGAGGATTGAACAAGCTCACAGAAGGAAATTTCGTTGCAATTCCATTTGCAATGATATTCACGAGTAAGAAAATGTATCATAGAAAAGTTTGACTCAATTGTACAACGAATACCTTAATCAATTGAATATTGAAAAATGGGCGCGAACTCGAGACTGATACTGTTTTTAATCAATTAAGCATCCCGATATGATCCCCCACTTTCATTACAATACGCAATAGGAAAAGACTGGGCCATTTCAGAATCGTTCATTCGGACTACCTTTTATTTCCATATGTGGCATGATAAAGCTAAAGATACTCCGCGAGACCATTGGCAGAAGTTCAAAACTATTAATATAAATCGCCGTCATCTGCCGGCGATTAATGAGATGAAGATGTGAGTGAATTTTGAATTCTAAACATAAAAGTTAATTGGTAAAGTTTAGTTGTATGGTTCAAGGCCGAGGTCACTAGGCCCAAAGTAGCATTGTATCAAAATTCTGGTTATGGGGAGATCCTACATTTGAATATCAAAGCCAATTCACGAGATATAACCAAGGATAACCAAGTGATGATTTTTTATAAAGTGTTTTAAAGTTTAAGATCAAAGTCTCCAAAGTGAAAACCAAAAATAATGTTATCAAATGAAATAACTAGTAATGAGTAAACGAAAAGTGAGATACAAAAGCCCTGCCAGTTGGATTGAAAAAGTATTTATCAGTTATCCAGTCTCAAAGATGAGAGGGCACGGTAAAATCATTAGAATATCCATTGGAATGGTTGCAAACCTCGGAATGAACAACATTCCGAAGAGACATCAGGTACCCGGGGAGAATTAGCGTCTCCTGATTGCATGCAACATACGTTTCAACAGCTTCATGAGAACGTCAAATTCGGTGATTGTCTCGATGTTCATATTGATGTACATATCAGGTCAACATTTTTTGCTTGTTGACAATGAATCTGAATCCAGAATGTCTCTCATCATTCATGAAAGGGGATCTGATTTATTTGTATTACATTGATACCGGTAGCGACCGAAGAATTCTCTTAATGATGATTTCAGACGTTGTGTAACATTTCCCTGAACAAGGAGTTTACTTGCATGCCGCCTGGCTCTAACGACGGAATCTTCATAATTGGATCATGTCCTGGCGTATCGTTTCAGCTGAGAAACAAAGATGCCATAATCAGGAGAAACGAAATGTTGCTACTCATTAAATAATAAGGATAAAAGGTAGACAGAATTACCTTTGAAATTGTGTAAGAATCATCAAACGCCTTTTATGTCGCAGATATGATCATTCTGTCACCAGTCGGGCACTTGGCTTGGTACTTGACCAATGTTAAACGTCTTCATAGTCATTAGCATTATTTAAAGGCAGATTAATTAACAGCGTGGACCAGACATGCACGTTTCGGGTATTGATCTCTCGTTAGTGATCCTCAATCCAAACAATGAAATATGGCAAACATATGTGATAATTATGTCCAAATATACCGAAAGACGTAGCAAGATGGCTGGGATATAATGCTACAGGACCAAGGTTTCAGAAATTTGTAAAAAATTTTGTAGACAGAAATGTTTGAATGCGTTTGAAGAAACGACCAATCGTAATTAATCGAACTTGGGCTACATATGCCCTCAGGGACTCCTTGTCCACCAGCAGTGACACTCGCCAAGTGGTACAAATGTTAAATGTCTTCAAAATCATTGGCATCATTTAAAAGCAGATTAATTTACAGCGAGGACCAGACATGCACGTTTCGGGTATTTAACCCTCGTCAGTGATCCTCAATCCAAACAATAGAATATGCCCAAAATATGTGATAATTATGTCCAAATATAGCGAAGGACGTAGCAAGATGGCTGGGATATGATGCTACAGGACCAAGGTTTCAGAAATTTGTAAAAAAAAAATTGTAGACAGAAACGTTTGAATGCGTTTGAAGAAACGACCAATCGTAATTGATCGAACTTGGGCTACATATGCCCTCAGGGACTCCTTGTCCACCAGCAGTGACACTCGCCAAGTGGTACAAATGTTAAATGTCTTCAAAATCATTGGCATCATTTAAAAGCAGATTAATTTACAGCGAGGACCAGACATGCACGTTTCGGGTATTTAACCCTCGTCAGTGATCCTCAATCCAAACAATAGAATATGCCCAAAATATGTGATAATTATGATCAAATATACCGAAAGACGTAGCAAGATGGCTGGGATATGATGCTACAGGTCCCAGGTTTCAGAAATTTGTGAAAATTTTGTAGACAGAAATGTTCGAATGAATCTTCAGCATTGTACCAGCATATTCTAAAGAATTGCACTCTGACCTACTGTGACGATATGACTTCATGACGGGCCCTGTCCAAACCTCTTGACGGAAGACAGGGCCCGAACCACCTGTCCTCTATGAATTTCGGTCGGACACCTCGGGTGATCACATAAATAAGCCCACTATAGCCGGCAGGACATGGGCTGTATTTCGTATGTCTTCTGTTTTTTATATCCATGTACGAATCCCTTTGTGTGTTTCTTGGGCCCTTGCGTCATGCTGTCTGTATGCTCATCTTACAGTGAGGAGAGTATTTTATCCCACAATTGTGCTTTCTTTGATACGTCTGGGTTATTGGAAAATGTGGGGGGTTGTGCACACGTGATCCGGATAACCACAACGTCTGCAACTTCAAAGTCGGCACCGGTTGCCCATTGGTCTCGTTGGTTAATGTCTGGTCCTTTGTGTTTGACGTTTCTCTGTTGTGCGTTGGTGTTTCTTGCCCCTTTTGCGTCTACTTATGTGTGTGTCTGTTCTGTGTTGTTGCATTGGGTGTCTTGATGTTTGGATGTGGCTGCTGCAGCCTGGTGCTCTTGGAGATCTCCTCCTTTGTTGGTTATGTGGAAGTTGAAATTATTACGATTGTCATACAGTGAGATGCTCAAATGGCCGTTTGCGTTGAAAGATAGAAGTATCTAAGTACGAAGCGGATCTGTCATAAGATATAGCCCAGGTTAATTTTGTCCTTGACTCCGACGGTGCTACAGCTAGAGCTATAGCATTTACTCCCTGGACATTCGTCACGGCTGGTAAAAGATGCAAATTGATTCATATAACTATGAATAAGTAAAGTTAAAAAATATTAATTGAATAAACAGTCCTTCGTTACGTCATGAAGATGTCAAAAATGCTTTAAACGGACAACGGACGAGCGCCGATGATAACATTATTGTTTATGCACAATGTATTGATTTACAGTTGGAAATATGTCTATGAGAAATTTGAAATTTAAGTAAAGGTATCCAATTCCAATGAAACCTGAAAAAAAAACTACTGAGAATTCTCATAGGTCATATGTATTCCATTAAATGATCACTTCATGCAACGATTCTGTAAAAGATTCTTAAGATAGATAACCTTTGGGACACACTTAACATCCATCTGTTGGGGCTAAAAGGCAAATGTAATTGATAACGTTTGGTACGTCATTTCTATCAAGAATAATTCTAAGGGAAAGGTTAACATGTTATATATAACGGAAAAAACGACGGATGAGAGACTGATCAATGGACGAAGCGAAATGAAGCGTCATTCAATTTGATCTTTCATCTAAGGTATGCAGGAATACAACCTGGGTGAAATATGTATTCATGCTGGTAGATATTACATTGTGTCTTTATTAAATTGGTTGTCATTGTGATATTCAGAAATACTTTCTATCGCGCTAATTATAATAATAATAATACAAAATGTAGTAATATTAATTAATCACTCCTGATTGTTTTCTTTTTGCAAAGGACAACTGATATTAAGACAATCTGAAGTAATCTGACTCTTGTTACCTTCGTTTCAAATACCCTGATTCAATGTTATGCATAATGGCGATGTTTCATCAAATTATTTTGTATGTTCCCTTTAATGTGTAGGTTTTTGCGCTGCAGTATTCGGAGTCACTTTCTTCGCATTGTTCATCTTGTTCAAAAGGTAAGTATTTTGTGACATAAGATAGGGAATCATCACTCAGATGACTTCTTATTTTTTAACAAGAAGATCACATGGAATTGCGTTTTCCCCCGTCCAGACAATAGGGGTATGGTCAATTCGTACCATAACCAACTCGTACCTGCCACTTCGTACCATACCTCACTACCAACTCGTACCAAAACCATTTCGTACCATGACCAACTCGTACCATAAATTCTACCAACTCGTACCACACATAAACTCGTACCATTACCAACTCGTACCATGGTAACAATACTCGTACCATAAACTCGTACCATGCATAAATTCCAACCTCTACCAACTCGTACCATGGTACTCGGTAAATAGTACTCTGTAAACTCGTACCTGAAATAACTTTTTTCGTACTTTGACAAATTTTTGCATTAATTTTAATTGATTAAGCGTCACCAACACCAGACATGCATGTTTCGAATATCTAATCCGCATTAGTGGAAACTTAAATTCATACATTGTAAAGAGTTCAACACAATTAATAGTTTATTCAAAAAATGTACATGTATATTTATATACGCCACATCGATGGGTGATTCGAGTTGGCTATGATTCGAGTAAATGTTAATAGATACGAGATTCTGGGTGATTTCAGTTGGTTATGGTAAGAACTCATGTCAATGGGTACGAGATTATGTGCCGTACAAGTTGGTTATGATTCGAGTAAATGTCAATGGGTACGAGATTCTAGGTGATTCGAGTTGGTTATGATATTAATGTCAATGGGTACGAGATTATGTGTGGAACGAGTTGGTTATGGTACTAGTACATGTATGTATTGGTACGAGTTGAAATAAGATTGGGTACGAGTTGGTTATGGTACGAGTTAATGTCAATGGGTACGAGATTCTGTGTGGTACGAGTTGGTTATGGTACGAGTATGTTATGGTACGAGTTGGAATAAAATTGGGTACGAGTTGTACCAATGAATTGGCAATGGGTACGAATTGACTTTTTATTTTGGTACGAGTTGGTCATGGTACGAAATGGTTATGGTACGAGATGGTAAATTTTGGGTACGAAGTGACCAAGGTACGAGTTGGTTATGGTACGAAGTGACCATAAACCAGACAATACATTTAAACAAAACTCGATTTAAACTTGATAAAAGAAATATATGACGACAAATCTGAAAATATAACTTCAAGGGTGGCAAAAGTGTAAAGAAGGGGATTATGCAAAATGTCGGATAGAATTCAAATTCTTCAATACGAGGCTCACAACATATCAATAAACCGTATGTATACGATTGAACAGTGAAGATCTAGTTGAAGCGCATGTGTTGCTTTCCATATTGATTAACTAGGAAAAATGTCAAATGAAATACGTTTAATTTTGATAAAAGTAAAGATGAAATCTAAAACAAATTGATCAAAATGGCGAGTTCAATAATCTTATTCAAGCGTTGAATATTTCAGAAGACCTTACTTTTTCTATTGTTGCATGTTAAGCGTCAGCTATAAGTCGATAGAATATAGCTTTACATAAGAACCGTAGATCCAGTTTTATATATCTTAATGTGACTGATTGAACGCAATATTTTTTTTAATTTAAATTGAAATGAACTTTATCTCAAAAGGGAACCTGTTTGTAGTCTCGTTAATAAAGAAAAGTTCTTTGTCAAGAAAAGATGTAGGATAAAAGGAAACAAGAAAGCGAAATATATGTTTGATGGCTAATACTTTAAGTCATGTATATCACATTGATTAGTAAGAAATAAATATCTTTTGAAGAGATACAAATACGAACCTTTCAGAACGAACGTATATAAAAGACATGTATACATTTACTTAATCATGTTCTCATATCACGTGATGCGCAAATGATATACCATTGGTTAAACCAGGTAAATACAATCTAAATTTACTTTGTATTGATAAAGTAAAGATCTATCACATGACCGTCATTTTCAATGATGGTACATGGACATGTTATCTATTCTGATCGAAAATATGGTTATTACCCACATGTTCTCTGTCTTTTCTTGATAAGTATAGATTACCAGCATATGATTATATCCTGTATACATTTCGTGACTTTTACGTTCATGACAAATATGGATAATGATCATATCCCTGTATACAGCACAAAATCGATAATTCAGAAAATCAGAAACCGAAGGCATACAAAATCAGGATAAAACAGGAACCAAAGCAAACAAACAAAAATCTCCACCATATGGAAAGAAGCAAACTCCCGATATGGGAGTGAGACCAGGTACCCAGGAAGAGTTAGCATCTCCTACTTGCATGCAACACCCTACTTGCTTGACAACATCTGCGAACGATGACTCACTGTTAGCTTAAAATCTTTATTCAAAAGTTAGACCTATTCAAAAGGAAACAATTACAAATAGAAGAGTTTTCACCCTTTCGTGTTTAATTTAACATTGATGCTCTGATCATCAAGCATCCAACGTATTTAGATATTCTTACATGTCAATAATAAATGAATAAAAAAACAAGCAGTTGCGTTAACGTTCTTAACCTTGTAGCTCTTACATTTTATTACGATACGAAATTGCATACAACCTCTCTATATCTTTGCTTATAACTTACCTATTGACAAAGAATAATGATGAAGTTCCTTTGCTCATAATTATGTACCGTTACAGGATGAAGGTACTGAGAAATGAAGATTTTAATACCATATACAAGGCAACATCATTCCAGGGATACGGCATTGACACAGTCGGTGACTATGACTGCATTTTCAACGTTGACGAGATTTCTTCTCCATATATTGAAGAAGCCTCGAATGAAGAAGGCACAGCATGTTTCTATTGCGGAACACGGATACAACATTTTGCTCTAGAGCAGAGACTTTAGAATCTAAATGAGAAATATCACTCGATATAAAAGGGTACCGATAAAACAATGACAAGTATTTTAATAAAGAACACTTTTGGAATTTTCAGATGAAATTTTCAAGGCATGTAAATCTAATCGCATTTTTATCTGATATGAAGAATCTGCCCGTATACAAGAAAAATGTCCGTCCAAGCCACGCTCTAGTGAATACACCCTATAAATCAGGCACGTCATCACAAAAAACCCAAAGGAAACGAAATTCACCATCTATACTCATTGCAGAGCTTATGCATGTTATTAAAGTCAAATACAAAACCCGAAATCAGATTCAACAATCACAATCCACACAAGGTTTAAGAAGCGGATTGTAATTTCAGTTACGTAAAATCCAAAATGGATGGAAGCGAGACCAGATCGATTCGTGTCGTTAAATATGTTTAGTCTTTTGTGTTTCATGTTTCTATCTTGTATGTCTCTTTTACGTCGCTTATTGTGCTTGTCTACTATGTGTTATCGCATCAGGTGTTTTAGTGCTATTTTTTTTCATAGTAGCATTACTTGTCTGTAGTTTGATGCTGTTATCATTTTCAGTTCATAGAATGTTCTCATTGCAAAATAACTGCGCCATTCTGTTTTGAGAAAGTAATTTTAAAGTATGTAGAATTGATAGATCATGGAGGTTAAAGCTTTCATAAACATAAAAGTTATTTATTATCTGTTTCTTCTGTTTTGTTGAAAAATAGATAAGAGTCCCAAGTTAGACATAAGCTATTTTGAATCATTTTATGACGTGAATTAGGTACTAAAGCAACTATTCAATTTTTCCATCTTCCTTATTCGGATTTTAACACTTCTTTTCCGAGGAAGGTCTAATAAAGGAGGAATCCGTCTGTTGCTTGCAACAGTAGCCATCTAGTTTTACTTATTTTCATACATGTGCTACGTCGATGGGGACTATGTCCGCGCCGACTACGTCCTCTATTAAGTATAATGTGAATCAATGGCAAACATGGACAATGACCATATTCCAATACACAGTACAAAATCGATAATTCAGAAAATCATAAAGCAAAGGCATACAAAATCAGGATAAAAAAGCAAACAAAAACCTCCACCACAAGAAAAGAAACCAGCTCCCAATATGGTAGTGAGACCATGTGCAAAGAAAGAGTAAGCATCTTCTGCTTGCATGCAACACCCGTCGCTTCAATTCGGCAGAAATGTCATATTCGGTTACTTCCATTTTATAAGAAATAAGTATCTTCTGGGGTTGGATGTACGTTGATTCGGCTGCGGTATTCCGCTAATTTGGGATTACTGATGGCCAGCACATCGTCTATATATCTGTAAGTGAAGTTAAAGACAGAAGCTAAGTATCTTTCCACTTCAGAGACCAAAGATTGAAGAAAAGTAAAGGTATATGTCGACAAGGAGTGGGGCACAATAGGTTCCCTTTGGGATTCCGACAATTTGTTGGAAGAACTTTCCTCCCAACACAACTGAAAGGTTGTCGATCAGGAAGTTTAACATTGGAATAATAGAGAGGTTAAGTTACAAATTTTAGCGCGACGTGTACGTATGACGTCATCACTTACTGCGATCTTTGATCAATGACGTCATGACATGACGTAAAGCTACACGTTATGGACGTGTAAACGATGCTCTACACGTAACGACAGAAATTGTAACTTCTTTGAAAATTCCCACACTTATCACTGATCCAGTTTTCGGTGTTATAAGGCATGTTTTGAAAATAGTTTCCTTACGTCGAGGTTTTAGGAATCTCGCTGAACTTTTTTAGCAGATTAAACTGAAAACAAGCTAGCTACACGTACACCTTCCTACATAGCTATACTTAGACCTTCGCACGTTTCGTGCGTGTAACTAAACGACGTAATCGGATTGTGACGTCAAACGGTGTACGTCATAAGTACACGTTGAAAGCAATTGTAACTATACCTCTCTAATGTCTATTTCGGTGTACTTATGTTCAGAATCGGACTTTTCTTTTACATAGTAGTAGGTTTTGTCATAGTAAACAACAATAAATTTATATTTGCGATTGCCGTTTTTGCTTGTAAGCGCATAACTTATAAAGACGCTGCAGAATAGAAAGGTCGTAAGTAACACATACGACCTTTTTGCCTTTTTGCTACGAACAGATAGGTCATGCGATTTCCCATCTCCCTGTGAAGTTTCATAATGATATCCAGTCTGTTACCATGGTAATGGATTGAAAAACCTACTTATGAAAGGTTGTATGTGTCAGATACGACCCATAATTTGCCTAAATTTTAACTCTAAAAGGCCGTAAGTGCTAGTTACGACCTTTCATATCCCAATGTCTTATGAAGGAAATGATAGACAAAAAAAAAACCCCAGTTTCACGAGTATGAAAGGTCGTATGTGATATATCTAGTACGTTTTTGTGTTTAAATTGAAATTTTTGTGTTTATATACCAAAATGTAAAGTTTTTATAGTTTCTTTTTTCTCTTAGATTGCCCGATAGCAATGTAAATGTTTAACGTCTTTAAATTGAAAAACAGTTTTATCTCTCTCCTGGAAATTTGCAAATTGCACTTACGACCTTTCAATTCTTCAGCGTCGATACTTTTTGTGAGTCTTTCCTTCAATTTAGAATGCTGAATCTTTGTGAAAAGTTTAAAAAATTAGAGGCTATTATCGAATGGACTCTATTGAAATGGGTGGATTTCATATGTTACACCCCAATAAACCTTTACACCTCAATAAACCACCCCACTTACACCCCAATAAACCTTTTTGCCATTGAAATAATAGATAATCACAAATCAGCTCTTGCTTCCTTTGGCTTCGACACTAACAATTTAGATTTAGATTTACCATACTTATACTGCATACCTAAAATGCATAAGAATCCGTACAAACAACGTTTCATCGCTGGTTCCTCAAAATGTTCTACCAAATCTGTATCGATCTAACTAATCAAAGTTTTATCTGAAATCAAATCTGGGCTTCAAAAATATTGTTCAACAGTGTATTCTCGCAGTGGTATCAACCAGATATGGATTTAAAAGAATTCGAAGGAACTTTTAGAACATCTGAAATCCACTCATTATAGTAGAGTCCATCAAAGCCTTTGATTTTTCGACACTTTACACTATAATTCAATATTCTAAATCGAAAAAAAAAACTCGCAAAAATTATAAATAATGCGTTTACAAGTAAAAACGGTAATCGCAAATACAAATTTATTGTTGTTAACTGTGACAAAACCTACTTTGTAAAAGAAAAGTCCGATTCTGAAAATAAGTACACTGAAACTGATATTATTCAGATGTTTAACTTTCGGATCGACAACATTTCTGTGGTGTTTGGAGGACATTGGTCATTGGACAAAATTCATTATCCATATTTGTCGTTCTAAAAGTTCCCTTGAATTCTTTAAAATCCACATCTGGTGAATACTAATTATTAGGTCCCGATTTGATTTTAGATTAAACTTTGGTGAGTTAATCGATACAGATTTGGTAGAACATTTGAGGAACCAGCAATGAAATGATACGGATTTTTATGCATTTTAGGTTTTCAGTATAAGTATGGTAAATCTAAATCTTATGTGATTGTTAAATCTAAATCTAATGTGATTCTGTCTAAGCCAAAAGAAGCGAGAACTGATTTGTGGTTATCTATTATTTCAGAGTTAGAAATGTTTATTCGGGTGCAAGTAGGATTTCCAGGTGTTGAATTTAAACCCACCTCCTTTAACGAGCCTGTCGAAATAGTACTTTGAGCAGGTAGATGTGTAATTATTAGAGGTTTTGTCTGCTGAAGTAATGATATAATGTTCTTGGAGGTAGGTACGCTCTGGGATTACATCAGGGTCTTTTAATATAGACTCGAATCTGGTGTTCATTGTTGATTGTAAGCGAGAATTTACCAAAAACTTAATTCAAAATTTAATGTCTTAAATGACAAATACGGATAATGACCATATCCCTGTATACAGCACAAAATCGATAATTCAGAAAATCAGAAACCGAAGGCATACAAAATCAGGATAAAACAGAAACCAAAGTAAACAAACAAAAACTCCCACCATATGAAAAGAAGCGAACTCCCAATATGGGAGTGAGACCAGGTGCCAAGGACGATATCATTGGTAGAATGTTTTTAATGGTATTTTGAAAGAGAGGGATTGGTTTGCCCTTTTCATCGATAACTTCAGACAGACATTGTGCTTTGCACATGGTTAAATTTTGAGAAGGGCATCTTTTATATGACGTTGAGATTTTTTTTCAAAATTCATCAGTAGTATCAATTTTTAAAACCAAGCAGTAAATCCTTTGTATCAAGATAGTCTATACTTTACATACCCCCCTTCCTGCTACGTCTTTCGGTACATTTTTGGACATAACTTTAAGACGTTTTGGCCATATTACATTGTTTAGAATGAGGATCACTGACGAGGGTTAAGTATCCGAAACGTGCATGTCTGGACCATGCTGCAAATTTAGCTGTTCGTAAATAATGCTATTGAATTTGAAGACGTTTAAAATTTATACCATTTGGTGAGTGTAACTGCTGGTGGACCAGGAGTCGCCAAGGGCACATGTAGCCAGGTTCGATGTCAAAAAGTATGAAAGTTACTATGTCGCAAAAGCGTACCGAAAAACATAGCAGGATGGGTGGGATATGATGCTGCAGGACCAACTTTTTAGAAATTTCAAGAAATTGTGATAACAGAAATGTTAGAATGCGTTGAAGAAACGATCAAACGAAATTGATCGAACTTGGCTACGTGTGCCCTCGGGTACTCCTGGTCCTGGTGCCGACTCTAAATAAAGCTTATTTTATCTTATCTTATACTTCCAATAATAATTTTATTGTCATTTGACCGTGTGTCGAGGTAACTGTTTTGTAAATGTCCGAAAAGAAAAGCCATATCTCAGATATCAGATGGTATCATATCAAAATTGTTTTATACAATATGATTTTTGATATATCTCTTACTCGTAGGGATAAGTTGCACAGAAACTTTGTATCTCTGAAATATTCAATCCCATGCATACATTTGAAGGAAAAAGGTGTTAAATATATTAATTTTAATTGAAAAAGGTGTCAAATATTATACAATTATTGACTGGGAATGAGGGCAATATATGATTTGTTGGACCTGAAGATAAAATATAGCTCGAGGCCGAAGGCCGAGGGCGATATTTTGTCTGAAAAAATCAATTTCTTACTTTTTTTACTATCAGGAAATTGACAGTTATATAGATTTTATGTCTTTCTTTTATTGATAAGCTTAAACTTTAAAAAATATTTAGTACCATATTCATCCCCTAAGAACGCAAATGAAAATAAGACACAGAAAAGAAATAATGGAAAATAGCAGATTTTAGTGAAATTTTAGCATGTAAATTGAAATGACCTTGACCTTGACATCAATAACCCTGACTAAAAATTTAAGGTCATAAGAAAGAGGAAAGTATCTTTGCTGCCAATTCATAGAAATTCACTATTCACTATTGTGAATCATAGCGTAATCAAGCACTGACCCCTTATAAAAGAGTAATATGGTTGGGGTTTCACATCAGAAGTTGCCATGACAAACATCTTAAATTGCAAATTTTGAGGAAAATGATTAATTTCCCATCGAGTTTCATTCCTAATTTTGTTAATCAGATGATATTTATTTCATTTAAACAAAAGAAAAGATTTTATTTTTGTCATTCTTCATTTTCATCCAGTATGTGTATATCAGTACATAGAAATCAATTCATATTTCAAAAAGCTGGGAATTATTTGAAATTAAACAGTCTTTCATACACATATCTACACAAATCTACACGCATTCACGTTACAATGTGTACCAATCTGAGATTATATGACATTTACTATTTTGATTATGAATATCAACTCATGAACGAAAAATGAATAATGCACAAAGCACACTAGATATCAAATATCATTTCCCACTTTTCCCAAGTCTTACAAAGCTCAGCTCTTTTTTCTCCCGAACAGAAATGTATTTTTGTATTCTATGGTTGAAATGAATAGATTTTAATAGAGGGTCAAAACAAACACATTTTTCTTGTCTTGAGCATCTATAAATAAAGAATTTAGCATGTAGAATTATGAAATTTATTGGAATATTCGACTTGGAATGGACTTCTCCGAATGAGATATTTTGAACATTAAAACCTACTCGTTTTCTAGTTTTATCATAAATAAGAAGACTGAGTCTTGTCTAGATTTGAGAAACACTCGGGCAAGTAACAAATGTATTTAACAGAGTTATTGAATATGTGATGTTACGGTAGAGTAAACGGGGGGTTTGTTACGGATATTCTGATTGGATATTTACTGGTCAGTAGTCAGTTTAGTGAGTTAGGATTTTATAAGGTCATTCGACGGCTCAGATATGAAGCACCAACACGCTTTTCCTCGAACCCCTCCTACCCTCCCTCTATAGTACATACATTCGTCATAGTTGTATATTGTATTATCTCAGATTTTTGATTAATTGCTAACTCATGTATTTTACTATGATAGTTATGAAATGACCATGATGTTTTTCATAGACGTTTTTGATGGACTTTGATGATGACGATGATGATGATGACGATGATTCGCAATAATTGTCTCTGTAATTCAATGTAAATAAATCTGAGCGCTCATACTCCAATACATGTGTTATTTATCTTTTAAATGATTTATGTTCGTTTGAGTAGAACGAATTAGAACATAAATGCGTGAATTATATCTTTTTGTCATCGTAAAACCAACAGGTAAATGTTATGTAAACCAACAAAAGATTTTATTAAGCTTGCCTTCAGAGTTATTTGTGAATAAAAAAGCTCAAAATTGCGCTAAAAAGGGAGAAAAATGTGCCTTGTTTTTATGCCTGTTTTTGACAATTTTTGATTTGCTGTTAAAGATGTTATAGAAGAAAAATCTTTAAAATGAATAAAGTTTTAAAGAGTCAAATATGTCTAAGTTGTTAAGCTATTCACGTGGTTTCCATGGCAGCATATGAGGGCTAAAAATAGTATGATCTTGTTTCCAACGCAACTGTCAATTACATTGTCCCAAAAAGGTAGTTTTCATGTCATTGTACCAAAGGTACCATTTCTAGAGAAAATCAGTAAAACCAATGACATGCCATGGCCATCTAATTTTGTTCCTGACAGAGAATTAGTATTAAGTTGTATTCAACATCTAAGGTTAAAAATGAGTGTGCAATGAAATTTTAGACAATTTTGTATGTCTTTTTTGCTTAGCCCAACTATTATTCTTGCCATGATGTGCTTTGATCTCTTATTACGGTGATAGAAGAACTTTCTATTTTGCTTAAACTTTCTTGATCAATATTCGTGTCATTTAGCACTATTTTTGTGAGCTTTGGCAATTTATTATCCACAATTGATCGGACGAAGTTTCCCCAATCTTCATTCTTCATCTCAAATTGCTGCAGTCTTATTCGTTCCAAACTTGATTTTGTCTCCAAGTTTAGATTAGTCAAATCTGATTTGATTTGGCAAACAAACAGCAACTGAAGTTCATTTATTCCTAAGATGGCTTGCATTACTTTATCGTCGTATGCTTTGTCATGATGTGAAAGGATTGAGCTGCCATGATATGCAAAATTAGTTAGCTTCCTCATGTTTGGCAATACCTCTAGCAACATCAGTCTATCTTCGTTAGAATCCATATATGACACGTGAAAGGTTGAGATACTTTCGAATTTGGGAAGGAGATTCAAAAACCGACAAAGGAGCGGTATACTATTTTCGCTACATCCTTTGTTTTGAGGCAGCGAGGAGGGTTTTCGACTTTGAATAAAACCGGAACTAGTACAAGATGATTCATGAATTGGTGGAAACGTGTATCGAAATTCAACATTCAAGTTGTTGTCCGGCTTAATGTAAAATAGTCCCAAGGCTCTGACATTTTCCATAAAACTCGCCTCTGTCAAAAAGTTGACCAGGTTATTTCCAGCAAATGCGACATTGTGTAAACCGAGAGCTCGCAAGCATGGTTTCTGTGGGTAAAACTGTTCGAACAGCCTGCATTTTCCGTTGAGGAAACCATCAATGTTCAACGCGACAATCGAGTTACTTTTATTCAAGAAATCATTGACCTCTTTATTTGATATTCCTGTTTGATTATCATCAGGAATGCATTTCATTTGAAGTGATTTAATTTCGTTAAAATGGACGAGCAATATTTCAGCTGTTTCTCTCATAATCAGTGTATTTTTATCTTTGCCATGTATGATGACATCTGATAAAACAAAATGATATCCCCTCTTCTGAAATGTAGCCATGGACATACCTCCTCTTGCCTCTCTATAACATCCCAATAGTAGGTCGTACAGGTAAAATACTTTTTGATTAGATTCAGAAGAGAAGTATTCTCGGAATTTACAGATATCGCTATCGTCCGATGCTAAGGACTCTAAGTGACGTGAAAGTGCACAACCAACTTCAGGGGAAAGACCAGACAGAAAGGTAAGAACTGTCGAAAACTGAAGAGCTTCTTCAATACGTGTAACGTTGCTTCTAATGTGGGTAACAACATTCTCCTTCGTTCCCTCACTCATAAGGTATAGACAGCAAATGAAGTCTTCAATTGTCTTATGGAGGAAAGATATGCTATAATGGCGCTCATAAACAGGACCTTTGGAATGGCGTTTATATATAAGACCTATTTTGCAAAATGTATCTAATGTATTTCGTCCAAGCTGTTCCGTAAATTCAGCTTCTGAACAGATCAACTTCTCTTCAAAAGCCAGTTTTCCTAGGCTTGTTAATTCGGGTAACATCTTTCGTACACTTGGAAATTTCTTAATTAAGGAAGTATCAATTAAAGTAGGCATTGAATAATCTGGGCTACCAATGACAGTTTCCTCGTCGCTATAGTAAATTGGAGTTTCCTTGTCGACATTTTGTCTATCGAAAAATATTTTCATTAACGTCTCGATGGCGGAAAGATAGAAACACGTAAATCCTGTTAGGGAGCGACCCGTTGGAACATTTTCATTTGATGTAAAAATACAGATAATTGCTAACAAAGGGATCCTCATTAAGGATTGCACATTCGACGAAGATTTGGAGGCAGTATCGACAACTCTTTCATACACCTCTTTGTACTCAGGTGAATCAATTGCGAGATGGAAGCGGTTACACAAGATGTTTCTTGTGAGATTTGTAATCCCTGTATCATCCAAGCCATTCAATCGGATCTTTTTGTCCAAATATGGACGATATATCTTTTCAATATCCATGAACTTCCAATTTCGCATTGCAATCAAAAATGTGCAATTTGGCATATTCTTGCAATCTGGAAATTCAAGTTTATTTTTCTTTTCTGTTCTCGGATTCCCCCATTCATCAAGTCCGTCAAGTATGATAAGACATACTTGAGACTCATCTTTTAAAACATTTCGAATATCTGTCTCGTTCTCGCTAGATATATCGTTGTAAGAACGACTATATGTTTCGCAAATTATATCTGGGACATCAGAATGCGTTACTCCATGCATATCCACTAGAAATAAAAAATCAAAAGATCTTAAACCATTTTCAGTGTTTGAAGTTTTTCTATCTTTCTTGGATCCATCCGTCCATTTTTCACACCACTGTTTTACAATATATCGACATTGTACAGTTTTCCCATAACCAGCTTCACCCAACATGAAAACATAGCGTGCTCGTTTACCTGAACCTAATACAAACATATTTTCCTCTGTCACCTCCGAATCGATTTCTTTATCGACTGACTTGTAGGAGTCACTACTTATTTCTTCCACGATTGAGGATTGAACGAACATTTTCTCCAGCTTAATCGAATCACTTGGATCCAGTGGATGAACTTGAACTTCTTTTGTTTCTGATTTGTTTACTTCGAGTATCTTCTTCCTTAAGACCTCAAACGCATTGTGTTTTTCATCTGAAATATAATAAAACAATGTCTATGGTACATATTTTCATAGTTGAAGAGCTGCTAGTAGCGTTATTAATTGTATATGAACTAACAGATATCGTGTTTTATCAGAACTGCACTTGTGATTGCATTTTTATCAATATAATTTAAAAGTTCAAAGAGGCAATACTTTTATATAAGAAATTGATGCCAAATAAGCACATTTCTTTTAGCTCTTACAATCACATTATTATTGCACGTGAATAAAAACAGAGGACATGTAAATTGGCCATTCGTAAATCATTCAGATATTATTGAAACCGAAGACCGTGTAACGAAATAAAAAAAAATGATTAGAGAAAGCATTCGATGGTCACCAATAGATCTTGCAGATGTGAGTCATAACAAGGGAACTGAGATCCGGTGCAAGGACAGTGTATTCATATCCTGCCTAAAGATACCCACTAAAATTAATGCTTATTATTCATGGACTTTCTTAAATCTATGTGTCAAATCTGGTATATATGTTTCGCGATATAACGGTAAAGGAAACGTGAATGAACTTAACACATGTTATCGTTATTATATATAATATTTTTTGGATTATTATGTTTTGACCATTCTTCCAGAATGTTGAAAACCTTGTTGAATCAAGTTAATTTTAGCTAACCATCGTCTTCATTTGTTCTGGATTGAACATAACCTGAAAGGGGCCACATTACTCACCTGAGTTACAAACGAAGGCTGGTAATGATTGTTATAGTTTGTAGGTAATAGTTTTTATAGTTTAGGCACTTGAATATTTGATACCTTATCCGTAATCGTGAAATTATCAGAGGATTCAGCTTTCAGGAATCAGGCTTCAGGAGTTCGTGGAATTCAGATTTCGTGAAATCCGCGAAATAAAATGTTCTAAGGTATCGTGAAAGTCTGTGCAACAGTCGCACAGGAGATTCGTTAGCAAATCCTTTACGACCTAACTCGTTCACCAATCGGCTCAATAAACACAAATTTGGGAAAGGACATTAATATGTTAATGTTTATATAAAGATTCGTGAATTTCTATCCAGTTGTTCCAAGGGAGATGTCGAAAATGTAATAGAAAATAAGAAGCGGCCATTTTTGCTGACAAATCTGCTAAAAAAAAAAAACCAAAACAAAAAACACGCACCCGTTTGGCACATTTGATTTCTTGTTTCCTGTAAGGCTTTGTGAAATTATGTTCAGTCGTTGCAGAGGAGACTTCTTAAATGTAGGAACTAATCAGCGCGCTTGGTGGTTACATTTGATGACATATAATCCGTATGAATATACATTGTATCATTTTTTGAGTACTTGCAATTTGTACTCTATTTGCATGCCAAATATGGACAATAACTATATTCCAATAGACAAAATAATGATAATTCAGGAAAACACAAACCGCTTTCTTGTCACTACATCGTTTTTATATCACACATGTAGGTGCGGTCATAACTGAGTTAAAAAAGCAGGCTTTAAAATTTTATAATAAATAAGATTGAAGTTTAATATATAAATATACATGTACTATAATTATCAATTTGTGCGCTATTTGCATGACAAAAATGGACAATGACTATATACCATTAGATAGTACAAAATCGATAATTCAGGGAATCACAAACCGAAAAAAGGAGATCTCCAACAACAATTGGTTGCAGCACCACCAGCAAAACCAAAAACACCCAAATGCAAAAGCACAAAGTAGACACACACAGAATGATACGCAAATCGTACAATGAACGCCATATCACATAGAAATATCAAACATAAATAATTACGCATAAACCTACGAGACCCATGGGGAATCGGTGCCGACTCAGGACGGCCATCTGCCATGTCAGTAGCAGACGGTGTGGTTATCCTGGAGTATATGCGCATAACCCTCCCACTTTTCCGATTACCCAGAGGTCTCGAGGAACGTACAATTGTGGTGAAAAAAACAACCTCTTCACTGTTAGATGACCATATACGAAAAATGCGAGGGCCGAAGCAACACAGATGAATATGTAAATGAACATAAAAAGAGGGTGTACGTAATACAGATTTTGGCCATATTCCAATGTTAAGATTTAGGATCACTGACGAGGGTTGCGTACCCGAAACGTGCATGACTGGTCCGTGCTTTGAATCAGTCTTCTTTTAAAATGATGCTTATGAATTTGAAGACGTTTCACATCATATGAACGGTATAAAATGCGTTTGATGATTCTAACGCATTTTCATGTATTTCAAAATCGTCAACCATATAAAAAGTTATATAATGTTTCCTATTTTCAGTGTTTTTTTAATAAAAAACATGTCCCCCCCAAAAAACAAATCAGACAATTTTAAGTTTATAAGCTTAATTTATTGACATAAGATTTGATGAAGTAGTTTTGATGCAGTTGTTTACAAAATACATGTAGCATCATCAAAGGGTCGTTACGGGTCGTTACCGTGCAGTGTAAAGGTCTCCATTTCCGTCAGATTTGTAACATGAAGCTTAATGGGACGTTTCGCTCCGAATTTTTTTCTCGACCTGGGTGGCCTCATATTGTAACTAGGCCGAATAGGCTTTTGATCATTTTGGTCGATGTGCAAAGATTAATTTATTTTCATTAAACTTTTTTGTTACAAAATTAAAATGGCTTGAAATAAAAAAAATCATATATGGGAAATATATTAACTTGGGTCGATTCCGTTTCTAAAAATCCGTACAAACAACGTTTCATCGCTGGTTCATCAAAGTGTTCTACCAAATCTGTATCGATCTTATTCACCAAAGTTCCATCTGAAATCAAATCAACCAGATTTTAAAGAATTCGAAGGAACATTTAGAACATCTGAAATCCACTTACTTTAGTAGAGTCCATTTGATCAAAGCATTTGATTTTTCGACACTTTACGATACAATTCCACATTCTAAACTGAAAGAAAGACTCGCAAAAATTATAAGTAATGCATTTACAAGCAAGATCGGCAATCGCAAATACAAAATTGTTGTAAACTGTGACAAAATCTACTTTGTAAAAGAAAAGTCCGATTATGAAAATAACTACACTGAAACAGATATGATTCAGATGTTAAACTTCCTGATCAACAACATTTTTGTAGTGTACAGAGGAAAGGTGTTTCAGCAAATTGTCGGAATTCCAATCGGAACCAATTGTGTCCCACTCCTTGTCGACATTTTGCTTTACTCGTACGAAGCTGAATTCATTCAATCTTTGGTCTCTGAAGGGAAAAAATACTTAGCTTTCGACTTCAACTTCACTTCACAGATACATAGACGATGTGTTGTCCACCAGTTATCCAAAATTCGCGGATTACCTCAGCAGAATCTATCCTTCCGAGTTGAAATCAAAGAAACTACAGAGACAAATACTTCAACATCCTATTTGGACATAATGCTGCCATACGATACTGATGGTCACGTGAACACGTGTATGGCAAGTGTGACGACTACAATTTCAGCATCACAAACTTTCCATTTCTGAGTAGCAACATTCCTTCATCACAATCTTATGGCGTGTTCATATCTCAGTTGATACGCTATGCCAGAGCAAAAGAAGGGAGGGCATCTCCAAAAAGACCCTGTTGCAGCACCAACAGCAAAATACGAAAACACCTATTGCGAAAAAAACTAAGACGAGCATACGAAGAGACGGAAAAGCGACACACGACATATAAACATGAAACACAAAAGACTACTCATAAACCAACGAGACCAATGGGTTCCAAATATACAGATTTTATTCTGAGAGATAGGCGTCTTTCAGATAAGTTTCTCAGTCAGGGATACGTTTGTTACCGACTAACATCGTCACTGAGGAAACTCGTCATACACTATGATGTCCCACTCTCCAGAATGGTGGATGATATTCTGCCACAGACCATTTGTACCGTCTAACCAAAGATTATACTTTATATCTTCCAAAATGGAAGTACCCGGATGTGACAATTCTACCGAATTGAAGCGACGGGTTTTGCATGCAAGCAGGAGATGTTGACTCTTCCTGGGCACCTGGTCTCATTTCCATTCGCTTCTTTTCATGCGGTGGAAGTTTTTTGTTTGTTTGCTTTGGTTCCTATTTTATCCTGATTTGGTATGCCTTTGGTTTATGATTATCTAAATCATCGAATTTGTGCTGCATATAGGGATATGGTCATTATCCATATTTGTCATTTATTTATTTGAATCATTTTGGATTCGTTTACCTTTAGCGCAACGGTAATAATATTTTCTTTTTACGCCATTTACCATGACTTTTCGTTTATAAAACAATAATATTTGATGAAATCATTCATTTGAATAGGGGTTTTGCTCCTGTTTCAATATTCTATCTTTTTCTCCAAATGTTTATACCCTTTTTCTTTTTCCATGCTTGTCATGTCGTCGATACGTTACTGTTTCATGTATGCGTCCCCTCTTTATCTATTCTGATATAGACAATTATTTAAAATTGAATCTCCTTAAGGAAATGATGGTTTTCTTTGACCGATAAGAAATAATAAATATGCACGAGTTAAGGGAATTGCATTAGAAAAAAAAACCGGTTAACCCGAAATATGGCCCTTTGTCTTTAAGTAAATACGAATGACATGTCATTTGAAACTAAGAGTAAGGATAAGCTAAAAATAAGTTGAAAAAAAAAAACAACATTAAACATCATTCTTGCAGTTATTCTTTTTCGTAAATTTATAGATTTTCTTCTTTGTGTTCTATTCTCTTTTCAGTCTTTGGTTGAAAAATCATTCACTCCAATGCCTCCCCCCTCGAAAATATACATAGGGCGTGCTAGTGACTGATCCCCCTTACTTTATTTGAATCGGGATAATTTACCCCGATCTCTCATATGCGCCACTTTCTTTGACGTCAACATTTTTTCTCTTCTTTTTTCACCAACCAAGAAGAATGTATTTTGGGGAAAAGAGAAATAAGATTTCTTAAATATATCGTAAGCAAGTGACAGATATGTTCACTTGAACACACAAATTTTCTGTGATAGATTTAGGATATGTAGGGAGTTGTGCGTCTCCTGTTTCAATCTACCCCCCCCCCCAAAAAAAAAGATTGATTTAAATCGACAAAATTCAACAAGCTCTCACTCAGAATGCATGGTGTAAGATCCACCGCTGATCCACCACTGTTACTATATGTATTGTCTATATATTAAGTTTTAATTTTACAGTTTGCTTTTAATAATCAAATTTTATCATTCATATCCCTAGAATCGAATCGTCGGTTAACTTTGTATAGTCAAAGTTATCGCTTTAATAACGTTTAATTAATTCAGGAGTATATTGTGCATATCTATATCTTGATTTCTATGGTCTAGAAAGCGCCGCCAATACCGCAAACTGAGTATGTACATGTAGAAGTACCGTAGGCGTAATGATTGATTCATGTCCGCATTACTATTTTGCAAAAACTTACACATAAAAGAGTCAAATTTACACATAAAGGTGTAAAATTCATTCATTAAAAGTGTATAATTCATACATAATGGTGTAGAATTTACAGAAAAGTGTTTCTTAAAAGTGTTACTTTCATAGAAAAAGGGTAACATTTACAGGAAAATGTGTAAAATTTACATATAAAAGTGTAAAATTTACATATAAAAGTTTACAATGTACACATAAACATGTAAAATGTACAAATAAAAATGTAAAATGTATCTGCTTCCAAAGATTTTTGGTAAATAATATTACAATTTTTTTTCTTCCAATAATGTTACTGGCCTAATGATAAACCCCCTTCCCTTGAAATAATATGGAGAGAAATTGACAAAAAAATGGTCTAGACTGTCCTTTTGGACCTTCTAACGTAGATACAGTGTTACAAGTCTTCAAATACATAATTTCATTAAAGAACAGATAAAGGGCAAGGGGTGGTAAGGGGTTCAAGGCCCAAAATCATTGCTTATTCTGAGGATTTAAAAACTTTGAAATTCATAACAACATTGGTAAAAGGAAGCTTGTCCTCAATAGATTCAACATGAAAAATGCTTAATTTCATTTTTTTCGTTAGAGTTATCCCCCTTTGAAATCACCTATGAAACCGGAAATTAACAAAAATCCAATATATCTTCATACTTGATAGCAAATTAGACTTGGCCACATGAACACAACAAGTCCATATTTTTTCTGCATAATCGTATACGTATTTTGTAAATGCTGTGAAAGTATGAATCTGTTGTTTTCATATGGCCACATAGAAAACGGAAGGAAATCAATGACCATGCGAGTGGGTCGTTTTGGAAACAGAAAAACACCTTTTAATTTCTATAATACAAGAATTATTTGAATAAAATTGATACAATTTTAATAGATTTTGTTCTGTTGTTATTGATAATATTGATTATTTATTTCCACATGCGCGGAATAGAATAATACAGACAACTGTGTCTTTCAAATGTTTATTATCATCGTAACGTAACGGGTTGTATTCCATATCTTCATTTAATATAATAGTTTGTTAGGTTGACTTATGTGAGTGCTGGAGGGTGATGTTGTTTGTTTAGATTTTCTCCTTTTTTTTCTTGTTTGTTAGTTCAGGGTTTTTTATTAATATTTTCATTCGTTGATTCTGGCTTAAAAATTGACATATTTTATAAATGCAGCCAAACAAACTATTATATTAAATGAAGATATGGAATACAACCCTTAAAAACAAATATTTATTTCATATCAATTTGAGAAATGAAGGCCAAGTAAAATAGACAACACCACGTATAATTTGCCGTCCACAAGGTGTATTAATTTTTGCCAGTTCAGGGAAAAAAATATCTGTTGTGTCTCATTTTCGACTGAGAAAAATCTTTTTATTTTATTGAACTTGTTTTATAGAAAATATGTTGTCAATATTAACGAAAAATGTCAAAACGGACACAGCGCGTCCTTTTACGGTAACGGACATTCTGCGAGTTCACGCCTTGTTCAGTCAAAATCAGTGCGTTTTGAAAGTAGGAAATATCCCTAGTTATTATGTGGTATTCCATTACAAACAGCAAAACGTACGTACTGAAATAATCAATCTACTAGTAATTAAAATTCAGTAGTTTACGAAATAAAGAGAGCTGAATTTTAATTAGATTATAAATTAATAATGCAATAAATACAGTAGAAATTCTTAAGTGCTGAACTCGATTAAATTATTGATTAATAATAGACATTTTGACTTTTTCGATCTTTAACTTTTCTATGTAAAAACAACATGTGCAATTACATTATCATGCGGTGGCGGATCTAGGATCTCAGTGCAGAGAAAGGGGGCCGAAGACAAGTTCTAGAGAAAATTGTTCATAGGAAAAAGGGAGGGTCAAGAAAAGTCTTACTGAGCGGGTCTGTACATAGCCAACGATCAATCCTATGTCAATGCTTATATTTGAATTATAAATTTATTAACGCAATTATTATTGCTTTTGTACTTCCCCACATGATCTTGAAGTCAAGTCCACAATGGACAATTCAAGACTCAATGCATTCGTGAAAGTTGTTTTTATTTGGATATTTACTCGGTATAGACAGATTATCATTTTCTATGCTTTTAACGTTTTATAAAATAAGTTTTGATATTTGAACTGGTCATATGCAATTTTTAACAAAAGACTAGAGTTACCCATACAAAAAAATAGCCTAACAACTCGTATAAACAGATCATACACAAACCATGGTTTTAATGTGAGTTTCCCGGTTGAAATTTCACATGCAAATGAGCTAACGGATCGTACCATAAAATCTGCATATTGATGGATCGCATGAAAACCTTAAAGATATGTAATGATCCAAGTATGATCCATTGAAAACAATTCGCATATAGCTCATATGATCCTGCCATGATCCATGGTTTTGATGCGAGTTTCTCGGTTGAAATTTCACATGCAAATGAGCTTACAGATCGCATACATATTTGGATATCAACAAATCATATGAAAACTGCAGTTTGTGAACATGTAGATGTACAATCCAAGTATGATCCATTTAGAAACAACTCACACCCAAACCACCAAACAACTCACATGCAAACCACTTAACAACTTGTATCCAAACCACCTTACAACAGCATGAAAATCATATGATCCAGACATGATCCATTATCTATATTAATAACCACTTGCATAAAAAGCCTTGTTTACATATAGTCAAAACTTTTAGGCCATCATCCTATGCATGTAGGCATGTACACATAAACATGATAAAGTAAAAATTGTACGAATTGATATTAAGTTGCAACGACATTCTTTTTTCCTTTAATATTACTGTACACATTTATGTATTGAAATCAAAATAAACTTCTTTTTTTCAATTCATCTAAAGGCATTTTAATCCTTTTTTTTCCATTTGACATTTATGAAATAAATCATTTTATAATATTATAAATCCAAGAAAATCTATATTAGTAATTACAAACATGCTGCACAGAACTTTTTAACAATAAAGCATGTACATGTATGTATTTCAAGATTAATAATACAATGTAATAAATTGCTTCAAGAGCTTATTGTATACATATTGAAAATTAAATTAAGAGCATTTCAAGTAGTTGTACCGTAGTTCGTTTGACTCTAAATAGTCAAGTTGCCAAATGGCTATTTTGGGGGGAACCCCAAAAAATGTTATGCACAAAATGTTTTTGCATGAAAGTGATGTTAATACCCTCTACTTTGATAATCCAGCGGATGCCACTCTGGCATCCTTGGGCATTTCGAAATGTTTGGGAAAAAGTGTGATTTTTCAAAGAATAACCATTGAAAATTGGAAAAACGCGATTACTTTGTCCATGTTGTAGCCAGAACAACAGATTGGATATCTAAAGAACAGCAATGTCATTGCCTTTAAGCCTCAAGCTCATTTTATCAATTTACTTGTCCATAAAATGGGGAAAATCATGGATTGTCGATGAAAAACCGTTGAAAATTGGAAAATTGTCATATATTTTTCCTACTGTAGATGAAATAACAATTTTGGTACCAAACGCACAATGAATGTATTGCTTTTCTTTTTAATATCAGATTACCAATTTGCATGTACGAAAATCGGGAAAAGAATGCATTTTGAATGAAAAAAAATCGCTGAAAATTGGGATATTGCAATCCTTTTTTTTCATGCGGTAGGTAGAACAACGAGAAGAAAAACTATTTCATTGATTTAAGTTCAGAATTCCACTAAAGCAAATGGAATCTCCTTGTTTTGTTTTGTTTTGTTGTTGTTTTGTTGTTTTTGTTTTGTTTTTTGTTGTTTTTTTTTTTTGCTGATAAAAGGTTTTTGAATTGTAAAAATGTAATCGGTTTAAAGAGATTTAAGAACAACAATTTTCGTATCGAAATGATTGCATATTGATAGTTTTAGATTTGCACTCTCTTATTACCTTTTTCCTACTCTTGATTCTCTGCTTTCTCTTGCTGTGTGTGTCTTCTCTGTGTTTTTACTTGAGGTGCTTTGATGTGTTGATATTGGTGCTGCAACCCATTTTTGTTGGAGATCACCTCCTTTCTTATTGCCTTGTTGTTTCATCAACAAGCAATTGTAATACTTGTGTGCAACTACTTCTAACAACAAAGAAACCTTCTTACATGGTTGATCAAAATGCCTCCTTTGCATCTTACTCTGACAATTCTCTGCAAAACTTTTACAGAATTAAGGAAATATGAACACAGAATTTGTCACATCTGTTTGTTACACAACTCAGATTTCATGTGCGACTGGAACAAATCAACAGGATAACAGATAGAGGTACAGACGCGATTGGCAAAATATTATCACAATTGGTCTCAACATTTAAAAAAAACTTAATTCTTTCAGCAGATCCAGGTTTGATTGAGCTTCATCTTAAGAATGTTTCCTTATTCATGGCTAAAATATTTAGTTTTTCTTGACACGTATCGACATTATTCAATTAACTGTTGGTGACAATGGTCATCTTAGAATTTTGAACTCTTACAGCGCATTTCATTCAATCGTACACTGGACCTGACATCAGATATACTGTCTAGATTCTCTAAACCATAATTATTCTTTATGAATATCATGGCCTCAGTCACCATCTTTTCAATATCTGAATTAACTTCTCTGACATTTGACACGGAACACCACTTCAAAAACTTCCCACAGAACAACCTTTGTCTCTCTAATACCATCATATGTTGATGATACCAATCATCATGTCTTGATCTGTTCTCAATACCTTAATCTTCAGAATGTGTAAAATGTGAGTTCTTAATCAATTGGATTGCTTTCTCGATCAACTGATTGCATGTACATGTAAAATCAATCAGTTGCACTTCATTTACTGAGGTGTAGCTTTCCTGACTGAATCTTTTATGTCATTGTAATGGTGAGTAGGGGTCAATTGAATATCATTTAAATTTGCTCTCTACAAAGTGATAGCAATTTTAAGTTCAGAAAATATGGCCAGGGGCGCTGCTGGAGAGGATTTTGGCTATGCCATGAAGTCACTTTAATTGAAAGAATCACTGATGAAACACGTGTCTGGTGCATAAAATTGGTTTAAAACTTTCGTCAAGAATGTAAATAGTTGGAACACTTATTGTTCAACATCTGAAGTGTTTTTTTAGAAACATTCAAGGTATTAATTCTGCATGAATGAGAGCCCTGCATACGTCAATCGATCATCAGGTATTCTTATCGAATGAATAACCTGGAGCTTATTTTAAGAACATATTTCGATTGAGTAAAAGAAGATCCTGACGATAATCTCAACAGCACTCACAATCGAGCACAAAATTGAGAATTGACGGACCCCTAGCAAGCTAGAGGTGGGACCAGGTGCCCTGGAGGATTAAGCATCCCCTGTTGGCTAGCAGCATCCGCCGTCGATGTTCACGCACGAAAATAAAAAGGATATATAAAATACATGCACTGTCTTTAAAAAAAAACAAAGTTTGGAAGTTGCAAAAACCGAAGTCAGCTTTTCAACATCGACGTAAGGACTAGAACAACGTCATGACTAAGCAGGTCTTCAAGATCCACTTCAATATTTGAAAACAACTACACAACCCTGGCAGAAATCATCTATGTTTTATGAACGTCTTCAAATTTATTAGCAGCATTTAAAAGCAGATTAATTAACAGCTAGACATGCACGTTTCGGGTATTTCACTCTCGTCAGTGATCCTCAATCATAACAATGAAATATGGCCAAAATATGTGATAACTATGTCCAAAATATACCGAAAGACGTAGCAAGATGACTGAAATATTTTGCTACAGGACCCAGTTTTTAGAAATTTGTGACAATTCTGTAAACAGAAATTTTCGAAAGCGTTTGAAGAAACGACCAACCGAAATTGATCGATCTTGGCTACATGTGCCCTTGGGGACCCCTAGTCCACCAGCAGTAAAATTCACCAAGTGGTGCAAATGTTAAACGTCTTCAAAGTCATTAGCATCATTTAAAATCAGATTGATTTACATCGTGGACCAGACATGCACGTTATGTATCATAGACAGTCGCCGTTTTCTTTTGAACAATGTCTTAAAAGCTCGCTACAAGACTCCATGTACCAGTAAAATGTTTTAAAAAAGTGTTGACTTAAATACACATATCTTTGTTCAAGATTTTCTGTAAACGTTTTGCATTTTTCAAAGTCCCAATTTTTAATGGAAAATACCCTTCAAAAATCAAAGTTTTCTCCCTCATTGGTCTTCTCCCACTTTATCTATGAGCAAGTTGCTTAAGACGAATTCAGAATAAAAGACAATAAAACAAATATTTCTTTTGGAACCATAATTGCTGTACCTCATACTAACTACAGTTTGAAAAAGTTCATTGCATTTTGCACATTTTCAGCGTTTTACATCCAAGAGTAGTTGTTTTTCCCTATTTTTCGTACCAGCTAATTGCGAATCTGACTTCTGTATTATTTAAAATGAAAGGCAATAGATTTATTGTGTGTTTGGTACCAAAATTGTTTATTTAGCTACAGCATTAAAAAAGATATTGTATTTACCCAATTTTCAACGATTTGTCATCGAAAATCCATAGTTTTCCCCATTTTAGTGACGAGTAGATTGGTAAATTGAGCTTGAGACTTAAAGACAATTAAATTGTCGTTCTTTTGGTACCAATTTTGATGATCTAGCTGCAGCATGGAAAAAGAAATTGAATTTTTCCTATTTTCAATGGTTTTCTTCAAAAAATACTATTTTACCCCAAAATTTCGAAATGCTCAAGGATGCCAGGCTGGCATTCCCCAGATTATCAAATAAGAAGGTATTGACAACACTTTCATGCAAAAACATTTTGTGCGTAAGAAATTTTTGGGTTTCATGAATTGCACCTAGACTAAAATACCGGTATGTGACCTTGAAGGTTACATTGAAAGTTCATAAAATGTTAAATCTGATCATCTTTTACAATCATTGCAAATTCGATACGGTAGATGTATAATTTATATCAATCAAGTTAAAACGTATAGCCATTGTTGTGTAAAAAACCGGTTACCAGACAGTTGGACAGACAAACAGATCCCTATTACATGTATGTTGATCTTGAATTATAGGCGACATACAATTTTTTTAAACAAGAAAATTATCACATGTTACATACACTTCAAGAAAAGTAAATTATTATGTATATACATGTATATAGGTAACATTGTATTTGAGAGTGTTTAAAACAATTGTACCAATACATGTACAAAATGTACAATGATTATGGAAACAAAATAAGGGAAACTTTTCAAAACATTGAAACCACATCTTCTTAGGGCTGCAACGATTCACTGCCGTTCTCAATTAACCGTGGTTATTGTTGTCAATATGTAAATGGTATGGCACTGTCTCTGTATCGAGCTTTTTTTTCGATACATTTGGATAACAAAGTGAATGACATTTGCAAATGAAGTTTCAACATTAATAAATGTACAATGAACTTCAAATTAAGACATACATGTACAAGATATCACAAGGTAATTATTACTTCATAGTACTTCTCGTATATAGAGATTCTTCTTCTTTACTTGTAGAAATACAATTTGAGAGTCCCCAAAGCTCTATCTGAAGTTGATTCCATCTTTCAGCATATATACCAAAGAATTTTGATACGAATCGCACCGAAAGCAAATATCGTGATACATATCATGAGCATAACGTACCATTGCAGCCCTAAATCTTTTACAAATTCAAGTTTTTCAAGGCATCGTAAGTTACATCATACATGTAGTTGCATTTATATATTACAAGCGAAAAGCATGAAAAGTTAATGTTTACTCGGCTCAATTGTATTCATCAAGTTAAAATGTACATGCATTTATATATCATGTATATTGTAAATTATAATATAACGTAAACAAATAACAAAACATTTAAAAATTGGAGCAACATTTTCTGCACGTTGCAACATCTGGTAGACGCATACATTGTAAACAATATGGATATCTACTGCCACAATTGGTAGAAGGCCTTTAATCTATTTATGTAGTTACTTCATTTTTTTTATAAATACATGTAACAAAACTGCAAACACTATAGGACTGTATCTCTGGCCACATAATCAGTTCCGCACACACTGACTGTACATTCTAATTCGATCATCCTTCGTTAATGTCACTACGTGTATTCCCTGTAACAGATTCAAGGTTGAACTATAATCAAACTCTTTCATAGAAATGTATTACATGGTACAAATATGAAGGTGGAGAGAATCATGGTGTGTCAATTTTATGATCAAATAGTTTAAGTTAGTGGTACATGTATATAAGCTAAATAGTTTTAATCTTGATTCCAAT
This sequence comes from Pinctada fucata, assembly GCA_028142955.1. Lineage (NCBI taxonomy): Eukaryota > Metazoa > Mollusca > Bivalvia > Pterioida > Pteriidae > Pinctada > Pinctada fucata. The sequence continues at coordinate 48,190,030 of AP027111.1, read as the reverse complement.
TGAGAGCTTAACAGACAGTAAGTATCTTTTATTTACTTGACAGGTCCGATATGTTTTGCCTATTAATATGTAGCATTCGCATCATGCACTGCATCATGCCATGACATATGCATACATGTATACATGCCTATATGTTTGTCTATCTATGAAGTCCCTAGATGCAGCAGTTCAGCTTCCTCCTCTGTATTTAGATCTGGATAATAATCCCTGACATGCACTCTAATGCATAATCATGTATGTGACAAGCTCTACATGACGCATGTACACGTGACATGCAGTGCATGGCACATACAATGTACATGTATGCTATAATTAGGCAAAATGCATCAGATCTGTCCTGTATAATTAGATTTACATTAAGATTTGATTATTCATATCATTTACTACTTGTATCTCAACCAAATGGCCAATGCATCTTTGCATATACATTTGTATGAATGTTTTCACAAACTGTACATTCTACAGATGCAGAGTTCCTGAAAAGTGTTTGTTATATTGAATTTGCCGATAAGAAAGTGTTTGGTCCGATAAAAACTTACTTTATCATGTTTATATTTTTATTTGGTCCGATAAATATCCCTAAATCTCCGAAATTTCATGGAAGTTTTCAAGAACTCTGCAGTGCAAGTGAAAAACTTCCTTGACTGTCCACACAGCCCGAGATCACTTCAGAAATAAAATTATTGATTCGAAGTTTCAAGCGAATGGCTAATATGGATTTTATTCAGAAAATATTATGACAAATGAGACAATACTACTCTTTTTCGATTTCCGAAGTGAGCTGTGCAGTCAATTGTTCTAAATATGTAGCAGTATTACATGTACCTCAAACAGTGTCAAATATCAGGGCCGGGCCAGGCTGAACTTGTTTCAAGGGAAGAAATTCATCTCAATTCTAAGTCGTAAAAGCTCAATGTACGGTACACATCTGGCAGTTTGAAGGGGGCTGTTTTAAATCAGACTGGGACCCCAGGCTCTAACCCTTGCACTAGCAGACACTGTAGAAATTGGCTGACCAATGAATCCCTGTAAAATATTAGATATAATAATAATAATGCATATTGTCACTTACAAATAGAAATTTCAATGTGAACATTCATCTCGAAGCAAAACAGATTTGAAGTGCACAATAAATTGTTATAAATTTAAATAAGAGAAGTTTTTTAGCTTGAATTTCCTCTATCTATGACTTAAATGTTAACTGGTAACAATCGTGTAATTGTTCACGTGCGTACCTTTTCAGTCGACGTGATTCTGAATCCATCCACGGACAATATGCCTGAACTACATTTGATACATTTTCCAGTTGGATTAACGTACACCTATTCTTTCCCGTATCGTTCCATTCGAACTGGGCGGGTGGGATTTTCATTCGAAATTTCACAGCTTTTCATTGGCCGAGAAAAATAAATCGTCTTGAACAACTCGTCCTGATTCTGTTTCGTACTTTTCATTCTTCGACGCAGCATATGTTATGAACAGTTCAAGTCAGATTTTATTTTGACAAATTGTACATCTACATGTACATATCTTTATTTTCTTTCGTTTTTTAGCGGCGGCCGTATTAGAGGAAAGCTTAATATATTGCATGGTGTTTATGCACTTTTATCTCTTTTAATCTTTTTGTTTTTGCTTGTCATTTTGAAGCTGCATAAACATCGGGTTCCTCAGTCAATTCTAGACTTGTAAACAATATGTATCTGGTAAATGATGCTATCATGAACGTTTGATATAAAGCTATAATACTACATTTTCGTACTATCTAGTTGCCTTGAGGGTATAAATCGATCTAAGATTTATCCTTTTTTTTAATTGGGATGTGAACGGGGCGTTCCTCTCCATCCTTGAGGAACATTAATTAATTAATTCAAGCGCGGCTGAAGAGGGGTCGGGGGGTCCGGACCCTCCCCCCTTTGAATTTTCGAAGCATATCTAGATTTTTTAAAATTAATATACTCATTTCCTAATTCCCCTTTTGTTGTCATAATATTTGAAAAATATATCATGAATTTGTTTCAGAAATCTTCATTTTGATAATATTTTGACGTCAGCATTTCAAAAATTTTCTCTGTCTCGATTCCGCTCGCCAGAATTTATTACATACATGTACGTTATTTTCAAATGATGCTTGGCTTTCCTAATTACACCTATGTCAATAGACAAGAGTACAAAGAAAACGAAAAGTAACTGAAAAAGATACAAATAGTGGATTTTGTTCCAAATCTCGGAAAAAAATTTCGCTGGCTCGCTTTCGCTCGCCATTTGTTGTATTTACATACTAGAACTGGCAATCAATTATCAAGTACTATGATTTGAAAAATTCCAGATTTTAAGCTTTTTGCTCGCCACTACTCTCCAGTTAACTGTTTTCTTAATAATTAGAAACAGAACTGACATAAACTTTATTTTCTCGCGCATGCTGTTTTTTTTCTCTCTTCAAAAAATTCGGACTTTAGGACCCCCCCCCCCCTCCTGAAAAAAATTCTGGATCCGCCCATGTAATTATTCATTCATTCATTCATTCATTCATTCATTCATTCATTCATTCATTCATTCATTCATATTGCTTCAATTTAAAAATTCTCATCTTTTTCAAAAAGAATAAAAAGGCTATATATAGGTAGATACATAAAATCATTGTACGTTGAACTCAGTTTAATAGACCTAAGTATGTCTGTATGTAAATGTAAACGTCTTCAAATTGAATAGCATCATTTAAGAACAGATAAATTGGCAACGTGGACCAGACATGCACGTTTCGGGTACTTAACCCTCGTCAGTGATCCTCTAATCTAAACAATGTAGTATAATACATATATATTAGCACTGCTCATTCAGGCTAAGTAAACAAATCACTCCAAACTCAGTCTGTTAGGTCCACAGAGTTAACAAACCACACAAATCTTCTATACGCATTCGAACTAAGATAGCAAATCATATATAACTCACTTTGTTTGATCCAAGAAGTCAACAAACCACATAAAACTCATACAAACAATTAGAACTAAGTTAATGAACCAAAGATAACTCATTCTATCTATTTGACGAAGATAACAAACCACAAGCCACTCATACTTAACTCTCATTCGACTCACATTTAAGAAACAACTCACATCAGGATCATATGACCTTATATGTACTCAAATGGTCTGGGTATGGGTTGATAAATGGAACATTTAAAAACCATATTAATAGCCCATGGATTTGATGGTTTTGTATGAGTTACGTGTAAGTTACATGTGGTTTGTTAAGAATTATTTTCGTTTGGGTACTTGTACGATACTCAATAGCAAATAAGTAACACGAAACGATTGTTTAGCCAAAAAGAAGAATATCGAATAATTTCATCGATGACATCATTTTAAGGAGGCGTGGAGGTATTGGACCAATCAAATCGATGCGACTTTGTTTACCATACTTGATAACCTGTAATGCCCATGTTAATCGATGCACACAAAGACCTAGGGGGCGCAAGCTTGTGGTTCTGGTAATCATGATGTAAACATACCCCTGTGCTGTTCCCCAGAAAAGAAAACTCTCAGAAAGTACATCTTTTAAAGATGGGAGATAAAATATAGAACACAAAATGTACATGTAGTTAATCATGTGTATGATTTTCAGGGTATCTTTGTTCTCCCGGCGAATTGATACTAAGCATCAATTGATTCAATTTTTTTTTCATTTTTTGATAAGAGGTGTATAAAAAGGTTGTGTTGAAATGGAGACATGCGAGGTAATTCTTGAAACTGGCGAGCGATAGCTAGCCAGCGATTTATTTAGAATACAAGAAGAAAAAAAGATTTCTATTAGAAAAAAAACGTTGACCACCACAAAGAAGTGATTGGAGCCCACTCATACCCCTCTAAATTCGCAATACAAACACATTAGCAAAGACATCAGAATGCTAAGTAAGCAGAAAAAAACATTAAATAGTGCCAAACAAATCTGAAAAAATGACTTTGTGTGAAAGAGGGGGGGGGACCTTCGTTTTCCGCTTCATCTGGGCTGGACCATCCTGTCTTTAAATTAGTGTAGAATCGCAACGGGATGTCCGGATCTCAAAATTTAAATTGACTTATACTCTTTAAATCCTGTATTTTCAATGTTCAATATTTGTCCGAGTTTTGAAATTGGGCCCATTTTGGTCCTTACCGCCCCTGGCCCTTTGCATCATAGACCAGACATGCACGCTTCGGGTACTAAACCCTTGCCAACTGATGATCCTCAATCCAAATTATGAAATATGACAAAAGATTTTAAATAGTATGTTAAAAAATATCGAAAGACGTATAAGTATGGGTCTTTTTTAAAGTTACAGGGCCACTTTTCACTTTTGCATTAGACATGACTCATGAAGTATTTGTACGGCTATGGCTCCACTTAACAGCGCCACCTAAAGTGCATTCTGGAGATTATTCATCACATAAAGTTTGTTTTATGTTTCTATGTAGCTGTTTTATTGTCTTCGTCTGTTTTTTGGTCCGATTTCTCTTTTCTGGTATGAAATTTCTATTTTTAATTTTTTCAAGAAAACGGAAGATCGCAAATACTTCAAATTACGATTATACGAACGTTTTCGCGCTTACTTTCGTAATGCTTTACATGATCATGACATCATTAATTTGATCTGACAGAAACATTGAAGGGGTAGGCAGATGACTATGTTCAAATCAGAACGGACAAGTTGTAGTTGCAATCTTCATATTCATAAGAAGTAATTTTGGAATCTGCTTTCAGATTATGTATTTGACATTCACTGATTAATGTTGTCGAGATGAAATTAAACATAATTTTCCTCATACATGTATCATTATTCAGACTTAATTTCAGTTTAGAACGTATCCTTTGCATACCTGATTCTTCTGTTCTTTTATACAAAACCTCTGAAATTTGCAAAATAAATTTCACTAATAATAAAACAGCTAATCAATAATACAATAAACAGCTTCCAATTTGATTTGACCAATTCCATATGGTCAAATTGCTTTGAGTGTTGTTAACAGCCTTTATCTAAACACAATTAACAATGCTTTAGAATTTTTTAACTTTTATTTCAGCACACATGTATTACACTGTGAAAACAAAGAAAAAGGATTCCATACAAAATCAGTTATAAATTTCAGAATCAAAGTTCCTAACAACTGGTTGTCAAGATAGACTACATTCAGTGGTACACGAGTACATGTACCTAAAAGCTTCATTTTATATACATCACACTGAGATTCAGTTTGATTCACTAACAAGTTGTTGTTAAGATAGCAATGTGTTTCGACTATAGAACTACATGATAGATACATGAGATAAACTTCTTGACAATCTGTTGTTAAAGTTTAGAAGCTAACAAGCGATATTTTCTTAACAGTTGGTTGTTATGAAATCTATCTTATTTCAGACAAGGTGTACTTTCCTAACAACTGGTTACTAACTTGACAACTGTTTGTTAAGACAAAATGTGCAATGACTTCCATTTCATACCTTAAATTTGCATTATCAGAACTACTTTAGTAATTTAGCATATTTGACCAGTAGATAAGTATGTGAGTGTCCTAATGTCACATTTTGAATTGTTTATCTCCTAATAAGGAGATGCTATCACCTAATTAGGACTTAGCTATCAGCTAATTAGGACATGCTATCACCTAATTAAGACATAATATCACCTAATTAGGAGATACTATCACCTTATAAAAAATACTATCACCTAATTAGGAGATACTATCACCTAATTAGGAGATACTATCACCTAATTAGGAGATACTATCACCTAATTAGGAGACACTATCACCTAATAAGGACTTAGCTATCACCTAATTAGGACTTTCTTATAAGGACTTAGCTATCACCTTATTAGGACTTAGCTATAACCTAATTAGGTGATAGCTTAGTCCAAATTGGGTGATAGCTTCGTCCAATTTAGGTGATAGCTAAGTCCAAATTAGGTGATATTATCTCCTAATTAGGTGATAGTATGTCCTAATAAGGTGATAGCTAAGTCCTAATTAGATGATAGCTAAGTTCTTATTAGGTGAAAGTATCTCCTAATTACGTGATAGCTTAGTCCTAATTTGGCGATAGCTAAGTCCTAATTAGGTGATATCATCTCGTAATTAGGTGATATTATCTCCTAACAAGGTGATAATATCTCCTAATAAAGTGATATTATCCTTTATAAGGAGGTGATAGTATCTCCTTATAAGATGGTAGTATCGCTTAATTAGGAGGTAGATAAGTCCTTATAAGGTGATAGCTAAGTCCTAACTAGGTGATATTATCTCCTAATTAGGTGATAGTATGTCCTAATTGGGTGATATTTAAGTCCTCATAAGGTGAAAGTACCTCCTAATTAGATGATAGCTAAATCCTTATTAGGTTTTGTATCTCCTAATAAGGTGATAGTAAAGTCCTAATTAGGTGATGGTATCTCCTTATTAGGTGATTAGGTGATATTATCTCCTAATAAGGTGATACTATTTCCTAATAAGGTGATAGTATCTCCTAATTGGGAGATAGCTAAGTTCTTATTAGGTGATAGTATATCCAAATTAGGTGATAACTAAGTCCTAATTAGGTGATTGTATCTTCTCATTAGGTAATAATATATCCTAATTAGGTAATAGTTTCTCCTAATGAGGTGACAGTTTGTCCTAATTAGATGAAAGTTCAGTCCTTATTTGGTGAAAGTATCTCCTTAATTCGGAGAAAAAATTTAGAATGTGGCATTAGGACGCTTCCGGAGATAATTAATGACATTTATAAAACAAATACAAAGAATCTCCTACATTGAGTTATGATATGTAACGCTGATCCTGATGTCGAAAATCCCTTCTCCTTACTATATTCTGTCCAAACACAAGCAAGTGCCTTGTACAATATGTTGAAGAAATGTTTCCAATTCCTCATTATGATGTCTTGCCATCGTAATTTTCCTCACACACACGGATTTTTTAATGGTTCTTGGCATCCATTTTAAATATATATATATATATATATTATTTTGTGAATTTCAGCTCATCTTATGTCCTATGTGTCTTCACGTTTGGGCCACTTTCATTACTGCTGAGACACTATTTGTTGAAATGCCTGTATAAATCACGAATACATCATGGACGTATTATTGTTACATTATTCTTTAGAACTACTTGTTTGGTACTCCAGGTGTTTGTACTTTGACTCCTTTCTTTTTGCCTCCAATTATGTTCACACAAGATAAAATCATCCAGGTAATATTTAAGTTGATAAATCCAGTGCTTACAATGTGTAAATATCATAGTACTCATCAAGGTACTAATTCAATCCATTATTCTGAAGACTTTCGCAAAATTAAAACGGTCTCCTCAAAGAATTTGAAGTGAACTTTTGTATTCCATAATCGTCTCTCCAGTTGTTGTTCTCCTGAAACATTTAGTTTAATCATAATATATTGAAAATTAAAGCATCTGTTACAAATTGGTTGTCAATAAATATTTACTAAAATCTTCATGTTTTGTTATCGCGTACTCATATATTTAACATTATTCTCATAATATAAAGATAATAATAGTATGGAAGCGTATTAGTGCCATTTTGATTCTCTTTTTTAATTTGTTTTTTTTTAAATATAAAAGTGTACATTTTACACTTTTATGTGTAAATCTTACGCTTTTTTTCTGTAAATTTTGCATATTGAAGTGTAAATTTGACACTTTATCTGTATATTATACACTTTTGTCTGCAAATTTGACACTTTTTTTCTGTAAATTTTACCTATTTAACTGCAAATTTTACACTTTTTTTTCTGTAAAGTAGGTCAGAGGTCAATGTCAAGGTCATTTATTCAAAAGTCATGATATCAGATGAAAGGTCTAGTCATGAGGAATCTACAACTGAAATATCACAATTCTACCTCCTATAGTTTCAAAGAAGGTCAAAGGTCGTAGTCAAGGTCACTAGGTCAAAAGTCTTGATATCAAATTAAAGTTCTGATTATGAGGACTCTATATGTGAAATATCAAAACCCTACCTCTTATAATTCAAAAGTAAGTCAAAGTCAAGTTACAATTTGCTCCTCAAAATATTTTTCTCTCAACGGACTTAAACGCAACACTTTAACCAAAATGTTGACGCACGGACGGACGGACTGACGGACAGACAGATAGACGGACTTCGCCATTTCATAGACCGGATTTTGCTTCGCAATTCGGCCAAAAATCTAGGCTCTATCCCTTACAGCTCATGAAATACATGTATATCCTAGGTTGATTTCTTAAAGTACATGTAGTTCAAAGGTCAAAAGTCTTGGCATGAAAGCTCTGGTCATGAGGAATCAACATGTGAAATCCATCTATAGGCTTTGGTCTTGATTCTAATAAAAATATGTTGAATCCTACATCTTATTACATGCAATTATGACATTATACATTGCCATATATTTTTTTCGCTGCTAAACTCAAAATTGTGTTACATATTTCTTACCTTAAAGTTTGTCTTAATTCATTTATTTTCTCCTGTACATGTACTATTCATCCAGGCAAGGAATATTCTGTTTCAAAAGAAAAAAGATAAGTAAGGAAAACTGTATGACGAGACAAGACAGTAAGACTATGTGCTTCATCATATTATTTCATTTAAGAAATACATGTAAGTGAAAGATATTAATGATATGCTATATGCCTATTAAATACACATGCCATCCAAAGCTTAGCATCCCTTCACAAACTCATGATAATCTGTCAATACAAAAACTGAAAAATATGAAAGATGTAGTTATGAAAAAAGCCGACAAAGCAACACAATAGTAATTCTTGACAAAGAGGAATACAAGAAAAAAGGAGTTGAAATGCTTAATTCACTCCACTACGAAGAAGTCGAACAACCAAACCTCAAAGATATAGAGGATAAAATACAGATACAGTTAAGTGAAATGAAAACAAATGGCACATTCGACACTCACACTGCTAAGTATCTTACAAATGTCGTGTGGGGAGATTATACTTGCTCCCTAAGATACAGACACTTAATGACGATTTGATAAACAGAATCCGGCAAGGCGCTTGTAATGAACTTCCAATTATGCCACCTGGTAGGCCAATTATATCACAAATCGGTACAGCAACAGAACGAATTGGTCATTATAAGGTGACACTTTTATACATAATGAATGTATCATAGAGATGTATCATAGATAGAGAAGACATTGTGTAGGAATACGGGGCTTTGTCATCCTCCCCTTTCCCACACTGCCCGACCTCTACCTGATGAATAACACATTATTGCAAAGTTTAAATGATACATGTAATATTATGTGGATGCTGGAAAAAATTTAAGATCGTATTATCTTACCGAACTTCGATCAATGTTTTCATAAATTCATAATATCAATGTTTTCATAAATATATTTCATTTCGCCCTAGTATCATTGTATAATCGTAATCTATTTTTTAATAAATCTAAAGCACAAAAGAATATTTGATATCCCCTCTCAGGCTATTGTTTGTTGTTGCTAAAGCCTTCCTAATTCATATGAATCCATTTAATAGCATTCCCCTTCCACATTCGTATTCTATGATTATGCGTAAAATTCATTTCTTTAACAATCTTGCCATGACACATTATCGTGATTACGAGGAAAATCAATCATTGATATATCGAAAATTGTCGATCGTGGTTTCTTCAGATTCCTGCTAAATCACCCTTGTGTTTAAGATTTATAATGCATGTATTCCCTAAGTGGCATATTGAAGTTCCGCTCCGTTATCGTCCCATGGGTGAATTCGTGAAACTATTTTTTCCATCATCGTTATTTGCATTACGCATAGATAATATTCCTTTTACTAAACTAAAATTTCTGCATATATAAATAAATGAATGAAATTAATAAATGAATATATAAGTCTTAGAATAGAAAAAAGTATTTTCAATTACATATTACGAAAATTGGGTTCTGACTGCAAAAAAAAGAAATCCGAAAAAAAGTCTTTAGCAAGCAATAAAGCGGCTGCAGTAACCGTTACGTAAACATATTTAGCAAGCAATAAAGCGGCTGCAGTAACCATTACGTAAACATATCTAGCAAGCAATAAAGCGGCTGCAGTAACCGTTACGTAAACATATTTAGCAAGCAATAAAGCGGTTGCAGTAACCGTTACGTAAACATATTTAGCAAGCAATAAAGCGGTTACTTTTACCGTTACGTGAACGTATATAGGTACATGTATAACTAGGATTCGTTATACGTTTTGTATATCTCCGTCCATAAATAAACGTTCACAGAAGGGCTTCTTAACGTGTATAAAGATACCGATTTCCTGCTGGAAAAGTTTTATTTGACTCGAAACTCCGAAATAGTTAGATGAGAAGTATATGATGATTTTCAAAAAGAAATTAAAGGTAGTAGGAAACACAAAACTCAAAGTATGACCATGATGACACGATGAAACTTTTTTAATTGATATAAAGATTGTAACATTTTGTTCGGATGATTCTAATGTATTAAAAGTAAATACAAGATATACACCGTATGTCTTTCATTATTGGCCAATTGTTATGAATTTTGCACGATAAGAATACACACTCTTGGGAATAAATTGGATTTTAAACAAAATGTCTGACGAAAACGATAAAACTCCGTCTAGGAATGTATCTAACAACCTACTTTTATAGATTATAAATATCATTTTCAATGTTACAGAATATCATCCCGAAAAATGTTTTACTTATCAGAAATCATCACACGTGAAATCTAAAACATTCCCTACACAAGCATCAATTACATTCAATAGTGAAGGATTTAAGCCGGATTCAAAGCGCTATCAATCAAAAAGAAATCACCGCAATACTCTTTTGTCATTATTATTTTAATTCAATCATAAAGATGTAGAATATTTCTTACCTCCTTACTGCATCGATCCGAGCTGCTTTCCGTTTTAGACATTTTGGTTCAGAAGAAATTGCTTTGAAATGATTGGCTGGAAATGGTAACCGGAAGTCATGGTAAGCTAATGAAATTTCATCTTTGAATTTGAATGAGCAATGGACATGGCACTAATGGAGGATGAGTTGTGATATTCGAAACTTTTTCCTTTCGTCAAAAAGGCAAGCACCAAAACGGAAAAAAAAGAGAAAGGAAAAGTATTGTAAATAGCAGAAATTTAAAAAAGGAAACGATGTCTGCAGAGAACTCGGTAAGTCTCCTAATTTGTTGATTATTGTAGCAGATCATTTACAGCATAAAATGTAACATATGTGCAATAAGATATTAAAATTGCCGAACGATGCTTCGTCGGTGACAGTGGAAAAGTTGAAAAAAAATTGGGGGGGGGGAGGGGGGTCACAGCATTAAGAAATTTGCTGCGCAAAATATTTTTAAAAAGTCATCCCGTAAAGAAGAAGGCGTAGGGCAAGTCATTTTTTTTAAGTATCTAAGGCATCTCTAGGACGGGGACATTTTTTTTTCAACGGGTTGGGGTGGGGTCGGTCAAAGCTGTCGTGGGTGGGGGTTCCAACCGATTACTTTGATAAAAGTTAATATACATATACTAAGAAAGAATCGACATTTTTGCTTAGAAAGGAAGGGAGTGTCCCGACTCTCTCTTCTGGACCTGGCGCTTGCATCCATTATGACCGTATGTTCAAAGACGCCACAATAGGTCGCTGCATAATTTATGTGCAATTACGTGTTGATTGATGGGAACTGCACGATGATCTTCTCTTTACAAACAAAGCACTTCCGAAAGTACCCTGATTAGACCGTTCTGAGTTTGCGCAAAGTCCAAAACATAAACACTGAATGAAAACATAAACATGTATCACGTGGTTTATGAAAACATTAATTTCAAATCTGTTTTTCCCAGAAGTGTTGAAATCGACATTTATGACTACGAATTTTTAAAACATAATCAAATACATGATGTATGGGGGTATTATGTTCCTGCATTTTATGAAGGATTAAAGCCTTTATAAATGAAAATTACAGCTGGCCGTGGCTATGCTGCATGCTGTGTCCATGCCATTATATAGTAATAAAAAAGCAATAAAACCGTCAGACCATCGACAAGTGTATATCAAGAGTGAATTTTGGTAGTAAGCTACGTGTAACTGTCATCAAGTGTACATTGCAATTTAGTATTTGCTCATATACCCCGTGTCGAAGTAATGATTTAAGAAAAGAATCTGGTGTGAAAAAAATGGGGGGGGGGTTGTTGTTGTTGAAATACAATACATGCATGTATTTAAGAAACTACGTAAGAATTCTATTTATCTTCTAAAATTGTGATCAAAATTATAAACAAATATTTGCTTGCTGGTAAAATAGTGCGAGATAAAATTAAGATTTGATTCTTTTATTTTTCATCTAGCCGTATATACTGCAATACTGTAATTGACCCCCCCCCCCCCTTTTTTTTTGCGCCGCGCTGTAGTTGAAACGGCTGATCGCTGATGAAGCATTTAGATCAACTGGAAGTCCATTATTTGAACAAAAACAGTTTATTCTAATAATTTGGTTTGCAGAAAATCGAAATATTCAAAAGATAAAACAAAAGCACGTACCGTTTGAGAGGCCGGATGTTCCAAATTTTAACGTTTGAACTTAAATTCCATGGATTAGACTCCGAGTTACAAAGATGGACTCTACAAGACACCGGTGCCATTCGACAGGGCAGAGTTCACTCGATAAATAAAAATTCACAACATGCCCATAAAAAATCATATCTCCTTACTACCCCCCTTTTCCGCCCTTCTAAGTTTTCCGCCACTTCAAATTTTCAAAAAATCATTATAAATTAAAACATTAGTTCAAGGTACACGTGTTTGGTATCGATCGATTCTAAATTTAGAGCTTACGTGAGATATCTGGGTAGCGCAGGTATAGCTCAAAGTTTTTCCCTCGCATTCTCAGAACATGACCGCTTCGACACCGTGACGTAGACATTGTTTAGGTTTTAGCTCATTTGCATAATTCATGCACAGTAAGAAGGAGCATAGAAAGATCTACGTGAACCGGCTGTCTGGATAGGAAACGAGAAATTAGAGCAGTTGCATTTATTTTACTTCTTACTTTACTTCTACTTTTACCTCACCTCTACGCTTCAGTGGTCTCTGTGGTTAGGGATTAGGCCGTGGTATTTAAAATTCGTTTTCCATCCTGGTGTTTTAAAAAAAGACACCCTCCAGTTAGGCGAAAACACACAAACATACAATTTTTGTATTGTTGTCAATGACATGTATTATTCTGAAATTTTATTTAAGGCAAATATCCACTGTACAAGTCAGGGAGACGGGAATGTGAGCTATTATAGCTAAGTCTTGGTTTAAATAGATCCATTTGAGCCGTTTTTCATTTCGAGTAATAAAGCCGTAGTGGAACTTTTTTTTCAGTATGACAGGATACCTTTGGCAATCTCGAATTAATTGTGAGTGCATGCTTTTTATCTGGTATTTTGTCTCGAAAGGTACCGGTCCGCACACGTAAAACAGAATATTTCACAGCCATGGCTTTACATTGTTCAATACACACCTGTCCTGAGGCGATCCAACTACAGTTGCCTTTTAAAGCTGACCTGTCACTTTTTTACCATTTAAATGTGAAAGTATAATCATCAGACGGACGGACATGCAGACGGAAAGATCATTTATTTATGTAGCAAAAATTACAATGCTTAATGTTTCTTCGTTCGAAAAGGGGAAATTTACATAAAATGTACCCGTAAGTTTTATGTCTAAGATATGAAATGTACCCGCAAAACGTCAGGGTAGGTCAGCTTTAAAAGTTAACTGTAGTCGTCAATACTCGAGACCAAGATTATGTAACCCCTAACCGCAGTGACCACTGAAGCGTAGAGGTGAGGTAAAAGTAGTGGTAAAGTAAACTAAATGCAACTGCTCTATTATCACAGGAGGAATACCGAGGAGGGGTTGTTGATGGGGTCCTAACCTCACCCTCTTTCTCTCGAAACGTGGTGAGAGAGAGAGAGAGAGAGAGAGAGAGAGAGAGAGAGAGCAATATAATGTTTAAAACTAATATTTTGATAAACGTTACACATATACTCGGGAAAAGTATGCAGTTTTGCTACAGTGTCCCTGAAAATAGATTTTATTGAAAACGTAAAATTTATTCCGTCTTGATTGAGGAAAAAAAGTAGCCATAAAAAAGTTTTATTTGAAAATATGCAGTAACGACCATAGTATTGTCCAATTTGTTTAATAAAATCTTCATAAATCTCTAATGTAAAAACGCAATACATTGTAGGTGGCGCCAGTGAAATGAATAAGAGCTGCGCACCCCAAATTCAAAATGACGTAACTGCGAATGTATGCGTTAGTTTGAATTTATAATGAGATCTGTAAACATTCACATGAAAAGAAAGATTTTGCATTATAAAATTTTATAAAATTAATAAATTCTCACCGTACCTTTAAAAAAAGGTGGGGGAGGGAGGCGGGGGCTGAGTCCCTAAGTTTTAGATTGTATTTGAAAGAAATGAGCTTTTATTGATTTGATTAAAGCCAAGAAAAATAAAAAAAAAAAAAAAAAAGATAAGTGTTAGATATAACAATTTGATACGGGGTCATCCTCCTCCTTCCCCTTTTTTCCGGGGGAGGGGGGAGCAGCCGGCTATCTCCAAGAATAACACTTAATAAAAAGTTTCGCCATCAAATAAATGTATGGGTAAAAGAAGCTACGTCAACGTCAGTTATAGCCCCCCCCTCCCCCCCAAAAAAATAAAAAGCCCCACTTAAATTAGAATAAAAATCAAAATATGTGTCTGATAAATAGACTTACTTATTCGGGCATGTTTTATTCAAAATGGCGTCACTTACTACTGACCATCCATAGATGGATATAAACGGAGAAGAAAGTGCTAGAGGATACAGATCCCAATTAATGCATATCTAGGTCATTGTCCTGTCAAAGAGTTCCTATTATTTTCTTATTATTTTCAATAATTGATGGAAAATACACATAATGCTTATCTTGAATTGTCTTCCCGTCATTGTTTACTAGATAGATGAAATAAAATTTTGAATATAGTTTAAAGTGTGTGAGACATCTATATGTGTGGAAGAATACGTGTGAAAATGGGTCCTCAAATCATAAAATTCGAATAATTCCGGTACGGAACCAGGTGCATGACTTTGAAAAAAGTATTTAAAAAGTTGTGTACTTTTAATCTTTACGGCATTTTTTCTATGTGATTCAAATAAAATTTCTTATCATTTAAAAGTAGTGTCAATGTGTTTAAGCCGGTGCGATTTGAGAATTTTTCTCCTATTTTTGGAAAGAAAGTACTTGAAAAATAACTGGGATCTGGATCCTAGAAGCTCGGTTTGATATGCAAGTCAAACGGTTCTAAGGGTGACAGATTTCATCTATATCTTAAGGAACCGTAGATATTATGGAAATTCTTGCATTTTAGTGTACATTCTGAGACATGTACTTGAAATAAACGTATCACAGACGCTATACATATACATTTCATTGTTATTTCATCCTGACGTCGAATTTACCGTTCAAGAGTTAGTGCTCACAAATAAACCTACCTTGTATCATAAAATTATATACAAAAACGATGTAATGTTATTTTTATTTCATGAAAGAAGGCTAATACTGGTACAGAATGTGATTTTGATGAGTATGACATCTATTTGACGTGTACATATTACACCGAGCCCCCCCCCCCCTTCCTCCTCAAAGATGCCGAGTGCCCCCGATGATAGGAAGTTTTGTTTTTTTAACCAGCTGTGATAAGAAAAGTATAAATTGATGATGAAGTTTAGCATATATATCGGTATGCTGAAATTTTCGCAACCCCCCCCCCTTCCGCATTTTTTTTGTATCCATCGCTATGAACTGCTATCAAAACGAATCATTTATTTAGAAAATAATTTTCATTTGATGTATAACTTATTTACAAGTGGAAAACTAGCAAATTTGGAGTATAATGTACAGTTTTAAGCTTCATTCTGAGCCTTTACCGAGCATAAAAAGAAAACGTGGAATTGTAAAATTAGGGTGGTGGGGTGCGTTTTATCCTTACTATGAGTCGTTATATCAATATATGCATACTTTTTTCACCTTATAGAGTTGTTGTATGGTCACTGACATAGAAAAACAAAATAAATTTCAACACTAGCCTAGAATTATCTTTTTCTGGTTGATTTTACAGTTAGAATTACGCCTCTCGGGCCTCCTGGAAAAAAATCGTATAAATTCTAAAAATACAGTTTGAAGTTTTTACATTTAAAATATCATTATATCAAAGTTGAAAGAAGACAACAAAGTTTATTTTGTTTAAATATCCTTATTTGGAAGAGTACAGGACATTTTTGAAGATAGCGGACTTGAAAATGTCATGAATTTTACCAAATATTGCGTGCTTAGAAATAACGTCAACCGCGCTCCATTTTGGCTGAATTATTTCAAAACGAATGAAGATATTTTAATGAAACTTTGTACATAGCATACAAACATATTGATGTAAATGACAGTGCCATGATTTTGTTGAAGGTAAAAGAGAGGGAGAGTTATATTGTAATCAGAAACAGAAATATAAAAAAAAATAAATATGGATGTATGTAAAGAATTTTATAAATAAACAAACAAAAATAAATAAAGAGGGTCCCATCATGGTAAAAGCCAGTCTTAGGCCCGCAGTTCAAGTGTACCCCCCCCCCCGGCCTCTTATATTAATTTGATTGGACCAAAAAATAATATGGTAAATAAGAGATATCTGAAGACTTCAGCTACAGAAACACCTCTGTCCGTCACCATTGGATCCTCTTTTAAGATTAGGTAAGGAGGGGGGGGGGAGATTTTATACATCGGTAACCCATGCGCGCTCTGTCGCACTTCGTTTTGCGCAATCGATTAAGGGTTTTATACAGAAATCATCCTCCTAGGAATTAGAAATTAAAATAATATTAAAAACATGTAAATATTTAATGCATAATTGACGATGTTGCAACTAAATATTGGCAAATCAAAGGTGCATGAAGAATGCTCAATTTCCCGTCTTTATTTGTATAGCAATACAAACCACATATTTTCATCTATTAATTTTGCATATTTCATATCAATTCAAAGCTACATGTACATACATTATTCTACTGAGACATTGTTATCAAAATGGAACTACACATGATTTTTCCTTGTAGAAATATTATCGAATACACATTAAACAAACGAAAAAAAAAAAAGAAAGAAAACAGATATTCATTTTCGGATATCTATCATTCATTCAATAAAAAAAGAGAAATATGTTTTGCCCACTTGACCCAGATTTGATCTTTAACTGAAAGATCCTGGAAACTTGGGGGGGGGGATGGGAAGTTTGGGGATATCAGAAGTATAGATATCCGCGGCCGATTTTCTACGCCGTTTTAAAAATATTGTTAGAATCATTGTTGATTGTTGCAACTATTGAAGAGATAAAAATATTTATATCACCGAAAGCATGACTGAGCCCTTTAGATGTTGATCTCTGATCTCTGTGTCCACGGCGATATTTTTTTATCCGTTTATCACTATTAGATTATTTTAAATATTAATTCAAAACTCAGTACATTGAACATTAGTAAGAGTTTTCTTTTTATAAGTTTGATAAGAGATTTTACTTTTCTGTGAAACTACAAATCGAGCATAGCCCGGGGGAAGGGCTGATGGCCGCAGCACCCGGGCGCGATGAGCTTTCTACTAAGCTGGCCGGGATGATCTTATTCATATTGGTCATATTCTTTGTTCAATATATCAGAGTAAGGCGAAAATGAACTTAAAGCATAATACTAAATGTGTATCAATAATAGAGCGACTCCTCCAGAATCTCTCCCGGGACACCCCCGGCCCCTTTCTTCCCTCCGTATCATCCGTGTGGGATATAGGATTTTTAAATACTAGAATTTTATGGACATTTAACAATCCTATGAACATCACCACATCGTATACATTTTAATTTCTCCGATTTAGGATTGCATTTATATAGATTAATGTAATCAAAATATGCCCTAAATTTAGTCGCGGTAACCTTTTTGCGCCTTCTTTCGTGAGAGTTTCGACATCTAGGAAACGACGTATTGCTAACAATGAAATTAATGAAATTCTTGTAAATAACGTAATTACAAGTATTATACCGATGGCATAATCATTTTTGCAATCCATACGTAATCTTCCGAATTCTAAACCTCTGAATTACAATTATATATACCTAGTCATGTTTTATTCTGAAACAATTACCGATAAATATTTCATAAATTGTATGTTATCATATGAAAATATTTCAATCATTCATTTTCTCTTAAGGCCATAATTAAATTATTGTTTGTTTCCCCTCGCCCCAACCGGGTCAAAAAAACGTCGCCGAGTCGGGTTTTCTAAGCCAAAAAATCCCCTTTTTTTTTACAGAATCGAATTACGACCATGTCCGTTTCGTTTTCGAACATTCAATCCAAATAGATTGTGAATAAACTCAATATATTTCGATTACAAGTTTCGCGTTGTCTGAAGAAGTGGAACTTACTTGACCTCTTGGGTTTGCAGATAGATACGCATGATAAGGATTACATCCCATTAATCAAAGGCTCATTCTCACACGGTGAACGCTGGGCAGCTGAATAATTTAATTTACCCACTGCAGATATAAATTACATGTAATAGGGCTCACTGATAGGGCCGCTTACAGAAGTTGACAGAAAGGGGAAACGTCCACTGGCAGATCAAGGGGAAACGGAGGAGGTCATGAGGATTCCTCGTTATTGGTCTCTCTTGTGTATTTTTTGCAAGAATTAAAAAAATCTAATTCTAGCTGGTCGCTACTGCTTGCCAGCATTTAATGAACTCTTATATAATATGACTGTATGAATTTCATATCATACAACAATTTTATATACATGTACTCGAGTGAATTCAGGAGACTCAAAATGAATTCATACATGTATGTTTGTCTGATAAATATATTCCAACTCTTTAACTTCATGGCATGATTAATCAAGGACTCTTGCATTGGTGTGAGAAATAAGAATTACTTCCATGTAAATTGTATGTCTCTTTTTTTTTGTCCGTCATAATTCTGAACGAATACGTCTGCTTGTCTGCCTGATAGTCATGATACACGCACATCTATCAAACATGCATCGAGACATGACATAAGTTGCAACACTTATATAAATTTTATTTTTACACATCAGATGATATTAAAATATGTGGATATTATCGTTACCCAATGTTTCTACTAGGGGTACATTCCATCCGAAGAGGGGGGGGGGGGGGAGGTTGCATTGTTACGTTCATATTTAATGAGAAAAAAATATCTTATTTGTCAGATTTAAGCAAAGTTTGCATGATGCATCAATCTGATTAAAACCAGATTGATTAAAACCAGATCTTTACATGCTCCCGATTTTGTTATGTCGCGTACTCGTACGCGACATAACAAAATCGGGAGCATGTAGAGATCTGGTTTTAATCAGATTGCATATGCATCCAAACAAAATCGGGAGCATGTAGAGATCTGGTTTTAATCAGATTGCATATGCATCCACAAGAAGCCGTAATTGGATATAAGATCCCGGGTAAAAACTAAAATATTTTTTATACGTATATAAACAATTCAAACAAAAATTGGTGAAATGAATGAATACTATACTTGACAAAGACAAGTACCTGACAGATGGCCAGATATATCGTGTAAGGAGGTAATAAATGTATCTGCTGCAGAAGATGCATGTACATAAATCAAATGAGTAATTGATAACAAATGTCCGACAATGCGCATGTTATGAACTTTTAATTATACCACCTGTAAGACCTATAATCTCTCAAATCGGAACACTAGCGGAAAAAATCGATCATTATTGTTTCCTAATGAAAGATACGTATATAAAAGACAAATCAGACTTCATACATAAAATTAAAGTTTCAATCAGAACCGATGATAGCTTACAAAAAGCAAAACAAAAATCATCAATTGCCAAATAATGATTAATCAGTGAATTATTAGGTCTGAACACTGATGCATGGGATAGGATCTTGTTGATAATTAAAAAAAGTAACTCAGAAGTTGAAAATCTAAATTTTTTTTTCCAAATTTAAGTAGCATTTTTCAAAATTTCAATTAAGATGAAATAATATCGATATTGTCTCGACATTGATTAATTCCATACTATCTTTAATTCTTTTGATTTCTTTATGTAAATTAAAAAAGTATTCATTTGGAAAGTGTGGTCCATATAGGCAGATAGAACCAGATGGATTGCTACCCCAAACATTACGTGACAGCTGTATTTTAACAGATTAATGAAAAAAGATGTTCAACAGTATACTAAGAGACGTAATCAGGATCTAGGCAAATGGAGATACAACCCTTTTGTTTTTAAGGGGGGGGGGGGGGTGACAAAATTGAAGATATGAAAGGGAAATAACTAACGACCCCCCTCCTCTACAAAAAGAAATAAATAAGCTAGAAAAAAATCTAAATTTCAAACATCAAATAATAAATTTAAATATCTTTGATAGCGAGTATGGCATAAACGTTTAACGCGTAGACAATGAAAACTGACAGACTGACTCTCGACTTTCATTTTCTTTACATTTCTCAATTACCTGTTATCTAATACAGATTGCTTGAACCGCCACTTAGAGCATCACTTGGTCAATATCATGCGTTTGCAGATGGAAAATTGACATTCCCATAAATTAAAGATGGACACTGGTCATTACTTGAATTAACTAAATCAAAAGCCGCTAAATTGTTTACCCATTGGGGATATAAAGCGATAGGGCACACTGGTCAGGTCCCCCCATAGAAATTTAGGTGGTACGGAGTTTCTAGGCCTTCTTGTAATTTGTTCTGTTATCTTTTTCTATTTTATTATAATATTCTGGCTCATGCCGGATCTAGAATTTTTTTTTCATGGGGGGGGGGGGGGGGGGGGGGAGGGGGGGGGCAAGCCATCTTTGAGGGGATTCTATCCTATGGTTTTGAAAACATAAGTACTGTGACATGCTTGAATCAGGCCGTGTTCACGCTGTTATTTTCATTACAAGTATACTCAATCTGATTAAAACCAGATTACTAAATGCTCCCGATTTTGTTATGTCGAGTATTCTAAGCGACATAACAAAATCGGGAGCATTTAGAGATCTGGTTTTGATCAGATCGATGTATACTTGATGTTACCCAAAAGCAACGCAATGCCTTAAAAATTCGGGGGGGGGGGGGCGTTTTCCGATTTTTTACTACATAAATTGATCAAAATTTATTAACATAAAGTTTATAAGGAGAAATTTTATTCCTCGTCGATGTTCAAAGTTCAAGGTCACTGACAAGATTTAGCAAAATTCATTAGGTAGACTTTTAGATCGCATTTTCAACAGAAAATATACCAAGTCTCGATGTTTATTGTATTATAAGAAATCGTAAGAATTCTCTAACTTAAAGGTCAAAGTGAAATATGAGTGTATTTTTGTGGCTTCAAGCCAACAAGCCAAGAGTATTAATAGTCAAATATTGGAATTTAACCGAATCCTTTTCAAATTAATTTTGTTCACTCTGTATGGTACAATTTTAGCGAGATCTTCATCAATTTGACCTAATATTTTGAATGTTAATAAACAGTTGGACATTAACTTTTTAGCTCACCTCACGAAGTGAGAGGGAGCTTATGCTATAACCCTGTCGTCAGCGTCCGCACTAGTATGTTAGGAAATTTTATTCTCTATTATAAGTTCTAGGAAGTTCAAACTTGCACAGATGATGCGTCTTTAAGATTAGAACATAAATCTATGTTCAAATGAAGGTCATGACCTGTATTTTCCGCTTGAGCGCACATGTTAGGAAGATTTGGGTATCAATGTTAAGAAGTTTTATTTCTCTATTCTAAGTGCTAGGAAGTTCAAACTTGCACAGATGATGCGTCTTTATGAGTAGAACACAAATCTACGTTCAAATGTAGGTCATGACCTATATTTTCTGCTTGAGTGCTCATGTTTGGAAGATTTAGGTATCAATGTTAAGAACTTTTATGTCTTTATTATAAGTGCTAGGAAGTCCATACTTGCACATAAGGTGCGTCTTTAAGAGTAGAACACAAATCTACGTTCAAATGTTGGTCATGACCTACATTTTCCGCTTGAGTGCACATGTTAGGAAGATTTGAGTATCAATGTTAAGAAGTGTTTTAGAAGTCCTAGGAAGGCCAAACTTGCACAGTTTATGTGTCGTTATGAGTTGATTACAAATCTACGTTCCAATGTAGTTCATACTCTTTATTTTCATATTGAGTGCATATGTTAGGGAGATTTGGGTATCAATAGAGTACACCAATTCATGCAAAATTTGGGTCAATAAATGAAATGCTCTACTTCCCTTTTCTATTTTGTGTGGTATCATTTTTGTTGCTTCTCAGTAGGACATGTTTTCAAATTCAAAACTGTAATCTTTGGCTCTTTTCTGTTTGCTGCCATGATAGAATACTGCCATGAGATGAGCTTTGTAATCTTTGATAATACTATGTTTGCTAATTGATGTAGGATGCTTCAAATACTTATCATCTACTTCTTTACACTATATTAGCATATTAGTGCCAGATTGATACTCTTTTTTGTATTTATTTTCTACACATGAACATGATGAAAGTGTAAAATTTACACTTTTTCTGCAAAATTTACAGGAAAAAGTGTAACATTTACAATTAAATATGTACAGAAAAAAAGTGTAAAATTTACAGACAAAAGTGTGTAATCTACAGGAAAGGTGTAAAATTTACACTTAAATATGAAAAATTTACAGAAAAAAGTGTAAGATTTACACATTAAAGTGTAAAATTTACACTTTTATGTGTAAAAACCATATTAAAAGTGAGTATCAAAATGGCACTAATACGCTTCCGTAGTATTAGTATATTTATATAATGAGAATAATGTTAAATGTAAGAGTACGCGATAACAAAACATGAAGATTTGGTAAAATATTTATTGACAACCAATTTGTAACAGATGCTTTAATTTTCAATATATTATGATTAAACTAAATGTTTCAGGAGAACAACAACTGGAGAGACGATTATGGAACACATCTGCAGTTCACTTCAAATTCTTTGAGGAGACCGTTTTAATTTTGCGAAAGTCTTAAGAATAATGGATTGGATTAGTACCTTAATGAGTACTTTAATATCTACACATTGTAAGCACTGGATTTATCAACTTTAATATTGCCTGGATGATTTGATCTTGTGTGAGCATAATTGGAGGCAAAAAGAAAGGAGTCAAAGTACAAACACCTGGAGTACCAAACAAGTAGTTCTAAAGAATAATGTAATAATAATACCTCAATGATGTATTCGTGATTTATATAGGCATTTCAACAGATAGTGTCTCAGCAGTAATGAAAGATGCCCAAAAATAAAGATACATAGGACATCAGATGAACTGAAATTCACGAAATAATATATATATACAGGTATATATATAGTGGATGTCAATGATCATTAACAAAATCCGTGTGTGTGAGGGAAATGACGATGGCAAGACATCATAATGAGGAATTGGAAACATTTCTTTAACATATTGTACAAGACACTAGCTTTGGACAGAATAGAGTAAGGAGAAGGGATTTCCAAATGTTTCAATTATCATATAAAAAAAATAAAGAAGATGGCATCCATGCAGCATATGTAACTGTACAGTTAAAAGACAACTGTGAACGATGGCCGTAAATGCATAACATTTTTGTGCCTAACTTGATTTAAACTGTAATTATTGTCTAGTAATTATTATACTTCGATGTTCCACCATAATTACATTTACATGTAGTGCTCACCGGGACATTCAAAAAGTATGCAAAGGTACATGACATGTATTCTAGAGTTCCGAAAGAACACTGATTCAAATATCAAGATTACTTACACTGCGGAAGTTCTATAGTCTATATAGGGAAATGGAAGCAAACTATTACGTCCCCTTGTCCAGAGTCATATATGATATTGATATTCTGACGTCGACCTTTTGTGTCATGACTTACCAATTTATACGTTTGTCTTCCTTTGTGTGAGTTACCGATTGTGACCTCTCTACCGAATTGAGGTGGCGGGTGTTGCTTACTCTTCCTGCGCACCTGATTTCAGTCCTCTGCAATGAGTTCACTTCTCTTCATATGGTAGATTTCATTATTTTTTTTTTTACTTCTGTTCCTTTTATTCAATTATATCAATATATCTTGTATCATAACTCAATGTAGGAAATTTTTTCTATTTGTTTTATATATGTCAATAATTACATGTATCTACGGAAGCATCATAATAAAGCATTCGATTTTTTTATCTCATAATTAGGAGATGCTTTCTCCTAATTAGGAGATACAATCACCTAATTAGGAGATAATATCTCCTTATTAGGACTTACCTTTCATCTATCACATAATTAGGTTATAATGTCACCTAATTAGGACTGATCTATCACCTATTAGGAGATACTAATACCTAATTAGGACTGAACTTTCATCTAATTAGGATATACTATCACCTAATTAGGACATTCTATCACCTAATTAGGACTTAGCTAGTGTATAACCTTATTTGGAGATACTAACACCTAATTATGACTTAGCTTTCACATGAGGCGATTCTATCACCTTATTAGGATTAAGCTATCTCCTAATTATGAGATACTATCACCTTATTAGGAGATAACATAACCTTTTTAGGAGATAATATCACCTAATTAGGAGATAACATCACCTAATTGGGACTAAGCTATCACCTTATTAGGAGATACTTGCAACTAATTAGGACTTAGGTATCACCTTATTAGGACTTAGGTATCACCTAATTAGGACTAAGCTCTTACCTAATTAGAACATATTATCACCTAATTAGGACATACTTTCACCTAATTTGGACTTATTTGTTACCTAATTAGGAATAAATTTCAACTAATTAGGACACACTATCACCTAATTAGGTGATAACTAAGTCCTTATTCGGTGATAACTAAGTCCATGTTAGGTATTAGATAATTAGGTGATAGCTAAGTCCTATTTAGGTGATAGTATGTCCTCATTAGGTGATAGTATCTCCTAATTAGGTGTTAGTATCTCCTAAATAGGTGACAGAATTTCCTAATTAGGTGAAAGTATGTCCTAATTAGGTAATAATATGTCCTGATTAGGTGATAGCTTAATCCTAATTAGGTGATAGTATCTCCTCATTAGGAGATAAAAAAATTCAGAATATGGCATTCGGACGTTTCCGTACTTATCTACTTGTCAAATATGCTAAATTACTAAAATGCTTACTGTAAACGCAAATTTAAAGTATGAAATGAAAGAGTCATTGCACAATTTGTCTTAACAAACAGTTGTCAAGTAAGAAACCAGTTGTTAAATTAGATTTCTTAACAACCAGTTGTTAAGAAAATATCGCTTGTTAGCTTCTAATCTTTAACAACTGGTTGTCAAGAAGTTTACCTATCATGTAGTTCTATAGTCGAAACACATTGCTATCTTAACAAAAAGTTGTTAGTGATGCAAACTGAATCTCATTGTGATGCATTTAAAATGAAGCATGGAGGTACATGTACTATGTAGTCTATCTTAACAACCAGTTGTTAGGAACTTTGATTCTGAAATTTTTAACTAATTATGTATGGAAACCTTTTACTTTGTTTTTGCAGTGTAATACATGTACTGAAATAAAGAATAAGAAATCTAAATTATTGATCATTTTGTTTAGATAAAGGCTGTTAACAACACACAAAGCAATTTGACCATATGGAATTGGTCAAATCAAATTGGAAGCTGTTAATAATTATTTTACGATTGATCAATTTTTCATGAAGATTAGATCAGTGAAACTTTATCTTTATAAAATTATGCTACTTACAGTTCCCTCTTGCTATTATATAGTAAATATTTAACTCAGAAGAATCTGAAAGTATAATTTCAATAAAAATACCTGTTTCGCTGTTCAAATCATCTGAAAAATAAATCAACACATTTCAATTTAATATATATGTTCAGAAGATTTATAGTTACATGAATGCATTTATCAGCCAGTCCACGTTAAAATCATGCAGGGGGTGATACACTTTTTATGTATGGCTCCTCTTAACAGCGCCACCTACAGTGCATTCTGGAGATTATTCATCACATAAAGTTTGTTTTATGTTTCTATGTAGCTGTTTTATTGTCTTCGTCTGTTTTTTGGTCCGATTTCTCTTTTCTGGTATGAAATTTCTATTTTTAATTTTTTCAACAAAACAGAAGATCGCAAATACTTCAAATTACGATTATACGAACGTTTTCGCGCTTACTTTCGTAATGCTTTACATGATCATGACATCATTAATTTGATCTGACAGAAACATTGAAGGGGTAGGCAGATGACTATGTTCAAATCAGAACGGACAAGTTGTAGTTGCAATCTTCATATTCATAAGAAGTTTGATAGGTAATTTTGGAATCTGCTTTCAGATTATGTATTTGACATTCACTGATCAATGTTGTCGAGATGAAATTAAACATAATTTTCCTCATACATGTATCATTATTCAGACTTAATTTCAGTTTAGAACGTATCCTTTGCATACCTGATTCTTCTGTTCTTTTATACAAAACCTCTGAAATTTGCAAAATAAATTTCACTAATAATAAAACAGCTAATCAATAATACAATAATTATTTTACGATTGATCAATTTTTCATGAAGATTAGATCAGTGAAACTTAATCTTTATAAAAGTATGCTACTTACAGTTCCCTCTTGCTATTATATAGTAAATATTTAACTCAGAAGAATCTGAAAGTATAATTTCAATAAAAATACCTGTTTCGCTGTTCAAATCATCTGAAAAATAAATCAACACATTTCAATTTAATATATATGTTCAGAAGATTTATAGTTACATGAATGCATTTATCAGCCAGTCCACATTAAAATCATGCAGGGGGTGATACACTTGGGTACTCGGATTTCAATGAAACTTTGCACAAATATTTATTTTAGTACCAAAAATACGTATTTTAGATTTTATGGCGTATATTTTAAGGTTGCTATGGAAAATGGCATTTTCAAATTTCCTTAGCAACAAGCCTTTCTTCGCAAGATTTTGCTGCAATATCTACATTACATGTACTTACATCAATTAAATGAATCATTTATCTTTATGATACAAATTAAATATTCTAAACTTGGAAAGGGCATGTCATAAAGTATCCATTTTTTGAAAATTATGTAAAATTGATTTTGTTGAGAAAGAGAAATTTAAGGGCAAAAATCTCATATTTTTGTAATTTTGCATTTTTGACAAAATGGCCGATTTTACATTTATTTAAAACCAAAATATTAAAAAGCCAAATGGCTACATGGACAACAGATACATATTGTGACAGAAGAGGATTTGTTGTTATAGAAACATATTTTAAACACGTGGGATTTTTTAAAATATGCCGTTGCCATGGCAACAAAATAGAGACATTTTCACAAAATCACTTTCTTGGCTTTATTTCAGGCATAATTTCAACAGTTTATTTCAGATGATGTGCATGCATTACCTGTATAGATTAAAGGAACAACCTTTCTGCTAGAATAGAAAAATCTTACATTTGTTGATTATTGATAGGCAAGCCGTTTCCATGGCAACCAAATTCCAAATCATTGGTAAAATAGTTGATTTTGACTTGTATCTATACTTTGAAAGTAGCGTTATATATTGGGATACCATTTGATATATTAAGTTTGTTTATGTAATAATTAATGTAGTCTTTTTGATTTGTAAATGCTGAATTTGTCATTTTGACAAAAAAAAACCTGTTGCCATGGGAACAAAATAATGAAAATTTTACGAAATTGCCTATTAATCCATTTGGAAACTTTAATACATTATTTTCATGACATGAATATACAAAACTCGATTATTGTGAAAAAAAATCATGTAATGCATTAGAAATGCAATTGATGTAATTTGATTTAAAAAAAAAAAGATGTCATGGTGACAAAATTGAGGAAATTCTGTTTGAATGGTCATTGATTTCGATTACATGTTATAAGAACAGATTTTTAATATATGAAAGAACCTAAATGAATACGAAAACAAAATTAGTATTTCTTTATAATATACAATTTATTAACTTCTTTCATTACAACATAAGCCCCTGCCATGGCAACACAATTTCTTTTGAATTGTAAACTTTATTACCCCCTGCAACAATAGTAACGCCGTCATTCGTGTGTGAATGTCACACTTCTATCTATACAGCCTAGAGGGCACAGTTTTTATTGGATCTTGACAAAACTTCATAAAATCATTAATTGTTTTAAGACGTACAAACATATTGATTTCAAGATCATATGTCAACGGTCAAGGTTATTCATTTTAATTGGTCCAAATCCTTGAATAAACTCTAGAGATGTCATTCATTAAGCGATCTTGGTCAAACTTCATACAGTCTGCAGTATAAGATAAGATAAGGTTTATTTAAAGTCGGCATGTCATATAACTGGTGGACATAAGCTCTTAGGAGCTTTTAAGCGACATAAATAACATAAAAAGTAACAGAAAACAACAAGGCATGTAAAATGGCAAGTAAACTAAAAAGGAAGCTCTTGACACAAAATACAAACTAGTATATACATTCGACGTTATTACAAGATCACAGATATAAAGGAGGGCGGGGGAGAACATTTTTTCCATGCGAGGGGATGCTACTATTTGCGTTGCTTGGTATCTATTTATTTAACAACGATTTACAAAGTCAAAGTCAAAGTCAGAGACTTGTACAAATGCAGCTCGATGACTCATGCTGGCAGGAGGGGGGGGGGGGGGTCTTAGCGTGGAATGAAACCGGAGAGCTCAGAGAAAACCCCCTTGTCTGATTTTGCGACCACCATATCTTCTCCACTCCACCCCCTGTCTACACATCCCCTCCCCTTCACCGCCAAGACCCCCACATATTTCCATAATTCTGGCAAATTTATGAATTTTTATACTAACTAGACACTGAATTTGAATAATTTCTATGGGCTTTACATGTAAAAAAAGGCAACGCAAGCGTAACATCCCCTTGCAATTGGATGTTCTTTGCAATTAGCAAAATAATTTTAAGCTCAAGTCCACTGTGACCTTGACCTTTGACCATAAAAATTGAAAATATACATTATCTCTCCATGGGGAACATTTGTTGAAGGTATGATGTTTCTATGATGATTGTGATGTCTTTTTTGCTGTTCACAAGGATTTTAATCCTGATACGACTGTGACCTTGACCCTTGACCTTGAAATTCAATAGGGTTCATCCTCTCTCCATGGGGAACATTTATGGAAGGTTTGATGACCATTTCTCTGTCTTCTTTGCTGTTCACAAGATTCCTAACATTCTAACAAATGAACACACAGCAGTGATGTTGTATCCCCTCCGCATTAGAGTTGCGAGGGGATAACAAAGAATTAAAACAAGAGGAATTTTGGGCGATATTTTATGGTAATTCTTCAAATTCAGATTACTTGTGATGAGAGCAAGATTTGTCTTTCTGACACACCAGAAGCAAATTAATTTTTTTTCATCAAAATTCAGAGCAAAATTAATTTTTTCAAAAAAAAAAAGAACGCCCCCCCCCCCTGCGAATATCAAATGGACTGTGCCTTACATCAAAATGAGAGCGGAGCATTACTTGGGCAAGTTAGATAAAAAAAAAACCTATGTGGTCAGAGAAACTTGAGACAATGAGTACTTGCTTCCTGTAAATTGTCGAGAAATTCTTTGCATTAATGAGAAATGAGCAGGTCAAAACATAAAGTTTCATATATTGGTCATTCGTTTTCAGACAGACGACCCGCAACTATAACTAGAAGATGCTTAATTTTGTGCTCTATTGTGAATGCTGTTTTTATTGTCGTCAGGATCTTCTTTAACTCATTTGTGTCACACTTGTGCACTTTGCCGCGTTGAGCTCGTAAAAAAGTTCCCCGCGAGAGGTTTGACAGTAAGGGTTTTGAATATATTTCCCTAACATTATCGCCATAGTACTTTCTATATAGACAACGTCAGACAGTGCATGAGTTTCAAATATTGTTTTCATTTTCGTGCATGAACATCGACGGAGGGTGCGGATAGCCAACAGGGGATGCTTACTCCTCCCGGGCACCTGGTCCCACCTCTAGCTTGCTGGGGGTCCGTCGATGCTTAATTTTGTGCTCTATAATTGCTGTTGTTATTGTCGTCAGGATCTTCTTCTTTAACTCATCATTTGTCCCCTAACTCTGTTATGCTAATGAATTTGAAGACGTTAAATATCTGTTGTCATCATTTTCCTTTTTGTATTTAATTTGTATAAGTGATTAACCAGAGATGTTCCTTGAATTGGAGAAGTAATAACAAAGTAATTTGCTACTTTTGCTACGTTTCGCCTTGTTCCTGCAGCGTTTGTTTGTCAAAGTTTTCATTTGAAGTAATTCAGTTTTTATTTTTTTCAAAAATTTGAAAGTTGACTGTGAGTTTTTTATCCGATTTTGGACCTTTTGACAAATATAGATAATGACCATATCCCTGTATACAGCACAAAATCACTAATTTAGAAAATCAGAAACCGAAGGCATACAAATGACAAATATGGATAATAACCATATCCCTGTATACAACATAAAATCGATGAACCAGAAAATCAGAAACCGCAGGCATACACAATCAGGATAAAACAGGAACCAAAGCAAACAAACAAAAACCTCCACCATGTGAAAAAAGCGAACTCCCGATATTAGATTGAGACCAGGTGCCCAGGAAGAGTAAGCATCTCCTGCTTGCATGCAACACCCGCTTCAATTCGGTAGAACTGTCACATCCGGTTACCTCCATTTCGGAAGAAATAGAGTACAATCTTTGGTTGGGTGGTTAAAATGGCCTATGACAGAATATCATGCATCATTCTGGAGAGTGGGACATCATGGTGTATGATGAGTTCCCCATATCGACCGTAGAACTTCCTAAGTGACAATGTTAGTCGGTCATAAACATATCCCTGACTGAGAAGCTTATCTGAAAGACGCTTAGCCCTCAGAACAAAATCCGTATATTTTGTACTTGCTCTGGCATAGCGTATCAACTGAGATATGAACACGCCACAAGCAGGCGATGAAGGGATGTTGCTACTCAGAAAAGGAAAGTTTGTAATGCTGAAATTGAAGTCGCTACGTTTGTCATAGAGTGAGGTGTTCATGTGACCATCAGTGTCGTAGGACAACATTATGTCCAAATAGGATGCTGAATTATTTGTCTCTGTAGTTTCTTTGACTTCAATCTCCGAAGGATGGATACTGCTCAGGTAATCCACGAATTTTGGATTATTGATGGACAACACAAGTGAAGTTGAAGTCAGGAGCTACGTATCTAACGTTGTTCTCGTGTTACTATTTTGCTTTATTATCATCTAAGTCTGCTTTTTCAATTCTCAGGAGAATCTGTTCTATTATTTGCACTGTCGGCGATCACCTCCCTAAGTATTTGTTTTGCTTTATATCTTTTGAGGAGTTGATCATATATTGATTGTTTTTATCTTTGGCAAGATTAAAACGTTTAGACAAGCCCGCCTACTAGTCCAGTCAAATTTCAGTTTAACCCTGAAAAAATTGCAACAGAAATGATTTTTGTTGTAAATGATTAAACGATATGTACTTAGTCTGTTAATGACATATAAAAAATCTAAGAAAATCTAATGAGGGGAAATACTTTTTTTTAGAAAAAGATATCTTTTTGTGCAAAAATCGCTGGAAATAGGAAAAAAATTGTAACTTTTACATGGATAATGATTTTTGAAATAAGAAAATGTGAATATATAGTATTTTAGGTGCTCTTTCAGATGATATAAATTTCAAGTTTCAAATCCTACTTTAATTGTGTGTTTTGGGGTAAAAAAGTCAAATTTTTGTAAAATTTCATGGAAATTTGAGGAAATTTCATTTACTCTCTGCTTCTCAGTTCCCCAGTATTGCAAACATTCATTCAATGATGATTTAAGGATATCTTTAACGTATCTTCTTTCAAATGACATATATCTTATATTCTTAATTTTTTTCAAAATACTCGAAATTGTTGTTTTAATACAGAAATCTGTGTTTTAAATTAAAAGTCTAAGATTTCTGTATATCAATTTAAGCAAACCTTATCCATTATGAAATCAATGATTGAAAGCTATTTTCTAGTGTGTTTTTTGATACTTTTTCAGATTATATATTTATTACTGGTATTTAATCCATAACTGAGGTGTTTTGGGGAGAAAAGGTAATTTTTTCATTCAAAATCACTGATTTCTGGATAATATTTATTGAATCTATTGGATTTGTTTAAAATGATGGCAGGAATGTATTTGTAATTGTTTAGATTCATTTATAAATCAAATATTTGAAACAAAAAGGGTATATTTTCTACTTTATTTTGGGCAAAATGCTTGTTTTCTGTTTAAAAATAACAGATTTCTGGACAAAATATATAGATTCATAATATCTTAGCTAGAATTATAGAGTCAATGCTACTTTCATATTGAAAAATAGTAATCTTATCAAATAAAAGTAAAAAATATGAAATAATTCATTAAAATCAAAAATCAGCATTTTAAGTGTAAATTTGTATTTTTCGTGCAAAAACCACTTATTTTAGAAAATAATTATTATTTCTTCTAGTCTACCTAATATGACACATTTTACCTTTGATGAGGTGCTGTTTCTTATTAAAAGTGGATAGGAATGTAATCTGACAATTGAAATTTTATTTATATGCTATTTTGGGGCAAGAAAACTAATTTTTGTGTTAAAATCACTTATTTCTGTGAATAATTTGTAAAATTTATATATATTAGTAAATCAAAGCAGGAGAGGTTTCCTATAATTTGATGGCATTTAAATGATCAAGTGAAATGATTCAGGAGAGATTGGTTTAATTATTTTGCTATTTTGGGGGAATGCGTGAATTTTTATTTCGAAATCGCCGATTTCTGGAAAATCTTCATTACTATAAAATGCTACATTATTTATGATATTCAGAAGAGTTGACTAGGTACATGTAATATCATATTTTGTCATTCTAAGTGATGTTATGTAATGTGTACTTGATGATATTATTCGTTCATTTGTTTGATATTTTGGCAAACTATATGTTTTATCTAAAGAAAAAGGTAAAATCAAGAAATTTACTACAGAAAGTTTTATTTTACAAAATTTGATTTCCTATCAAATTATTTATTTTTTCTTGATTTACCTATCAATATATTCAATTCAATTCAATTTCTCTATTCTCACAAGTTGTACATGGTACATGGTATTTACAACATATTCAAATCTTGTGAAGTATTGTTATATTTGTGATAAAAATATAAAACAATATGGAAAAGCAAGCACTAAACTGAAAATGCAATAAACATATTTAGAAGTTATATGTTGCAAGATTTCTAAAGATAAATGCTTCCTAGTATGTACTTTAATGTAATGAATTTTTACCCAAATTATAACAATATTACACAAAATTGAAGTAAAATGATGAATAAGTATAAAGAATAAACTGTTAAATAGCAAATAAAGATACAATGTAATAATAGTTGTAATTTGAAAAATGAGACTTTCTATAATAAAGAGGTAGAGGTAAAACCTGCTGTTTTTGGTCCCTTTTTTGTTATTTTCATATTGATGTTTATTAAAATTGAATAGAAAAAAGATATTGTAAATGTATATAGTGTTGCTCACTATTACCAAAATTAATTATAAAATGTTAACAACAAGATTTCCTATCAACATCATACTTTAAAGTTTATATAGAGCAAGCAAGTGTGACAAAGTAATACTTTTCATGTACATCTAGAATATTGAAAGTAATGTCTCTTGTGAGTTTGAACCTGTTACATGCCCTTGCTCTAGGGCCTACAATGGTAGGTATGTATGTCCCTTGCCGCAAAATATAAATTTCTATTGTGAAGACATAGACCTAAACTTTCAATCGTTTTGCTTTAAAAGGTAGGGTTTTAGAGAAACCATGCACATGAAATATGTGCTTTTTTGTTTACAAGAAGCATGCTGAATGAGAAAATATGATATTTCAAAACTTTTGATCAGGGCCAAAAATTGTCACTTTTGCCCCTACCCCCTTTCTATGTCTTTATATAAAACATCTTTTTTGCCCCAAAATTCAAACAAATTAACAAAGAATACCTAAAACTCATATATCTTACAAGGACAAATTATGATATACCCAAGATTACACTTTTGAATATAATAAATAATGTAACATTTCATAGTAATAAAGATTTTTCAGAAATCAGCGATTTTTAAATTAAAATTAAGGCATTCCCCCCAAAATAACAGAATAATCAAACCAATCTCTCCTAGCTCATTTCACTTGATAATTTAAATGCCACTAAATTATAGGAAACCTTTCCTGCTTTGATTTACTAAAATATATAAATTTTAAAAATCGTTTTAAGAAATAAGTGATTTTTGCACAAAAAATGGGTTTTTTTGCCCAAAAATAGCATATAAATTGAATTTCAGTTCTCACATGACATTCCTATCCCTTCATAAGAAGAAACAGCATCCTATCAAAGCTTACACGTGTCAATTCAGGCAGATTAAAGGAAATAGTAATCATTTTCTCAAAATAAGTGGTTTTTGAACAAAAAACACAAATTTACTCTCAAAATGCTGATTTTAATGAATTATTACACTCTTTTTACTTTTATTTGTGGTAATTAAGATTACTAATTTTCAATATGAAAATAGCTTTAAGTCTTTGATTTAAGATAAGATAATAAATCTATATAATTTGTCCAGAAATCTGTTATTTTTAAACAGAAAACAGGCATTTTGCCCAAAATAAAGTAGAAAATATACTCTTTTGGTTTCAAACATGTAATTTATGAATGAATATTAACAATAACAGTTGAAAATACATTCCTGCTATCATTTCAAACAAATCCAATAGATTCAATAAATATTCTCCAGAAATCAGCGATTTTTGAATGAAAAAGCACCTTTTTTCCCTAAAAACACTTCAGTTATGGATTAAATATAAGTAAAACATATATAATCTGAAAAAGCATGAAATGGTTCACTAGAAAATAACCTTCAATCATTGATTTCATAATGGATAAGGGATTTTTAAATCGATATACAGAAATCAGAGATTTCTGAATGAAAACGCAGGTTTTTTGTTAAAAACGACAATTTCGAGAATTTTGCAAAAAATTAAGAATATGAAATAAATGTCATTTGAAAGAGAAAACTTTCAAGATATTTTGAAAAACATCACTGAACAAATGTATGCAATAATGCGGAACTGAGAAGCTAGAAGAAATTAAAACTTCATCAAAATTCTGTGAAATTTGGCAAAAAATCTACTTTTTTACCCAAAAACACACAATAAAAATAGGAATTGAAACTTATAACTTTTTTCACCCGAAAGAGTATGAAAAATATCATACATTCACATTTTCTAATTTTTAAAACCATCATTCAATTAAAAGTTAAAACAAAATTCCTATTTTCGGTGATTTTTATTTAAAAAAGTCACATTTCCCCCAAAAAATAATATTTCCTCACATATTTGAGTCTTAGATTTTTCATATGTTATGCTCTACATGATTATGTGACAAAAAAAGTAAAAACTCTTTCTGTTGCAATTTGTTCAAGGTTTGGCTATTTTTTCCTCAAAATTGACTGGACTAAACCTTGGAATCCATGTTGCAGAACCAAGTTTTATTTGATACATATATGAAGATTTTAATTTTCTACGATAAACTATTAGTTGTTTCAAAAATAATCATAATAGAATGTAATTACTGTATGTTAATATGTGTTCCTTGATCTGCAAATGTAAGATGAAATGCAACCCGAAAACAATATAAAGATGCCTTTACAGTATTTACTATTGGAATTATATTTGGAATTTTACCTATTATGAGTGTTTTTCTAACATAAAAATTACCTCTGAGGTTTATGTCCGTTCCATTCACGTCGCTTACGTCGTTAGTTTGAGTATTTTCTGAAGAAAAGAAATGGATAAGAATATACTGGCATTGTCTTGCATGTGTTACATCTCTTTAATTCAGAGCATCGTTTAAGAACAAATAAATATGCAGCATGGACCAGTCATACACGTTTTGAGTACTAACCCTCGTCAGTGATCCTCAATCTAAATAATGAAACATGGTCAAAAACTATGAAAGTGTCTGGTGCCTTAAAATTGATTGGGAATTGTCTTCAAGAAGGTAAGGGTTATTATTATGTATATAATGTACCGATATGCAGGATATATAGCAGGATTGATGGATATGATGCTACAGGACGCTTTTTTCAGAAATCTCGAGAATAGTTTTGTAAACAGAAATTTTGAATGCATACATGTTGCATGAGGTAATGAAGTTGACCTGACCTGGCTATATATGCCCTCGAGGAGTTCTGGTCACCCCGCAGTGACACTCACTAATTGGAGAACTCTGGACATTTATTCAACGACCAAAATAGAATGCATGATGCCCTGTAATCATTTTTCGCAACTTTTTTTTTGTCACCGGATCAGAGCCTTCAAGCTTTTCTTACATTGTATGATTTCCTATTTCTGAATTTGAAGACGTTTTAC
This sequence comes from Pinctada fucata, assembly GCA_028142955.1. Lineage (NCBI taxonomy): Eukaryota > Metazoa > Mollusca > Bivalvia > Pterioida > Pteriidae > Pinctada > Pinctada fucata. The sequence continues at coordinate 48,153,456 of AP027111.1, read as the reverse complement.
ATCTGTACTAAATATCGATTTCTATTACTGTCGCCAGACGACAACTCGGCTTGGTACTTGAAAAATATACAACCTTATACCGGTTCATTCTTATTTCTTAAGACTTGCTCTAGGACTAATTGTTACGACGGAACTCCATTAACTACATTTACCCTGACTATACCTCTTTTGATAAGACAAGTTCCCGACGACCTGTCATTATTGAATGTCTGTCTGACTCCTCTAATGATAACATGAATGAGCTCACTACAGTTGTATATTGTTCCCCTACCATTTACTATATCAATAAAAATTTGGAAAAAACCCATATCCCAAAAATGTAATGATCGCTGAGCGATAAAAGTCCCCTACCGGCGGCGTAATATGTCCTGAATATATTTTCACGAGTTTATTATCTGCAACAGCCAAGAGAAGTCCGGAAAACTGAATATTTCATTACTTTGCTGAGTCCAAGGGCCTTAACTGTTGTAAAAACGGGTTAATGGAAACCAAACTCAAACTTGGTCAGTATCCCATTTAGATGTATTCATATACCAACAATCAGTTCATTAATCTGCAAAAGAACTGAAGAAAGGTCCGGAAACTGTTTTTTCATGATATTTGCTAAGTGCAAGGACCGTAAATCTTGTGAAAATAAGTCAATCGGCATTAACTTCGAACTGGGTCTGTATCACATTATTATGTATTCACATACCAAAAATCAGTTCATTATCTTTAATAACAGTCAAGAGAAGTTCAGAAAACTAGAAATTTCAAGAGATGTTCTAAGTCCAAGTCCAAGGCCATAATCTAGAGATATTGTGTGAATGAAAGCGCGGATCTAGAGCCAGAGTAGAAGGGCTCTCCATCCCTTTTTGAATTTACCAAAAATGCTTATACATGTATGATTATTTCGGTTTAATTATACGTATCCATGTTTGTTACAAAATCATAAGGAGGATGCTCGCCATGATTCCCCCCTCCAAAAAAATTAATATATTCACCCTTCTCTCCCGAAAAGAATTGTTTTCGGAACGTCATGCAAAAGAATAGATAGCATTAGAAAATGCAGTGTTTCTTTTTCTAAGATATAGACGCGTCTGAACCATGCACTCGGTCCAATTTCGAGTTCAAGTACGATCCAGAGGCAACCATTTTTTTCAAAACTTTATCGTTCAAGGGCACCTCTTCCGAACCTCCACAAATGGGAGGCCCTGAACACCACCTCTAATACCACCCGCCCATCGGGCATTCTGGCCTTGCAATTCATCCAAATAAAAAGTGTAAGTCCTTCCCGGTAGATGAGAGTTGATCTGCCCCTGCTTTTTAACTATGACAATTCTTTTTCTATCTTTTTAAAGCTACGAGTTTTCAATCGAAACATATTACTATATGATAAAATAACATTTAAAAGGAAAAAAAAAACGATAATATAAATAAAAGGTGAAGAAAATAACAAGAGCCCCAGGGGGCACAACGCTCACCTGATACCCATGCACGCTCTAACTGACATACTGACATTGAATACTGATAGTGCCAGTACCAGGATTTTAGCCCACAACCTTTCTAAAAAGATTTTTGCCGGATGCAGAGAAGTGTTTTTTTTTTTCAGACAACCTTTAAAGGTACAAAAAAGAAAAAAATAGTCACATTTCAAAACAATAACTTTTTTACTGATTTGAAAAAAAAACGGATAAAGTGGTCCAACGTCATATGCCCAGCTAGTATAGTTCAATTATGCAACATCAAAAATAAAATCATATTGTAAAATTCCACATAAATGTGCAGCAGAAAAAGAATAAAACAATGAAATGATTTCACAAAAGTTTATTTAAAATTGAACACAAAACCTTTCATTATTGATAGCTAGCATGCCAGAAATTATAAAGCCTGTGTTTGTGAAACGAGAATGCCCCCGGCGGCATCTTTGTTAGTATAAACACCATTTTCTGTTAAGTATGTGAGAGGTCAGGGTCAGCGTAATATTGGTATCAATGGAAAGATCTTGTCACAAGGAATACACATGTACAATATGAAAGCCCTATCACTATAACCATTCAATAGTTATGCCCAATGTTAAAGTTTCTGAGAAGTACGTGAAAGGTCAAGGTTATGGTCATGAGGTCAAAAATTTTGGTAAATTCACATGTGAAATATGAAACCTCTATCACCAGCTTCCATTCAAAAGTTATGCCCAATGTTAAAGTTTTTTGGAAAACAGACAGACAAACAGACAGACGGACAGGCCAAAAACTTTATGCTCCCGAATCTTTTATTCCAGGGGCATAAAAAACAAAGATTTTTCGGTTTTGCCTTTATTCACTAAAATCTATGAATTATGCTTTTGAATAGTATTGATTTCATCTCAAATACATGAAACGTACAGTTAAAATCGTTTTGATCCAATATTCATCAATTCAAGTGAGTTGTGCAGAAATTGTGCCAGTTTGTTTTCCAAAAAAGCAGTGTATGTTGTATCAAACCTCATGACCCAGTGAAGCCACTTGAACAAATAATTTTCAGTAAATATGCTGAAATGCGACGCTTCTTGCCTATGCATATTTCAACAGGCGAGAAGGAGCGTCGCATTTCAGCATACGCTGTTCAACAACTCAAGTGGTTTCTCTAAGGTTTCGCAGTTTGAAACAAATTAAAAGGCCCATGAAATTGTTAAGCTTGTCCAACTAGCAGACCTACGACATCGTTATTTACTGATAACTAATTGTTTTACCTCATCATAGGTCTGTTACACGGGCAAGTTGTTAGCGGAGAGAGTTCATGAAATGTATCGGTTGCATTGGATTTTCCGACAAGAAGTTATTTGGTCTGATAAAAACTCATTATGTATCTATTATTTGAACAGATAAAAATTCCCAAATGTCTTAACACAGGATCCTGTCGCTTTATGAGAGAAAATGTTTTATTATTCACAACCTCAGGCCTCTGTATTCCTCTTAGAAATATTATACATACAAGATGACGAACACAGTGGCTTAAGGTTGTGAATAATAATTTATTCTCTCTATTAAAACAACAGCTTCTGTGGTCCAACATTTCATTGGAAGATTTCAGGAACTCTGAACGGAATTATTTATTTTCAAGAATTTCAGATATTAAATGTCCTATGCATTCTCAAAATCCAGAGGAAGAGATTACTCATTAGACGTTTCTTCAAGAAATCAGTCCGTAAATTACTTCATCTAAGAGAGTCTAAGACAGAGGAAATTCGAGCAAACTTTATACATAATAACAAGTATATGCAAGTGTTCCAAGTACATGAATGATAACCATTATGAACGTTGTTCATAGCTCAAACCATACTCGCTCCTTTAACAGACCTACATGTAATTCCGTCATCAGGAAGAACTCATTCTTCATACGTACAGTCACAGAGTGGAACGAACTGGATAACCATCAAGTGCTGTCAAGGACTGTGGAAGGCTTTAGATTCAGCCTGAAGCGCGATTAAGTAAGTTTATGCGCTCTCTCATTCCGTTGATCACAAGCCAGTATTGGTAATTCAACGTACCCATACAGATACAGATTATGAAAGTGTTCCAAGTATAAAAATCTATTCCGTTTGCACTGTATCTCCTGAAATATATCGCAGTACTGCTTTGCAGTTTGTATTGCAATGAAGCGCCTAGCGGAATACGATGCGCCTTGGGGACGAAGATGAATGAATGCGTATCTAGGTCATTGTCCTGTCAAATAGTTCCGATTATTTTCTTATTATTTTCAACAATTGGTGGAAAATACACACAATGTTTATCTTGAATTGTCTTCCCGTGATTGTTTACTAGACAGATGAAATAAAATTTTGAATATAGTTTTAAAGTGTGTGAGACATCTACATGTGTGGAAGAATACGTGTGAAAATGGGTCCTCAGATCATAAAATTCGAATAATTCCGGTCCGGAACCAGGTGCATGGCTTTGAAAAATATTAAAAAAGTTGTGTACTTTTAATCATTACGGCATTTTTTTTTTTTTGTGATTCAAATAAAATTTCTTCATTTAAAAGTAGTATCAATGTGTATAACCCGGTGCGATTTGAGAATTTCTTTTCTTTTTTGGTAAGAAAACATACATTATACCTATGTACAATCTTAAAAAATATTCCTTAAAAATCCAAAAGTGGATATCTGGACAAAATTCTTTCACTTGTAGGGTACCATGCATGAGTACCTCATACCTACAAATTGTCATGACAATCTGAAGAGTGGTTATAGAAAAGAAGCAGAAAATGTATGAAAATCACCCCCCCTTCCTTTTTACATAAGAAAAAAATTCATAAAAAATCAAAAAAATAAAATTTAAGCATAAAATACATATCAAAGCATTAAGTAAGTTAAATATGATAAATATGTAGTAAATGAGTGTGTAAAATCATACACTTATTGAGTTATTTAAAGAAAAAGTGCAAAAATGTGCATTTCTGACTAAGTCCGAAAAGACGTCAAAAACGCGTCAAAAATTAGTTGTCGGATTTTAACGAAATGAACAAACTTGAATCATACATCCTTCTAGATCACATAGATACAATTAGTTTTTCAATCCATTCAGTGGAACTGGAGAAGAAGATTTTTGAAGAGGGGTACCCTCCGGGGCCTATTTGACCCCGCCCTGGATCCACCCCTGAAGGGATCGAGCCGAAATGAACAAACTTGGTAGAGGACCTTTAGTACTTCATGCATACCAAGTTTCATCAAAATCCCTTCAGCCGTTCTTGAGAAGAAGTTGAAAATGTTAAAAGTTTACGACGGACGGACGGACGACGGACGACGGACGACGGACGACGGACGCCACACTATGACAATAGCTCACTTGAGCCTTTGGCTCAGGTGAGCTAAAAATCTCTTTAAAATAACAAATATGGATAATGACCATATCCCTGTTTACAACACAAAATCGATAATTTAGAAATTCAAAAACCGAAGGCATACAAAATCAGTATAAAACAAGAACCAAAGCAAACAAACAAAAACCTCCACCATATGAAAAAAGCGAACTCCTGATATGGGAGTGAGACAAGGTGCCGAGGAAGAGAAGGCATCTCATGCTTGTATGCAACACCCGTCAGTTCAATTCGGTAGAAATGTCACATCCGGTTATTTCCATTTCCGAAGACATAGAGTACAATCTTTGGTTGGATGGTTCAAATGGTCTATGACAGAATATCATGCATCATTCTGGAGAGTGCGACATCATAGTGTATGACGAGTTCCCCATATCGACCGTATAACTTCCTCAGTGACGATGGTAGTCGGTCACAAGCATATCCCTGACTGAGCTTATCTGAAAGACGCTTAGCTCTCAGAACAAAATCCGATATTTGGTACCTGCTCTGGCATAGCGTATCAACTGAGATGTGTGAACACGCCATATGGTGGCGATGAAGGAATGTTGCTACTCAGAAAAGGAAAGTTTGTAATGCTGAAACTGAAGTCGCCACGTTTATTATAGAGTGAGGTGTTCGTGTGACCATCAGTGTCGTAGGACAACATTATGTTCAAGTAGGATGCTGAATTATTTGTCTCTGTAGTTTCTTTGACTTCAAGCTCCGAAGGACAGATAAAGCTCAGGTACTCCACGAGATTTGGATTATTGATGGACAAAACATCGTCTATGTATCTGTAAGTTGAAGTCAGAAGGTAAGTATCTTTCCCTTCAGAGACCAAAGATTGCAGGAATTCAGCTTCATTGAATTTAATGACGTTTAACATTTGAGCTACTTGTTGAGTGTCACTGATGGTGGACCAAGAGACCCCGAGGGCACATGTAGCCAAGTTCGATTAACTTCGGTTGATCGTCTGTCTGTTCAACGCATTTGAAATTTTCTGTTACAAAATTTCTTGAAATTTCTAAAATGTGGGTCCTTTAGCATCATATCCCACCTATTCTGCTTCGTCTTTTGGTACATTTTTGGACATAATTTTCATACTTTTTGGCCGCATTGTTTAGACTAAGGATCACTGACGAAGGTCTTATCCACCATTATTTTCTGAAACGAGTACCCGAAACGTGCATGTCTGGTCCATGCTGAAAATTTATCAGGTTTTAAATGATGCCATTGAATTCAAAGACGTTTAAGATTCGTATGATTAACGGAAAATGTCGGCAAGTAGTGGGACACAATTGGTCCCCATTGGAATTCCAAAAATTTGCTGGAAGACCTTTCCTCCTCAAGTTGAAAAATGAAATTACCGCATGGTGATATTACGCTCCTATGATTTTCACACATGGCAGGTAATGCAGAAAGGACATCTACGTACATGTACACTTCGCGGTTGATTTACATGTGTGTATTTGGCAAAACAACGATTTGTTAATTGGGATGTTACTTTTAACAGAATGGATTTGTCCTATAGATGTACCAGTACGAAGAAAACAAACCACGATTTGTAACTGATAAATTGTATGTAAATTGCATGTAAATTGGTGGATGTATATTGATTTAGAATTTTCTTCAAGAAGGCAGAGAGTTGGAACCCTTCGACACTATTATACATACAAAATGGTACGTTTTGGTTTACTTATAAATGTATAAACATGCGGAAAAAGTTCGTTTACAATATATGTAAATAAAACTAATTAGTCGTGTATTTTAAATGCAACACTAAAAATAACATCAAATTATGTTTGTACCCTCTATTTAGGGTAATCCCCTAAGATGCAAATGAGGAAGCCTTGCTTTGCTTGAAAAGAGGACTGGAAGCTTTCGTTTCACCTCTGTGTAAGCTTTGGGTTTCTCTTTTCATGTACGTTTTGCTTCTGTTTCTCAAAATTTCGTGTTCATTTTTCTGTTCCAACACTGAAGGCGACATTTTGAGGCAAAATAAAAGAGGAAAATTAGATGAGAAATTTTGTTAGGGTAAATGAAGACGGAGAAAATAGATGCGAAATTCGGAGAGATAAAAAGGAGAAAAAATGTTAAAGGGGGGGGGGGCAGTTAACGGAATCGGGACTTGAATATAATCTGAAACAATTAAGTGGGCAATAGTATTATTTAAAAAAAAAAACAATTCGAAAGCATGTATGACCGGTAATAACAATGTTTTGTCATTGGATAAACCGATATTGATATTCATTACAAATACATCATTTTCATTGTCTTCTGTTAATGATTTAAAGAAGATCCTGACGATAATCTCAACAGCACTCACAATAGAGCACAAAAGTTAACATCGACGGACTCCCAGCAAGCTAGAGATGGGACCAGGTGCCCGGGAGGAGTAAGCATCCCCTGTTGGCTAGCCGCACCCGCCGTCGATGTTAATGAAACATGGAAGTGAAAATATATAAAATTCATGCACTGTCTGACGTTATGTCTATATAGAAAGTGCTATGGCGACAATGTCAGGGAAGTATATTCAAAGCACTTACTGTCAAACCCCTCGCGGGGAACTTTTTTACGAGCTCCACACGGCAAAGGGCATAAGTGTGACACAAATGATTTAAAGAAGATCCTGACGATAATCTCAACAGCACTCACAATAGAGCACAAAAGTTAACATCGACGGACCCCCAGCAAGCTAGAGATGGGACCAGGTGCCCGGGAGGAGTAAGCATCCCCTGTTGGCTAGCCGCACACGCCGTCGATGTTAATGAAGCATGGAAGTGAAAATATATAAAATTCATGCACTGTCTGACGTTATGTCTATATAGAAAGTTAAGACCATTAACTGAATTTAAAAATGGTTCCTCCTTATATGCGCCTCTTGCTGCAGATTTATTCTTATACATTTGAAATAAAGAGTTTAACCAAAATCTTCAAAAGCAAAGACAATATTCACTATTTCATTCCAAAGGTAGCGAATATAAACTGAGTGATTAAGAAATTATTTGATGGTTTTTAGGCGTTTTTTCGAAAAAAAAAGGATAAGTTGAGTTGAGGTTACCGCGGGTTAATTTTGTAAATTAGATAAAATTTGTCCATGCGTCATTTGTTGGTCATAGCATGCATGTCATGTTGTATACAGAATAATGTAGCGTCTCTATGATATTTGAAGACGTCATACTAGTAATACATGTGAGTGGCGCTATTATTGGACCAACAGTCCCCGAGGGCAAATGTAGCCAAGTTCGATCAACTTTGACTGATCGATTCTTTCAACGCATTCGAAAATTGAAAGCATCTTATCCAAATAATCCTACTACGTCATTCAGTATTAAAAACCCCTTTCACAGTTGTTTACCATATTTCATTGCTTGGAGTGAACTTTACTAACGAGGGTTAAGTACCCGAAACATGCATATCTGGTCCATGCTGCAAATTTATCTGTTCTTAAATGATGCTATCAATTTGAATATGTAAGAGACTAATATTTTCACATTGTAATAATTATATTCCCTTGAAAATAGATTTTCAAAACTCACATGATTCTTCAATTACGTGATGTAATTGTCTTTCTATGGTTTCATTTTCACTCTGATCTGAGATTGTTACACATTGTATATAGTGTATTTATCGTCATCTTGAAATCTCATTCAGAATCCACTGGTGATAACATGCATGAACTTCCTACAGCCTTCAAAACACGAACTAGTACTGTATTTCGTATGTCTTCTGTTTTTGTTTATATCTAACGTATTAAAAACCATCACTAATGAAAATTCAACATTCCAAACACGTGTCTGCTGCAGAAAAATTGGTTTGAAAGTTTCTTCATGAAGGTAAAGAGTTGGAATACTTCCGTATAATTATCATTATAAGTGAGAATTTAGTATTCGAAAGACGTGTCTGGTGCAGAAAAATTGGTTTGAAATGTTCTTCATGAAGGTATAGAGTTTGAACACTTCCGTATTACCATTTACATATTCATCTGTGGGCTTCAGGGGCCCCTGCGTCCTGCTGTATATTTCTATTGCCATCTTACAGTGACGAGGGTCTCTTACACCACATTTCGTCGCGTTCCTCGAGACCTCCGGGTAATTGGAAAAGTGGGAAGGTTATGCGCGCATAATCCGGATAACAACATTGCTTCTGGCGTGGCAGATGGCCGTCCTTAGTCGACATCGATTGCCCAATGATCCATTTGGTTTATGTGTAGTCATTTGCGTTTCATTGTGAATCTGGTTTTCCTAATAATATTTGCATCTCTTCGTCTGTTCGTGTCTGTTCTGTGTTTTGCGTTGTGTTTTGAGTTTTTGCTATGGGTGATGCAACCGGGTGTTGTTGGAGACTCCCTCCTTTCTTGCAACTGTATATTTTCGAAGTCAACCGTAATGTTATGTATACTACATGTAAACGAAATGGAAATATGCTAGTTTAATTTGAACAATATTTTATTCAAAATATTTGAAAAATATTTGACGATAGGCAAAGCCTGTTCAAGTCCTCTCCCGAAGATGGTAAATATTGTATTAATTCTGTAGTATATAACTTTTTATTGGCAGGCCATATAAAACTTGAATGCTAGTCAGCAGCGGATGCTTACTCCTCCCGGGCACCTGGTCCTACCTCTAGCTTGCTAGGGGTCCCCTGATGGTCCACTCTATTGTGAGTGCTGTTGAAATTATTGTCAGGATCTTTTTGAACTTATTTATGTCACACTTATGCCCTTCGCCGTATGGACCTCGTGAAAAAGTTCCCCGCGAGGGATTTGACAATAAGTGTTTTGAATATTGTTCCCTGACATTGTCGTCATAGCACTTTCTATATGGACATAACCTCAGACAGTGCATGTGTTTTATAAATTGTTTCATTTTCGTGCGTGAACTTCGACGACGGGTGCGGCTAGTCATCAGGGGATGCTTACTCCTCCCGGGTACCTGGTCCCATCTCTAGCTTGCTAGGGGTCCGTCGATGCTCAATTTTATGCTCTATTGTGAGTGCTGTTGAGATTATCGTCAGGATCCTTCTTAACTCATTTATATAATTGATAGATAAAGTAGGAGAAATGAACCAAAGGTCTTATCCACCATTATTTTCTGAAACGAGTATTGATCTTGATAACTTACCATTTCGTTTCTTCTTGCAGTAAAAAGCACCTGCAATAAATGTATGATTCTATTGAGTAGAGACCGGCATCCTTTTTATATAGTCATTCGTGATTCAGCAACGATATAATTTGTCAATTGAGTTGGCGTATTTTCGTTGTCTCCAATGTTAAAAAAAGCGATTCCAGTTTGTGTTTTCCATAGTTAAAGCGTTCGATTAAGTGATATATCTTCATAACACACCATGATTGTATGTGAGATATAAATATTGTAATAGATGCTTCTTTATAATATCTTTAGTGCACAAGCTAGAGTCCAAAATACTCAGTAATGTCTAGCTTGAATCAAACAATCAATAACTGATAAAAGTGTTATATCTCCAGTAAAAATCTCAGGATGAAACATTTGTTTTTATTATACCGCTTTATACATACAGTTAAGAAACGGTGTTCTAAAGTTATATGTTTTACAGTCAACAGTCCAATTTTGTATTTGGGCATTATAAAGGAGCTGTAAGAATATGGGTTTGATTTAGCCCTGAATTCATTCAATCATTTCTCGTGTTATGTCCTTTTTTTTTGGTGTTTATGTTTATAAGGATAAAATATAATGTATTAAAAGATTCCTTCAAGATATATAAGCATAATTATTTTAAGATTTTTATATAACGCTTTGAAGTGGTAAGTGGTACCGATGGCGGAAAACGTCAATTAGCAAATAAAAATATACAAAAAATGCAATATTTTACACAAACTCTATCTGTTTTATGTTTTGATCCCCGTTTATTCAATGACATGTGAAAACTGAAAAAGGAAACTCAACGTTGAAGATTGTATATCAATTAAATCCAAATTTCGGAATAGTTTATTCCATTAGATAAATGGAAGAAATAAGCAATTGTTATCTATTTAACTGCTTTATCGTGTTTATAGACGGATTGTTTAAAAATTTCCAATTCCCCCTTTTTGTTCCCCGCTTTCGCGAAAGCGCGGGGACATTAAAACCGGTTCGTCCGTCTGTCCGTCCGTCTGTCTGTCCGTCAGTCACAAAAACTTTAACCTTGTGCATAACTTTTGAATGGAAAGTGATAGGGCTTTGATATTTCACATGTGTATTCCTTGTGACAAGACCTTTCCATTGATACCAAAATTTTTGACCTTTTGACCTTGACCTTGGACTTTGACCTTTTTATTAAAAACTTAAACCTTGACCATAACGTTTGAATGGAAAGTGATAGGGCTTTGATATTTCACATTTGTATTCCTTGTGACAAGACCTTTCCATGGATACCAAATATTTTGACCTTGTGACCTTGACCTTTTGAGTTCGACCTACTTTTCAAAAAACTATAACCTTGTCCATAACTTTTTAATGGAAAATGATAGGGCTTTCACATTTCACATGTGTATTCCTTGTGATGAGACCTTTCTGTTGGTAACAACATTCTGACCTTGTGACCTTGTCCATGGAGGTTGACCCACATTTAAAAACTTCAACCTCGACCATAAGTTTTTGATTTTAATTTAAATCATAGGTCTTAAATATTTCACATGTGCATACCTTTTCATAAGCCCTGTCCCTTGGAAACAAAACAAAAGTTTGTACCTTTTGACCTTTTCTTGGAGTTAATCTTTCATATTTAGAATGTTGATAATATATGAGATATATTATTAAAACTTAAGAATGGGGGGATGTCTGTAAGGATTTCTTTAAAGACAAACACCCAAAAGCGGGGGACCACAATTCCTTGAATTTGTTTATTGTCTTTGATTTTGCCTGTAGGGCATTGTTCCATCTCGAGTTACAGAACCGCAATTGGTCAGAAAAAATGTATTAATGATATAAAACTTTGGTGAAAGTACATGTAGCATTCTGTATCTCGGGTGGATTCAAATGTTGTTTAAAAGCTTTAACGTTTTTTATTGATTTCTTTAGAAAAATCCCCTCTTTCTAACCCAAATATTGGCCTTATTGGACATTTTTCCAGTTAGCGTACTTCGGACTTCGCACTCTGGACTTCCCACTAGGGGTCTTGTTTAAGTAATCAGGTGAAACTTAAAAAGTCCAATCTGTACGCAAAATAGACCAAATGACACTCGAGAGCTTTGTTATATCTATATTAACACATTTTTATACTCATTCAAAGTATTCTAGGTTCATTGGGATAATATTAACAATTTGCATTCGTGACATTGTCCCTTCTAAGTGCGGTGTACGAAGTGAGGTGTCCGCGAACACGAAAAATGTCTATTATGAACAATATATCCATTGTGAGTTTAAATTCAGGTGTGGACTAAGTTAGTTGACACTTCTAATTAATTTTCCCCCCAATATTTTTATTTTGAAATTTCGACTTTTTCAGGGCAGATTTAACATCATATCTTACAGCTCCTTCACACTTTTACATTTAATACTCAGACATGCATTATATTTTGAATCACGAGGTAAAGAGCCAAATGTTGTTCTTTGCATTATGAAGTATTAGTTATATTTTGATAAGTAAAATAATACTTACACACGATAATGCACATACATGTTGCGGAAATAATAAATAATACAATGGTTATTTTGACTCCATATGTCTGTTCTTGACCTGGTGTAGATGTTGAAGAATAATTTATTGTGGAACTTCTGTTTTTACCATTAGGACTGACTGTCGTCGTGGAATAAGATGCTGTTGAACTTGTTCTAAAGTATGAATATGATATATCAAAATCTTTATCACCAATGTCATCTCAATCTCAAATGTCTTCAAATTCAATAGCATAATACAAGAACAGCTATAGTTGCAGCAAGGACAAGACATACACGTTTCGGGTAACTAAACATCGTCAATGACCATCAATCTAAACAATACGATATGACCAAAGATTATGAGACTTATAGTGTCCATAAAATGTACCGAAGACGTAGCAGGATGGGTGGGATATGATGCTAAAGGACCCACGTCTTCGTATTAGACTCGGCCTTTTTCCTAAAAAAAAAAGAGACTCGGACGTCAGACGGCGCCTTTTTAGATTTTGTTATAATCTATCATGAAATACTTGTTCCACCACTCGATTTTAACTGACCAATATATTACAACAACATTACTTAATCAAGTTGCAGAATTTGTAATGTTGAAGAAGTGTCTCTTTACTTTTAAATCGGCTTGATGTAAAACATTCTATCATTGGCGTCCGACTCATGTAAAAGAGAGTTTGATAACAGAAATGTTCAAATGTGTTGAAGAAATTACCAACCGAAGTTGATCGAACTTGGTTATATGTACACTCGGGGACTCCTGATACACCGACATTGACAGTCACCAAGTGTTACTAATGTTAAACATCTTCAAATTCAATAACATCATTTAAGAACAGATACATTTGCAGCATAGACCAGGCATACGCGTTTCGGGTAATTAACCTTCGTCGGTGATCCTCAATCTAAACAATGTAATATGACTAGAGAATGTGAAAGTTATTATGTCCAAAATATACAGAAAGACGTAGCAGGATGGGTGGGATACAATGGTACAGGGCCTACGTTTGAATAACTGTTGAACTCTTTTTGTAATAATACAGAAGTGTTCCAAATCTCTACCTTCTTGAGGGAAATTTCAAACCATTTTTTCTGCACCAGACACGTGTTTCGAATATCAAATTTTCATAAGTAATGCTTCCAGCGGAGCCGCCATAATTCATTTTAGTAGCGCCAACTTGTAAGGGACGACCTTGATACTTGTCAAAATTACAAAGATTCAAACAAAAAAGCAAAGCAACCATATTAAGAAATGGATCCGATGGAAAAAAATCAACTAAGTACTTTGATAATCCTTATATAGAAAAATATCATGATATAATACGGCGATTTAGAAATGGAAATCGTAAAAGATGATAATGATGACCAAGAAGAGAGTAAAACACAGATGAAGTGAGAAAAACTGTCATAACTGGCATAAATTTGAAATGTTGTTGTAAAAAGAAGGGAGGAGATCTCCAACAAGACCCCGTTGCAGCATCAACAGTAAAACACCAAAACACCCGATGCAAAAACACAAAAGACGAGTACAGCACGAGACGGAAAAGAGACACACGACATGTAAACATCAAACACAAAAGACTACACACAAACCGACGAGACCAATGGGTAACCGGTGCCGACTTTGGACGGCCATCTGTCACGCAAGTAACAAATGGTGTGGTTATCCTGTATTACGTGCGCACAACCCTCTCACTTCTCCAATTACCCAGAGGTCTCGAAGAACGTACAATTGTGGTGTAAAACAACCTCCTCACTGTAAGATGACATCACACAAACAAGACCGCAAAACGCAGAGGCCCCAGAGACACAGATGGATATGTAAATGGATATAAAAAGAGGGCATGCGTAATACAGTCCGTGCTCTGCCAGCTGTAGAGAGCTTATGTATGTAATCACCCGAGGAGTCCGACTGACATTCAGAGAGGACAGGTGGTCGGGGCCCTGTCTTCTCTAAAGAGGTTTGGACAGGGCCCGTCATGGAGTCCCGTCGTCACAGTCAGTCAGAGTGCAAGTCTCAAGGATGCGCTTGTACAAGACTGTAGATTGGTCAAGTACCAAGCCTAGTGTCCGTCTGGTGACATTAGGATCATATCCACGGTATAAAAGGCGTTTGATGATTCTGACGCATTTACGATGGTTATGCTGCCTACCTTTGATCCTTTTTATTTTGTTAATCATATCACCATAAAAGACAGGTTGTGTTATACCCATAGTAATATACTCTGTTGCATGTATAAATCCGAATTTTAAAAGAAGTTGACTGTAATTTTTGTACAATTTCCAAAAAGTCTTAACTAGTTTATGAAAGCGGAAACCTTGACCTAAAAGTTTTTGGTAATTTGTAAATTTCTTCTGTGATTTAGATTAAACATATTTTATTGATATAAATAACATCAAAGGGATTGGAAACAAGTTTTCTAACTTAGTTGAATTCCTCTCCCAAGTTGAATTCCTCTCCCATGTAACAGTACATGCTCTAGCGTACCGGATGAGCTGTGATATGTAAATGCCGTATGACGGTAATCTTGGAACATCACCGTCAAGCCAAGGGAAATTTACTATGTTGAATCCAAAATCATCCCTTTTGTCATATACACTTGTATGAATCTTTCCGTTTACAATTTTGATAATTAGGTCCAAAAAGGGCGTTTATGTATTTGAAAGGTTTGCCTTGTTAAGGATTAATTCTTATGGATAAATTTCATTCTTATATAATTCAAAAGCAGGATTGTCAATGGTTAGAATATCATCCAGATACCTAGAAGTATTATTGAAACATTTAAGCTCATCAAATTTTCTTTGCTTTTGAAGATTTTGGATAAATTCTTTTTCATAAGTGTATAAAAATAAATCTGCAACAAGAGGCGCACAGTTAGTACCCATAGGAATTCCTACAACCTGCTTGTATAGATCCTCACCAAATCTAACATAAATATTGTCCAAGAGGAAGGACAAGGCATTACACAGGTCACTACATGTCCATGAGTTGTATGATTTGTAGTCTGTCGAGGAAAAGAAACCCTTCGATTCAGATGTACAGATGTAAGTTTTTCGCTCTCGATCAAAACATCATTTAATGAGATTAGATAATTGATCATTAATTTTGTCATGTGGAAGTGTGGTGTACATATTAGAGAAGTCGTATGAAGAAATCGTATTGGCTTGGAAATTTCCAGATTTCATTTTTTCAATCACATCCCCTGAATTCTTAATAGACCAAAATAAATTTACATCGTTCCTGTTTAGAACCGTTTCACAATATCTAGTTATGTGTTCTTTAATAGCAGTAAGTGCTGACGTCAGATTTGTAGACAAAATTGTAGTGGAGCAGTGGAGACTTGTGCAGTTTCGGTATGCAATATAGTGTTGGGAGATCCAATTTAGAAATAGAGATATTGAATGAAGACAGTTCACTGTTATGCTTCCTTAAAATGTTAGATGCACTTTCATTGCTTTTGATATAAGTATTAGTAGACGAAAGTTCCGAAATCAAAATCGATATGTAGTAACGTTTTCAAATGATAATGGTGTTGTTGGCTGCTTTATCAGCTGGTGCAAAGACATATTTTTCATGTAATTTACTTAGTTTGGATTTGAAATATCTTTGTGATTTTGAACGTGGATTTTGAAAAAGATGAGGGTTTTTATGGAAGTTATCTATTCGAATATCCGTTATATCTAAAATGAGGTTTTCCAGTCCTTCAGAGCATGCGATTCGACTCCTTCTGATTTACACCATCTTTTCGTATAATTATCTAAGGCTTCCGTAAGCACTTCACGGCATTTGACAAAATCTATCTTGGATGGGATTCTATACTTAGGTCCTTTTCTAAAAAGACGACGGAGCTGTCTGTCTTGGATAATTGAAAAGTCACCTGTAACAACATGGCCAGCTGGTTTGTAGATATATTTAGAAGTTGCACAATCTCAAGAAGCAGGACACGATTCAAGTATGTCAGGATCCGTTGTAACTTTATTATAGTTAAAAACAAAGTTTCGAATAGGTTTCTTGTACTTATAACAAATAAGAGGTGACAAGAAATCATACAAGATTTTGACGAAAACAACAGCATCGAAAGATAAACTACTAATGCTGAGTGAAAAGATAGTTCGGTTATACATGTACAAATCACCACTTAAGATATTCTTCAATTTAATCTTCACGAAAGATGTATGCACAAATTGATGAACAAAAGTTGAAAGGGCAAGGGGCGGTAAGGGGGTTTCTAGGCCCAAAATTTTTGCTAATGCCGAAGATTTCAAAAAATATTGAAATTGGTACTAAAATTGGTAAAATGAAGCTTTTCTTTATTAGATTCAACATGAAAAATATTTAGTTTCATTTTTTCGTTAGAGTTATCCCCCTTTGAAATCACCTATGAACCCGGAAATGAACAAAAAATGAATATATTTTTACATGTGATAGCAAAATTAGACTTGGCCACATCAAAACAACAAGTTCATATTTTTTTCTGTACATCCATACAAGTATTGTAAATGCTGTGAAAGTATGAATCTGTTGTTTTTTATGTGGCCTCATAGAAAACGGAAGGAAATCAATGACTGTGACGATGCGAGCGGGTCGTTTTGGAAACAGAAAAACACCTTTTAACTTCTATAATACAAGAATAATTTGAGTAAAATCGATACAATTCAATATAATTTGTGCTGTTGTTATTGATGATATTGATAAGTTATTCCCACATGCACGAAATCAAATAATACAGACTAAAATGTCTTTCAAATGTTTGTCATCCTCGTAACTTTACGGATATTAAGGACGACAGAATGACTTCATACTGAATATATGACGTCATATATGTTCGCGGCTTTGATTTTGCTTGTATTTTGCGAATAACATTAAAAGTCATAGTGATCATTGCATATGCATATGATATAATATAATATTGAATGGAAATTAAAGATTAACTAAAAGGGAACAGTCGGCATTTATGAAATATGTCAAACTTTGAGCCAGAATCAACGAATTAAAATATTAATAAAAAAAAACCCCGAACAAACGAACAAGAAACAAAACAAAACAAAACAGGAAACAAAACAAAACTAAACAAACAACATCACCCCCCCCTCCTCCAGCACACACAAAAATAAACCAAACAAACTATTATATTAAATGAAGATGTGAAATACAACCCTCCATTCAAAAAAAAATATTTATTTCATATCAAATTGAGAAATGAAGGCCATGTAAAATAGACAGTTTAGACACCATCGCGTATGATTTGCCGTCCACGAGATGTACACATTTTTGCAAATTCAGAGGAAAAAAAATATCTGCCGTGTCTCATTTTCGACTGATACAAAACTTTTTATTTTATTGAACATGTTTTATAGAAAATATGTTGTCAATATTAACGAAAATTGCAGCGCGTCATTTCACGGAAACGGACATTCTTCGAGTAGCTAGTGTGTACATACAGATATGGAATAGTTAATCTTAACAACCCTCACGTTAGTCCTCATTCATTATTTTTACGTATTCTTAATTCACGATTTTTATCGTTTAATTAACCTTAGTTATTGATTTGCTCACGATATTACCAAATAGTCCTTATTCATTTGTATCAATACTGATAGAAAAACGCACAATGGTTAGCGCTTATTTCATTCACGTTTGTATTTAATTATTCTTATTCATAACGTTAATATAAAATAGTCTGTATTCATTGTATCATGATAAATGAGTAGCGCTCATTAACCATTCAATCGTGAGAGTACGCGGAATAATCATTCTATCGTGAGCGCATGCAGAATAAAGCGTTAGCGTATGCAGAATAAGCATTTCTATGGAGAATAACGTGAATGAATTAATATTGCGAATCAAAATTAGCAAAACGAATAAATCTTTCTCAAATAACGAATTTTGACTATAATAATGATCTTACAAATGTATGTTGTTTTGTACACTTTGATCGGATCGATTTAATTTATTATTATTTGTAATCTAAGTATTACGTACTGTATATTCATCTGAATTTATGCGACAACAATGTATAAGTAACATATGTAACTCGATGTGGCCTGACCGGGTGTCCAGAGATAATTCGGTCACGTAACTAAGATATATGTCCATTAAATTTTAGGTTACATAGAAATCGTTATTAGAGTAAACTTTCATTACCTGTGATCGCCTAGCCAGATTAAACCCTTCCGATGACCAGGTGAAAATATGCTACGCCCGGCCATGATAATACATACCGTTTATAAATATGCTACGAACTCAATCGCGTTATGCCGATGATAGTTTACTTTATCCTATTACAATGGTACAGCGGAACAATTGCAATGTAAATATTTTTGGGAATTTTCCTTCGCATTGCTTTCTCGTTTCTCTAATTCTTTATATTGATATCTAAGAATATTCCAATTTTCATTTTCAGTTCAGTATTTTCGTCCCCCTTTATGCGTGATACATTTTTAGTTTTTTTTTTCTTTCTTTCTTTCTTTCTTTCTTTATTTATTTATTTATTTTTTTGTTGTTGTTGTTGTTGTTTTTTAGTGTGAGTGTGTGTGTTTTTTATTTTACATGTAATCCTTAAGTACTTTCTCTTTAATTAAAATAGAAATGGATTAATTGTTTATAAAAAAAAAGTCAAAAATGTATTCCTCCAGAGTGATTGATTGACTTTCATCTTGTATTTATTTATAATTTGAATTATATATCTTGCTAGCTCTCTCTGCATCGTAGCATAGTCCTTTTTTTCAAAGTTATATAACTCCATGGAGAGTACCCCCGCCCTTTCTCCACACACATGAACATCCGAAAGCATCGATCATTCTACATGTGTGTATATACATCCATTTAAATTGTACAATTTTATTATTTCAATTCTAGACTCAAATATACACAAAGTGTTTCGAAAAAAAAAAAAACATAAAAAGCATAAATAAGTAAGTATGAATTTGTAATGCAATGGAATGAAATCTGTATGCCTGATACTTTGTACACGCTTACTTGTACTTTGTATGTGATGAGCTTTTTTCATCTCATCACACGTTTCAGTGGCTACAAAATGAACAGTGGTACGATATCATTATCCACCTCTAGATCCACCATTCCGCCTCTGGATCCCCCATCCCAACCTTTAATTTATCCGCCAGTCAATACATTGGAATGTTATTGTTTGTATAAGATGGAAATCAGAAATGGATTTTATTCACCTTTTATATGTGCACCAAATCCTCTTATTCTCAGTTCATTTTAAAAGGAGAAAGAGAAAGAGAGAGAGAAAGAGAGAGAGAGAGAATGTGTGTCCTTTTTGAATAAGTCGACCTAGCTGTGCCTCATTGACATTTTTATTACTTAGTTACATATATAGTACATGAAACATGATTAAAGGCTACATTATAAATTCACATGGACGAAGGAACCGGGGGCCAGCCCCCCCCCCCCCCCCCCCCCTTTCCCCCTCTTCGCGACAATGTACAAATTGATGAAAACCCCATTTCGAGTGGAAATGAATTAAGTTGATAAAACTCATTAAAAAAAAAATCTTCCTTTTCATTCATTCTGATTTCATAATATACATTGTATATGTTAATAAGTGGTTGAATCTTGACATTTTATACGAATTTGACGTATGACATACATGTACGGATAGAAAACTTTGTAATGTTTTCTTTTTTTCTGTATAGGTTGGAAATTAGGTTTGCAAATGATTAATGTGACAGGTTTGCATACTTTAACACAGAGCTATACCTTGCTAAAAAAAAACCCATCAACTTATACATGTACTGGTCTGTCCCTTTCACAGGACTAGCTTAATCTACATGTGTACACGTATGTCAAATATTTTCATCAATAACGTTGTCAGAAATAATTCAGATTTCTCAATGTACAAAGACATAGAACTCTCTTACAAAATTTAATGTACGTCTATGAGGTTCAGAATGCACTGGCAGGAGATATATTATACATGTTATATATATATGGTCGCTTGAACCTTTCTTGTGCTTATATATATATATATATATTGTCTTAAAAATATTTGCTCATAAATATTCTTAATAAAAAAGGGCCCAAACAAAAATTCGCTCTCCCGCTGACGCTCGCCATAATTAATTTTTTTTTTCAAGTAATTGTTTCCAACATGTTTGTTGATTTGTATTATGATTCGGCTTTTTTTCCTGGTTAATTTTCATTCTATTCCTTTTTTTCTTGAAAGAGTCTCAATTTTTTATTTAAACAAATTCTAAGATGTACAGGAAATCTTTTTTCTACATTTCGATAACTATGAGATAGAAATGGCGGCTTTAATGCCATTACTTTGAAAATGTTAAAAACCGACTTGCGGCATGCAAAAAGGGAAAGTGTCATATCAGTCGCCGTGTGTCGGTGAAGCCAGGATTTTCTCCCGTACAGGTGTGTCCATTGAAGTCCTGCCGCTGGCAGAAGATGTTTATTGAGTCCATGGAAAGCAGGAGGAGACAGGTGTCACTTACCTGGCCTTTCACGTCACTTTCTCACGAGCCCTCGTGCGAAGAAGATCATCAACTTTGGTAAGTTTTCTTTCAATATAAAAACTATCTGCTCAATGACAAAATACTCTTATTTTAACATTGAACTACATGTATTAATAAATTAAAAGTATCAAGACAGCAGCATTTATAAAAAAACACCGGATTCTTTTTTTTTTTTTTTTTTTTTTTTGTAAGCAGGAGTAGGGAAATATATACTTTATAGTATATGCTGTAGAAAATGAAGCAATAATTACATTACAGCATATAAAAGATATATGTTCTTTATACATTCATTATGTTCATAATGTGATCCATTATTCACAAATTATCATTTTTCCAATTTGCTATCTTTTTTTCTATTTTGTAAAACATCCTCAAAATCATCCTCAATTTAATGAAATATATATTTAAAACACAAAATAACTGATAAGTAAAATAGTGTGCTATGAACTTCATCAAGGACAAAAAACAGATCTGCTTTATAATTCCTTGAGTTGACTTTATGTATTGTTTTATTTAAAATTTGATTTACTGAAATGTTTTACAGAACATGTACAAGTAACTGTTTTGTGGAGTTACTTAATCACAAACCCTTTCTCCACATGCCTGTAGGCTTTCTAATAACTTAGGCAGGGAGGCCGGAAGGGGGGGGGGGGGGGTTAACAACTGTTTGTACATACAGATTGAGTTATATTTCCTTAGAAGTAGATTTGAGTTACAATTCCCATAAATATTTTGATTACTTCGCATATTTCATTGCACCTCGCCGCTATGAGTATCTTTTTTTTCATTTTCCGTATACCAAACGATTTTTATGATTCCACGGGCTATATCTACATGACTGTATACTGTGACATATCCCAGTGGAAAAAAGTTTGTATCAATATAAACATGATAAATATTATCAAATACATGTACATAGACAATTATGGAGTGATTTGTACATTTCGTAATCTACATTTCCGTTCATTATACCCATGCATGGAATGTACCCTCTAATTTTTTTCCATGTGTGCATAGGCGGATCTAGGAATTTTTCAAAGGGGGGGGGGTTGAAGATTTTGAAAGTTGGGAATGTTGAATGCATGCTATCAAAAGCTTCTGTTTCGCAATAATACCTTAAAGGGTGCATTATTGACTACACAAAGATAATCTATATCTGTTTTATCATCTTTTAAAGTAACGGCGTAGTTCTGCATGAAAAAGTGGAGGGGCACAACATCCCAAAATTTTAAATAAGCAAAAAAAAAAAAAAAACTGTTGGGGGGGGGGGGGGGGGGGGGAGGACGAGATTAAAAAAAAAATATATGGGGTTTAATGCACAAATTTTAACAATTTTGGAACAATTCTAAATTTTAAGTACATGAATAAATGTCTGGCGAGTGGTAGCGAGCCAGGAAATTTTTTTAACAAAATATTGACTTATCAGAAAATACTCTCTATACCCACTATCATTAACAAATACATATAGTTTGAATTAAATGTCTTCATGTACGTTTAGGATGGATCAGAATAGCTAAATTATCCAGAAAGTCTATAAAGAACTGGCGAGCAGTAGCGAGCCAAAGAAAAATTTTGAAAATTGACCGAAAAATTGTAGATTTATGGTACAAAATGTTGCTATTTTAAATAATGTTAATGCATCATAAAATTTTGTGATTGAAAAATTGGGGGGGGGGGGGGGTTATGTGCCCCTGCTGCCCCCCCCCCTTTCTCCTTCGCCCTTGTAAAGTAAACACAATTTCCTATTTATAACTAAACACGCATCGGAGCAAGTATTATTTAATAAGCCTCAAATCTTCAACATTACAATATTCAGACTTCATGTCACAATTGTTGTACACCTTGGTGTTGAAAGTTTGTTAAGTAAGAAGGACAGAAATTATTCTTTTTTAATATAATCTCTCTCTCTCTCCCTCTCTCTCTCTCTCTCTCTCTCTCTCTCTCTCTCTCTCTCTCCTCTCTCTCTCTCTCTCTCATGGTTCTTTTTGTCCGAGCAAAGGGGGGGGGGGGGGTTGCAACCCCCCTATCCACCTCGCTAGATCCGCCAATGGTGTGAATCTATTAAAACCAAAGGCGTGCCGAAGATCTTTTTTTCAGAAGAAGATATTCTAGCTGGTACGTGTATGAATTCGGAAAGCTATAGACACCCTAAACCGAAATTTTCTTTGCTCTCTGGTTCATGTACATTTACCTTCTCTTGTACCAGTTTGACGCCCGCCTCTTTCCTCATTAATTAAGTCATTTGTCCTGGAAAAAATATTGATTTAGCAATTGCGCATATGGTACTAGGAAGATATTCTAGGGACAATACTTACAAGTGAATATTTTCCTTTTTTATATCAGAACCATTTTTAATGCATTGATAAATTCTAAATTAGCGCGCAATACTCATGACCGATATATCATCAAAAGAAACTGAACACTGAACCCCAACAACAACAACCCCCCCCCCCCCCCCCCGAGATGTTCGGAGATGGGGTCAAGCTTTGGCCCATTTCTTTATTTAAATGTGTCTAAACTTTGAAAAGCATAAAAGGGCTTGAATACCTTCGCTCGCAATTTACAATTACACATTTTTTTCGGCACAATTCCTTAATTATGATATTTATAACTGTCTTGGGTTACTTTCATTTTTTCAAGGTTTCCTCATTTTAACATGTCTAATTATTTGGGAAAATGACAGACACATCTCTAATTTTTCAATTCTCATGAAATATAGTCTGGACAAAAAAAGGAAATTAATCACAATTTGCAAAATTTTCCAATTAAAAAAAAAATCGCGGCTTGCTCCGCTTGATGGTGAAAAATTTTCAATTTGATACATGTAGCTAATCAAGACAAATTAGTGTTTCATATACGTAAAGATTTCACATGTTGTCCCCACCCCTTCCCCTCCCCGTGATGTGCACAGTATAATACATGTACCTAAATGATGAGTGAACTACCGAAAATTTTTTACCCCCTCTGACCAAAAAATGCTGGATCTGCGCATGCTCTCATCCCCCTCTCTCGCCCTCTAAAAATCTTTAAGCCTTTATATGCATGCATGCGCTTAGAGCATTAATTTGAGCATCTATAGACGGACCCCTTGCAAGCTAGAGGTGGGAGTAAGCGGGGGGGGGGGGGGGCGGATAGGGGGGTACCTCTCTCCCCGTCCCACCCCCTAATCCTTCCCTCCCCTCCCGCCCCTTCTCTCCTTCCTCCCGTCCCCTTCCGCCTCCCTCCTCTTTTTTATATGCATGCATACGCTTAGAGCACCAAATTGAACATAGACGGACCCCCTTGCAAGCTAGAGGTGGGAGTAAGCATGAGAGGGGGGGGGCGGACAGGGGGTATACCTCTCTACCCCTCCCACCCCTTATCCTTCCCTCCCCTCCGCCCCTTCTCTCCCTCCTCCCGTCCCCTTCCTCCTCTTTTTTACTCTTCCCTTCCCCCCTCTTTTCTCCCCCTCCCTTTCACCATGTCCACCCCCTCAAGCATCCCCGGCCATGTTGGCTAGCCGCTTATATACTAAAGTAATATTCAAAACACTTCAGATATACTGTCAAACCCCTCGCATGTCCCCCCGGTAAAATCAAGGCCGGTGGTTTGTTATATATAATTCAATTCATAATAATTCTAAAGCAAGCTTCCTGTGAAAATCAACTCTAGCCCCCCCCCCCCCCCCCCCTCAAACGTACATTGTATGTATGCGTCCACGCACATGATGCAGATCTATTTCCAGTAAAGTTTACCCCCCCCCCCCACCCCTTCTCCTTTGTATAGATTTTTTTAATCTTAGTTTTTTTTTCAAACACCGTACGGTCAACTCCTCGGTCACATGGTCTCCCGACACGCAGCTTGCTTGAATGGTCAATGGAGGCCGGAGGCTCAAGACGATGTACACGATTGTGCAATATTCCAATTAACATTGCAATGGCTGTTCGTGAGGCGAACATACTGTGTTTTTCATTAAGAATTTTAAAACATGTAAAATAGATAATGCGTCTGTTCGAATTTACTCCGACAGTCCGATACACAGTATCTGCATGGGGGATTGAGTATCTCTCTGCACAGGAGTTCGATATCTGTTCGAGTGAGTATAAAACACGCTGCGGCGTTGCAAACACCGTCCTTCACACATATGTGCAGAAAAATATCTTTTCTTTTTATTCTGCAAGTACATGCATGTCACAAACACCTTCCTTCACAAATATGTGCAGAAAAGCAAGTATTTTGACGTTTTATAAGGAAACAATGGCCCTGCGTAAAATAAATTCTTTTGTACTTTTTCAATCGAGAATGGAGTTAGATTAAATTATAGCAAAAGTAATTATTATATTGGCCTCTAAGTAACAAGATTTTCAAAGAAATTTACGAAAAATACGGCGAAATATGGTCACTTGCTCCAATGTTAAAGTTTTTTGGACAAACAGACGGACAGGCCAAAAACTATATGCCCCGAATCTTTGATTCCCAATCATGCTCTCTTGGGATTGGTCTTATGTTATATGTTGCTTTAAATTGATTTCTGATTATATGAAACCATGACCTTTGACCTACTGTTCTGTTCACTAAATCCACAGCAGCCTGTTTTCCTGGTCATCTCTAAAATACGATACTGTCTTCTTCCAAAAAGATATCAATTTGATGGTACACCGAGCCTCGTCATGGTACAAGCAAATCCTGGACATTAGGGTAGGATTTCTTTGTCCCTGATCACATCTGGGGATACATGTAGTTTCTATTTGTCTGTTGTCCGCCGATGTCCGCCTGTCTGTCACACTTTGGGTGTCTTACCCCATAACTTTTGAAAGTGATTGGGCTTTGATACTTCACATGTGTATTTCTTGTGATAAGGCTGTTCCTACACATACCGCAATTTTTGACCTAGTGACCTTGAACTAGAAATTAAGATTGGCTATATCTTAATACCCCCCACAAACAAAATTTGGGGGGTATATAGGAATCACCCTGTCCGTCTGTCCATCTGTCCATCCGTCCGGTTAAAAAGTTCTTAAAGCAGATAACTCGTTAAGTATAAGTGATAGGGCTTTCATATTTTATACATGCATTCACCATAATAAGTACATGTACTATATTTTGATACCAAGGCATTTGACATAGTGACCTTGACCATGAACTTTGACCTTATAGTTATATTTTGGTTAAGAAGTTCTTAAAGCATATATTTTTTTCGCATATATAAGTGATAGGGCTTTCATATTTCATACATACATTCACCATAATGCTGTAAGTACTACATTTTAATACCAAGACATTTGACATATTGACCTTGACTTTGAACTTTGACCTTGTAGGAATATTTTTGCTTAAGAAGTTCTCAAAGCGAATATCTCTGACCTCGTGGCCTTGTCCTTTGACCTACTTGTAAACTATAAGGGATAGGGATTTTATATTTCACATATATATTCCTCATGACCAGAGCTTTCATTTGATACCATGACTTTTTACCTAGTGACCTTGACCTTTGATCCACTTTTGAACTATAAGGGATAGCCTAGGGCTTTGATATTTCACATATAGAATAAATTCCTCATGATGAGAGCTATCATTCAATCAGTTACACTGTGTCCTGCGTGAAACTTAAAAATATTACCTTCGGTAATCCATTTATCTTTTTAGAAACTTCAGACAATAGTTTCATGTTTAAACGTTAGAAAATGTTGATGATTAGATACCATTTTGCGCATTTAAAAAGGGACGTATACGTGAGCATGAACACAAAATTATTAAGTCCCTAATTTTGAAAAAGCTTTACCGACCTTACATAGAAAAAAAATAACTCATGGAATTTCTTTTCTTCATTGTTCTTAGGCTACCAAAAATAGATAAATAAACATGTATTTTTATTTTCATTAGCCACATGGGTGAGTAGAACATGATGTTTTTTGGGCCCAACTTAAAATTTGATTGCCATGGGCAGCTGGGCGACCACCAATTTCCGTCCCTGTAAATATCAAATGTTGTGTAGTTCAAGTGATACATATATTTTTTGCTGGATTGCAAATAGGGCTAGGTATCGAAACAAAATTTTCGATACAATACAATACAATGCGATATATATAGAACTATGAAGCAACTGGGAAGCACGATAAATTCCTGTGTTTTTTCTAGATAACTTAAATTTGAACAGAATTTGTTTAGTTAATGTATAAAGAATGTCACTAAGTAATAAAGATTGAGGATTCCTCTAAGTCATTGGATAAGCTTGATCTCTGGTGGGAGGGATTACTAGTGACCTGTTGAAAACAGCATTTAATTATCTCAAGTTGTGCCAGGGATGTAAATGTATTAAAGTTAGGGTTGCGACTATTTTGGCTGAGCGGTTTTATTGCGGTACCGGTATATTGCGATACGAGGCTTCGCAATAGGCTTTTAACGATATTTTTTTTCTTTATATTTTTATGTTGTTTCTTTGCAAATTATGAGCAAACGCAAATTACTATTTTTTCTACTCTAAATAGATCTACAACAAAAGGGTAATTCTTAAAAATAGGCAAAGTTGGATTCTTATGTCTGTGGCATTATGATATTAAGTCCAGTTCTGTTATTTTAGTATTTTTATGTGTGTTGCGTCCAGTAACAGCAGTGATGAAATTGTTATCAGTTCCACAACTTTCTGACTTTTAAACACGACGAAGTGTTTTCACTATGCTACACAGCCCAATAGATTCCAAGAAATAAATAAGGCTTGTTCGGCCTCTATTGTTTGTCAACACACTGTACACGTCAAGGACAAAGGTAAATGATCATTGGTATACTTACTGAAATTCACAGACGTTTGCGTTAAATTTCTGCATTTTAGGGTAATTTAAAAGAAATTTAAGTTTCCTAGTGACTTTTTGCACTCGACTATAGGGAGATAACTCTATTTTCATATCATGTAATACTCTGCCATCCATAAATAAATATACAAAGAAGGAAATCACTCTTAATTCTATACTTTAGTTTATCCATATTTAATTCAAAATTATGAATTCTGACAACGAAAATGTAAATAGAAACTTTTTTAATCAGCACAATTGTTTTTCAAAAATTGTCATTTTTGGCCAGATTGCGAAGCAAAATCCGGTCTATGAAATGGCGAAGTCTGTCTGTCTGTCTGTGTGTCTGTGTCTGTCCCTCCCTCAATTGTTTTTGGTTAAAGTGTTGCGTTTAAGTCCATTGAGAGAAAACTGTTAGGAGGAGCAACTTGAAACTTGACATGGCGATAGACCATGATGAGACAAATCAAACACAGCAACAAAATTTGACCTAGTGACCTTGACCTTGGAGTTTGACCTACTTTTGAAAAACTTTAACCTTGGCCATAGCTTTTGAATGGTGAGTGAGAGGGCTTTCATATTTTTATTGTGTATTTCTTGTGACAAGACCTTTCCTTGGGTACCAAAAGTTTTGACCTTGTGACCTTGACCTTGGAGTTTGACCTACTTTTGAAAATCTTTAACCTTGGCAATAACTTTTTTATGTTAAATGATAGGGCTTTTATATTTCACATATGTATTCCTTGTCACAAGACCTCACCATGGATACCAAGTTTTGACCTTGTGACCTTGACCTTGGAGATTGACCTACTTTTAAAAATAATGAATCTGGGCTATATCTCATGATGAAGTAGTGTCCTCCATAGGGGAGTTTAATATAATAGATAACAATGAACACTCTATATCCACAAATTTTTGGCCACTCTGCCTTCATCGAGTGGAAAAGCACAAATACAAAAGAATTCTACGTAATATCCATAACTGCTGGTAAACAAAGCCAAAAAAAAACAAAGCCTTTGTTTACCAGCAGTTATGGATATTACGTAGAATTCTTTTGTATTCGTGCTTTTCCTCTTGATAAAGGCCGAGTGGCCGAAAATTTGTGGATATAGAGTGTTCATTGTTATTTATTATATCTCATGGACTATAGAGACCATAGCTTTTTTTGTCATTGCACATTAATTTTAATCTATTAGTATCAATGACCTTTGACCTTTCTGTCTGCACAAAAGTGTATACGTCATCTTAAATACAAACACTTCGCAATCCCACCTTACTGCCTTTAGCGGTTTATGGTTTATTATACAAAATAAGAATAAAAATACGAAAAATGTAAGTATTTGGGTCAAGATTGTTACAATTGGTTTGTATAAGGTTCATCTTTAGAATTATACAGCAATTTATTCAAGACTGTTCATTTTCTAACAGCAGCATGAACAGAAATAGTGTATACTAATTTATGGATGGCAGTGTATATGAAACCAACATGGACGATAAGCTCAGTATGTTGCATTATTTCAGAAAAAATAATACTCCTTGAAATTTTCATTGCTGAATGGGTATACATGTAGGGAAAAAATCTTATTTTTGCACAAGTTCTGCTTCTAAAGATTCAAACATCAGAATATATACTATTCGTTATATTCTTTAATAATGAGAAAATTAGAAATTCGAACTTCAAGTAAATCTATTTGTTTAGGGGTCAAAATGTTGATTTTTTGCACAAATTATTGCATGACCCTATGGCAAGCATAGTGTTTGACCCCCCTCCCCCCATTCCAAATATCATTCTGACATAAGGAATGTCGTGGTAGAAATACGTTGAACACAATGTTGTGGTGGTTTCCACAAAAATATAGACAGCTTTTGTCACAGTGTTTGTGAAAATAACGGAGTTTTACTTACTAACGATTCAATGATTGAAAAAGTATGAGTTTAGACAAGGATATAGGCTATGAAAAGATAAAATTTAATCAAAGCAATTATTGCAGTTCCTTTTTTCTTTCCTTCAACTGAGCTTTTTATTTATTTGTGGTTTCCCAAAATTAAAAAAACAAACAAATTATTTTGAAAATCCCGACTTGTGTGATCCGGATTTTTGTATCTGTTGCAATTCTCTATGTTACATTCACTTTTCGGTTTCCAAAAAAAGAAAACTTCAAGGGAGTTCAAACATCTTGTCTTTTTGAAACATAGCCTTCACAAACGAACATTTATAGTCTTTACAAACAGCGAGGGTTAGTATAATAATGTGTACAAAAAATTGCATAATTATCCAGATACAAGATTGATTACATGGAAACCAAAGAGAAGTGATTGTATGATTACAACACTTGCAATCGTAATGTTTAATGGTCGTTGTACATGTAACTGTAAATTGTGCAAATGTCACAAATACATTTTAGAATCTAAGTCTTGCTTCTTGGCATCTACCTGTCATCAGTAGAGATAATGTTCTGCCAAGGACCAGAGATGTTGAAAAGTGTCAGTCCGAAGCCTCCGAAATATCTTACAAATATTCCTCCGACGGGACTGACAAAGGTTGGCAGTTCTTTTCATTTTTCAGACTGACAAAATTACTAAAATGTCTGACAGATTTCGACATCTCTGAAAGGATTTATCAGACACCCGGGAGGTAGTCCTATAATATATGCATGACCCTATGGCAAGCATAGTGTTTGACCCCCCTCTCCCCATTCCAAATATCATTCTGACATAAGGAATGTCGTGGTAGAAATACGTTGAACACAATGTTGTGGTGGTTTCCATGAAAATATAGACAGCTTTTGTCACAGTGTTTGTGAAAATAACGGAGTTTTACTTACTAACTAGTCCATGATTGTAAATGTATAGTTTAAACAAGGATATAGGCTATGAAAAGATAAAATTTAATCAAAGCAATTATTGCATTTCCATTTTTGGCCGGATTGCAAAGCAATTCCGGTCTATAGATTGACGATGTCCGTCCGTCTGTCTGTCCGTCTGCCGTCAACATTTTGGTTTAAGTTTCTGGTTGAGGCAAAATCTAAGGAACTATATGCAGTAGAAACTTTATATTATACATGAAGCTTGCCCATGACAAGACCTTTCAATTTATGCCGTAACATTTGACCTAATGACCTTGACCTTGGACTTTGACCTAGTTAAAGATTTCGGTTAAAGTTTCTGGTTGAAGCAAAATCTAAGTAACCATATGCAGTAGAAACTTTATATTATACATGAAGCTAGCCCATGACAAGACCTTTCAATTTATGCCGTAACATTTGACCTAGTGACCTTGACCTTGGACTTTGACCTAGTTAAGGATTTTGGTTAAAGTTTCTGGTTTAAGCAAAATCTATGGAACTGTATGCAGGAGAAACTTTATTTCATACATGTAGGTTGCCTCTGACAAAACCTTTCAATTTATGCTGTATTATTTGACCTATTGACCTTGACCCAGTTAGTGACACAAACTTACTTTGCAATCCGGCCATACCGTCTTTAGCGGTGTTTTATTCTTTCCTTCAACTGAGCTTTTTATTTATTCGTGATTTCACCAATTTAAGTCACGTGATGCTACATGTACACAGTGTTATAGGAAATTAGATTGTCCTATAAAATAGTAGTAATCAGAGTACCGTAAATACTCATTACCCATTATTTTAATAGCTTATATCACCTGGTTAGAAATAAACTCTTCTGATGAGCAGGTGAAAATAAGCCACGCCCCGTCAGGTCTGCTTAATTAATTGCCTCAACAATATCTTATACAGTTTTTGCAAGAATTTTTCTTTCTTAAAAATTCCCCTTTTGAGTTGTTTATGTGCACTGCATTTACCCCAAAATATCAGCCCTGACTCCCTTCCCCTAAAAGTCAGAAAAAACACTGAATCACAAATTGGACCATTTACATGTAGGAACTTGCCTTTGTGTCGAGGCTTTAGACAAGAGGCCCAGGAGGGCACATAGCTCACATGAGTACACTGTACATCAATTCCTTTACTACGATAGGAACGGACAAAATCACTAAAATGTCTGACAGATTTCGACATCTCTGAAAGGATTTATCAGACACCCGGGAGGTAGTCCTATAATATATGCATGACCCTATGGCAAGCATAGTGTTTGACCCCCCTCCCCCCATTCCAAATATCTAGGTTGAAGCCTTTTATTATAGAACTACCCAGGAGGAATATTACCCCTAATGCAAGCTGATATTCTATGATCATTTTATTTCATATGGTAACACATACTATCATGATTCAGTAACAAACATGGTGCCTTCCGGTTTGTACAATAGAGTGGGCAAGTTTTTGTCTGTCTGAGCCTTATTCTGCATATTAATAATCTTTATATATTGCTTATGGGTTTTCATGTCATTTCGTGAAAGAGGTCACAACACATTTTTTAATCAATTTATTAATTTTTTTTTTAATTTTTTATTCAATATATATTTATTAATTATTAATTTCTATTGAAGCAAGGCTTTGTTTGAAAATTTCGTTTGTTTTTTAGCTCTACTGGTCTCAGACCAGTCGAGCTTATGCGATACCCCGTCGTCCGGCGTCCGTCCGTCCGTCTGTCCGTCTGTCCGTCCGTCCGTCCGTCCGTAAACAATTCTTGTGCTCGCAACTCCTCTGAAACCATTGATGATAGAAAGTTAATTCCTTTTGCATCCTACTTGGTATGTGGTCTAGTTGTGCACCTGACATTTTGTTTCAGCCCCTGACCCCCAGGGTCTCAGAAAATGGGCGTGGTTATGAAATTCTATGTAATCTTGTGCTCGCAACTCCTCTGACACTATAAATGATGGAGACCTAAATCTTTTTGCAATATGATGGGTTTGTGGTCTAGTTGTGCACCTGATATTTTGTTTGAGCCCCTGACCCCCAGGGTCTTAGAAAATGGGTGTGGTCATTTTTTCCTATATAACTCTATGTAATCTTGTTCTCACAACTCCTCTGACGCTATAAATGATGGAGACTTAATTCTTTTTGCAATATGATAGGTCTGTGGTTTAGTTGTGCACCTGATGTTTTGTTTGAGCCCCTGACCCCCAGGGTCTTAGAAAATGGGTGTGGTCATTTTCACCTATACAACTCTATGTAATCTTGTTCTCGCAACTCCTCTGACACTATAAATGATGGAGACTTAATTCTTTTTGCAATATGATAGGTCTGTGGTCTAGTTGTGCACCTGATATTTTGTTTGAGCCCCTGACCCCCAGGGTCTTAGAAAATGGGTGTGGTCATTTTTTCCTATATAACTCTATGTAATCTTGTGCTCGCAACTCCTCTGACACTATAAGTGATGGAGATGTAATTCGTTTTGCAATATGATAGGTCTGTGGTCTAGTTGTGCACCTGATATTTTGTTTGAGCCCCTGACCCCAAGGGTCATAGAAAATGGGTGTGGTCATTTCACCTACACAACTCTATGTAATCTTGTGCTCGCAACTCCTCTGACACTATAAATGATGGAGACTTAATTCTTTTTGCAATATGATAGGTCTTTGGTCTAGTTGTGCACCTGATATTTTGTTTGAGCCCCTGTCCCCATGGGTCTTAGAAAATGGGTGTGGTCATTTTCACCTATATAACTCTATGTTATCTTGTGCTCGCAACTTCTCTGACACTAGCTATAAATGATGGAGACTTAATTCTTTTTGCAATATGATAGGTCTGTGGTCTAGTTATGCACCTGATATTTTGTTTGAGTTCCTAACCCCCAGGGTCTTAGAAAATGGGGTGTGGTCATTTTCATCTATATAAGTCTATGTAATCTTGTGCTCGCAACTCCTCTGACACTATAAATGATGGAGACTTAATTCTTTTTGCAATATGATAGGTCTGTGGTCTAGTTGTGCACCTGATATTTTGTTTGAGCCCCTGACCCCCAGGGTCTTAGAAATGGGTGTGGTCATTTTCACCTATTTATCTATGTAATCTTGTGCACACAACTCCTCTTACACTATAAATGATGGAGACTTAATTCTTTTTATAATATGATGGGTCTGTTGTCTAGTTGTGCACCTGATATTTTGTTTGAGCCCTTGACCTCAGGGTCTTAGAAAATGGGTGTGGTCATTTACTCTTATGTAATTGTGCTCTCAACTCTTCTAAAGCTATTAATGATGAAAACTTTGTTCTTTATGCATAAAATAATGGATCTGCAGTCTTATTTTGTTATTGATAGGTCATTTGAGATAGCAGCCCCTGACCTGTAGGATCTTGAAATATTGGTGTGGCATTATTTTTTGAAATCCTTTATCTCGGATATAATGAACTGTACGAGTAATATTCTAGTTGCAGTGTAATGGATATGTTGCTTTGTTGTGCTACTTATAATTTGTTAGAGCGCCTGCTAGCTATGGTCTTTGGTTTAAAATAAAATGGAAATTGTTATTTATGTGTATGTATATTATTCACTTGTCAATGAGTGAATAAAAAAAATCAACCAGGAGAGCTACAGTCTCGTCAGAGACTTCTGGTTATTTTCCTCCCTCCCTTGTAGGTTTGAAGATTGAACAGGGACGTTAAATGTAGAATTTATTTAGGGTGGCCTTAACAAATTCTCAGGAATAATTACCTCTAAACTACTAGTATTATAAAATTCATATTACATATGCTATATCTTCAGATCATATATTATACCCCCCGCAAACAAAGTTTAGGGGGTATAAAGGAATCACCCTGTCTATCTGTCTGGTCTGCCTGTCTGTCTGTCTGTCCGTCCGGTTAAGAAGTTTTGAAAGCAGATTTCTTTTATACTATTAATGGTAGGCCTTTCATATTTCATACACACATTAACCATACAGAGTACTTCATTTTGGTACCATGACTTTTGACCCTGTGACCTTGTGACCTTGACCCTATACAATATTTGATGCTTAGAAGTTTTGAAAGCAGATTTCTTTTATACTATTAATGGTAGGCCTTTCATATTTAATACATGCATTCACCATAAAGAGTACTACATTTTGGTACCATGACTTTTGACCCTGTGACCTTGACCCTATACAATATTTTATGTTAAGATCTTTTTAAAGCAGATTTCTTTTATACTATTAATCGTAGGCCTTTCATATTTCATACATGCATTCACCATAAAGAGTACTACATTTTGGTACCATGACTTTTGACCCTGTGACCTTGACCCTATACAATATTTTATGTTAAGATCTTTTTAAAGCAGATTTCTATTGTACTATTAATGGTAGGCCTTTCATATTTAATACATGCATTTACCATAAAGAGTACTACATTTTGGTACCATGACTTATACTATTGATGGTAGGACATTAATATTTCTTACACACATTCACTATTAAGAGTACTACATTTTGGTACCATGACTTTTCACCCTGTGACCATGTGACCTTGACCTTCATCCTATACAAGATTTGATGTTAAGAAGTTTTGAAAGCATCATAAATGGTCCTATTTATAAAAAAAATCAAAGGTTTTGTGAAATTTCGTACAGAATTCACAAATGCATCATCAAATAAGAGTACTCCTCTGAAACTATGAGAGAAAGAAATGAAACTTTTTTTGCATTATACTTGGTATGTGGTCTTGTTTTGCACCTGACATTTTGTTTGAGACCCTTACCTCCAGGGTCCTTGAAAATTGGCGTGCTTTCTTCTTATTACAGTCTTAACAAAAACTCGTTAGCCCAAAGCCTGTGACTAGTATAAATTTTTTATGCATCTTTTTCTTTTTTGGTAATGGTTTCAAAAAGTTTTTGTAATGACTGTTATGATCTTTGTTTTAAAGTTCCAAAAAAATTACCTTTGTGTTTTCTTTTTCAGAAAAATGTCACAACCCCGCAGCGCACTTATTCTTTTTGATCATGATGGATTCAATGCCATAGTTAAGACCAAACGACTGTATGGAACAAAGAACTTACAGCAAGCAACCAGATGCCTAGTGAACTTCGATGGGAAACCATATAGTGTTGAGATACTCGAGCTATCTGGTAATTTAAATTTTCAAACTACTTTCATATTTTGACATATATTTTCAGAGTTCTTGAAATCATCAGATGAAATGTCCGGCATTTTGGGGATTTTTATCGGTCCAAATTATTGACACAACATGACTTTTTGTCGGACCAAACAATATTTATTGGCAAATTCTATAAAACAGAAACATTTCATGAACTCTATAATTTTAAGTTCTCAAAGTGAGATTTGGGAATTGCTGTTGTAGCAATTGTTGAGGAACAATATGTCTATCAAATTTGAAAAATTGAAGGGCCCACAAGAACTTTTAAGTGCTCATGCAAACGAAAATCTCAAAAAAGATTATAAATACATGAAGATGTTATATTAGCTTTACTTGTCTAAGACCAGACTAAGTGGATGTTTTGTGACACTGTTTTGTCCTGTGGCTGTCTGCCCGTCTTTCTGTCTGTCCATAAACAATTCTCCAACTCCTCTGACACTACTATTTCAAGATCAGTTCGTTTTAACCAGAAAAGCCTTCTTAAATGATGTATGTTCAAATAAGTTTCATAAGGCAGCCTCGTTTAAAATGCCCATTTGCTTTGATATTTCATGCATAGATGTATTATTACCAAGAGTTTTTATAGCTCACCTGTCATAGCGTTGCGTCCCTCGTAAACTTGTAATATTGTGGTCACCTTTTCTCAGAAAGTATGAATCGTCTACAAGAAATGTACAAGCCACTAGATTGTCTGAACATTTTGGGAAATTAACAACTTCCCCATTAGGTTCAATTCTGGCACTGACACAATCATAATGTAACATTAATAGGTGAAAAGTGTGCATGGGTATCAGGTGTGCGTTGTGCCCCCTGAGGCTCTTGTTAATTTAGGCATTGACCTTGACCCTTAATGAATCAATGATCAATGAATGATACGTTTTGTATTGTAGTTGCAGTTCAATTGATGCATGGTTTCATATAATGCTACTGTTAACTTGTTAGAACCCCTGGCTATTTATTTTCAAGGTCAGAGGTCAAAGGTCTGAGTCACAATTGGGAATCTTAGAAAATGCTCTACATATGATGCTGATTGTATGACATAAATATTAGAAAGGAGCTGTAAGAATAAGGGCTTGGTTTAGCCCTGAAATCATTCGATTATTTCTCGTGCGATGTCCTTCCTTTGAAGGAAAAGGTTGTTCAAGATAAAAATATTGTGTATTAGAAGATTTCTCATATGTTTTTTATTTTTAAAAAATCATTTAAGATTTGATAATAACGGCTTGAATATGTAGGGGGTAACAATGTCTGAAAACGTCTAATAGGGAACAAAAATATACAAAAGACTTCAATTTTACAAAAATCAACTCTGATTTTAATAATTAATAAGAAAAAATAACTTCGAAACCCGTATGTTGATGTAATAGATTCGGTCAAATATGCAATCCGGAAACCGAAAACCGTAATATTTTGTACTAAACAGCCGCATTGTAAGCTTTCAGAGCAAAATACACACTGTGTACATGTACATGTAGAAATAGACATCTTCATATCGTTTATTTCATTTATGTATGTTGTATATTTCGTCGGAAACCATTCAGAAAAGATTGTTCCATTGTATAACAAGAAGAAATGGACAACTTTCTAACCGCTTTTAAGTCATATTCTTTAGAAATAGCCCATCCCCCCTTTTTTCGTTTTTCGTCTTTGGAACATTGGTCTTATTCTTACAGCTCCTTTGATTCCATGTAAGGATGTACAAATGAACTGTGTAAATTATTGATATTGAAGGATATAAACTTACACCTGTCACCATGACAGGATTATGCTACCCGTTAGTAAGTGCATCTGCTTGAAATCAGTGTTTCTGTTGGTACCAAAATCTTTTTTCACAGATACTTACAAAAATTACCATCAAAAACCTTTATATTTCACCAACACATCTTGTTTCTATTTTATAGATGATGAAAACTACCTTGATGAGCGGGACTCTGAATGGTCAACAACTCACAGAGCCATTGCCATACAAGAGGAACGTGATCATAGAATTAAAGGCAGAAGTAGAAAGATTTATGGTGGATATATAGATATATGGCCCACTGAGCAATCTATGGTAGGTATTTTTAGCTCAACTGGTCTTTGATTAGTCCAGCTTATGCAATTGCCCTGTGTCCATCTGTCTGTCCATTAAACATTTCTTGTGGTTTCAAGTCCTGAAATTATGTGTGATGGAAAGTTAATTCTTTTTTCAACATGATTGGTATATGGCCTAGTTGTGCACCTGATATTTTGTTTGAGCCCCTGACCCCAGGGTCTTAGAAAATGGGTGTGGTCATTTCTTCCTATTTAACTCTATCTAACTTGTGGTTACCATTTCTCTTAAAGTATTAATGATAGAAAGTTTATTCTTTTTACATCATTGTTGGACTATGGTCAAGTTGTGCATCTGATATTCAGGCCATATAAAATTGATTGGTCGTTTCTCAGATACTGCTGTGCACTATAATTTGCCGCCGACAAGATGTTTTTATTGCAACTGCAGATAAAAATACCCGCCGTGTGTAATTTTCAATTGTTACTTAAAAACGAAGTTGAATTATCAAAACAGTACCGATAAATATTAACACTTATTTACGGTTACGTTAGGACGACTTTAGTTACGCGCCTTCGGCTAAATATTTGTATAGCTATTGTACACGGGAATGGCTACTGACAACATACTGACACTTGTCATGGACGCTTAAATGACCAATTCAAGTGTTTAAAACGTTTAATATACTTTCAATGATTTAATCTTTATTGGTCTCTAGAGCATACGTAAATTATGATACAGGGGTTTTTTCCTTGTTTTGGGGCTGAATTTCGGCCCCTTCCCAATGCTTAAAATTTCCTCTATTTTTCCCCAAAAATCACCCTGAAACTTCCAAAGAGGCATCATGAAAAAATCACTCAAAAAAAACAAGACTCAAAACCTGTAAGTCAGCACAAAATGTCCTATTTGTTTTTGCTATTTTTTAAAGTTTTTTATTCACCCCTTGTTCAGTTCAAGCAAATCAATAGATTATCAGTGTTAACAAATGATACTTTGGGGTTATACTTTGGTGAGAATTTGTACAAAATTTTCCCAATCTCAGCAAAATGTCGCATTTTCCCAAATGGGACAGGCACAGGCACCTTCCCCAAAATAAATAAAAAACCCTGTGATACCGGACAATACCTATCAAGTATGGACATTATGATGTTGCCGAGTCTATTGATGACGTTGACGATGTAAAAAGTAAACCCGGACCACCAATGACCACAAGAGCAGATTAAAGATACTTACATTTATGGATAGATATTTTTAGGCGAGTTTCGCGAAGCGAGCTCGGCTATAGTGATCGCAGGAACCTAGTGACCTCAGATTTGCATTACGTGACCTGCATAACAATCCCAGGGCCCCAAGATGTATAATTCGAGTGAAGATAAATATATATTCACACAGTTTTACTTAACTCTGATCGTGTGACCCCATTACCCTTGACCTCATTATTCACCATATTTATATAAAGACAGTGTACATTGCATTCCGCGTTTTAACAGTTGTTTCATAATGTTTAAAAAAGTTAGAGATTATTTAAAAAAAGGATACTTTAGTATGCAGTAAACATCAACTGTCTCTTGTGCACATGTATTGAGATATCGGCTATACTGTACCACGTGACACAATTCTGTAGGTGCTTACCAAGACGTCAGCATGAAAACTAAAATTGTTCTCAGTGGACAATGCAACAAGGAACGTTTGGTTTTTCTATAATTCCGTGCAATATAGATACTTAATCACAAAAAGGGGAATATGATGCAGTGTAGGGATGCCTTAGCTGTATATGAGTTTTTGCCAAATTAAGAGAAATAATATCTTTTTCATAAAGCTGAAAAACGATCGGCGTGATCCATGACCAGTCAATTAAGATGAAAATTAATGTAGAAATGCCGATCATGTTTGTGTATTCGCTTTATTTTTGTTTTCCCCAGCGTGAAATATCCCCAATGTATTCTTGCTATGGGAAAGACATTTTTATAGCGAATATTTCCCCCACGCGAAACGTCTTGATGCTATGATCACAAGATTTTCCCCCAGCGAAAATAAACACATTTACGGTAATAAGTATTTCTCTTATTTATTGTAATATATTTATTGCAGGATATTTCGGACTCTCAGGCACCAGTCCCTACAGAGCTTGCAGCACCAGAACTTACAGAAAGTAGATCACCAGCACCCACAGAAGGTAGAGCACCAG
The DNA here is from genome assembly GCA_028142955.1 of Pinctada fucata. Taxonomy (NCBI): domain Eukaryota; kingdom Metazoa; phylum Mollusca; class Bivalvia; order Pterioida; family Pteriidae; genus Pinctada; species Pinctada fucata. The sequence continues at coordinate 48,113,551 of AP027111.1, read as the reverse complement.
CACCTACAGAACTTAGAGCACCAGCTCCTACAGAAGGTAGAGCACCAGCCCCTGCAGAAGGTAGATCACCAACCCCTACAGAACCTAAAACACCTACAGAAAGTAGAGCATCAGTCCCTACAGAAGAAAGAGCACCAGCCTCTACAGAAAGTAGAGCAGCAGCCCCTACAGAAAGTAGAGCACCAGCCCCTACAGAACTTACAGCACCAACCCCTACAGAACCTAAAACACCTACTGATGGTAGAGCACCAGCCCCTACAGAAGGTAGAGTACCAGCCCCTACAGAAAGTAGAGCACCAGCCCCTACAGAGAGTAGAGCAACAGCCCCTACAGAAGGAAGTGCACCAGCACCTACAGAAGGTGGAGCACCAGCCCCTTCAGAAGGTAGCGCACCAGCCCGTACAGAAAGTGGAGTACCAGCCCATACAGAAAGTAGAGCATCAGCCCCTACAGATAGAAGAGCACCAGCCCCTACAGAAAGTAGAGCAGCAGCACCTAGAGTACGTAGAGCACCAGCGCCTAGAGTACGTAGAGCACCAGCACCTAGAGAACCTAGAGCACAGAAGTCTAACAAGAGAAAGAGGAAGAATCAGGTATGTTCTTAGTTTTACATAATGATAAGTTAGATTGTTACACAGGTACCTACTACCATTTTACTGGCCAGAATACAATGTCTACAGATTGAAGATGTCTGTCTATCCGTTCTACCATCTGTCTGTGTTATTTTGGTCAAAGTTTCTTAAGGACAATATGCAGTTGCCCATGATACTGTATAATCATAATACGGAAGTGTTCCAACTCTATACCTTCTTGAAGATAACTTCGGGAGTATCAAATTTCACGATTTAATGGTAAAATAGGGTGTCTTTATTTTAGTGAGTACAATTTTTTCACGATTCCTAAATTACAAACAAATTTTACATATGATTTCAATGTTTTGTACCTTTCATTACTGAAGTTACATGTATAAATATTTCTTTCACAAAAATTGACTTGATTTTTTTCTCTTAATGTTTAATCAGCATATGTGAAAAATGACACATGTACATTTATAGAACAAAATGTAGCTGATTTGCCAATTTATGTCATACCTTACAAAATTTTTATGCTCCTGGAATCAAAGATTCAGGGCCATGTAATTTTTGGCCTGTCCGTCTGTTTGTCCAAAAAACTTAACCATTGGGCATAACTTTTGAATTGAAGGTCATAGAGCATTCATATTTCCCATGTGTATTTCTTATGAAAAGACCTTTCCATTGATACCAAAAATTTTGACCTTGTGATCTTGACCTTTGACATACTTTTCAAAAACTTTCACAATGGGAATGACTTTTGAATTTTAAGTTATATGGCTTTGATATTTCTCATGTGTATTCTTTGTAACAAGACCTTTCCATTGATACCAACATTTTTAAGCCCAGTGACCCAGGCCTTGACTTTCACGAACTTACAGAAAGTGGTGTTTATACTAACAATGATGCCACCAGTGGCATTTGTGTTTCACAAACACAGGCTTTATTTGTGAATTTTTGTTTACGATTCCAAATCACTTAGGAATATCGAGTATAAATGTGATTATTTTGTATAGAAATCAATGAAACATGGAATTGGGGGGGAGGGGTTATAATTCGTCCCCTTTAGGCCAGTTCTAATTGTGAGGTAATTTCCTTTCTTGACTTTTCACTGGCCTTATTAATAATTTTATAATTTTATTGATACCTGCTTCATTTGCTAGTGTTTTGTAACACTCTAAATATCTCAAAGGTTTTAAGGTTTAAACAAAGAAAAAAGTATTTTAAGTTTATAAATAAAAGTCCTGCAGGCCAATTTCTGAATTATCTTTTAAATCAATACTTTTACTTTTGATAGGGTTCCAGTGAGTCTGAAGAAATTACAGAGTCAACGAACAACCAGAGCTCCAATTCAAACACTCCACCAGGTTCTTCATCCAGTAATTCATGCATCGAGGTAATTTCTCTATACAGTAAAGCACGAATACCGTAAATCTGGAAATTTTTGCTTCGATTTATTTTTGCGGTTTTTGAGAAAAGAAAATGGATTTATTTTTGTGATTCTAATTTTTCGAATCCATCGAATTTTGATGTAGTGACCTTGACCTAGATGATTGACCCTCTTTTCTGAAAATTTGAGATGAACCATATCTTTTTATCGTTGAGTAGGATTTATGATATTTCACATGTGAATTAAATTTGTCAAGACTTTCCTACTGCTACCAATAATTTTGAACCAATTTACCTTGACCTACATATTTGATTCACTTTCTAAAAATAAGTCGCTTCGCAGGTGACACGAGCATTCCTTGGATTGCTATTTTTGTAAAGTTTGAATTGCTTTAAAAGTAAAAAAGCCACATATGCATGTGCACGAACGTATATCTGTTGAATAAATGTATCTGAAGTCTAATATTCTTCGTGTGGATTTTTTAGTTAAATATTTTTGTGAATCCATCATGTCTACAAAATTGGTAAAAATTGATCAACAGCATAAATAACCAGATTTATGGTACTACAAACACGCATACAGCAAATTCATGCTTTTAATGAACTTGTTTGAAATCTCGGGCAAATAAAAAAATTACCTTGAAATTGCTCAAGGTCACAGGGCCCAATGTCAAGGTCATTTTGACTCAATCTAATTAAAATTCAGCTTTTATTTCGTAAACTACATAACCAATTGGAGGGCTTGTCATAGGTATTAATATTTGACCAATAATATCCAAAGATGACTAATGATGACTTGACAAGGTGCTATAAATAGACAGACCTTGTTTCCATGGCAACCAAAATTGTTCTTTTAAAAAAGATTTATGTATTCACTTATAACTTTCACTTTAAGAATTATTTAGATAAGTTGAATAGACCCTTTAAATGGAGCACATTTAAAGCATTTAAATGTTTGAGACTTATTAGTATGTTTGTTTTATACATAAAATGTATGTTGTAATGTAGCTTTAGTTTCCTTGAAAATTGTACTGAGACAGACTACAAAATACTGACAAACTTGCAAGATAATACTTTGTAGTCTGGGAATTCGTAGACAGGTTTTGATAAGTGCTACTCTTAGTGCAAGCAGGGCTCGAAATTCGCGGTCGTCCGATCGTCAAAAACAACCTACTTACCTGTTGGACGACATAGAATTGAGACCAATTCGTCCGACTGACGACCTATTTTCAGACATTCAATGTATGCTTACCTCGATAAAATAATGAATAAAAACTTTGAATTATCTTTGCTTTAAGTCAGAATCAGAAAAACTAGGAGTTTTCAGATAGCAGACTTCACGATCGGTTTAACGTTTTCGTACGACGGTCCGTTATCAGCCCAAATTTTATAATCCGGTTGTTTTAAATTTCCTGCATGATAAATTGGTATTTTTACAGTGATGTAGACATTTATTCAAGGTGTTGAACCACCTAAAAAGAAAACAAAAAGGTCCATTCTCTTACACAGAGTAACTTTCCCGGAATATTTGGCAGTGATTGATTTGGTTTCTGTATTGGCACATAGCACATAACGGGAATGAGACGGGGTTTTGCTGGGAAGCAGGAGATGCTTACTGTCTCCGGTCACCTGATCTCATCTCCAAATGAATTTAGCTTTTTCTTTTTCGCAAGGAGAGAATGTGTTAACAGAGCAAGAGGAAGACTTAGAAACAGATGAACCTGAATATGACTCTGATGATTTAAATGAGGAATTTTTTTGAAAAAGAAATTGAAAAAGAAATTGAATTTATGTAAAATGTTCAAATTTAGTGTAAATGAAGAATGACAGCTTAGTTTTTCAGTTCAATGATTTCGGGCAAGTAAAAATGGTTTCGGGCAACCTGATATTCAAAGCAGGTTGCCCGAATGACAACCAAAGATTTTCACGAGTTTCAAGGCCTGTGCAAGTAATCTTCATTTGATTTTGGGGTGAAAAGGTCAAGGTCAGAAGTCTGGTGATTGAAAATGGTTTCTGTATCATGTTGGAGTGTGTATTGTACCTATTGTTGTGAAGCTTGCCATAAATATTTCCTATGCTATGAGGCAATGATGACCCCTTTTGATTTAATCATTGAAAACAGTTTATGGATTATATTAGAGTGTGCATTGCGCTTTTCATCGTATCAATTTTAGGGTCAAAATGTCTGTAAGATTTTGAATTATTTGAGTCAACTTCATTTTGATAACAACGTTGCAAAAACCTTCAAGTTTTGCCTGTTGCTTCTTTGTTTCTAAAAACTTTTGTTTATTATTTGTAGGGAAATGGAAGAAAGGTTCAAATTCTGTTTGAAGGAGGAGGAGACCTTGATGGAGTTCCGTTGACTCCACGTGCACCAGGATTTGTGGATGGTCTGAGTAGAGATGAATGTGACCTGCTTCAAAGCCAAGTAGCTAACTTTACACAGCAAAAGAGGACAATGGGGACACAAACAGACCATGCACTTGTGATTTCCTCTACAGATGATATGTTGAAACTTGGTGTGATTTCAGAGGATGAAAACAAAAGACTTATAGCCGTAGAGAAGAGATTGGGAGGTCTAGATAAGAAGTTTGATAAGCTGATGAATGTTTTCATGCAACTCAATTCTTCATTGACCAGGCAGTCAACCCCTGAGACTTCAAAATCAACAAACCCATCAAAAGATCAATCAACATCATCCGCAAAGTCAAATGTTGAATCAGTGGCCCAATTTCTACCACATTCTACTGCATCGACAGCATCAGCTTCTATTGCATCAGCCTCAACTGCATCATCTTCCATTTCAATAACAGCATCATGTTCTACTGTTGTTACAGCATCACCCTCTACTGCAGCACAAACATCACCCTCAACAGCATCAACATCATTCACCTCGACTGCAGCAATGCCATCACCTGCAACTTCAGCAAAAGCATCAACCTCATCTGCAACAAAGGCATCACCCTCAACTTCAGCAATGGCATTACCCTCAATTTCAGCAACAGTAGCAACCCCATCTGCAACAAAGGCGTCACCCTCAACTTCAGCAATGGCATTACCCTCAATTTCAGCAACAGCAGCAACCCCAACTGCAACAAAGGCATCACCCTCAACTTCAGCAATGGCATTACCCTCAATTTCAGCAACAGCAGCAACCCCATCTGCAACAAAGGCATCACCCTCAACTTCAGCAATGGCATTACCCTCAATTTCAGCAACAGCAGCAACCCCATCTGCAACAAAGGCATCACCCACAACTTCAGCAATGGCATTACCCTCAATTTCAGCAACAGCATCAACCTCATCTGCAACAACGGCATCACCCTCAACTTCAGCAATGGCATCAAATCCAACTGCAGCAATAGTATCTCCTTCCATTGCAGCAACAGTATCACCCTCAACTGCAGTATCAACATTCATCCCAACTGCAGTATCAACATTCAACCCAACTGCAGCATCAACATTCAACCCAACTGCAGCATCAACATTCATCCCAACTGCAGCATCAACATTCAACCCAACTGCAGCATCAACATTCAACCCAACTGCAGCATCAACATTCAACCCAACTGCAGCATCAACATTCATCCCAACTGCAGCATCAACATTCATCCCAACTGCAGCATCAACATTCAACCCAAATGCAGCATCAACATTCAACCCAAATGCAGCATCAACATTCATCCCAACTGAAGCATCAACATTCAACCCAACTGAAGCATCAACATTCAACCCAACTGCAGCATCAACATTCAACCCAACTGCAGCATCAA